>JALIRH010000031.1:4336819-4936819 GCA_023055505.1 Callipepla californica brunnescens | reverse complement strand
TTGTCAAGCTGGTCATTCTTCGGAGACATAGTGATATGTCAGGAGGTAAGATATCTTCTCTGTTAGTCTGAATGACTTCTTTCAGCATAAATACTAGATTGTTATCTGTAGTATGTTAAGACGTAACAAGGATGTTGTGGGAAATGCTGAAATTAAGGTACCCAGTGTTCACTGCTCTACCCTCCTCTACCCAGCCAGTGATGACATCACAGAAAGGTACCAAGTTGGTCAGATGTGATTTCCGATTTCCCCTTGGTGAATCCACATTGACTTCTCCTGATAACCTTCTTCACTTCCAATTGCTTGGAGATGGCATCCAGAACAAGTTGTTTCATCAGCTTTCCAGGGAAGGAGGTGATGCTGACTGGCCTGTAGTTCCCCAGATCTCCTTCTTGCCCTTTTTTGAAAACTGTAGTGTCATTGGCTAACTTGGAGTCTTTAGGGACTTCTCCCATTCTCCAAAATCTTTCAAGGATGATAGAGAGTGGTTCAGCAGTCACCTCTGCAAGCTCCTTCAGCATGCATGTGTGAATGCCGCATAGGCCCATGTATTTGCATGCATTGATTTTTGACTAGGTGCTCTCTGACCATCTGTTCAACCCTACGGAAGCCCTTAGTTTCTGTCTCTGACTTCTAGTGTCTGGTATTCCCAAGGGACAGTCTTTGTAGTAAAGACTGAAGCAAAGAAGGCATTCACTATCTCCCCCTTTTCATTGTCCCCTGTTACCAGGGTGCCCACCTTATTTGGTAGGGCATCCATATTTTCTCTAGTCTTCTTTTTACTGCTGACATACTTAAACCCTTTCTTGTTGTCCTTTACCTCTTTTGCAAGGCTTAATTCCAAGACAGCTTTAGCTTTTCTTCTTTCATCCCTACAGTATCCTGACCGCTTTGCTGTATTCTTCCCAAGTGGGTGGGTCCTCTTTCCACATTTCATGAACCTTCTTTCCTTTTGGTTCATCCACAAGTTCATTGCTCATCCACATGGGCCTCCTGCCATCTTTCCTCTATTTCTAATTTTTGGGGTTGCATCAATCCCAAGCTCTGAAGAAGTGGTGCTTAGTATCAGCCAGCTCTGACAGACCCCCTTACCTTCTAACATTCTGGGATACCTCTGTGTACCTCTTTGAAGAGGTCTGAGTCAGCTCTCCTGAAGTCCAGGGCAGCAATCCTACTTACTGCTTTGATTCTTCTGCATGAGATACGGAACTCCACCATCTCGTGATCACTGCATCCCAAGCTGCTCTCTCAACCTTCACATCCACAACCAACCATTTCATGTTAGTAAGAACAGGATCATGTGGCACGCCTCTCCTTAATCTGCTCTTCCACTGCCTGGGTCAGAAAGTAATCTTCAGCACATTGTAGGAACGTGTGTGCCTGACTGTGTTGCTTGTACAACAAATACTAGGGTAATTAATAGCCTCTTTGACTTCTTCCTTCTGATTACATGATCTGTAGTACTCACCCACTGCAGTGTCACCTGTATGATCCTGCCTCTTAATTCTTACCCACTCACTCATTCACCCCTGGGTGAATGTTTTGTCAGGAATTCTAAAATTTGAGTTCTAAATATTAATTAAATTTAGTTTTTGAATGGTAACTGAAATCAGGAGCCTTCTTAGAAGACTTTTCATTTGATGAAAGGAAGGAACATGGATCTGTAGATTTCTTGAAGAAGGTTGGTATATTAAAATGTGGAAAAAGATAGGAAATAACTATTCATATAGTTCTCAACAAGTAGGTTCCTGTTGTTACAGCACTTACTTCGCTTGTTAAATTACTCACTTTTTCATCTCTTTTCCTAAAATCTCCAGAAGTGTTTATTCTTAAGAGTATATGGACTGAATGGGTACTGGGTGATTTCCAAACTTGAAATGTTGACCAAGATTTCAAGAGTAATGCTAGTAGTCTTGTTGCTCATTTGTTTCTGATGTTAACCTGACCAAGTCTTTTAAGTGTGGAAGTAGAGAATTAAATGGGCAATTGGTGCCTGCCAAATGAGCAACTGGTGCATCGTTGCAGTTCTTTAAAAGCAAAAAATGAAAATGGATTGGTATTTTCAGTATTATGTGATTTTTATTTCCAGATGGAATGCATATATGCACACCTTATTGGTGGAGTTCTGTACATGAATATTTTTAACTAAGGACATAGTGGTTTTACACCTCCTGATTACCAATTTTAATGCTTACCATTTCAAATAAAAATTATATTTTTATATAAACCATTCCACATGTAACAATTTTTTAATTGTTCATACATTCAACAAGAATATGTCATTTATGTAAGTAACTATTTCTGAGCTGAGATTTGCATATATTTGTGTTGTTTTCCATAGTGGAAATGAGATGGGCTTAATTCACCATTGAAAGTGTTGGATGTTATCTAAACAAAATCGTATCTTCCACTGCTGTTCAGTTATCTGATACTTAAATATTTGATAAGTTTTTAATGTGCTGACTGGCATACTTGGGCGTTTTGTTAGCTTTGCGTACTCTCAAAAGTATAAATTCTTTCTTCTAATGATCAGATTTAAGGTACCTGAGAATATCGTTATCACACGTGAGATTCAAGTAGTGACCAACACATCAACATGGCATATCAACAAGAAACTAACAACCCTGAAAGCAGTAGAGGAACAGGTTGCAGCTTTAAATATCCAGGTGGACAATTTGTGCCAGTTTCTTCCTCAGGTATGCAATAAGTTGAAATATGGAGGGTGCCTGTAGTGTTGTGTTGTCAGAGGGTTTTGTAGCTTCTTATTTATTCTTTTTAGAGCATTTCAGCAATTTAATAAGACCATACTAAAAGGGAGAATGGGGAGATACTAATGTGCGTGGTGGTGACAGAAAGGAGATATGTGCCATTTAAAGCTCACTAACTAAACAGTCTTTACCTTCTGTCTTTCTTTGTCTTTTGAGACCTAAGGGAAAGCAGCTGATGTTCCCCATGCACTTGTTTTTTCTTTTTGTGTTCTGTTTTTTTGTTTTGTTTTGTTTTGTTTTTTGTTTTTGTGTGTGTGTGTATGTGTGTAACAGTGCTAGAGCGTTGTGTGTAACAAGCAGAGCGTTGTTGCCTCTTTGTCCTCTCACTAACTAAAGCACTTAGCAGAGCTGTAGTGAAGGTTGTGTAACAGTCGAGGTCTAGCACTGCCTCTGTTACCTTACCCTCATGATTCCAGCGGTCTGTGAGTTATCCTGACAACCTCTGTGTGTTTTCTCTCTTTATAACTAGTCACCACCTCAGTATTAGATTCTATAGTTGGTAAGTGAAGGGGAAGAGTTGTCTGGATTTTATTTTTTTTCCTCCAAAATCCAGAAAGCATCCCCGTTAAGTGACCTTGTAGTTGCAGCAGAAACTGCTAATACAGCATTTTTGTAAACATCTGTGGCTCAGCAGTTTCTTGAGCATAGGGTAGGTCTTAAGGGTGTTCAGAATCAGTGTTTATAAGAATAAAATTTTCCTGATGGAAGATAGTCTGCTTCCTTTCTTAGAAGCTACAGACTGCTTTGGTATGCGAATCCATGCACATGAAGGTCAGAGTTTCTTTATAGATAGCTACGTTGTTCGGAGTTTCTGTGCAAATAGTTCTTTCCCTTCCCAGTTTATGGGAATCTTTATGGATGCTATGGAGCCTTTGTCAGAACCTAGGCAGTCTTTCTTATTTGTCTCTTTAAGGAGGCATGTATTCAAGACAGACTGTCAAACATAAATTTTCTGAAAGGAAATTCATGCATGAGCCGAGCATTGTCCTAAGCAGCTGCCCTCAGCTGCAGAATAACAGCCAAGAGCTAAGGTTTAAACTTCAATGATGCCAGAACAGCTTAGAGAAAATCATGTATGAAATCTCAGAAGTATAAAGGAGGTTTAGGTTGCCTTTCAATCATGCAGTTGTTCTATACTTAACTTTATCTGGACTGTATGTTAGTTCATGTTTATGTAGAGTAGGTTGCTGTATTTAAATCAAGTATTACTGTATTGTTTCAACCATTGCTGTAATTGTATTATTTTTTTGTTTTTATTTTGTAGGACAAAGTTGGAGAATTTGCAAGAATGAGTAAGATTGAATTGCTTGAAGCCACTGAAAAATCCATTGGTCCTCCAGAAATGTATCAATTTCACTATGAACTGAAAAACTTAAAAGAAAAGGAAAGAGAACTAGAGGTAAACATGCTTGTTGTACAGACAGGGATGAATGGACATATCTTTTATGCTGTTTAAGAGCCAGGGGCTGTGAAGAAGTGTTAATTTGCTTTAAGCTTAGTTTCCATAGATGACAGGTGAGATTGTTGCCTGTTACTCCTTTTTTTTCCTTGTTCAAAATTGTAACAAACTAAAGGAAAAGATCAGCATATGTCCTGCAACCTTGTTGTCCTTTTGTTAGCATGTAGGGTCTTTCCCTGACACTCATCTGTGCTGTGAATTTCCCACAGCTCAGGTTTTATAATCTTTACAGAAGTGATGTGTTTTCCAGTGCTGGGAATGGTATCTTGGGAGCCATGTTCTAGAAACAGTGGCTGCTGTCATCAGTACAGGTGATTCTCTTAATCCTTTGTTCCACTCCTTCTTATATTTATGCACACACATATACACTTCCATTTATACACAGTACTTTAAAATACCAGTCTTAGTATTCTGTTACGGATCTCTGCAAGATCTTTCCTAAGTATTTTTGCTACTTTTGTGTATCGGAATCAGCCTGAGGTGCAGGGATGAAATCCATCAAGAAACTTCAAAACCTGTAGAAGGTTTTCTTCAGATTTAACTTAAATTTGTTTTCACAGGACGTGTATGATGAATTAAGATGAAAAAACTGGACTACTGTTCCAGTTGTATTGTTCCCCTATAATTACTGCTGTACTGAATTGTCCTCTGATGTTAAATTATGGCATAGTTAATGTTTGGGTGAGGTTTAGATGGCTTGTGAAATGTGTTTTCATGGAGTAGGTACTATAAACTATGAAAACGTGTATTCATACAGAATGTGTGCAAAGACAAAGTTAACTCTCTGGAAAAAATGAAACAGAGGGCTGAACGATACAAACAAGATGTTGATAGATACCATGAATGCAAGCGCCACCTAGACCTAATTGATATGCTTCAGAGAAAAAGACCTTGGGTGGTAAGTTTTAATTTTCTACTCAGTGGTTCTCTTACCTAACCTAACTTTCCTAATATGGCAGTACCAGGAATTAGTGTTAGATTTGGTTGTAGCAGCTTTCTTCAAGTATTTTTCAATTGTATAGAAGCAGGTATTTTGACTGAATAGCCCAAATAGATTTTTAATCTATTAAAACATTAAATTTTAATGTTTACAGGTAGATTAATTAAATTACTAAGAAAAAGAGATGGCTGTGGTATTTTCACACTGATGGGCAGCTAAGCTTGATCACGTGGTTCTCTCATGTCTCCTCAGAAGAGCTGAGTTAAGGACAGATCACTCAGCAGTTACTGGCAAAAAATTCAGCGTAAAGGAGTTCACATAATGTACTGCCTTTTGCTAACAGACTACAGCAGTGAGAATCCAAAAGCAAACCGAAATTCCCTTTTCTTCCCTTCCCCTGGCGGCACAGAGGGTTGGGGAGTAGGAGCTCATAACTCTTAATCTCTGCTGCTCTTCTTCTGTCACTCCCTTCCCCTGTTCCACGTGGGGTCCATTCCATGGAATGGCATCCTTCTTGAACTCATCCTGTGTGGGTTTCCCACAGGATGCAGCTCTCCAAGCAGTGCTCCAATGTGACACCCTACCATGGGGCCCAACCTGCAGGACTTCACTTCTACACCTCAGGTCACCATGGGCACCAGCTCCCCCTATACCTCCTGCTCTACTGTGTGTTCCTCTCTATGGGCTGTAGCTCCATCCCGCTGGGGGCCAACTTTTATTGGAGCTTGCCATGTGCTGCAGCCTCTTTCAGGCCACATTCACTGCTGCACTGTGGACTCTTTCACAGGTTGCACATGGAGATCTGCATCACCCTGCAGTGGGGCAGCCTGCTGCTCCTCCATGGGCCTCTCCTGAACTGCAGGAAACTCCCTGCCCTCCTTGTGCATTGACCTTGGAGGCTGCATGGCTGTTTCTCTCACAGTTCATTACTCCTTTCCCCCAACTACTGTTGCATGGCAGTTTTTGCCTTCAGTGTGCTCTCTCAGAGACATACCCAGTGTTGGTCATGGCTCAGTTGTGGCCAGCAGTGGGTCCCTTTTGGAGCAGCTGGAGCTGGCTCCAAACTGACAAGGGGCAATGCTGGGCTTTGCTCACGGAGGCCACCACCTACCAAACCTTGCCTTGTAAGTCCTGTCCAGTGGTGGATGATGTTGGTTCATATAGATGGAGCCTGTATTCTATTTTTCCTTTTGATTCAAGGGTTAGAATAATACGGGCTTATGCAGTTGATCAGAGGTTTTCTTCCATGCCTATCAAATTCAACACAGTTTTTTCCTCCTCTGTACTCCCCCCTTGTATGTATCTCTTCCTTCTCCTTTCGGTCCTCTGAGTAGCTCTTTTTTTTTTTTTTCCTTGTGAATGTATAACAATCATTGGACCTCTTTCTTTTTTTTTTGTTTTTTTTTCCTTCTCTTCTCAAGATGATATAACACAAAAAAAAATAAACCATTTACAGTAATGATTCAAGCTTAACTTCTTTCCCAAAATTTGCAGCTTCTTGGTAGTAGCGTTTTTTGATAGCTGCACTGCTTTTCATTTCTTCTCTGGAATGCTTCTCCAGTTGGACTCCCTGTACGTTGATTTCTTTTGATATTTGTAATTGATGGCGGATGTTTTCTTTGTGGGTTTTTTTTCTTCTGTGTGTTCTGTGAAGTTCTCTCTGTCCCTACCTCTTTTTCCCCTGCCTTACTTCAGATTATTACAGTGTTATATGGTACTAGTTCTGACCTGTCTAGCCCCATCCATTTATTCCTCCAAAAGTCTTCTATGGTTATTTGCTTCTTTGATAATTATTGCTCAAAATACGGATGGGCTAAGTAATTACTTCTTCTGTGTTTATCTTGGATGGATTTAGAGGAAGCATTGCTTCAGACAGATTGGTCATTTCTTCTGCCGTTGTCACCTGAGAGTCATTAAAGATGCATGTTGTTCATAGAAGGCTAAGTGATCTCTGTATCTTTTGGTCACAGTGACCGATAACAGGAGGATTACTAACGTAGTCACTCTAGTCGTAGCTTTTGAATGAGGTTGTACTCTTAAAACTTTTTTTCAATTAAATAAAATGTTCAGTGAAATGAAATGGTGAGGCATCATTGGAATGGAAGACAAAAGTCTTTAATTATGTTACTTGCAATTCCTCCAAGGAATATGAAACTGTTCGTCAGCAGCATGAGGATGTAAAACAAAGGAGAGACCAGGCCAAGGAAGAACTGAAGGTTCTGAAGGAAATGCAGTCTCCTCTGCCAAAAAAAATGGAAGAATGTGAAGAATTTTATAATAGTCTGAATATGAATATCAGAAGTATTGTGAGTATTTTAAGCTCTCAGTTAAAGTATTCAGATGTTCTTTGTTCAGCTTTTTAAAGTGTAAAACATTAGTATCTTTCTTCCTAATGTGCCATAATTGTTTTAGATTAATTTTTTGAAGTATTCTTGTCATTGATTCTGCCTCCTGCACTTCTCTGTTCCGAATGCTGAAAGGCATCCATGCATGCTGGTGACAGCAGGCTCAGCAAGAGCCAGCAGCATAGCCTAACAGTCCAGAGGGCAAACCTCGTTTTGGTGTTTAACACAGCATGGGCAGCTGGTAAAAATAGGTGATTCTGTTGCATGGGTGTGGCCTCACTTTGAGGTACTGTGTGCAGTTCTGGGCTCCACAGTATAAAAAAGGGTCCTTAAAAGCCTTCAGAGGACATCAAAGCTGGTAACAGATCTGGAGGGCTTGGCCTTTGAGGACAGGCTGAAGACATGTAGATTTCTTTACTGGTGAGATGTTAAAACAGGCTTCTTAAATAAGTGATTATTTCTCAGGCCTGTCAATGTTCAGCAAGGGCATTTAAATAATACCCTCGTTAATTTGCTTTAACTTGTGTTTATCTCTGAACTTGACAGTATTTGCAGGTCCCTGTCAACTTTCTTGTCTTGTTCTGTCTATTAGTCAACAATTTATAATGCTCAGCTTTGTAGAATGTAGCATTAGCACAGTGCGCTTCAGAGACAGGATGATTTTGACAAACTGTTTTGGCTGTCCTGAGCTTATATGTGGTGCCTTTCCAACTCTTCTATGATTTGGTTTGAAGTATAAACTTTTCTTGATAAAGTTGACTAGGAAAAGAGTCTATTTCTTGCAGTTTAAGGATTTAAACATTACATTTTTTGTTTAAGTCAAAGGTGGAATTTTTTAGGTTAAGAGGCTTATTCTGTCGTGCTTGAATTTGAAGATTGTAGCCGATTCTACATAGTTATGAGCAGATTGTATGCCAGTGCTCAGTTCTGTACAAATTGCTGATAAAGTACAGGTGTTACAGGTACAAGTGAGAATGAGAAACTGATGAGTTTGCCTTTTTCAGTTGTATAAATTCACATGCAGTTTTGTTTTCAAAAATGAATCAAATTTAAGCGAACATTGTATATATAGGCAATTAAGCATTTATTTTTCATTTTACTTCTGTCTTATTTAAATATCTCGTGTACAGGCTGATGAAATCAGAGATGTTTCTCAAAAATGTAAAGAAAAGCAAGATGTGTTGGAGATGAAAGATAAGCAAGTAAGAGTCTTGATGTTTGTCTCCTTAATTTTTGTGCTTTTTGTTTACTTGTTAATTCAGTATTGGCTATGATACATGCTGTATTCAGGTAGAATGCTAGTCCTTAAATATAGCAGTAAAACATGTATTTTGTCTGCTCTCCTGTCAGCAGTAAGAAATCTGAAAACTCTGCAAGTGGCCGTATGCTTTTCCCCCTAAAGTACACAATGAATCTTTGCTGCTTCTAAACAGAGCAAAAATCTCCTGAGAATTGGACACCTATTAATAAAGTAGTTATAACTATTAAACAGATGCATACTAAATAAAATCAGTTACTTTGAGCTAAGAACTGTCAGAATGGATGGTATATATTTATACTCCATGCATTACAGGTTCTAATAAGCTAAAGCCTCTGTAATATGGTAATGCATACAGCATTAAATAGTCCCTCAAATATTAATTGTTGAGAATCTAGGTAGTCCTTCTGTTAACTAAGTGCATCCAGTATTTTCAAAAAAGGAGGAAATAAAAATCTTTTGCAAAGGAGAATTACTGTTCTTCATCTGAGCACTCAGACAGCAACTGTGTAAGATACCCTTGAGGAGTTCAAGCTGCATGTTGTATTCTGTGCTGTAGGCTTTATGTGATCTAGGCTAACTTTCAGATGCATTAAGGAAGGTGTTATGCTTTAATCTTCCACTTTTGTACAATTAAAGGGACTTAAATTATTAATATTTTTTATTTTGTTTTTGCTCAAGTATTGCCATATACTAACAAAATCTCATCAGCTTTTTAACTGCCATAGGGCTGTTGGAACTAGAATGTATTCATACAGTTTAAATGTGTGGTTACAGCTGTATTTAGTAACTATCTCACTGGTAGATGAGTTGTCATACTATTTGTCGTATTCGTATGCTAAGTTCTCTCGATGTTGAAAATATTTAAAATTCTTAGATTTCAGAAATTAATCAAGCTCTCAGAATGAAAAAAGATGAAGAAGTGGACAGAAAAAAGAAAATATTAAGTGCTTATAAGATGATAGATGAATGGAACAACGAGCTTAGTACAGTGACAGACTGTGAGAATCTTCAGCCACAAATTGATGCTGTTAATAATGAGCTGAAACATGTACAAGAAGAAAGGGCAAATATTGACAGTGATATTGGTGATGTAACAACAGAAAAAATAAACCGAGAGAGAGAGAATGAAAGTAAGTTATATGCTGTTATTTTTCTGTTGATGTGTTTTAATTATTTTAAAAACTCATCTTAAATCTGCTTGTTCTGCTGTAGTAATTTGAGACATTATGCCAAGCCTTCATTGTTGTTGAACAGATTACATGAGTTGTCCTCTTGTCTCTTTTTTTTTAAAGTCACAGAAGCATTTTTAAAGTCTGCAAGAACAAATAGATTCAAAAGTGGTAATTGTTCTTAGAACTATACTCTCACACAAAGTTAGTTTTCCTTGATCTCTGAGAAGGGAAGCTGTTTTGCCAATTACATTAGTTTGTAAGTGAAAGCGGGTACTTACAAAATGAAAAAAATAACAGTTTGCTTTGAGGATGTGGTACTTAAAATTATATATTTGACAGTGTCTGTTAGCACTTGATGCTGGTTTGTCCTTTTTAGATAAATTTGAACTAATCTTAGCTGTTATAAATTGCCTAGGGAAGGAGAGACAATATATTTTACTTCAGAGGGTATAGACAGCATTTAATCTCATTTTCCTCAATACCAAATGCTTTTTTAGTCTACTATGACATGTTCATTTCTCTGCAAACATGAAATAATACTCAGAAGGTTCATGTTGTTAGTCCCATTGCCTCTTTCCTGTTGGGTATTACTGTTGCTAAATATGAGGGTAAAACATTAAAGACATAAAATTATTAGCATCCAAATAAATGTTACACAGATGATGAAGGATCTAGAGGGTAAGATATATGAAGAGTCACTTGTTCAGCCCATAGAAGAGGAGACTGAGAGAAGGCCTTACGGCAACTTCCTCACAAGGGGAGCTGAGGAGCACACACTGACTTCATTCTCTCTGGTGTCAGAGACAGGACCCAAGGGAATGGCACAGGGAAGGGTCAGAACTGGGTATTACGAGGAGGTTCTTCACCGTAGAGTGATCAGGCACTTGAAAAGGCTCTGCAGGGAAGTGGTTGTGGCACTGAGCCTACTGGAGTTTGAGAAACATCTGGACAGATCATTCAGACATCAGGTTTAAATTTTGAGTGGTCCTTTGGGGAGCCAGGAACTGGAATCTTGTGTTCTTGAAGTAAATAGTGTACTACCACACATATGGAGAAGTCATTTTATTCTGGAGTTTTGAGGTTGAATAGTTCTTCAGATTACTTTAGAATGAATGGGAAGATAAACTTTTAATTCTTACAGTCTCCTAGCAGCCTTATTGTTCTAATAATGTGGTCAGTAAATACTGGATAATTCTAATTGTCATGTCTACTAGCTATGGACTCTATTTAAGAATTGCTTTACATTACAGGAATAATTGATCGCATTGGACAACTGAATAATATAATAAAAATGAAGGAAGAGGCTCTTCAAGGAAAATTCCGAGACACGCACTCTGCTCTTATCTGGCTAAGAAAAAACAAACACAAGTTCAAAAAAGATGTTTGTGAGCCTATGATGCTTACAGTAAGAAAATTTGTGTATATCACCAAACAATGTTTAATTTCTATATTTTCTATTTCTTTGTGTTGGCAAGGCTTTAAGAATGAGTTCAGAACTTTCAAAATGCCTTGAAGGTAGTGCCAGTTACATGCAGTGTATATTAGTAATGTGGACTACTTGTAATGCTGATTCTATAATGTAATAATAGTCAAGTTTTGAGTAGAATTAATGGATTCCTTCCCCTTCCCCTCTCCTCTCCGCATAAGAAGTCCTCTCCTAATAAGCCCATTGTGGATTTCTTTTAATGTACATCCAAATACTTAGGTTTCAGTGCCTTCTTAAAAGGGTAGTAGTAGTCTTCTTATGGGACATCCTGCTAAGCAAATACTAAAACATGTAATTATGCTCCTCAGCTATTTTGTCTTGCAAAACCAGCTACAGGCAGAGGAAATACTTGATCTATTCCTAGTTTAGTGTTTTGTTCTGACAGATCTTGTATTAGTTAAGAATGGAAGGACTAAGTTATGAAATACCCTAGTGGTTTTCTTGCACATTCCTTTACGTGTTTACCAGCAAACTTGAATTTCTTGAAATTTCAAGAAGAGGAACTCAGTGCATTCTTTCTCTCTGTATTTTAATTCCAAACTTATTTTAATAGTTTATTGCGACAATGGGAACTGGTTGAATGTTGAATATTTGTATGCCAGTTCTCCTGCTTTATGCATGCAATAGGGCTGTTCAAAGTGATTTTTACTTAGTAGAAAAAGAAATCCAGTCATTGATTGAAGATCTTCTAATTCTTTCTTTAAGATCATGTCAAATTAATTTTGTAGCTGACATAATTACATAGCCCTTGCTTTTACTTAAAGGCCTCGTCAGCCTGTTTAATATCGAGTAATGTCTGAACATGTGTTCTGTGATACAGTGTAGTCTCATTTGTGTATGTATTCTAGTTTTTGAATTGCTGGTAAGTTTGCCCAGCCTTTGGCCAAATTGAAATTAATAAGTTGTGTGGTTCTGTGTAATTTTGACTCAACCTTACTTAGATATGTAATTCTGTGTAATTTTGTCTTAATTTATCACAGATTTAAAAACTCATGAGTTCCTGCAGAATTGTGGTATTAACATTTCAGATATAAAATGCTTCACAGCCTGCTCTTAAGCACCTACAGAGATGGGGTGTCCATGGGGTTCCCTGTGGGCAACCTGTTCAGTGCCTCACCACTCTGAGTTAAAAGCTTCCTCCTAACATCTGACCTAAAATTTCCCTTCTTTTAGTCTAAAACTGTTCCCTTTTGGTCTATTACTGTCAGACCATATAAAGTGTCATTCTCTATTTTATAACCTCATTTTTAGTGCTGGAAGGTCTCAGTGAGGTACCTCCGGAGGCTTCTCTTCCGGTTAAACGAGCCCAGATACCTCAGCCTTTCATAGTAGGAGAGGTACTAATGCTGATCATGTTCATGGCCCTCAACTGGACCTCTTCCACCAGCTCCAGGTCTGCGTTGTGCCAGGGCCCCACACCCGAATTTGCTTCTGTGGGTGTGGAGCCTCATGAAAGCAGAGGAGATGAGATAATCACCTCTCTTGCACTGCTGGCCACCCCTCCTTTGATTCATCTAAGGGTTCAGTTGATCTTAGGGGCTGCAAGTGCATACGACTAGTTCATGTCCAGCTTTTTGTCCACCAGAACCCCCAAGTACTTTTTTGCAGGGCTGCTTACAGTGTATTTTCCCTGTCTGTACACATACCTGGGATGACAGTGACTCAGCTGAAGCACCTTGTACTTGGCCTGGTTGAACCTTGTTAGATTCACATGAGCCCACATCTCAAGCTTGTCCAGCTTCCTGTGGATGGCATCACTTTCTTCTGTTGCAGCAGGTCCACCAGTCAGCTTTGTGTTGTCTGCAAACTTTCTGAGAGTGCACTTGATTCTGTTGTGTCAATCAATCCACGTTGATTAAGGTGTTTAGGACCACTGATCTCAAGAGAGACCCCTGAGGCACACCACTTGTGGTCAGCTTCCATCTGGTCATAGACCCATTTGACAACAACATTATGGTTCTAACCGTTTAACTAATTCCTTATCCACCTAAAAGTCAAGCCTTAAAATCCATGTCTTTCTGATTTGGAGATAAGAATGTGAGGTGGGACTGTGTCAAAGGCAGTGCAGAAGTCTGGAAGTCTGGGAAGGCGGCATCAGTTGGCTTCATCAATGCCATCATCCCATTATCGAAAGCTGCCACCAGACTGATGAGGCATGTTGCTGTCTCATACTCATCTTGACGTCTATCAGTATACCACATCCTTCTTGTCAGGGCTGTGCTCTGTCCTTTTGTATCTCAGCTGATAGTGGAGGTTGCCATGACTCAGCCTTTGCACTTGTTGAACCTCATGAAGTTCACCAGGGCCCACTGCTCAGCATGACATCTCTGTGGGTGATCCACACTACACAGCTTGGTGTCATTTGCAGACTTGATGAGAATGTGCTTGATTCCAGTGTTGGTGTCAGTGATGAGGATATGGAAATGCATTAGTCCCAGTAGTGACTGTTGAGGGGCAGCTTTTGTCACTGATGTCCACCTGGACGTTGACTACTATCCTCTGGGTACAATTGTGCAGCCAGTTTATTGTCCATCAAAGCATCCATCAAATCCATATCCTTCCAGTTTGGAGAGAAGGATGTTGTTGGGGACTGAGTCAAAGGCCTTGCTGAAGTCCAAGTGGCTCTTTCCCTTGCTTGCTGATGTAGTTATGCCATCATTAGAAGCCACAGGGTTGGACAGGCAGCACTTGCCTGCGGTGAATACGTGCTTCTTTTCCTGTATCGCCTCAGTCTCTTCCATATACCTTAGCATAGCTTCCAAGAGTATCCTCTCTGTGATCTTCCCCAGCACAGATGTGGGGCTAACAGGTTGGAAGTTCTGTGTATTATTCTTTCTACCCTTTTTAAAAATGGATGCGATACTGCCTTTTTCCAGTCACCTGGAGCTTCCTCTGGCTGCCATGATATTTTCAGATATCATTAAGCATGGCTTGGTGGCTGTATCCACCAATTTGCTCAGAATGCTGCTGTGCATCTCATCCGGACCCATAGATTTATGGATATTCAGATTCCCCAGATGGCCAAGAACGTGGTCATTGCTTGCAGTGGGAGGGGCTTGTTTGTTGTTACTAGCCTACCTGTATTATGCATGAGGGAGGTACACTCTCCTGGACTTTCCTTTTCCAGCTGAATTACCTATAGAAGCCTTTCTTATGCTTCTTTGATTCCCTTGCCAAGTTCATTTCCAGTTGGATCTTGGCTTTCCTGGCACCATGTCTACTAGCATCGTTATAATCTTCCGAGATTACCTGTTCCTGCTTCCACTGCCTGTACATTTGTTACAGTGTAGATTCCCTCCAGAGAGAACTGGCTGCCTGAAAATTGGGAATAGGCCTTTGACTTTATTTTCGTTAACAACCATATCATTGGATATGATCTGATTGTGGGATACAGGGAAAGGAAGTTTAATTGTACTAAATCAGTCTCATTATTACCTTTCTTTTTTTTTTTTTTTTATATGAGCAGATAAATGTGAAAGACAATAAGCATGCCAGATACGTTGAAAATCACATTTCGACCAATGACATGAAGGCTTTTGTTTTTGAGAGTCAAGAAGATATGGAACTATTTCTTGTGGAGGCAAGTAGGCATTAATTAAAAAAAATGATGAAATACTGGCTTAGGAGACATATACTTTAGAGTCTGCTGCCATTTTAGTTATAGCTGTATAAAAGAACAGTCTGTATTTTTTGCACTTGAAGTACCCTTGATGGCATCTGGACACTTCATCTAGTTTGGAATGTGATGAAAGGAGAGGCACGAGACCACCTGCATTTCCCAGCATGATTAAACGCAGGATCTGGAGCCTTTAGCTGAAAATAATGTCATCTTTCCCCTGCGTTTGTACCATGCTGGCTAGTAAAATCCACCTAGTTTTGCTTCTTTGATTAAGATCCTTCTTTAACAGACTTCTGCCTGGATGCTGTCAAAGTATAATGTAAGATTTGTTTGATTACACTCTTCTCAAATTGATAGGCTGATGTCAGACTGCAGGGATGTACTGATAAGACTGTATTTATTAATTTTTGTTTGGTTAGATCAGCAGAATAGCTTAAACAGAGTGTTCAAAGGCTTCTGCGTTGAATAAGTAATAGTTTTTTCAAAGCCTAGACCAGCTGAAGGGTTCCAGGAATATTAAGAAAATATTTCTTGTTAGAAGGGGCTTCCTTGACAAGGCTATAATCACTGTGGTGTACAAGGAAATGGCAAGAGCAGAAAACTGCTAATATGCGGTACCAAGGATTTCCAGTCCCTCCTGATTGTAAGGGTGGGAGTGTATATTTCTTGAGAAGGTAGTGGTCCCAAGTAACAAATCAGGCTTATTTTCCTAATGCTGGTCGTTCCTGGACCCATGGGGAAATTGCTCTTGTTGAGAGCCAGACAAAATAGAAAAAAGCCACAAGACAGAACGTTAATTATCATGCTACTTCCCAGCTGCTCTCCACAGGGTAGTTTAATTAATGATAAACGATTTAACAGTTTTTGAAGACCTATATGTCCTTCTAAGAAGGTAGTTATTTTTCTTTTGAGCTGTTGTTTGAGGTTCTGGGTTGATTTAACCAACTGAGCTGGTCTTTCATGTGTGTACTCAATCTTTTTTGCCCCATTAGGATCAGAACCTTTAA
The DNA here is from genome assembly GCA_023055505.1 of Callipepla californica brunnescens. Classification (NCBI taxonomy): domain Eukaryota; kingdom Metazoa; phylum Chordata; class Aves; order Galliformes; family Odontophoridae; genus Callipepla; species Callipepla californica. The sequence continues at coordinate 4,920,762 of JALIRH010000031.1, read as the reverse complement.
ACAGCTTCGAGCCAGTGATCTGCCATTGTCTGTGCAAAATGGATGTACAGCTTAAAAGAGAGGGCTTCCTTATTACATCCATACAGACTAGCACCCACCTTAGCTATTAAGATTGAGCACCTGACTCTAAATTTGTACACTTCCACTATTACTCATGCATAGAGTATTTATGTGTAGAAAGATATTTTGGAGATTGCAGTCCTGCCTGACCTAAAGTAGATTTTTGTGATTCCTTCCATAAGGTAAGTCATTATAAAATAATACAGTTAGTTAAAATAAGTCAGTTAATAAAATCCTTCTTCAGAATAATTTGTGGTCTTCATATGGGAAATTTTTCTACTCTTTTTAACCAAATAATATAATCTGTATTTAGTTGCGTGATCGTCAGAAACTAAGAGTGAATGCTGTGTGTGCACCTGATAAATCATCTGCTGAAACCTTACCTTCAAGACCTATTGAAGAATTACAGTACGTATCAGATTGTATTGGCGGGAAAGGCTTTAAATATAATGTTTCCACGTCATTGCTATGTATTATCCTCTCCTATGAAGAAAGGCTGAGGTAGCTTGGTGTTATTGCAGTCTTTACTGCAGCCCTCATGCAGTATCTAAAGAGAGCCTGTAAAAAGATGAGAATTACTTTTTTACACTGTCTGATAGTAATAGGACAAAGGACACCAGTTTAAAACCAAAAGAATGGACAGTTAGGTTTAGGAGTTATGAGGAAAATCTTTACTGAAGGCTGTGGAGCAGGTTGCCCAGAAAACTTGTGAGTGATTCCATTCCTGGAGGTATTCAAGGCCAGGTTTGTTGAGGCCCCAGGAAACCAGATATGGCAGATGGTGGCCCTGCCCAGGATAATGTGATTGGGTATTCGTTAGAGGCCCTTCCAGCCAAAGCCATTCTATAATTCTATGATATTGTTATTTTCCATACAAAACAAATCCTTACCAATTCAATTCAGGATTGGTGGGACTTTTCTGACCCTTCACTAACTTTATCCTAGTTGTCTTCTAGATTTTGTGATGCTTTTTTTTTTTTTTCTCTTTAGCCGATATGGATTTTTCTCATATTTACGAGAGTTGTTTGATGCTCCTCTTCCTGTGATGAGTTATCTTTGCTCCCAGTATCATGTTCACGAAGTCCCTGTGGGAACAGAGAAGACCAGAAACATGATTGAAAGGGTGAGATGCACTGCATAGCACAAAAACCCTTGTCAGCTGCAGATTTACTTCTGAGATTATTTGACAAGATGATGTGGAGAGAACAATAAAAATGGATTTTCCTTCCATTTGGAGTTCCGAAGTGAGAACTGTTTGTGATAAATGTACTGCAAGATGTTGTAACAAATCAAGACAGTACTTCACAGAAAGTTAAATGAATTTCAGCTGAGTCCTGTTCCAAGTCACCTTGCCCATTGAAATGTTTAATGTAATGATTAGGAAGCTGCTGCTTAATTTTTCTACGTCAGATGTTCAGATTATGGCCACTGCTGCTTTATAATTTGCATTAAAATTGACATGATGAAACAGCTTTTGGATCCTTAGATACAGGCTGAGAGTTCCTGCTGAGAGTCCTTTTCCTACCTTACTCTTTCATAGAGTATTCCAGGCTCATCATTATTAGATTATAATGGGTAACATACGTGACTATTTTCAGTTTTAGTCTTTATTCACTTACCTGTTCATACTTGATGTCTGTTTTACAACTTTTACAAAGAATTGACTTTCTGAGTAGAATAGGACTTCTTTGATCTTCTGAGAACAGTGAGAGTTGCATTTTTGAGAATCTGGGGGAATAAACTTTCTAAATGAGTAACATATTTTTATTGGGATTTTGTTGGGATAGCTGTGGGTCCTACTTCATTCTGTTTCTTGTGCTCTGAGAATGAGGAAGAAGGTAAAGCTGTGGAAAGCCTTAAGTGAAACCTTTCCACTTAATGTTTTTTCTGAGCATTTTTTTTTTTTTAAGAGCACCAATTCTTCCGTCTTTCTGTTTATTACCTGATGAAGCAGATACCTGTGTTATAGGTCAGTGAATTACATTTAGATTTACTCTGTAGATTCTCTTTCTTTTCTCTTTAGATTTCTCTTTAGATTTCTCTTTACTTTTGTAGAGCTCCCAGGACAGCAAGTAAGAAAATCACAGGGGAAAGATAAGCCAGTATTTATGACGTGTCACACTTGGCATTTTCTGTCAAGCTGTAGGAAGTCCATCTTTCTGCTTTTATTAATTTTGATTTTGTTTCATGTGTCTCACATAAAGTTTCAGTTTAAAAGCAGACTATTTTTAATAGAGCTAAGCACATAGAAAAAGCGTAGGAAGAGAAATAATGTCAACTGGGGTGTAACTGTAAAGCAAAATAAACAGTTTTCCGCATCTAGGAACCAAATAAACAATGCTTCAGGTGCTTTCTCATGTAGTCTGAAAAAAACAGTGGAGGTCAAATTTATCTTGTCTCGTGGAGTCATTTCTATTCCTGATTTTCTAAATACTTCATGCTATTTAAGCACTGCATTACTTTGCACCATGGTAAACATTTGTTTATTTGTAATACCCTGTTCAATGTGACTAATTTAAGATCAGTAATTCAAATAGTTTTATACTTCTTGCTTTTTTATGCAGATATTTTCGTAAGTTCATACTTTACAGCTCACATTTTCCTCTGTTTCTTAAATGCTGTTGGTTTTCAGTTATACCAGCTATATTTTCATGCATTTACACTCAGAACAAGCCTTGTTTATGATGCAGTGTACAGGTATATGAGTACACAAATTTTAACAGGCTTTGCCGAAGTTTTTTACACACTATCACTAGAGAAATGCGTTAAAACATGTAATAATGGTTAGATGTAATCTGTGGATCAGAATGATTAGACACTGTTTAGTTTTTAATGGTAACATAGGCTATGTAACGGTGTCTTAGCACTTCTTTGCTGACTGTTTCAAAATTGTAATTATGATAACTTGTTAACAAAGGCTTGCTAAGAAATCAGAATTTTTCATGAGTTGATCTTTTTTATATTTTAGTGAGTTCATTCCTTACTCTGGAAAGCATTGCCTTAGATAACACTTTTGTATGATTAAAGTTGTTTTTTTTGTTTTTTTGGGTTTTTTCAGGTCATAGAAGAAACCAAACTTAAGCAAGTTTACACAGCAGAAGAAAAATATACCATTAAAGTATCCACGTATACAAAATTAGCCTTCACTACCAGTGCGTGTCTGAGGCCAGCCCAGTTTCTCAATTATTCTGTGGATACAGGTGAAAGAAGGCAGCTAGAAAACCAGCAGCAGGTAGGAATTTAGTGTTCTGCATCATATCATCTACTGTTGTGCAATACATGTAGCCAACTTGCATGCATCTCTGTAGTAGGTTTATAGTAAGAATGCTAATGTGTTTTCTCTTACTTCAGAGTATCAAGAATATTTTGCAGTCATTAGATAAGCATTTGATGAGATTGTGTGAGAGACAGAAACATCTGGAATGCAGAGACAATGAGCTAAGGCAACAGAAGAAGGAGCTTTTGGAGCGAGGAAGCAGAAGGAAACAGCTGGAATCAAAAATTGCTGTGAAGTATGATAGGTAGGAAACAATCCTATATGTGAAATAGGAACAGTTTTAATAAGAAGGCATTATATACTTGTTACTATTGTAATGTTCTTTTAACCTAAAAAAGTAATCAGTGCTTGAGTATCAGATACAGTTGTAGACCAAGAGGATGTTGAGAAAGGGAGATTAAAATGATAGTAAAGATGCCATTATAAAAATATCCTAAATAATTTCTTTTTATAATGTCATAGGATTCCAGTGAGAAGTCATTGTGCTGATTTACTTAGACATTAGCCTTCTATCTTGGTAACACTCATCTTGACACATAAGGAGTTTTGGTGGTGGTATGAAGGTCAAGGCAGCTTGGATTACAGTAACCGTAAAGTGGTACAGTTCAGAATCCTTAATGGAGCAAAGGTGGCAAATAGCAAGTTCACAATGCTATACTTCAGAAGAGCAGACTGTCATCTTCAAGGATTTGCTTGGTAGTGTCCTGAGGAATAAGGAACTGAAGGGAGGAAAAGGGGTCCAGGAAAGCTGGCTAATACACAGGGGTCACCTCCTGCAAGGAATGTGCATCCCAACAAAAAGGAAGTCAGGACATGAGATCTTCATCTTTCGTGTCACTGTTGCCACTGCTGGAGCACACCATTCACTGCCTCCCTGTGCCAGCATCCACTGCATCAGTGAATGTCACTGGTTGCATTTTTTTCAGCATGGAGGAATTGAATTTCACGTCTTTGCTTCATTTGCAAGTCCATAACAGAAACCGTTCTGTCAGAATACTGCTCTGCTGCCATCTGTCACACCACAACAAAATGTAATGGAATGCTGGGAGGGGTTTCAGCCTCGACTGCCATGCCAACAATGTCTGCCTTTGATGTCACTGTCCAACATAGTAATACTAACAGGAAGCATTCTTTTTATAGCAGTCCAGGCATGCAGAGAGTGGAAGTAAGGATGGGTAACCTAGGAAGAATGCAGAGATACTTTCTGAGCATGTGAGGAAGCAATTAGGAAAGCTGTAGCTCATGTAGAATGATTTTGACTGGAGATCTTAAGTGCAAAGTAAATGCTTCTAAAAGTACATCAGACAAGGTGACCAGGGAACGTATGGGCCCACTGCTGAATGAAATGGGGGACCTTGGTACCTGATAGAATGTTAAGGCTTGAGGTATCGAATGCCTTCTTTGCCTCAGTCTTTAGTAACAGGACTGCCATTCAGGAATCTCAGGTGTCAGAGACCAGAGTGAAATTCTGGAGCAAGGAAAGGCGCACTTGGTGAAGGAGAATCATGTCAGAGAACACGAGCTCTACTGTGGTGCTTTGTGCCCATGAGTGACGAGGGAGCTGACAAATAAGTGTCTGTTCTGAGAGCCTGAATCCTTGCTGTCCGGGACTTCCTGGGGAGTCAGGAAGCCCTTGTTCTCACAGGACTTCTGCTGTAGCCAGAACTGAGTGCAGTGCTTATTTGTGATCTAATGAGTGCTGAACACAGTGCAGAAATTTGCAGTCTGGAATGCTGTGTGGCCTTGTTGCTGCCAGGCACACTGCTGGCTTATGCTCAGCCTAGTGTGTACTAATGTCTTGGCTCTTTTCTCTACAGTGTATCCTCAGTCAGTCTTTATCAAGCATGTATAGCTGCTATGGTCACTTTTTTCGCAGGGAGAGGACTTAAAACTTGGCATGCAGAATCTATCAGCTTTCTGTCTGCTCTTCCTCCAGCCTTAGCAGGTCCCTCTGAGCAACAAACAGGCCGCTCCCTGCAACTTAATGTTTTCTGAAAACTTGACAGGGATGCCCTCTGTCTGTTCTTCTGGGTTTCTGGCAGAGACATCAAACAGGACAGCTCTTGTGACCAACTCCTGTCATACCCAACTTGATGTTGGCTTCTGGACAGAAAATGGCACAATAATCTTGACCCTACAGCTCTGATCACTCTGCCACTTTTTTTATTTTTTAATTTTTTTGCCATTCTGGTCTCCCACCCATCCAGACTGTTGTCTCCAAACTTGAGCGCAACAGTGCTGTGAAAGAAAGCACTGAAAAAACCAGGGGGGAATCAGTCCAGAGCCAGCAGGCCAAGACTAAGTGTGAAGCCTACACAGCTTAATGTTCAAACATCCACCTTCTAGTGAGGTTCAGAATGTATTTGCTGTTGACACATGTATGTGCTTATTTACACATGGTGAACCTCATAGCTCATGCAGACAGATAACAGCATTCACATAAACAGCCAGCACCAGTGCTGTGTTCCATACAGGCAAAGCAGAGGTTTTTAGGAAACCATTGAGGAAATGGATCCATTTGTGCAGAATGGATCCCATCAGCAGCTGGGCTCTACCCAGTAGCTACCTCTGGATTCCACTGTCCCCAGTCGCTGGCATCTGAACATAGAAAACCATCAGGCTGCTTGAAGTTGTTGCTCAGCTTTATGCTTCTTGCTGAATTTCAAGATGTTCTTATCAGTCCTGTCTGATATCCAGCTCCTGTGGTCTCCTTTTGAGTCAGGGGCATATCTTTGGCTCCCAAGCCACTTCATCTAGTTGGCAGCTAGTCTGGCTTGGTCTTTGCTATGGAGCAAACAATTGCTTTATAACTCTGCATGTGCTCCAGGTGCTGGCACTGAAGTAAATGACATTCCCTTCATCTCCTATCATCCACAAATCCAATTTATCAAAAAGACAGTCAAATTGGTCAGCTGTATACCCTTGGTAAAGGCTTGCTGACCATTTCTGATCACCATCTTCCTCATGATTCCAGAAATGTTTTCAAAGGGTACTTGTTCCAGCATTTTTCCAGGGATGGTTTTAAATTTTTTTGAATTGTCCTTTTGTCTGGCTTGGTGTTTTTTAAAGATCTCAAAATGTTTTGCAGCTATGCTTATTTCTTTTGAAATTCTTCATAATTATGTGGGTTTGGACATTTAAAATGAATGAAAATTCTTTTTTTCTACAGTAAATGCAGTAAGTTGGGGACTCAGATTTTTCTGAGTAGAATGTGTAGTGAGAATTATGTGATTCTTCTTAACTCTCCTATGCTCTATTGTTGCAAGAAAGTATCAGCAGTAAAAAAAAATGTGATCTTTGCACTGATTTAAGTCTGAAATTTATAGAATTTATATGATTGTTTTCTATAAATCTATGATACTGTTAACAAACAAAATTAGAGTTTCTCTAATTTTGAGTTTTTGTCATTTCAGCTTTCTTAGAATGCTTGGATGGAGAATGCCTCTGATAAGTTTGGAATGCATAGAAATTCTTATTCTTGCTAGTTGTTTGTTCATGTCATGTGAGATCAAGAATTTGAAATTGTTCTGCAATTTATTTTAATTACAATTAATTGTATATTGGTTTCTTCTGTAGCATAAGACAGCTGGAACAAAATCCTATCAACCTAGAAAAGGAATCTCAGCAGGCAAAAGTAAAAATCAGAGCAATAAATAGTCAAAAAGCCAGACTTGTTACAGAATTAATGTGTCACATAAAGGTATGTATTTTTTCTTGTTATTTGTTCCAGCATTGTGAAAAGTCTAGGTCTTGTGAGAAGGAGTTACTCAACATTTGAATGTGTTATTGCAAATGCTTTCAAGCTATCTTGCTTGAAGATAGGATTCTTTTAAAGCTTTTATGAACTTGCACTTTCTTATCTGTTGTTGACTCAATTTTGTAGATCATTTGCTAGCTTCAGTTTAGACTTTCACTGATGAAAATCTTTTGTGGGCTAACTCAGTAAATACAGGAGTTAACTATGTAATCATTTCTTTTCATTTTTTCAGCGTCACATGTTTATGCAAATTGTTTCTTCTCAGTTTATAAACTGCTTTCTGTATTTTTTTCACTGAAAAATAAATAGTTATTGTCCGTTTGAATGTCCACCATAGTGCTAAAAGTAGGGAAGATGTTCCTAACACAAGAACATTAAGAAATATTTCTTGTAACTTAACTGTTTTGAACTGTTAGGAGCTGTATTGTTTCTTTTTTTTAACCAACTTGCATTTGGTATTTCTATTTCTTTTTTTTTTTTTTTGAGAGTTTCTCTCACAATTGAATTCTGTCCTGATTTCAGCTGTGAGAGTTGATTTTCTTCACAGTGTGTTGTGTGTTTTGGCTTCAGCAGAAAAGCAGTGTTGATGTTTTGATTTTTGCTGAGCGGTGCCACACAGAGCCAAGGGCATTTCAGCTTCTAGTACTGCCCTGCCACTGAGGGAACTCGGGTAGGGTACAAGGAGCTGGGAGGATGTAGAAATGGTATGGCTGACCCCAACTGGTGTTCCATATTATGTGGTGTCATGCAGAAAACTATAAAGCTTATGATGATATAAGTATTACTTCTTTCTTCTTATTCTATCTTAGTAAATCATTCTTGTCTCAGCATGAGTTCTGCTTCTTACTTTTTTTTCCCCAATTTTCCTCATCACACTGAGAAGGGATGTGGAGCAAGTGAAGGGCTGTGTGATGCTGAGCTGCCTGCTGAGTTAAACCACAACAGGCCATGAGGACCAGTGTGAAAAAACTTGACCTGTAACTGTAAGGGTCCATGATCATAGAAGAGGGCTGGGATGGGAAAAATACTCAAGTCTCGGGCTCCAGTGTTAGAGGCTTTTTTTTTCCGATTGGTTTTAACCCTCCCCCCCCCCAAAAAAAAAAACAACAAACAAACAAACAAACAAACAAACAAACAAACAAAAAAACCAACCTGTGTACTTATAAGTTAGGCTAAAGCAACAACTGAGCCTGAATAAGAGGAGCCGCAACAAGGTGAATTACTTTATTTTATTTTCTGAATAACTGAATAACAGGAAACAGTTACTTGCAAAGGAATCTGGCTGTGCCTCTGCACTCAGAAATAAGTGGTGCAATTCTTCCAGCCACTTAGAGCCTGTGTGCCACTTTGGCATGCCTTACTAATGTCAGTCTGTTTTCTTGCTCACCCCTGAAAGAGTTGAATATCACAGTTGCAGTGAAGATGACTTTAGTACACTTCAGCTGCTGATATTTATTTAAAGAAAAAATAGTTTATTCTAAATGTGCGATAACTCTGGACAGCAATGATTGGAGTGTCTAAAAGATTACCTGTAGGGAAACTTCAGGTCGTAGCTTGATATGCAGATGGAGCACCTGGTGAAGGGGTACGCCTGGCCCAGGGAGCACAGGCAAATTGTTTGCATCTTTACTCCTGAAGTGACCAAAAGGGTAGGACCCAGGCTGGAGCCAGCTTGGGCTCATATAAGGGACAGCCACTGAAGGGAGAGCACCTCTTGGACCTAGGCTGTTTCCTAAGGAGTGCTGCATGGCATGAGGTGCTATTCTTTGTGTATGTGACTATTGCTGTCCCTGTGAATGCTTTGTCTGGTCAGAAGCAATCACACTTCCTCACAAGGAGAGCATCAACTTTGTCAGCAACCCAGAGCAACTTCAGAAATGCCAAAGAATGGCAGAAAACATATGCCATGTAAAAGGATTGTGCAATTTTTGTATTTGGTATGTGTTTCCCAGTGTGTAGAATGTCTAAGTGAGTTGCTATTATAGAATTCAACTGAAGTCACTTGCTGACTTATTGCAACCTATTTGAAGAAGGCTTTTAGTCCCTTTCTCCTGATCCAAGACCTCATATTTGAAACATGCCGTATATTTCTCAGAATTAGCAGAGCACAGGGGAGAATGGGTAATATTTTCCTCAAATAGTTAATGACTACAGAAGGTGTTTTTTAGTTGTTTAGCACCTTAATGTGCTGCTAAGAAAATATGTCCTACTACTAATTGAAGAAAACAGAATGGTCTGATTCAAGAAATCTGTTTTATGTATGTTTATCAGAATTATTGACACACAGGCATTTCTGTTTATTCACAAACTAGACTTCATGTATGCTCTTAAGTCTGTGACAGTCTCTCAGTTTTGTACTTTGGCATTGTAGGTAGGCTGTTGAAGTGACAAAAGGCTTTTTTCTTTGTATACTTAGAACACTGTTCTACCACAGAAGGAAATTTAAAATGTATGGAATTTTTGAGTTGGAATGTTAATGATGTGATTGATTTGTGAGGTTCTGGGTGTTGGATGGATTAGGTAATAAGACACATAAGTATTTTCAGAAATGTCTGAGGCATATTGTACCTGGCATAAACCTGCTATAAATCAATTATTTACATCCAGTTGACAGTAAGAGAAATGTTCCACTGTTGCAGATTCTGTCTTATCTTTTGCATTGCTCTCCTTGAATGTCTTCTATTTTTAATGAATTTTCTTCAGAACTTTTTAGTTAGCTTCTCTGATGATAGTTTTTTAAACAGTCAAACAGTAAAACTTACATTTATGTCCAGGTTCACACTGCAGAATCTTTTAGTTGAAATGACAAATAAGGAGGATCTCAGAAATTGGCTCACTATTGTGATCAGAAGCTGACACTAAACCTTCATCCTGCATTTCCCTTATAGTGGCAACTTAGTGCTCCCATTTTGGAGGGGAGATTTCTTTCTACTTAGATACTGATTATAAACAAAACACTGCGAACGTGTATTTTCAGTGCTCTGTACTTTTAGAATCAAGCTACTCATCACATGGTCAAGAATACACCGATGATTTTGAAGTCTTCCAGACTGTTCCTGAGGCTGACTTGTTTTAAAAAAAATTAAAACTTTAATGTCAAAGCAGTCTAACCACATTGTGAGTCCCACTAAAGTGAGTTGCAAGTGTTACCTGTATGTGTCAGAAGAAGCTTGCAAAACATTGCCCCTGACTGTGGTTGTGCACTGTTCATGTTACAGCACTTAAGGACCTGTGCTGATTGATTACTAACAGAGGGGCATCCAGAGCTTTTATTATGTTTAGCAATTGTTGTTTGTGTGAAAACTTTGCTTCTGCGTTTATGGATAAGGGTGTGCTAGGAGTGTCACAGCTTCTGCTTTGCATGTACTTCACATTTACTCACTCGTGTTGCGTTATTAATGGGAGGCATACATGTTATGTGCTTATTTCTTGAGTTTTCTCCATTTCTCTGACTTGTGAAAACCAACCAATTCCACCTGTAGGATTTTATCTCAGAAAGAATTGAGATGACTGTTTTTTACATTTCACATGTAGGTATGTAATGTAGGGACAGGGAATATACTTTTCTGGTGTAAAATTCTTTAGTTGCAAGTGAACTCAGCATCTTGAAGAGCTCAAGTCAACAATAAGTCACTTTTCTTCTGTGTTAAAAAATGATTGTGTTGAAAAGCTTGGAATTGTATGCCATGACTGGAAAAAAAAAAGAAGCACAGTTTCTAAAGTTTAATAGTGATGATACCAGTTTTGAATGTCTTCTGAAAAAGGCATCATCTGTTTTCCTGTGCAGCATTATGTATCACTGAACATCCGCAAAGCAGATTTGGTCCTTAAGAGCACTGAAGTGGATGCTGAGAAGAACAGACTAGAAGCACAGTACAAAGCAAGAAGTGTAGAGCTACAGGCTTCAGAGGTAACTATTTCTGTGGATAATATGATATCTACAATGAAACTACCTTCTGTAGTGTAGCCTTTATAGTGTAGAAGAGGATGCTTATGTAACATTCCTTAGGAATGGGTATCAATAATAGCTAATTTAGCCTTGATTTCTGTGGTTTAATAATTAATTTCTTCATTTAAAGATGTTTATCAATTAAGATGTCTAAACTTCTGTGAAAACTTGTTAATCAGTTGTCATGTCCTTGGTAGTCTGAGTAGAAAGGTTAGCTCTCTTTTGGAAATGTTCTTCTAAATTTGTCATAGACGAGCAGACCCAACCTACTTGGTCAGTGGAGAGTCAAGATGAACCAGATCATGTTGCATTAGAATACAGCAGAGCTGCTGTGTCCTTTCTTTCATAGTTGATATTCTCATAGTGTGATTGTGTCTTTCTTGATGGAGAGAAAAGGTGTTTACTAGTTCTACCTTTAATCTTGTTAAGAATTTTGATACAAAGGCTGTTTCCGAGGAATCAGGATAGTTGTTCTTCCTGGTGTATTGGTTTGCTGTTTGCAGTTCAGTTTGCGTATTTGTTTAGTAAACAAGCAGTCTTTCAGCATACAGCTCTGGAATGGTAGGTTTATTCCTTATTTGTGAGAGTTAATGTTAACTGTAACTTAATGCTGATTTTATATGATAGACAAAATAATTCTGTTAAATAAAAGTAAGTGATTTTTATTTTGGATGGTTATACATTTTGAGAATAATGACCTGAGCATATAATCAAAAAAACTACTGGAAGGTGCAGGTATTATCGCTAGCAGGAGAACTAGGAAAATCAGAACTTGAGCAAGAAGTTACTTACAGGTAGAGACAAGTCCAGGACGTTGCGTGGGAAGGCAGTGTTGAATCACATATCTTACGTGATATGGCTGTTATTCAGACTTTGTCAAAATCCGATCTGAATTGCTATATTCTTGAGCTTGGTAAGGAGTAAGAATGTTTCATAAAGCTATGATCTTCATGGAATAGTCTGTATTGTCACTGATAAATGTATTTAGTATTTTTTGTTCTCTATTCCCGTGTTCTTCACCCTTTAGAGATTAGCTTTGTATGAGTAGATGTCTAGTCAGATAAATAAGTGTGTGTAAGGTAAACATTCTGACAATTCTTGGTTAGAGAAAAATTGCCTCATTTCTTAAGTAAACAGGTTTTTAGTTCAGCTGAGGTCCTGCTAGTCAGTGATGCTGCATTCAGCTACTTAAGTAGAGGAAATAAGATCAGAGCTTATATTTGTGATGATTTCTTTACTTGATTTTAGGAACTTTAAAAACCCCAATCCTGTGATTAGTAATCCTAGTGATCAGTCTTTCGAGAAATTTAACTGCTCTGAAGGAAAACTCTTTTTGAGTATTGTCACAGAGTTAACTCTAGATCTGTCTGTGTCTGTGACAGGGGGACAGCAGGTCCACATGCCCACCAGCCTGAAGAAAAATAAAAGGAAAAAAATAGGGGGAAGAGGGTGAGGATGAGCAGCAGTTTATGGCCTGTTTGTGAATAATGGGGCAGGGGGACCTATGGACCCCACACCTCAGGGAAGGGGAAAAGTGAAAAAGAGGGAAGGGCAGGGAGATGGGAGACGGGCCTAACAACAAAACAGTGGCAGTGATCTAAAGAAGAAAGCTAATTTACTAAAGAAGAATTCAAGATAACACAGTATAATACAGTATAATTGGATCTGAGGTTAATAAATAAAATGAGAGACACTGTTCAGAACTGAAAGGACTTACTCTAATGCTGAAGGTGAGACAGCTAGGGAGCTCACACTGCCAAGATTAGCAGCAAAAAAAGTGTCTGTCTCAGGTCTTGTGCAGTTTTATCTTTTCCTCTGTGTGGAAAACAGGAATGCAAAGTCCTCTGGGATATGGGGTATATAGTTCTCTTCTGAGAGCTAGGTACCCCGATATTTGGCAGTCCGTGGAATTGGAGCATTAATCTTTAACTCCCAGTGCCTCACATGACGTTATGATGAGGAATACTGATAACAAAAATCATAAAACTGTGACAGTGTTGAGAGCTTTCCCTTACACAGAAGTTCAGAGCCAAGCTTCCCCAAATGTTGCATGTTAAGTCTTTGAATCAAGTCTTTTGGCTTTTTAAGATATTCTCTTTCCTTTGTTGCACTGTGGGTGTTATGTTGTACACTCTGGTGTGTCTCATTTTCTACTTTAACATGTGCTTCCACAAGGGAAGTCTCTGTACTCTTAGCTAAATTAAATACTATCTCAAATTAAGTAGTGTTTGCAATAATACTGTATTTCAATTGCCCACTCTGACTTCTTAGATTGTCTGTGAGATCTTTTTTGTGCAGCAGTTTTGCATTAAGGTAATCTTGCTCCAAAGCTGTTCTTGAGGATGCCATCTGAGTGCTTTCTGTAAAATTTCTGCATGGTTTTGTAAAAATAAACCTGCAAAAAGGAGAAAACCATGCAGAAATAAGTATGTGAAAGATAAGCTATTTAAGGAAACTAAATTAAAACCTAAGTGTTATGATTATGGGGCTGTTAATTCCTCCGATCGTCAAAAACTTTTGTAGGTCATGCACAGTTTTGTTGCACTGTTGAGACTGATATCTTAGGAATCAGCTGAAAATGCTGTGAAGCCTAGCACTTCTTCGTGATACTTATCTCCCAGGAAATTTTGAGGTTCAATAATACCTAAGTAAACATCTGGTTAAGATTGGAAGCAAACACATACTCTACTTATTACACCTAAAAGAAGTTCCCTTACATTCCTTTTGTGAGGGCTTGGCACTGAGTACAGTAGGGAAAGCAGCATGTGTGTAGCCTTGTGGGTGACTTTATTTATTTATTTATTTATTTATTAAGAACTACTAAGGTGAAAAGGCCAAAATAGTGCATGTTTCTGAACAAGTCAAGTTAGCAACAACCAATATCTGGAGTTTGTGTTTTTGTTGTTGCAGTACATGTCAGAACTGTGGTGTTAGAATTTGAATAGTATCACGTGTTAAATTTATTTAGTGAGCCAAAGATGCAAATCTGTGTTTGTTACCTATATTGAACTGTATAAACTCTAAATGAACTTTTTTTTTTTCTTTTTGCCACTGGAGGGCTCCTATATTTAAGTAAAATGCAAAACAATAAAAGATGGGGAGATAAAGCACTCTGAAGTGTAGGAATATATTAGACTTTCCAACCTGCTAGAAGGAAATTCTGAAACAAGGTAGCATACAGATGAATTTTGAATTGGGATTTTGTGAATGCCTGTGTTGTAACTGTCTATTAAAAAGATGGATTACATGCATAGTCAGTCACTGAGTAACAGTAAAGTAAAATAACTTGATTTGAAAACTCAGTCTTTAGGTGTGTACACCTTTTCACTTCAAAATTGGCAGCCTCCAGCTCTCTGCAGCTGTGCACACCTGAACTGGGAGACAGTAAGGAGCAGTTATTCCACACTTGTCCGCATGTGTGTCTCAGATCATCTGGTGTTAGGCCAGTGCTATGTGCAGAGTGAAGTGAGTGAAATTTCTGAGGCCAGAAGCAGTTTCTGAAGTTTTTTTTTGCTTGGATACCAATTTTAAAGATAATGTTTAGTTTAGAGCTTTATGTAGGTGTTGCAATTTCTGAATTGTATTTTTGACTGCTGTTGTGGTAAGTCGCATTATAAAAATCATAGATCTGTTCCGCTTTTCAGTTATTTTCCAGTGTTGGATTAAAGATTATGAGTATTTCTGTCTTTTATTTTGCTAACTGTATGGCATAAGTAGAATACAAAACAGCAGATGGAGGATTTCTAATTATGTAATTATGAGGTTTACTCTGTACAGTTTCAAATAATATCCCCCCATGTAGATAAATGCAATTAAATAGGGGCTAATAAAACATAAGGATCACAAGTAGTTATGTTTTGGTTATTTTTAGTTTGGTTTATTTGGTTTATTTTTAAATTTAGTGTAAAATTGTCAATTATCAGAGATTTTGAAGGTACAAAAAAGTATCTAGTGAGTGCTTTTTATCAATTTACCTTGATGTGTGTTGACTTTTAACAGAAGGGCAGACTGAATTCTATTTGTTGAAATGAAGAATCTTTAGATTTTATTTTGAGCCGTCTGATTTCACCTACTTTCATTGATTTCGATAGCATTTGTTTCTGGTAAGCTGTTGTCACCTCTGGTTAGAACTGAAGTTTACCTAATTGGCAGTAAGTCGTGAGGCTTAGATGTTCAGCATAGTTTTCAGGAGTCAGTGAAATATAATGAATGTTCAGAGGCAATAATGGCCAGCAATAGGAAATCTAAAGTAAAACAGATATATATTTTAATATCTTTTCTAACAGCAACGTTTTCGTGAACTGGATGAGAGAAAATGGATTCTTAGAGAGAATTGCAAGGAACTGCTGAAAAAAGCTCAACAGATGTGCAATATAAGTCTGGGTCAGCAGCTTCCAAAAGAGTTTAAAACGGTATGTACAAAAATAAAATTTATATTTCTCTCAAATTTTGGATAATATACGCCATTCTAATTTTTAGTACTTTGTATTTAATACTGGGAAGGTACCAGCAACAGATCATTTAAGTTTCTGTTAGTATTGACTCATATGTTATCTCAAAACTGTTTACTAAAGAGAGCCTACCAGGGCAGGTACCCCCTGAGACCTGCTGTTTTTGAACAGAGAAGAACTCATGGGAGGTGTGATCAGAAGCTACCTTTGAATAGCTACCTCAGAATGATGGAGTTCTCCATTCATAGTGAAGTCTGAAAAGGGGAGTCAGCAAAGATGCTACCTTGGAGTTCTGAAGGGGAGACTTTGGACTGTTTTGGTTGCTGATTGGGAGCATCCCCTGGGAGACTGTTCTGAAGGCTAGAGGGATCCAGAATGGCAAGGCATTCCTCAAGAAGGACTGCAGAGATGCTGGCTGTTACTGTGTGCCAGAAAATGAACTGTCAGGGGAGGCCATCATGGCTGAACTGGGAGCTTTTGCTAAGTCTTGGGTTAAAAAAAAGGAGTTCACCACCTTTGGAAGGGATGGGCAATTTGGGATGGTTATGTTGAGGGATGTTGCTTTGATACGCTGAGAGAAGATTAGAAAGGTGAAAGTTCAGCTCGAACTTAATTTGGCCACTGTTTTAAAAATGTAACAAAATAATTTTTTTTCAAATACGTATTAATGACAAAAGGAGGGCCAAAGAGAATTTCCATTCTTTATTAGATACATCAGGGAACATTTCCACCAAGGATGAGGAAAAGGATGAGGTACTCATTGCCTTCTGTCTTTAATAGTCAGGCCAGTTATCATCAGGGTACTCAGTCTCCAGAGCTGGAAGACAGGCATGGGGAGCAGAAAAAAATCCCCTCAGAATTCAGGAGGGATCAGTTAGTGACCTGCTACTCCGCCTAGACCATCTCAAGTCTACGGGGCCAGGTAGAATCCACCCAGTGGTACTGAGATGGCAGAAGTGCTCTCCAAGTCATTTTCCATTATTTATTTGCAGCTGTGGTCAACTGGGGAGGTTCCAGATGATTGGAGACTTGGTGGTGTGTTGCTCATCTACAGGAAGGAGCTACAGGCCTATCAGTCTAACCTCTGTATTGAGGAAGGTCATGGAACAAATAATTTTGAGTGTGGTCGTACACCATGTGTGGGACAACCAGGGGAACAGGCCTAGCCGGCATAAGTTTGTGAAACCTGATGATCTACTATGGCCAGGCAACCTACCCATAGGATGAGGGAAAGGCTGTTTATGTAGTCTGCAAAAACTTCAGCAAATCCTTTGACACTGCCTTCCCTAGCATTCTCCTGGAGAAGCTGGCAGTTCATGGCTGAGACGCGTAGTCTTCACTGGATAAAAAACTGATTAGGTGGCCAGGCCCAGACAGTGGTGGGGAATGGAGTTAAATCTAACTAGTAACTGCTTTTGAGGGACGTCCCCAAGGGGTCAGTGCTGGGGCCAGTCCTGTTTAATATCCTTCTTAATGGTCTGGATGAGAGAATGGAGTGTACCCTCAGTTAGTTTGCAGATGATGCCATGCTGGGGAGAAGTGTCAATCTAGCTGTGGGTAGAAAGGTCTTCAGAGGGAAATGGATAGGCTGGATCACTGGGCTGAGACCAATTGTATGAGCTTCAAAAAGACCAAATGTTGGGTCCTGTGCTTTGGTCACAACAGCCCGGTGCAACGCTACAGGCTTGGGGCAGTGTAGCTGGAAAGTTGCACAGAGGAGAAAGATCTGGGGATGTTAGTCAGCCAATGGCTGAACATGAACCAGGTGCCCAAGAAAGCCAGCAGCATCCTGGCTTGTCTGAGAAATAGTATAGTCACTGTAGGAAAGTACACTGCAAGAAAGACATTGAGACCCTCGAGTGTGTACAAAGAAAGCCTATGAATCTGATGGCAGATCTGGAGCACAAATTTTATGAGGTCTGGATAAAGGAACAGATTGTTTAGTCCTTCTTCCTTCTCTCTAAATTGGAGAGGTATGGATTTGAAAGATGGAAATAAATGTGTAGATGAGGCATTTAAGGACATGTTTTAGTGGGCCTGGTGGTGATGGATTTGCAGTCAGACTAGGTGATCTTAGTGGTCTTTTCCTACTGTATTGATCCTTTAATCCCTTAATGGATCTTTAATGATCCATTCTATTTGGTCTTCTGAAACATCTTCCAATAGTGAGGTTGTAAAAGCTGGGTTACTTTGACTTTGTTACGTGCACAAAGAAAAATTTGTCTGAAATCTCAGTAAGTCTCTGAGATGGTATTCACAGAAATAGTCCAAGACCATATTATTCTAGCTTCTTGCTTAAGTGGAATAACATCAAAGCGCTTAAATCTGGGCTGTCTAGCTACCTGCCTGAAGTTCTTCACAGCCTTTGGGAGCATTTGTATAACTTAGCTAGCATCACCCTAGCTTATGCCACATCTGAGCAAATGTTCCTGCGCAAGTTAGGCAAGTATGGAGCAATTAATTGTGTGTCTTTGATAGGCACTGTGGACATAATTCTCATGAGATCTCATTGTGGCCTTCCAGTACTTGAAGGGAGCATATAAACAAGAGAGGGAACAACTGTTTACACAGGTTGATAATGACAGGACAAAGTGAATAGTTTTAAACTAAGACAGGGAGATTTAGGTTAGATGTTAGGAGGAAGTTTTTCCACTCAGAAGGTGGTGATGCACTGGAACAGGTAGCCTGGAGAGACTGTGGATGTCCCATTCCTGGAAGCATTCAAGATGAAGCTGGATGTGGCTCTGGGCAGCCTGTTCTAGGTTGGCAGTCCTGCCCACGGCCAGTTGGTTGAAACTGGATGATCTTCAAGGTCCTTTTCAACTCAGCCCATTCTGTAATTCTGTGATAATGAAAATGAGTAATTGAATGGTTGGTGGCTAATTGGATTTCTTCTTAGCAAACAAGCTCTTCATTACCACTGCTGTAAAATAATGCATCTTTTCTCTTCTAGGCTTTTCAGACTCTTCCAAACACATTAGAGGAAATAGATGCTTTTCTGAATGAAGAGAAATCAAGGGTCTCCTGTTTCACAGGCCTGAGTGCTTCTGTATGTTGACTTCTTTCTCTCTACCATCCTTTCCTTTTCTTTCACCCATATTGTATTTACTTTCCACTCTGTACTGGTTTTCTTGGTCTAAGAGCTAGACAGCAGAAACAATGTCTGTAAATACCAGGTTCTGCACCTATTAGAATTCTGAGTAGGTCCTTCCTAAAGAACCGTGTGTTCTGTGCCTGTTTTATTTTATTTTATTTTTTTTTAAGTTGTAGTAACCTGAAATAAGCAATATAATTTAAAGCTAGAAATGTCTTGTTCATTGTACAGTATTACAATTATATTATTGTATTTGAACAGAATCATATTCTTACAGTTGCTGTTAGAATTGGTAAATGTGTACTTCTCATTTTTATTCTAAAAGGTTGTTGAAGAATGCAGTAAGCAAATAGAAGAAATACAAAAGCTGACGGAAGATATAGAGGAAAATAAAAAGGAGTTGGATAAATATAGGCAAAATATTTCAAAGGTAATAGTTGAAATTAGCAATTTGTTATGAGTGTGCCTTCATCTGAATAGAACGGTACAAAAATGCATAAAATGAGACGTGAGCTTCTGTAATTGTTGATATTTTTATTATTTTAGTTGATATCTTTAATTATCTTTAATTGATATTTTACATGGATGTTTCACTTCTAGATCAAAGAAAGATGGTTAAACCCCTTGAAAATGATGATTGAGAGCATTAACGAGAAATTCAGTGGCTTCTTTAGTTCTATGGAAAGTGTTGGTGAAGTTGATCTTCATGTAGAAAATGAGGTATGACTTAGTTTTCACCTAGAAGAATATCACATTCACATTTTAATTCGTCTTTCACTTGACAATTTGTTACTTTGCCAGTATTTATTGGATTGTAGGGAAGATGCTGTTTTGAAGTTCTTTTTTTCTTTTTTTGATTGATGAACACTTTATGTGTTTAGAACTGGCTGATAAAATGAAACTGAATCTTTGTTCAGTTGCATAGAAGTTCAGCTCGTTGACTTCTGGATGCTTCCTGCAGCTGAATAATCCACTCAGCATTCTCAAACACAAGATTATCTTTTCACAAAGGATTCATTTTTAGAATGCTCTTTTAGATCTTAAATTTCTGGAAGCACTTCTGCCTTCTGCAAAAACATACCCTTTAAGGAAATCAGTGACTAAGCAATACATGATCTGAAATTTCAGAGCATTTTCTGTTTCCTTCTTTTAACTGTATTAGGTGAAAGTGTGTGTTTTTGTTCTGATTTTTTTCCTTTCCATTCTGCTACAAGGCTCAGTTAGAAGCATTACATTTATTTTACCTGTAAGTCTGTTAATTTACTAATTTGTGCTTTTCTATTACTATTTAGTGTCTGAAAGCTGGTACAGTTTTAATTATTTAATTTTATCTATGGTTTTTATCAGCTCTTGGCTGTTTTGGAGCAGTAGCAATCATCCTGTTACATCATTACTAATACTTATCCCTGATGAAAAGTTTTATGCTCCAGTGGTACCCCTGGGGAGTCACTGATACTCACTGTAGTGGGTTGAAGAGAAATTGCTTGTTTTGTTTTAAATTAACCACTGTTACAATTGTCTTAAAGTTGTTGTTGTTGTTTTTTTTTAACGTTCTGCATACATTTCACAATGTTTATAGTTGATGCATTTTTTTTTTTCCGTTTTGGTTTGTGCACATTACTCAAACTGCTCTTAAAATGTTAAAAGTGAGACTTGTTTGGGACAGAACAGTGACTGGAAATGCTCTGTACATGAACAGTGCTTAAAAATATATAAAAACCAGTATGAAGTAGTGGGGGATAAAAAAAAGGGGCTTCTCAGTCCTTCTAGAAGTTATTTGCAAAGTCAGTTCTGTTTTACACAAATAGTGTCCTTTATCTAGAAATAAAAGTGGGAGAGAATGCACAGAAAAACGGTAAGGCAGTTAAAAAGCAAAGTGAACAGGGACTGTCTAAGTCTGTAGGTACACTGAAAGTAATGCCTGCTATTTATTTCCATGGAAACTACAATAGATACAAAGAGCATGATAACACCATTTGATAAAGCAAATTCTTAGCTAAAAAATGCTATTTTTAGCATAGTCAGCAGCATTAGGTATTCATTTTCACCAGTGAAGGGCAAGAGCCTTCATGCCACACTTGAGAAAGTTTGTACCAGCTGAGGTGACCCAGCACCTCACTCTGCTAGCATCCATAAATGTTTAGTGGGTGTCAATGAATGTCAGTAAGTGCAGTTTTTTTCTGCATGGGGGAATTCAGTGGGAACCTTTGGTGGCTGGAGCTTGATGTAAAGGGTCCTTTCCAGCCTCAGCCATTCTGTGATTCATATGCACTTCCATGATGGACGCCATTTGGTCAGACTGCATCTCTGCTGCTTTCTGTTGCACAGCAACAACATGTAATGGAATATCGGTGAGAAGATTCAAACTAGAATTCCACAGCACCAACATCTGTCCCTAACATCGTGGCACAACATAATGAAATTTGAGGGCTGCTTCGGAAGTAATGTCTCCTATTTCTTTTGGAAGATCTTGGCCTTTTTCCTGGGAAGATGCCAAAAACAATTTAAGAGGTTAACTAGTGTTACTGTACCAATAGGTAAAGGTTTTTCAGTATGGAAACAAGGTGTATAATACAAGAAACAGAAAATGTCTTGTAGTTCTTGAGTTTCTTGTCTTCCTGCTTTACAGGAGACTCTTCTTCACTAACCTGTAAACATAAGAGGAGAGTCCCTGTAGACAGTATTGTTATTGTTACAAACATTCTAGTGACATTGCAGTTCTAGCCTCATTTATCTTACACTGTAGGAGCTTTGAGTTCTCCTGATGAGCTCCTTGGTGATAGTACCTAAAGTGTAAATAACATCATTAGATTCTTCTTTGACATCCTAGAAGAAAACCACTCTAAACTTTCTAACTTTCATTGGGTAGCACCTAATAACCCGAATTCGTAGTGGTAGCAGTGATAATACTCACCTTTTTCCATTCTGCACAGGAAATTTTCAGCATCATTCTTGATAGACTCTAGCAAACATCTGTATTGTAAGAACTGATGTTATCAATGGTCTGGCAACAAAGGTCTAATTTCCTGATAATGCTGCAGCCATACTGAAAGATCGATCTTTCCTTTTGGAGGTTTTGCCAGCCTGGACCTTGTATACTTCTCTCAAACCACTTTAAGCTTGTGTGGGTGCATTTGGAGTGGGAATTGTAGGCTGGAGGTCTTGTAGTTATTTCTCCTTATATTAATTTGTTGTGTTCCTGATGTCTCACATGATGCTTAGTCAATTTCCAGTGAGTACAGTAAAAGCTCTTAAGTATCTGTTACAGAACAAACAGGAACAATCAAATACAAAATCCTTTTGAAGTGGTCCATCTGATCCTTAGCGCTGTTTGTTATCTCCATGGATTAGTATGGATAAGAGGGAGCTCAGGGGAGACCTTGCTATTCTCTACAACTCCCTGAAAGGAGTGGGGATTGGCCTCTTCTAGGTAGTTGGTGATAGGATGAGAGGTAGTGGCCTCGTGTTGTGGTGAGGAGGTTTGGGTTGGATATTAGGATAAATTGCTTCTCTGAAAGAGTGATCAGTCTTTGGAACAAGTTGCCCCGCGAAGTGGTCAGCTATCCCTAGGGGTTTTCAAGAAGAGGGTAGTTGTTCCACCGAATGACAAGGTCTGGAGCAGTCAGAGGTGTAAATTTATGATTGGGCTAGATGATCTTATTGGTCTTTCCAACCTTTATTGTTCTATGAAACAGTAGTCCATAGAAGCTGAGTTTAACTGATACTTACTTTTATAGGAGGAGTACGATAAGTACGGGATTCGCATAAGAGTGAAGTTCCATAACTTCGCTGATCTTCATGAATTAACTCCGTATCATCAGAGTGGAGGTGAGAAGAGTGTTTCAACTGTTTTGTACCTGATGGCTCTGCAGGAACTCAACAGATGTCCTTTCAGGGTTGTGGATGAAATAAATCAGGTGAGTATCAATTGTGTATAATATGCAATTATTTACTGCACTTTCTTATAAAACAGTGGAGAGAACAACCTATATATATATATATATATATTTATTTTTTTTTCTTTAAGGGTATGGATCCAGTGAATGAACGAAGAGTTTTTGAAATGTTTGTGAAAACTGCTTGTAAAGAAAGCACATCACAGTACTTTTTAATTACACCGAAGGTATGTGGCTGAGAAGGAAAGTTTTGTGTGTAGGAGAGTTCATTTTTTGTGTGATAGATTCTCTGTTAGCACTGAGTAGCTTAACTTTGATCTATATTACCAAAGGGATTAATATTAAATGGGTAACTGTAACAGAATTTGTCAATTTTAAGGACAGTTTTGCCGGGAATTCACACAAACAACCTATATGTATCAAGACTCATGCCATCATAAAGATATTCTGTTTTTCTAGCTTGAGTGGAAGCAGACCAAGGGAAGTGCTGGTGGATAGGGTACATTGTAACAAGACTGTCAAATATAAACCCTCAGCCTAAAACAGAAATGTGATTGTAGCAGAGACTGACTTCCGAAGATGACTGTGGTAAAGGCTAGTGCTACTGGCTAGTGCTGCTGGCCTCAGAACATCTAGAGAAGTTTCACATTACTGGAGTAAACCCAGTTGGTTAACAGGGGCTTAGAAGCACAGAAAGAGTTATTGTTACGCTCCATGGAGAATGGCTTGGAAAGGACTTTTTAGTCAGGAACAGGCAGTGCTTTATCAGTTATATATGTTAGAACAAAAGGTCAGCAGTTGACTTTCAGAGTTAGATGGTATAGCTTGAAAAGACTCAAATAGGGTGTCAGTTCAGCTGCACATTGAACAGAGGCTGATGTTACATTCAACTAACACAAGGCAGCTGGAACCAGTGAAAATTATTTGTATGTCAGGGAGGAAAGAGTGAGCCTTATTATTAAGATGTCAGTTTTCCTACATCCCTACCTTCACTGCATTTTGGAAAATCTGGGTTATGTGATTTTCTTTCCTTTAAAGAACAACTGAAAGACCTAGGAAAGGCCAGCTGTAGCATTAACCTAAAATAAATAAATAAAAATAGAGGGAAGGTGATGCTTGTTATTCCTTCTGATATTGCAGTTTACTTATCTCCACGCAGTCCGTCATTTCTATGTTGTGCTATTTTTATCTGTCTTGTTCTGTATATCTGTCTCATTTTGTCGTCTTGTGATTTCTGTCCTTATCGTTGGTTCTGCTTTTCTCTTTTTTTGAGGATCAGCAGTCATTTGAATGAATATTGAAAGTATAGCTCTACCATTAGAACTGATTCTCACATGTGGGGGCTTTAGAATACGACTGGGAGATTCGGAGTCTGTTTTAAAAGTTGAGCTCATTGCCTAATTAGAATAGATAAGGGAAAAAATTGAATGTGCAGAGCTAGCCAGAAAGATCAAAGTTAAAATGAGAAGCAGGGAGAAACTTGAGAGTTTTAAAAGTCTATGGTAAGAGGAAGACAAAGGAGTAAGTAGGACCACTGTTCAGCGGCAGCATCATGTCATTATAAAGAGAAAATATTGAGGTCTTTGTTTGACTATATTTTTTTTGTTTGGTTGTGGATTTCTTTTTTTTTTATTATTATTATTGTTTGTTTTATTTTGCATAATCAGATTTGTTTTCAGTAAAATCAGCAGTAAAGAGGTAATAACTACATGCTGAAGTTGTAATGGTCTACTACAAGGAATTGCATTGAGATACCACTTCATGTAAATAAAGATAAGGAAAGCTGTATTCTGAATAATTGTAATTCACTGTCAAAATGAGCGTGTTTGTCAGAAATGAGTCCTAGGTTTGAAAATCGGCATTTGTAGTATCAAACTATGATACAAATAACCATCATACTGTCAATGAATGTTTATTTTCTGTAGAGCAAGATTAGAGGTCAAAGCAATCTAAAATTAGGTAATTATGGATAGGGCAAGTAAGTAAAGTCTTCATTTACTGCATGAATGTACAGATAGAAACATTTTTTTCGTAGTAAGAAACAAGGGAAACATAATTGTGTGAATTGTGTGTACAGTCTCTTTGGGGGTTTCTGGGAAGAAATTATACATCATCTGTCTGAAAAAATTAAGAAATTCATCCTGTAGTGTTGACCTTTTAAGGTCTAAGCTTTACATTAACCTAATTCACATTTTTTAGATAACAGGGAACGTAGTATTTTCTGGCTGTTTTGACTTTGAGTTTTGTGTTTTTCCTCAGCTCTTGCCGAATCTCACTTACAATGAAAAGATGACATTGCTGTTTGTCTACAACGGACCTTTTATGTTGGAGACAAATAAATGGAACTTAAAGTCTTTCTGTAGGCGGCGGCGGCGACTTGGAAAGATGGATGAACAGTGATACACGTATAGTATATATGCATATATGCACACATATGCATATGAAAATATTTCATGTTTTTGTAGAACATGTAACATTATTCATTCAAATCTTCAGAAATTGTGAAAAATGAGAACCTGCAAAGGTTCAGTGATTAAGAGCTTTGATTCTTAAAATTTTGTGAAAATACTTCAGATTTCAAATGCACAGTTTTCAGTTTTTTTACATCTTTCATAGTTGCTTAAATAGTTGTTTAAATAATAATTTAAAAAGGAAGATTCTTTGTTACTTTCAGTAATATTGAAAATACTTTTAATTGTCTAGGTTGTATTGTACTAAACTGATGTTTTTTTTTTATAAAAATTTGGAGTTTACTTTATTATTCCCATAGCACAGTGAAGTATGTTCTCCAACTTTTCAAACTGAAATGCAAAGTTTTTAAATGAATAAATGAATGAAACAGAAGATGCGTGAGAAGAGTGGTGTGTAAGTAGCTGTGCATTGTTTTCTGTTTTCCTAGAATTGTAGAATTGATCAGATTGATAAAGACCTTCAGGATCATCAAGTCCAACCGCAGCCTAAGCATACTACTCTAATTCTCACCCCATCACTAAATCATGTTCCTGATGAATGCTGCCAAATGGATTTTAAACACATTCACAGGTCATGATTCAATCAGCTCCCTGAGGAGCCTATTCCAGTGCTTAACAACCCTTTCTGTAAAGAATTTCTTCCTTACATCCAACCTAAACCTCCCCTGGTGCAACTTGAGGCCATTTCCCCTTGTCCTGTCACCTGACATCAGTGAGAAGAGACCAACCTCCTCTCACTGCAACCTTCCAGGTATTTGAAGAGAGCAATAATGTCTCCCCTCAGCTTCCTCTTCCCCAGACTAAACAGCCCCCATTCCTTCAGTCGCTCCTCATAGGGCATATTCTCCAGGCCCTTCACAGGCCTTGTTGCCTTTCCTTGCATCTGCTCCAGCACCTCAGTGCCCTTTCTGAACTCAGGTGCCCAAAGCTCAACACAGTGCTAGAGGTGGGGTCTCAGGGTCTCACCAGTGCCAAGTACAGGGGTAGTGTGGCTCACCACACCATTCCTGATACATTCCCTAGTGCTGCTCACCACACCATTCCTGATACAGCCAGGATTCCACTGGCCTTCTTGGCCGCCTGGGCACACTGCTGGCTCATATTCAGCCAACTGTCCATCAGCACACCAAGGTCCCTTTCCATCAGGCAGCTTTCCAGGCACTCCTCCCCAGTGGGGTTGTCTGTTGTGACCAAAATGCAGGACCCGATACTTGGCCCTACTGAAACTCGTGCAGTTTACCTTGGGCCATCAGTCCAGTCTATCCAGGTCCCTCTGTAGTGCCTTTCTACCCTCTGGCAGATCAACATCCCAACTTGGTGAGGGTGCACTCGATCCCCTCATCGAGATCATTGATCAAGATGTTGAATAGGAGTGGCCCCAGTACTGAGCCCTGGGGGGCACCACTCATGACTAGCTGCCTGCTGTATTTAACTTCACTGACCGCAGCCCTTAAGGCCCATCACCCAGCAGAGTGTATGCCCATCGAAACCATGGGCAGCCAGCTTTTCCATGAGGATGCTGCTGGGGACAGTGTCAAAGGCCTTACTGAAGTACAGGTAGACCACACTGACAGCCTTACCTTCATCCACTAAGCAGGTCACCTTGTCATAGAATGAAATCAGGTTTGTCAGATGGGATCTACCATTCATGGACCCATGTCGACTAGGCCTGATCCCCTGGTTGACCTTAGTTGATCCACAATGGCTCCTGAGATAAACCATTCCAACACCTTCCCTGGTACCGAGGTGAGATCGATAGGTCTGTAGCTACCAGGACCATCTTTCCAGCTCTTTTTGAAGATGGGCATCACGTTTTTCAGTCTCCAGTCCAGCTTCACTATGTATTTGTAACCCTCTTAAGTTGTTTACCCCCTCTTCCAAAGACTATAAACTTTCCTTTTGTTCCTGAGTTCCAGCCAAAATACCTTTGTCTGTTCAGCCAGACCAGTGTCCTTCTGACTTTTCCCTGTGCCTCAACAAGGACTGAAAAACCTACCATTTTGTGATTCACCTTTCCACAGAACATCTTCCGGCCTTTACATCCCCCACAAGACCTCTGTTAACAAACAGCAGGTCCAGGATTTTGCTTCCCCTTGTTGTCTCCTTGAGCAACTGTGTCAGGAAGTTATCCCCCACACACTCCAGGAACCTCTGCGAAAATGGGTGTATTGGCACCAAATTCTCAATGACTGTTGAAATTCATAGCTTAACTTTGATCTTGAGTTAAACCATTTTGCAATGCCTATCTACCTGTATTTATCTAATCTAGATTAAGTTAGATGCATTATCTTTCATCTGCTTTGCAATAATGTTGTTTACATTAATAATAAAAATGATAATCAACTAGTCTTCTCATCTTTGGAGTTTTTCTTTTCTACCTGTAGGGCAAATAACCCCAAGGAAAGCACTTCAAGGAAGTTAGTGCGAAAGGATGGTATATTTTTGGTAGGCTTTAAGTAGATGTTATACAAAATAATAGCAAAAGAGATTGGCTCACCTTGCTGATGGTTGAGGCTCGCCGATAACTCCACCAGGGAGGGATCTCCAACAAGAGATCCTTCCCCGCTGGTGGTCAGCCCTTAAATGGGGTCTTGGGAGAGGTGGAGTCAAACTCCACCCCTTCCAATCACACTCAGTTGTGCCCCTGCAGCTGACTCAGGGCTTGCCTCAGGTGGTCAATCAGTGGTTCAGGCCGTGATTCCACAGTTCCCATACACTCCACCCCTTCACGACATGAACCACTGATTAAGTAATTATAGGTTGAGCCCTCCTTAATACAGAGACCCAATATATCGCGACGTTTTACATAATAACCCGTCGCGATGTGTATCGATGTAATCTGGGATGAGTGATGATCATCATATGGCTCGTGTTCTTCCTTGGGCCAGTGCTCGGTGGTGTCTACTGGAAGCACGCAGTCATGTTGTGCAGGTCCGTCCTACTCTCCATCAGTCCCAGGTAGACCATCACCGGATGTTGCACATGATCTTATAGCAACTCTGGAACTCAGCAGCATCATTTGGTTCCCTCCGGTGACTCACAGACTCACGGGGAGTAATATAGATGTTTCAAAGGTACCAAGAGGGGGAGGTCCGCTCTCCAGGGTAAGATACAGGCCGTATTCCTGTCTTGGGTCAACACTTCAGCTTGTACAGGGGCATGCCCTGGCCGCCTGTACCAAACTTTTCGGCCCGATGTCTGTGGCTGCACAATTAGATCAGGCACTAGAGGGGGTGTCCTGATCTGCCACAGGGACATGATAGGGGTTCCTTTAGGAATAAAGACTGGAGTGTTGACCACAATATCAGTAGGCCATGTACCAATCACTGGAGGGACTACCGAACCTCCCACCTCCAACAATCTCCCCCAAGGTGCAAGTAGGCCACACCATCGTGGTCCTACCTGCACCTTCCAAGACCATCTTATTTTATTGGTGCCTGGTTTTAGGTTCTCAGGGGCAGGGAGCAGAAGATTGTTCTCACGGCCAGTCTGAGGTCTTACCTCATTATCTGTACCTGTAATTTGGATCCTAAGTGGGGAGGCCCATGTCGTTTGCAACATTTTCAAGGCACTGGGTCTGCCATCTCTAGGTCTTTCATTCAGATCTCGAAGGGTTTCGTGGAGTCTCTTCGTCCACCCCTGTAGAGACTGAGAGTCTGTCTTCAGGGCGGCCTTGAGAATGCCATTATAACGCTCAATAAGGCCTGCCCCTGTTGGATTGTATGGCAGGTGGAATCGCCACTCAATATTGTTCTCTTCTGCCCAGCGTTGTATCATTGCACCCGTGAAATGAGTCCCTTGGTCGCTCTCAATGACTTGTGGTGTCCCATAGGCAGCCATCAATCTTGTGAGCGCCTTGATAGTATATGCCTGGTTGGCTTTTGGTACTGGATAGGCCTGCATTAGCCCACTCGCGGTGTCAACACAGGTTAGGGCATATCTCGCCCCCTCAGACCGAGGGAGGGGCCCAATATAATCAACCTGCCATCGCTGTAGAGGATTGTGTCCTCTAGCAAGATGGGCTGTAGTTTCAGGCAACGACCTCGGTCTCATTCTGGAGCAGGCATCACAGTCTCTGCATGCTTGAGCTACGTCCGATAATTGTACGGGCAGTCCCCATGCTTTGGCAGCTGCCCACATGGTCTTCTGTCCAGCACGCCGCAACTTTCGATGTAACCAGTAGGCAATGTTCTCAGATGGTGAGTTCTCAACCCATCTAACTCGGGCCAGCGTGTCGGCTTCATCATTTCCTGGTGACTGTAGGGGTCGGTGACCAGAAACATGGTAGACACGTACAGTTCTGTGTTTAACTGTATTCCATATGTCTAACCACATATCTTTGCCCCAGATCGGTCGGGAGTGGATAGTCCAGTCCTGGGTAGCCCACTGTGCGATCCAAAGAGTGAGCCCCCTGTACACAGCCCAACTATCTGTGCAGATATTCAGGATACCGTCACCAGGTTCTTTGGTTATAACCATCCACACGGCCCGCAGCTCTGCCCACTGGCTGCTTTGACCATCCCCCTCTTCAAACCATATTGTGTCTGTGGCAGGATGGTATGCTACTGCTCTCCACTTACTTGGGTTGCCCTTGCTGGACCCATCCGTGTACCAGGCATCTTCAGGAATAGGATATTTTCCTTCCTGGACGGGACTCTTCTCTGGCGGAGCAACCAAGGCTTGTTTTGGGGCATCACTGTGATACGTCACTGGGCCTAGAATCTTTTGGAGTTCTTCTTTCAATGGTGAGGAAGACAGACTACTCCTCTGGCTGAGATAGGCGACCCATCGTGCCACTGTCTGTGCTTGGGCCACCCCTGTCTTAGGAAGGTGGGTCAGATCTCTTACCCACCCCTGAATTGGAAGAGTGGTCTTAACTACGACTTCAGCCGTCTGGGTTATTGGCTCTACCGCTTGCAATGCAGTATAGGCAGCCAATAGCTGTTTTTCAATCATACTATATCTTTCTTCTGCTCCATGCCAGACCTGAGACCAAAATCCAATGGGAGTCCGAACAGAACTCTGACGTTGCCACAGGCCCCAGCCAAAGCCATCCTGAGTAACATGAACATCTAATTCAGCTGGGAGGGTAGGATCAAATATACCCAATGCCTGGGCTTGTTTCACCGCCTGTTTTGCTTGCTGGAAAGCATCCTGTTCTGTTCTCCCCCAATCCCATGATTGGCCCTTTTTTGTGAGTCTATACAAAGGTCTCAGCAGCTGCGCCAAATGAGGTATAAAGGAACGCCAGTATCCCAATATACCTAAAAATTCCTGCAGCTGCTTTGCTGTTGTAGGGACTGGAAATGCCTGAACCTTATCTATGATGGCACTGGGTAGCACTTTGGTCTTTCCTGACCAGACTACCCCCAGAAATTTTACAGACAGGCCTGGACCTTGCACCTTCTGAGGATTGATAGCCCATCCTCTTTCACCTAGGTAGGCAATTAATGAATCTGCCGCCTCTCCTACTGCTTCCAGTGAGTCGGATGTTAACAGGAGATCATCAATGTAGTGATATAGGTTGACGTTATTATTAGGTTTCCTCCAATTAGCTAGGTCACGCGCCACCAAGTTATGACAGTATGTTGGTGAATGCACGTACCCCTGTGGCAGGACCTGAAAGGTCCACTGCCTGCCTCCCCATGTAAATGCAAATTGATCTTGCGATTCTTTGGCAATCGGAATACTAAAAAATGCATTTGCCAAATCCAGGACACAATGGTAGGTCTTGATTTCCCTACTAAGTGTGTCCATTAGGGAAGCAATATTGGGTACGGCCGCATGGATGGGCGGCGTGACCTTATTTAATTCCCTATAATCTACTGTCATTCTCCATGTTCCATCCGACTTCCGCACTGGCCATATGGGGGAATTATATGGACTATGTGCAGGTCTTATAATACCTACTTTTTCTAGTTCCTGCACCGTTTTTGATATTTCTTCCTGCCCCCCCGGGAGTCTATACTGTCTTACATTAGTAATCCGGCGTGGTTTCGGCAAACAAATTGGCTCATGTTTCGCATGGCCCCTCAATACTGTCTGTATTGCCCGGACACTAATGTACC
This sequence comes from Callipepla californica brunnescens, assembly GCA_023055505.1. NCBI lineage: Eukaryota > Metazoa > Chordata > Aves > Galliformes > Odontophoridae > Callipepla > Callipepla californica. The sequence goes on along the minus strand of JALIRH010000031.1, from coordinate 4,889,739 downwards.
TCTGTCGAAGTCTGAACTCTCCCACAGTTGTCTGGAGAGCCAGACCCCATAAAATGTCTATGCCCAAGATGTATTCTGGAATTGGGGCAATTGACACTTTATACTCCCGGGGTGGAAGACGCCCAACCCCCAATTTCAGCCATGTTTGGGTGACCGGAATGGTCTGTCCCCCAAACCCACCAATCATCACTCTATTGCCCTTAAATTTTGTTGGGTCTCCATATATAATTGATGTTTCCGCACCAGTGTCTACTAAAGCCATCACCTTTTGAATATTTTTATCTGTCCAATATATCTCTAATTCTACATAGGGCCTCCGGTCACATCTGGAGGCCCTAAAGGGACCAAAGTTCTTCGTCACTCCATGAAGTTCGCTAGGTCTAAGTCTTTTACCACAGGTGGTTCCGGCACTGTAGCTCGTGACACCTGTGGAGGTTTCTTCCTTCTATTTGGGACTATGAAGTCAGCCAAATTCCAAGTTGTTGTTGGTGCTGCCTGTATTATCCGTACTCCCGATTTTCTGGGAGTACTCTGAAATTTCTGATCATTTCTTAGTTGTTTCCAAAGCTGTAGCAACACATGGTTGGGTTGCCCATCGATTTTAGCAAAGGCAACCCCGGCCCGTGTAAGATCATTAAACATAGTCTTCCGGGATACCCGTATGGGGCCCGATCGGGGTATCCGTGGGACAGGCTTCCTAGTTTTAATGGGGAATGCCTCAGCTTCTTCTATCATGCGGATATTGCGCCTAGTTCTTATGCGCTCCGTTTCCCCAAGGTCTGCCACCAACTGGGCTGCCTGTTGGACGATAGCCTCCGAAGCCACTAAGGGGTTTAGTATGGAGACCAAAGTCCCATAAAGGTGAGAGGGGGCTTGCTGTAATATTAGGTCTCGCATACCTGCCGTAAATTTTTCTGTATCAGGGCTTTCGAAATTTTCCGAATACATGGCCTCTCTCATACCCAGTTCCCGGATGTATGTTTGGAGGTCCTCCATAGAGGACCATAAACCGGTATTAAGTGGAATATCAGATTTGTTAGGCCATGTTAGGCGGCATGCTGCCATCAACCAATCTATAATAGAATGATTTTCATTAGCGTAATGGATGGCAGCATATAATCTTTGCCTCAGGGCTGGGTGTATAGTTATAGACGCTAATTTTGACATCTCTGTCCCACTGACTAACACACTTTCAGCTCCTGCATCCCATAACCTCAGGAGCCATGATGGTATGCTCTCTCTTGGTTTTTGATGGAACCGTTGTACTAGGTCCATCAACTCATTTGACGTATACGGGCGAGCTGTCACATGCAAGCATGTTTCAGCAGGGGGCCATTGGTCAGGAGGCACCCCCGCTGGTCTATCTTGCACTTTTTTTGTTTTTTGAGTTATGATTGGTCGGATCTCAAACGGATCTTCCATAGATGGAGCTTCGAGATCCGATTTAGAGATCTTGGCTTCTGAAACATCCAGGTCCGCTACTTCAGGGACCTGGGTATCTTCCACTGATATGGTACGTATTTGTCTTGCTGGCACATCTAGTCCAGGCTTTTTTGTTACTAATGTGCCCAACTGTTGTTCTAATTTCTCAATTCGCTCTCTTAACAACTGATTTTCAGTTTCTATGTTTGTATTTGTTACATCTAATTTATGTAAAGCCATTATTAGAGGCCAGGCCACTGCAGAAGCGGCTAGCCGACGTTCTTTTGTAACAAGTATATCCTTATCTAGGCCTTGAAAATAATCCGTCAGCCGGGCTGGAGACGGAGAAACACTGCCTGTAACCCGCAGGGGTCCCCATTTTTCAATAACAGTAGCAAGACCATAATAGGGTGACCCTATAAATCCTGGAATTTGGCCAGGAATTGTTTGGTCTAAGGGAGTAACATTCTCCCCCTTGCCCCATTTGAAAAGGTTCCAAATGAAAGACATGGTTTGTTATTGTCTAAGTATATATATATATATATATATATATATATATATATATATATATATATATATCGTTTTAAGCCTGCCTGGCTCGCCAATTGTAGGGCAAATAACCCCAAGGAAAGCACTTCAAGGAAGTTAGTGCGAAAGGATGGTATATTTTTGGTAGGCTTTAAGTAGATGTTATACAAAATAATAGCAAAAGAGATTGGCTCACCTTGCTGATGGTTGAGGCTCGCCGATAACTCCACCAGGGAGGGATCTCCAACAAGAGATCCTTCCCCGCTGGTGGTCAGCCCTTAAATGGGGTCTTGGGAGAGGTGGAGTCAAACTCCACCCCTTCCAATCACACTCAGTTGTGCCCCTGCAGCTGACTCAGGGCTTGCCTCAGGTGGTCAATCAGTGGTTCAGGCCGTGATTCCACAGTTCCCATACACTACCCTAGTAATATAAGCTGTTTATATATGTAGAGATTCATATCTACAACACTGACCTTGAGCAGGCCAGGACCAAGTAACTGTGCATTCACACCAATTTGGTGAGCAGAAGAAAATGGCCGTTTATTAGCTGGTGCAACCTGCCTATATATCTTATGTGCTTCGTCTACACCCACGAGCCAGCTTAGTGGATATGCATAACACTAATCAGAGCAGGGGAGGCCTATCGCGTTACATCCGAAGCCATCTCGTTAACGCCTATTCCTGTCGCGTTATATTGCAATATCTCGGCAGTCGCCTAATACAGCAACAATATATATATATAAATATTTGTATTTTCTGTTCTACATTCTGTCAGTTTTTCCATTACTTTGCATTGGTGAGTTTGCTTTAATGAATCTGCAGAATAGCAGTCTATAAGTGACCACCTCATTTGTGTTTTTAAAAACCATGCAAAAATATTTATTGGTTATATGAAGTATTTCTTTTATCTTTTCCTTAGATTGAAATGGAAAGCTAACCCAGAGCTTCTGAAATTAAATATTACCTTTCTTTTATTTCCACAGTAAAACTGCTGATTCCTTGGAATGCTTTTCCTGCCAAGCTAAAGGAGCATCTTGCTGTTAACTGGGGCCTTTATATTAGAAAACAGCTGTTTTGTGTCACCAATTGTCTGTTGTTTCAAATGTTTGTTACTGCTTCGCAAGAGGAAAATTTACCTTCATGGAAAAGAAAATGTGGAGCACAAAATAATTCTGGAATTACTCAAGACATTGTTGGCTTCTGTTTAGAACTCTTAGTGTGGTATATGTGGTCCAATTTTTTTACTTAATTCATTAAGTCATGATTACCTTTAAATTGCTCTACCTTAAGAAAATTATGAGTAAGAATTTCTTAATTGTAAAACTTCCTGGGTAAATTATGCAAGAACATAAAGAGGTTGAATAATGCTGATCTAAATTTAAGTGATGACATAATGTGTCATAAATGAAAACCAGAGGGTGGATATAGCAAAACCGTTGTCTCAGAATTGACTGGGGAAAATGCAGATGAGACAGTTTTCTCCCTGAACACAGTTTAACTGGAGAGAAAGTACTGAAAGGAACTGATGGATGCAATTCTAATAAACAGATAATGCAATTACCCACAAGGCTATGATGTTCCGATAGACAGTGATAACCAATATTCTTATTAAATTGAGTGTAAGGAAGGACTGTTTGGGGGGTTTATTTATAGAGAAATTGCTAATTAACATCAGACTTTTTTCCCTCTTTGTGTTTAGAGCTGAGTAACTTTGGGCTGATTAGTCTATTTATATTCTGTGTTGGTTTTAAGAAAGATGCACCATGCTTGAATTCTGGCTCACTGTGTAATTAAGTGAAGCTACTGTTTGGAACAGTGACTATAGACACTTCAGTATCATCTTTTCACTGGTCTGCAGCTCTGCTGTCCATGATCCCATGGGTGGTGTCTAAGTGGAAAGGTGTAACAGCTTTGAAGAAAAGTGGGTTAAATGGAATGAGAAATAGGTCCCAGCAAGATAGGAAACAGCTTTGAGAGAACTTTTTGAAGGAGGATTGGCAAGAGAGTAAATACTGGTTAGCTCTGGGGGACTTGAGTTCAGAGCTAATTCAGAGTTAAGGGCCTAGAGCAGAAGAGAACTAGGAAAAAGATCTTGATCAAACAGAATCCATTGAGCTCTTTAGAGCCTGTAGCTCTCTCCGTCCAGGAGAGTATGGATACAGATACTAGCAGACAGCAATAAATACTGCCATATTTAGTATTATTGGGTAAAAAATTGCTTCACTGGTGTTGTTTAAATCAGATGATAATTGTTTATTGATTTATTAACAACATGTAATTATCTGGTAAACTGTGAACTGCATGGTCAAGGTCAGTATCAACCATAATCAATCACAACACTGGGAACATAGAAAATGTTTGCCCAAATATGCTTTGCTAACCCTCAAAACCAGTAATTTTCCAAAATTCTAATCTTACCATCATGGCACCACAAGCTCACTCCAGCCTACTCCAGGCAGGCAAATTTCTCTTTGGGAAAAGATGCAGTTTCTCCAACTCCTTTTTCATCCCTTAAATGCTGGTGACAGATCCCTCCCACAGAGTCACACAGGCCTACCTGGGTGTGAGGGCCTGCTTGCTGCACATTGTGCCATCAGCTAAGTGGTGCATGCTACATCTCCAACAGGGCAGCTGCTTGGATCAATCTAATGAGAAGCCAACGAGGAGGCAAATTTCACCGCTTCCAAAGCTACTTTAATTGCTAGTAATTGCTATTACCAAGATCTTTTTTATCAGTTGCTTTTTTTGGTACATCTCTTCAAGCTGACTGCTCTATCTCAGTGTTTGAGCTGGCTGATGGTAAACTTACTCATGCTTTGTTTTAAATGAGTCATAAAAATATTTTGTAATGTCATCAGATTTAGGGTGAATGCCCTCTTATTGTCTTGAGGATGCCACCTGCGTACTCTGTTGACACTTGCACATAATAGCAGCTGACAAGATCATGCCACCAAGACAAACCGTGTGAATTCTCCCTTGTTAGAGGATGATGTAAGGCACACCAGGTGTCCCATTCCTACTTTTTGAGGAAATTAGGGGTAGAAGAAATACATTAAGTAATATGCTAAATCAAATTATGCACCTTGAAAAATTAGGCAATTTTTGGATGCACTGTTTTGCAGCTTTATTTATTATTTTTTTCTTTAATATAGTTCTGCATCCTATAAAGACTACTTTTCTTGCCTACAACAACAAACAATGTAAATAAAATCCAAAGGACAGATAGGCAGCTTATTTTAGGAAGGAATATTTTCAAGGCCATAGAAGGGGTGTGATTGGTTGGAATCGGTCTTTCTGAGGCTTGTCAAGACTGACACTGAAAGTTTTCAGCCTCACAAAGGTGCAGAAAACTGTTCATTTTGCTTCAGATGCCAAAGGAAGAGCAATATTACAGGCTACTGAAAGTGAAGTAGAGAAAGGAGTACACAACCTGAAAAAACGAAGTCCTCCAGAAGCCTAGGTAGTCTTGCTGATGCTAAGGCATATATTGCTCTGTATGTAATGCCAGTATGTTAAGAAATCTTACAAATATTTCTAAGTGCTAACACTTTTTTTCTTGCAATTTAATCTTCTCTACACATATATTCTATGACAAAATACCATTTTCACCTTGAGAGCACATAAGGATATAATTAATACTATTTTCAATGCTTCCTTTCTTCTGATGCTTCCTATTTATTTATTTATTAATAGACAACTATGACTATTCAAACCTATTTGAATTCAAATAAGGATAGATTGTTTAACAGGTAAATGTTACACATTTTCCAGAATATATTTTCCTTTGTCCTCGAAAATGTTGATTTCTTAAATATTCAGTGTTTAAGTTTTTTAACTAAATTTTAGGATTGTTGATAAGGTTCATAGGAGAAAGATAGTAATAATGTCATCTGGACTCTAATTACACATTCTAATGGATGATGCGTGATCTGTGGAGGAGCAAATAACAGGATGCATTTATGTCACTAGCAAAGTCCAAATGCAATAATTTATTCTAAACAAAAGTACTGTTCCTTACCTGGCGAAGTCTCCTCCATTGTGATGGATAACTTATTGGGAGCACTTTTTAAAATCTGAAGTATTTAGATATACATAGTACATGAACTTCGTAGTTCTGGTCCACTGCATGCTTGAACAGTTTTCTTTCCAAAGTAGTGTAGTACATCACCTGACCCTGGCTGCATGACTGCAGCTTCTGACACTTGTGCAATTATTACTAAAACTGGTAGTACTTTCTTTAAACTTCTCACCTTAGGATCAGAATCTAACTGTTGAGTAAAATGGGAGAAGAATACAACCAAATAAAACAAATTACTGTCATTGACAATTTTTTTTTGTTAATATATTTTTGAATACATCTAATTTCTCCCAAAAGATGTCTTCCAAAGTTAGTATCAGTAACACAAAGTGATTTAAGTTTCTAACGATATCAGAAAATCAGTATAGAATTCATATGTGGTATGCCAATGAGATGACATTGTTGAAAGTTCTTGACATATATTGGACACAAATTAATTAATCCTGAAAAAAATATATTTTCTTGCTTTAATGATATTGGATTAGAGAGGATATTTCTTGTTAAATGCCTGTCAACTTTCAGAAAATATGAAGCACTTTATCTAATATCATACAAGTTATATTTACTCCTAAAAAATCCAAATAATTTTTTAAACTAGAAGTCCTGTGTGAATCTTATCCTTTCCCATGAAAGTGGTAAACTCCAACTGCATGCACACTAGCTGTATAATCCCCGTCTATACAGAATTTGATATATTCCATAGGGATTTCCTGTAGGAACACCAGAGATTTAAAGCATAGCATACTGACACTGATAAGGATAAACTTACCCTGTATATCTAACAACACCTTTCTTTATCTTCTCTACATATTTTGGGGAGATATTATAAAAAATACATTAAAAACTCTGAAATTATGTGGAGAGTCTGGTTTTAAATAATCTTTTAGTTAAGAACTTCAGCATTACCATTTGTTGAAATAAAATCATAAGCTAAATTGTACTGCCTGTGACTTGCTTCCAGTTGGGCTTATGTGATGTTTCATGGATATGCAATCACATTGGCCTGTTTTGAGAGATGTATTCTGGATTTTATTTGAGAGAGAAGTAATAGAGCATAGGATATGTTCTATAAATAGTATTGCTAGCAGGAGCAGGGAAGTAATTGTCCCTCTGTACCCAGCCCTGGTGAGTCTGCACCTTAAGTGCTGTGTTCAGTTTTGAGCCCCTCATCAGTACAAGAAAGACATCGAAGTTACAGAGCATGTTCAGAGAGGGCAACAAAGCTGGTGAGGGGTCTGGAGCACAGGCCTTATGAGGAGTGGCTGTGGGAGCTGAGGTTGTTCAGCCTGCAGAAGAGGAGGCTGAGGTGAGACCTCACGGCTTTCTACAGCTACCTGAAGGGAGGTTGTAGTGAGGTGGGGATCGGCCTCTTCTCTCATGTAACTAGTGATAGGACTAGAGGGAATGGCTTCAAGTTGCACCCGGGGAGATTCAGGCTGGATGCTAGGAAATACTGCTTTTCTAAAAGAGTGGTCAGGCACTGGAATGGGCTGCCCAGGGAGGACGTAGTGTCACTGACCCTGAAGGTATTTAAGGAATGTTTAGATCCTATGTTGAGGCACATGGTTTAGTGAGAACTATTGGTGATATTTGGACTGTTGGACTGGATGATCTTGTAGGCCTTTTCCAACCTTAGTGATTCTGTGATTCTGACTGCATATAAAGACAGCCTGGGTATAGCTTGGAGGTTCACAGAAGTGTTGCTGCAGACGGCTACTCTTGGTATACTCTGAGGTATTTGTCATGTCTGTAGGCTTTCTCTCTGCTGCTGCTGTCTGTTTACATCATGACATTAAGACTGAACGTACTACCCATACAGACAATGAACCTGAAAATATAGCATGGAGAATAGGGCATCCTACAGAGTGTGTGGAGCTCTGTGTGTGCACTGTTGGTGTAGTGTACTGGGAAACACTTCAAAGCAGGTTGCTACATGGACATGAGGCACACTGTGTTCGCAGCTGCTGAGAAGACTGCTTAGAAGAGATACTACAGGCATCACCAATAAGAGCTGGTGCTGCTCTGATGTATAGCAACTTTTTTTTCCCTTTGGGTTATGTCTCCCTTCTGGTGTCTTTTCCCATAGCAAAGAATAATTAGAGGCATTTGCAAATATTTTAAAATTTGATCTTAAAATATCAAGGAAGAAAGTTTCCAAACTTCCCATAGGTACAGCTGGAATTGAATCTTTAGACATCTGAAAGCCTCTAAAAATCTGTCTGTTGGGCACTTTTAATATTCTATTAGAAGTTGGTTATTATTTTGTGTGCGTATGTATGCATGTGTATATATATATTGCACAGCAGAGTAATAAGGGTAATAATCCCTTATGCTTGCTGACAAAAGGTAGTTTCCTGAATTAATGTAGTGTATCTGGGCATTGTTCCAATGAAAATGCTGGCTAGTTGCTACTCTGTTTAAAGATACTAAGAATTAATATCTGCAGGGAGGCAGTACTGAGTAGAGCTACTCCTCTGCCCAAGGAGCTGCTTTGTGCATATTTTGATGGGTAAGGAAAGATTAAAATCAGCAACTACTCCCAGATTGTGAAAAACAAAATAATAAGCAGAGGGGAAAAGTTTATACAAATTGTAGGTTAAGTTGCATATTCGCATCATAGGATTTTTCCATTTTTTTTTAATCTTGCACTGGTTATAACTTCAATTAGAAAGGCACTAAGAAAACATGTTTAAATAAAAAAACGAATGACTACAGTAGCAACAGCGATCAGATCATTTTTTGTAATAACTGGAATTGACACTTCTTAAGGAACTTGAATATATTTAAAAATATGTAAGTTTAAGATGTATCTTAAGGTCTACCAATGCAAAACTTTCTCATTACTGGTTGAGCAGACCTTGTTGCTGCTCAACATCAATGTTGCTGCCTAGGCAAGAGGAGATAGAAATAATCTATGGTTGCAAAATGAATGAAAAAGTAGATCACAGAATCACAGTATGGTTTAGATTGGAAGGGACCTTAAAGAAATCTAGTTTCAAAGCCCTGCCTTGGGCTGGGTTGTCACCCATCAGGCCAGGGCCCTATCCAACATGGTTTGAGCACCTCCAGGGATGAAGCAACCAGACCTTCTCTGGGTAATCTGTTCCAGCGTCTCACCACTCTCTGAGTAATGAATTTCCTTCTAACTTCCCAACTAAGTCTCCCCTAATTTAGTTTAAGTCACTCCCCCTTGTCCTAGCACAATCAGTCTGTAAAAAGTCAGTCCACTTTGTCATGGCTTTATGATTTTCCTTACTGGTATTCCACATCATAACATTATGTAGAGCAATGAGAGTTAAAGAGTTAATGCTCCAGCTCCATTGATCAGGTACACCTGTCTCAGAAGAGAAGAACTACGTATCCCAGAGGGCTTGGTGTTGCTTTGCATTTTTCTGTTTTCTGCTCAGAGGGAAGGATAAAAACTGTTCATGTGTCACAAGACGCAGGCTTTTTCCCTTTTGGATTGACCCAGCAGTGAGTGCTCCCTAGCTGTCTCACCTTCAGCATTAGTGTAAGGCCTTTGGTTTTCAGACACTCTCTCTCATTTTATTTGATTATTAGCTTCAATTCCAATTATATTGTATTATATTAAGTTATTCTGGATTCCAGTATCTTTCTGTAGTAAATTAACTTTCCTCTTTAGATTATTGTTGCTGTTTTTTTTTTTTTTTTTTTTTTTAGGCCCATATCCCTTTTCTTTTTTCCCCTTTCCCCTTCCCCTTTCCTGGAGCATGGGTCTGCGGGTCCCCCTACCCCAGTCATCATGTAACCGTAAACTGTTGACACTCCTCCTGCTTGTAAGCTCCCTTCAAGTACTGAATGATCACAGTGAGATCTCCCTGGAGCTTTCTCTTCTCAAGACTGAACAAGCCCAGATCCCTCCACCTTTCATCCATGAGGATCACCACGTCCTTCTCTGTCAGGCTGCTCTCAATAAGTTCTTCTCCCTGTCTTTACTCATATCTGGGATTGCCTTGGCCCAAATGCAGCACTTTGCACCTGTCCTTATAAAACCTCATTAGGTTCTTTAGTACCACTTTTTAAACCTGTCCAGGTCCTTCTGGATGACATCACTGTTCAGTTGTCAACTGCTCCCATTCACCTTGGTGTCATCAGCAAAATTCCTGAGAATAACCCTGATCTCACTGTCCGCAGCACTGATAATGATGTTGAAGATCACTGGTCCCAAGACAGTACCCTGGGGAACACCACACATCAATGGCCTCCACCTGGACATAGAGCCACTTACAACATCCCTCTGGCTACTATCATCCAACCAATTCTTTATTCACCAAATAGTCCAGCCTTTAAATCCATATCTCTTGAGTTTAGACATACGTACATGGTGTGGGGCCATGTCAACGTCCTTGAATAAGGTCCACGTAGACATCTGAGGCCCTTCCTTTATTCACCGATGCCATCACTCCACTGTAGAAGGCCAGCAGATCAGCCAGGCATAGTCTGGATTTGGTGAAGCCATGGTTGTTGTCTCCAGTCACCTCTTCATCTGCCATGTGCCTTAACATCTCTTCCAGGAGGATCCACTCTGTGGTCTTTCCAGGCACAGAGTAGAGGCTCACTGGGCTTGAGCTCCTCAGGTCTTCCTTTTTCCCTTTTTTAAAAATAGGAATGATGTTTCCCTTTTTCCACTTACAAGAGACTTTGTCTGACACCCACAATTTTTCAAATATGAGGGACAACAACTTGGCAACCACATTGTTCTGTTCCTTCAAAATCCTGGGATGTGTGTCATCTGGCCCTGTAGATTTGTGTATATCTGCTTCATCTGGTGGTACTGGACTTGCTCTGCTCTTAAACTGTGAGGGATTTTGCTCTCCCTGTCCTCACTTAGAAGTTCAGGGATGCAAGAGATGTGGGAAGCCTGACTGAGGCCAAGAACTCTTTAAGCTCCTCAGCCTTCTCCATGGCTGAGGAGGCCAGCTCAACCTTTTCATTTTTCAGAGGGGGTGCACTCTTACATCCCAGCCTCTTTTGTCAAATTCAGTTCCATCTGTGCCTTGACTTTCAAGACTCCATCCCTGCCCATCTGTACGGCATCTCTGTATTCTTTCCAGGCCACTCATCTCTGTTTCCATTGCCTGTACATTTCCTCCTTATGCCTCAGTTTACCAGCAGGTCATTGCTCAGCCATGTCAGTTTCTAGCCATATCTGCTTGATTTCTTATTCTTGTACCCTCAGCCTAAAAGCACTGCCTGCTCTGTTCTGCTACTTTGTCCCTAAAACAGTTTACCAGGGAATCTCATCCAACAATTCTTTAAACAATAGTTATCCAGAAATTCAGATTCCTGACTCTTTTCCAGGTCCATTTTCTTCGAGATCATGAACATCACAAAGACATGGCTGCTGCAGACCAGACTGCCTCTGAATTTTGCCTCTTTAATAATCTCCTCCATGTTGGTGAGCACCAGGTTCAGAAATGCTTCACCTGTGGTGGCTTTGTCCAAAACCTGAACCAGCAAGTTGTCATCAATGAACCTCAGGAGTCTCCTGGATTACTTGCAGCTTCGTGAGTTTTTTTCTCCGTAGATATCCAGGTGGTTGAAATCCCCCAACAGGATGAGAGCCTGCAAGCATGATACTTCTTTCAGATGAAGCAAGAAGGTCTCATCAACAGGCCTTTCTTTAATAGACTCCAACCACCAGATGCCTTTTATTTGACTAGTCCCTAATTTTTACTCACAGGCTATCATCATTTCAGTGAGCAAATTTCCTACCTTTCTGTCCCTTTGAAAAAGCTTGTAGTCTTCAATCATTGTATTGCAGTTGTGAGACTCTTTCCATCATGTTTCCATTATGGTAACTGAGTCATAGTGTGGCAGTCAGGGTTTTGGCGGTGAGAGGCAACATCATAGCTTTCTAATTGCATTGTTGTTTCCTGTTTGTCTTGCTTATTTACCATCTTTTGTGCATTAATGTAGAAGCACTTCAGCTGGTCTATTGGCAGAATTGCCCTCTTAGAGGAGCTCTTCCTAATTCAATTAGCACAAATATGAGGTTTTTGCCTTCTACTTTCTAAAATAGTTGTTCGCTGTCACTTAAAGTACATCTTCTGTTCTCCTATACAAATGTTCAGAGATTAAATGGAGAAACTTATAATAACGTGGAAAGTGCATATGTAAGTGTGTGTATATATACAATCTTATACATATACATCCATGGTGTGATATTTATGGCTCCATTTACCCTAGAAGACTAAGTGGGGATAGATCCTTTTTAGTATTGCAGCTACCTGGCACAGAACAATCCGTGTACATATTCTTTTAAAATACTGACGTCTGAAACACAAAGGTTGCTCCCAAACTGAAAATTAATGCAGGGGAGAGATTCCTGACTCCTGTGCAGAGGCTGGAATTTGTTTAGGACAGCAACAGGGGCAAGTATGGAAACTCATTAGTAGAAATGAAAAAATTTCATTTTTAGGTAGGTTTTCTGGCATATTTGATAAATTACTGACCAATTTGCCAGAGAAATTGTTGAAACAGTTGAAATGCTCTGCTTGAATGCGCTTACAGCCATGTTGAGATTATATGAACATATACCTATCTGTGCTGTATAGCATAGGCAGTAGGCAATTCATTCTTTCAATTAGCTAACAATTAGCATTTGACAGTTGTGGTGCTGGAAAATATATCTTCTTCTCTGTATGTAAGTGAATAAAAGGGAGGAAGTCATTAAGAAAATTTTTTGTTGTCTGTGATGCATATCTTATTTCAGCTTGTTTGGCAGTGGATAGGTTAAAAGCTCTTCACCTCCCTGCACAAGCATTCCTATTAGAAAATTAAGAGGAAGAAATAGATAAGTAATGAAAAAAATGTTGTTGGAAATGTTCAGAAATGAAGTTCAGTAACACTTCTAGTAGCATGAGGTAGTCATAGGTTTATGGGACATATTGATTAGCTAATGGCAATAAAAAGAAAAGATCAGGGTGCTGTGGACAGTCTGTGATATCTGAGCCAGAAAGGCTGTGATTCATCACTGATTTGTGAGAACCTGAGAAGAAGGTGGGAGACTAATAAATCCACAGAGGAGAAAAATCTCTAATCTGCTGACACTCATTTTATCATGCTCTTTATGGAAATATGTGCTGGAGAAACTTTTGGAGCAGGAAGCCTGGCTGAGGATGAGTCTAAATAATGCTTTTTTGTTTTTAACATTAGAACTTCTAGAATAATATTTCTACACCTTTGAATTTTAGAAACAATAAACAGTAACTATTGATAATATATATCTTCTGGGTACCCCAGCAGATTGGAATATTTCATGAAAATCTCCTTTATCTTACAGAAAACAGATATGCATCCGTGGCATTGGATATTCCTATTTCCTGGGCTAGCTGTTTAATTGTGATTACAAGAATCATTCAGTTCATGATTTCTTCATCTTGGGCTTTTTGGCTAGAATACACAGAATATATCTGGGGCTTATACTAGTTCATCATGAAGTCATTCAGTGCCTGTTATTCAGAGCTATTAAGGAATTAACTGAAATAGTGGTAGTAGACCTTCATGACCTTACAGACTGCCCATCGGAACCTTTGTATGCTTGAGAGTTTTTGTATTCATGTTGTATCTTGGACTAACAAGGAAAAATGGGACTTTAGGGGTACTTTGGATGTTGGGAGCTGCTAGATTCTAGATTCCTGTGTGCCCCTGGAACACCACAGCTGTTCGACTAAACCTTTAATTGCCTATTCCTAGCTTGGTCTCACTAGCAAGGCCTGTTGCCGCTGTGCATAAACATCACTGCCCGAGAATACGGTGAGAGTCAAAGGATGATTGAAGTGTAACAGCTTCCTGATCTCATACCTGAAACATGAGGTAGAATTCCACTGTTTTTGTTGTATTCTTCCAGTTCACAATTTTATTCACTTATTATATTTATATATTTATATATAAATTTATATATAAATTATATATAAATATATAAATATATATATTTATATTATGCACTCAAAAATTCAAAGATACCAGCTTCTCTGAACTCTGACTGCTAATGTTAAACAAACACTGGACAACCTTTTCCATTAGCTTTGTAAAATGAAAGCACAAATGCAGACTCAAAGGCTGGTTTCTTTGGATTTGAATGATTTCTATGTTAGTTAAGAATGCAGGGAAAAGATGAATTTGTATTTTTTCCTCTTACCTACAGGAAAGGAAGTGGAAGTATTTGTGATTTGAAAAAGCTGCTGCCCTGCTCCTGTCACTGAAGTGCTCTGCATTCACAGGCTAATAAAAGAAAAGCAGCTTTATTTATGTAACTTGTATGTCAAAGTTCCATTATTTACTATGGGCCATTTTACCACTCCTCTGGATATAATACATAAAGGTATAGAAAAGCAATTTTTAAGCATGGTTTACATAAGGAATTTTTATTTTCTCTTATATTTAACATCTCTATCAAGAAACTGGACTATCTGTGTACCCATCATCTTGAAAGTGGACCCTGTCTTCATTATCCAGACCATCAGTCTGCAGACAAAGAGAAGCAAGAAGCATTGAAACCCAGATCTACCCTATTTTATCTTGACAGTGCTTCATTTATACAATGGTGCATTTTTCCCTTGCAGCTATTGCCTCTTGTTCCTCTTTCTGGTAATTGAAGCTGGGCTCAAAAGACCTTAGAGGCTTGTATCTTCTTCTCACATGAGTGACACTTCAGTGATAAACTTGAACTTAAAGTTACTGAAGCGTAATGGAGGGTTCATTTGATAGCTAGTGGTTTTCAGCTGCACTGCAGGGCTGCAGGGGCTCAGCATGAGCAAGATTGTTAATGTCCTGTGAGGGAAAACAATAACATATTTCATTAATGCGTTCATGCGTGAAGCATCCATTAGTGCACTGGAGGTATTAATGACGTTATGCTTTAAACTGACATGTGGGGCATGACAGGAATTGCAAGGTCTGATGAGAACAGATGACTTGATAAGCAAATATTTGACTGGCTTCATTTGCCTGCAGGTCAAACCATGGTGTAGGGAAAATGAGAAAGCTAAAACCTGGGAGAGATTAGTGTTTTCCTAGCATGGACTGAACTGCAGGAAAGCTGAAGCGAGATTGCTTACTGAGTCAACAAAGTGGTCAGTAAGGGCAATAAATATGTAAAAGGCAAAAGCTTAGTTATTACTGAACCACAGTCAGTATTATAATTTAATTTGTGTTAAATAGCTAAAGCCACTGCACAATTCAAGTGTATAGATATATAAATACTTTGCTTGTATGATTATTCTTCTTACTTTTCAGTTAATTACCCTCTTTCTGCCTGCTGGAAAAGTTTAAAATACACAGCCAGATTTGCTGCTGACTAAATCAATAAGATTGTTGTAATTTGTGCCAGAGCTGAATTGAGTCATGGGATTTTAATGGACTAGATTGTCTGCAGGTCAGCAGAAGGTGTAAGAGTTGATTAAATTTTTCCTTCTTGGAAGGTGTAATTGTAATGTGTGTTATTTATTTTGTCAGGTTTGAACTAGCCATGAATTCCCAGATAAAGACCTGTTTCTTTGTTTTGGACCACTGATGAATTGCTACAGGAGGCTCACAGTGCACAGTATTTGACAGCTGCAACTCAACCATTAGCTGACTGCAGTGCACATCTTGATGACATCCAGCACAATTTAACATGAATTATCTGACATGCTTGGCAGCTCCTTGAAGAAGGGTTTGGAAAAGGCCACTCTTTGGCTTGCTATGATTCAGAATTATTTTGCACAACCAGACTTTCTCTTTTCCAGAAGCTGTGATGTTCACTAGTTGGCTAACACAATGAGACTGTGCATTATGTATATTGTGCTGCTGTGTGGCTGTGCACAACCAAAGCCAACAACTTCTGCATTGTCATTCCTCTAGGATTCATAAATAAAACAACAGCACTGTTTATATACATATCTTACTTTCAACAAATACATGAACACTTATCCAATCTTTACTGTTTTCTGATGGTCATCTTTCAGACCAGTGTGGTGATTTCCTGTCCAGACTTTGTCCCATTACGTTAGATAGTCTTGCAATCATTGTTAACTTCAGTAATATCACTATTACACTTTTTCACTTTGTAATTCTGGATATGTTGCTGAGAAGTTTTCATTCTGTCATCACAAATATTCCATATTTCAGCAGAAGTTGTCCATTCAGTTTTTCTAAAGACACATTTTCAGGGCAGAAGATGAAACTCAGTTCCTTCACTGAATCAGCTGAATCATATGGAACTCTGGAGTTCATCTAGTCCATAGATTTCCAATTTTTGAGCTTGCCTGGGATGCACTGAGTGAAAAGCTGTTGTCTTGGACTGCATTTATGCAGGTTGCTCCAAAAGTAATGTCTCATTTTATATCCAAGGCAACTACAACCAATGCAGAGAACACAATAACATCATTTAACAGAACAAATTTTCAGCACAAAACACTATTTTTCAATATAGTCACCACCGCTAGCTGTGTATTTTCACTGGAGACAAACAAGAGCCTGAATGTCACACTTGTAAAAATTTGCACAAGTGGAGGTGACCAGCTATCTTAACAGCTGAAATGCACCACCCACCTCCTCACTGGGCCTTCATCCACTGCTTGGTCTCAGCAAGTGTCAGTGAATGTCAAATAGTGCCATTTTTCCTGTGTGGAGGAATTCAATGACACATCTTTGCTTCATATGAACTTCCGTGTCAGACATCATTATGCCAGACTGCCTACCTGTTCCATGGCAACAAATGGAATAGAATATTGGTCAGAAGGTTCAAACTGTACTACCATAGTTCCAATACCTGCCTCTGACATCGTGGGCCAGCATACTAACATACATTTATCTTGTTTTTTGTGTAATTAATTCAGCAGTCTGTTTCAGTATAAGTGGTTGCAATTCTTAGTGATCTCTCAAGGTCTTCATCAGAATTTCTGATGAAATTGTACTCTCCCTTTACTTCATCCTTGAAAACAGTTGTTCAGAAATGTGCATATTGCCAAAAAACAATGACATGAATATGGCTTGAATGTGAAGCAAGGTATATTTTTCTCTGGTAATTCAGGGCTTATGAAAATCTAGTAGAGAGACACAGTCTGACCTTTTAGTTGAATGTGTAATTGCAATTCTATACTTTCTGTTTGAAAATTTGCAGGTCATGTGTTTATCTCAACAGAAAATGGAGCTGTAAATGCATCAGAAGTTAAAGATCAGGTAGCGTATTTTTGCTGTTCATAGGACTGTGTCTAGTAAATGTATCAAAATGGGTACTTTTACTAGCCATAAGTTGAGCTGGCACTGCATTGCGCACTCTCTGTCCCCTGGTCTCAGCCCAGACAGTGCACATCACTGGTTGTCTTGAGCAATGTTTGCAGGCCACTTGGTGGGGCAGTGAATGCACCATGATGCTGCAGGACAGGGGATGGCTCCAGATTGGGCTGCATGCAGCCTGTAGGTTGCCTATTGGACAGGCCTGAATTTGTCCAAAACAATCTCACTTCGCTAAAGCAGGTTCTCTACAGTGGGTTACACAGCAAAAGCATGCAGGTAGATTTTGAACGTATCCAAAGAGTGACCATTGTGGGCAGTCTGTGCTGGCACTCTGTCATCCTCACAGCACAGAAGTTTTTCCTCATGTTCAGATGGAGTTTCCTATGTTCCAGTTTATGCTCCTTGCTCTTTGGTTGCTGAGTGCTGTTGAAAAGAGCCTGACCTCATCCACTTGACACTCATTCTTTAGTTACTTTTTAGCATATCAAAATTCCCACAGGATCCTCCCTAGGCTGAAGGATTCAAGTCTCTTCAACCTTCAAGTTGCAGTCACAATTCTCTTCAATCATTTGGAGTCATCAGGAGCTGGAAAAATGTCCTTTTTGACCGCTTAGTTGCCAACATGTTAATATATTGCCACTATCGCTGTTTTCTTCTCAGTAAGCTGCAGAATGGTGTAATTTTTTGACGTTTTTTGCACTAGTCTCATAAACAGATGCGTATGAGTGGCCATGCTAAAGGACTATATGTCAATTTTCTCCACAGTAAGAGAAATTTGTGTCCCTTTTTGTTTCTTGGCCATCCATCCTTCTAATCAACTTATATTTTGCTTTTCCACTCAAAACAGACGCCTGTTTTGGAAGGAATGGCTAGTAGATGGGGAAGAAAGTAAAGTTTCAGCTGCAGGGAGCTGATGTTATATGTTTAGATTACTCCTAAGACAGTACACGTGTGAGGATGAGTTCTCAGTATGATCCCTACTGAAATGTCCTCTGTGTTCTTTTGAGCAGCACTTCAATTCAGTCTTTGAAACAAAAACAAAAACAACACTCTTAAAGGGCAGCTGAGAATATTAACGTATTTATTCTCCTTTTCAGGGTCATCTGCATGCCATGGCCTAAGCTCACCACAAAGATTATTTTTAAATCATTTCCAGTCTGTTTTAGAAGTGGAAATGATTTTGATAAACAGCTGAACTTTTGGATGATTATTTGAACTGAGCCTCCAAGCCTGTAGTGACTTTCCTCTTGCTAATGCTAAACTAGCATCTCTGATGTTGATGATGATGAAAGGTGGTGTATGATGTTGAACATTAAACAGTGAAGACAAGAGGCTAAGATAAAAAGAGGCCTTTGAGTACATTTTATCCCATGGCAATAAAGTGACACTGTCATGTTTTCTCTAGAAAAAGTGACCTTTTGACAGGGGTATATTTGGAGGTAAATAACAAAATGCCACGTCTGTTCTTCGTCTTTCATATTGAAAATGGCTGGCCACTGTTCCTTCCCATAGCAGGCCTTACATAACAGAAACTAGTGAAGGGTAAGCTGAAAATACAAAGGGAAGTAAATCTGTACAATGATTAATATATTGCACAAATATGTGAACTATGACTTTCAGTGCAAAAGTAGTTATGGTAAGAGTATTAGCACTGTAGAATCATAGAATTGGTTGAGTTGGAAAAGACCCTTAAAAGTTATCTAATCCAACTCTGCTTCAGTAACGGGAACATCTACAGCTGGATAGGTTTCTCAGGGCTCTGACCAACCTGACTTTGAGTATGTCCAGGGGTGGAGTTTCCACCACCTCTTCAGGCAACCTGTTCCAGTGCCTCACTCACCACCCTCATTGTCAAAAACTTCTTCCTTATGTCTAACATAAATCTCCCCTCTTTTAGTTTGAAACCATTTCCCCTTCTCCTGTCACCACAGACCCTGCTGAAGATTCTGACCCCTTCCTTCTTATAGCTCCCCTTCAGATACTTGAAAGGCTGATATCAGGTCCCTTCAGAACTTTCTCTTCTCCAGGCTAAACACCCCAGCTTTCTCAGCCTGTCCTTGTAGGAGAGCTGTTTTATCCCATGGTTCATTTTTGTGGCTGGATGCATTCCAGCAGGTCTATACTTCTCCTGTGCTGAGGACTCCACATCTGGATGCAGTACTCCAGGTGAGGCCTCACCAGTGCAGAGCAGAGGGGCAGATCACCTCCCTTAGCCTGCTGGCCACATTTCTTTTGATGCAGCTGAGGATATGATTAGCTTTCTGGGCTGTGAGGGCACATTGCTGGCTGATGTCTAGCTTGCCATCCTCCAGTACCCGCAAATCTTTTTGAGCAGGGCTTTACTTACTTTCCCTAGCTCGTACTGTGGGTGTAACCATGACTCCTTGTCACTCTGCTTGAGAGAAATGTGCCAATAGTGAAAGGTTTCTGCTTAATCACTTTCAAAACACTCTTTTGTATTCATAAAGGTATTTTTCAAACTGTAAGAAAGTTTGAAACAGTTTCCAGCCTGCCTTTCCTTTTGCTACGTACTGTTAGAACCAAAAGTAAATGTTTCTGGAATGATTCTCAACATTTCTGTTGTGAAATACTACAGTTTCTTGAACTGAACAAATCTTGTGGCACTATATATTTGTTACTGTAAGTGCTAAACATGACCGAACATTCTACTGATTGCCCAGGCCACCTGATTGGTAATGTCCGTTAAGACAACTGCTAGGTAGAACAAGGATATTACACATCTAGCCGCCTGAGTAGATGCCAGGCAACTGTAAATGCACTGCCTCTCCGACAGATTGTGATAGTAGGAAAATCTTTGTTCTTCTTCAGTGATTTTACTGTGTGACAAATGCTTTCTGCTTTCCAAGATTTCTTTATAGATCCTCCTCAAAGAAGTGTTGGACTAGATGATCTTTTAGGTCCTTTCTAACCTAATGAATCTGTGAATCTATGAATCTATACACTGCTAGTCTGTGTTATTTATTTTTCTTCTATATTATTTTGTTATTTTAATTTTATGGAAGGAAGGATTTGGAAAAATTTGATTTCCTATTGAGGGGGCAACAGCTACTTCCAATCATTTTGTAAAATTTATACTCGATATTGTAAAACTTCGAAGGGGAAACTGATCACAGAAAGAGTTGAATTCTGTAAATGCAACCCTTCCATGCAGGAGATTTTTCAGATTTTCTGTCACTTTTCCTGTTTTGATTGTTACTTCTGTTAGAGCAAGCCCGTTTGCTTTATTCTGTCTGTCTGCATTCATCTTCTAAGAGAACTTCTGGAAACTACTAAGGGAGTACTAGGGGGAGTCTAACTGAGTAGCAGGTTGTGTACAGTGTACATTTCTTTTGCACACTGAACACTAGGAATCATGCTGTTTTTATTAAAAAAAAATGTAAAGAACTGCTGATTTGTCATTAATAACTAGAGAGAAATAGTCACAATTTTTATTCTTATTTTTTTTTATTTCAATAGTTTTCATCTGTGCATGCTGGTATTTCTTTCCGACCAAACATTTAAATTACAATGTCACATCCTAATCTGTGGGTGTACTTTGAAATTGTTATAACAGGTGTCAAGTAAACTAGCATTATTATTATTATTTTTTAATAATAGTCAATATTTCCAGATATCGTAAACTTACTGGGTGTTCCTCATATTTTATATAATAATGTGCATACAGAGATAAGAACATAATAAAAAATAACATATGTATTTATTAATATTACATGTAATAACACTGATAATATAATTTAATGTAATACATATATAATAATATAGTAAAAATATGTAATATTTTCTATAACCCAAAAGTGCAAGAGAGCAGTTCAGAAAAGAGAGAATTTGTTGAAACTCATGCTCGAGTAACCTGTGGTTTGACCTTTACAAATTTTCCAGATCAGCCTGATTATTCCTTGTGTAATGAACAGTCTGAGAGGTACGAGTGGTACAATCTATACAAGTCAGGATTACAATGACTTTTTATTCGATACAGGCAGTGTATCACTGTGAGATCTGTATTCCTATGATTACATTCTGACATACATGAATAATATATAAGGATCTAACCTAGTTTTTGGGCTAGAATCTTCCACTTATTTAGGAAAATAAACAGAAAAAGAGGGGCAATTAGTGGGTTAGGGATGCAGTCTGGTTGTTTTATTCGGGCCAGTATGGTCAAGTGAGAGATTTTGAAATGTAGTCCAGAAGTTTGAAAATAGAGTTTGGAGATGGTGAGAGGAGAATGACCTGAGTGAGTGTGGAAGAAGGTGAGTGGCTCATACGAGCAAATAATTGTTTAATGGATAACATCTGCAGTTTTACTGCACTAAAGTAAGTTTGCTGAATTTTCTTGTATTGTGTACTGTGTCTTTCATACAACTTGTTTATCATAAAATGGCTGCATTTAGTGTTTCTTAATATTGTTCGCATTTACCTTCTAGGAAAAGTGAGCAATTTTGAAACCTCTGGAATAACTTTCTGTTCTTATGCCTGCTGTGCTATAGTATATTTTTACTGACAAACATAACAATAAATCAGTAATTCGTGGCATATTTCATTTAGATGCTAATTGCAGTTCTAGCTCATTATTAATATTAATGATCCAGCAACTCTAACTGTTAAGGGATGAATGATGCTGAAATCACGGTCCATAAGCTTGAAACTTTTTTAATAGATTCAGATGAGAATTAGAATATGTATGCAAATCTGGGGGTCAGAAGGAGTGGGAATCTTTCAGTGCTGTTGAGTCTGTTAATTTTACTTGTAATCGACTGTACATTAACGTGGGTGAATGTTTTGAGTAGTAGTGGAGCAGTACCCCTGGCCTTGGCACTAGGTGTCAGTGTCGGAGCTGATAGTGCACGGAAGCAAAGCAGGGAGGGAAGCTTTTCAAAGCTTCTGAGTCGTTGCGTGGTTGAATATTGAATTAATTAATTATTATTATTATTATTTTTTGCACATGCCAGCCAGATACACTGATTTTTAAAGCACACGCAGGCTTGAGATAATATGTGAATGATAGGTCTGAAGAGGATCAGTAATTCTTTCCCCAGAAGATCCTCCTCAGAAGATCTAGTGCTGCGCTGAAAAAAAGGAAAAGGCTTCTTACATATTGGTCATGATCCCATAAAGGAACAAGCAGAACTGTGACATTAGCTTAGGAAAATTCCTACAAAATTCCTGCAGTGTCCTTCTGCACTTTTGGTCCCTTGCAATGGGTGATGTGGATACAGGAATCTCTCAGCAGCTTGGTTCTCTATTCAAGAAATATTGTAATGTCTAAAATAGTTGTATTTTGGGGGGAATTTTTCTTGTATCTAAGTTGGTCAAATATTTAAGAAAGTAACTTTTCTGACAATGCAAGAGAAAGCCAAAGGGTTATAATCAGAAGATCAACATCTATCATAACCTTTTGGAGGAAATGTGGCTTTATTTATGTTTAGTTAAGATGATATTGACATTGTTGGATGAAAGCAAATATATTGAAGGGTAGGTAGGAAAAACAACATATTAGACATATTGTGAACTTTATTAATTAAATTAATTTAATTAATGTGATTAACTTTAATAACGTTTAACTTTAAAACTGGACAAGCAAAAGAATGTGTTTATAGGTCAGTTGCTAATTGGACAGCTTGAAGAAAACTTGCTCCATGGATTGTGGATAAATGTCTGTGTGCTTAGAAAGTATAAAAATGGTTAGGTAACATGATTTAATCCAGCATTCGTGCCTGAATCCAACAGATGATAAGTTCACATTACAAAATACAGAGCAGGATTCCAGTTTGATATTGTCCCTTATTTAAAAGTAGTAAATCAAGAAACTCAACTAAAACCACATCTTATTTTCAAAAAGTAGATGTCCTTGTTGCTGGGTCTGGAAATGGTTATGGCTGTCGTCTGACTGATGTGTATTTATGAATGTTCTTCCCTTCACTGTGATCCATGGTTGTAATTCAGACACACACTTAAGTCTGATTTATTCACTGACAAAATCTGTACATGACTAAATTGTATATGATGTTTGAAAATCTACAGAGAGTTTATTATACTCTAATATATTCTACAGGCTATTATAAATTCAATAGAGACTTTACTGTGTTCTTTTCAAATCTGTGTAGGAATTTTATTGTTCCTGAATTAAATACTATGCCCCTAAACAATAAAAAAACATTCAAAATTTGAGCTCATTGTGATATTGACAATAGGCCTGAAGTAGTTTTGATTGGAAATTCCACTATTTGCAACTCTAGATATTACACAAATTGTTTATTATTTTGAAAAACTATTAAAGGAGGAATTCTTATACCTCACAGTAAATTCACACGCAAACAGCCACACTGATAGAAGTCCTTTTCAGAGCGTTTTAGTGTCTGTTTGTGTAACATACAAATAATTGACATGGTGCTTTACTTGATGCTAAATAAAAAGAGAGTTGATTAGTCATCATAACTGATTTATAATTCTTGGATCAAAGTTTTGGAAGGAAACTGTACAACAAATACTGTAGAAATACTTACAAAGTTTCAAAACACATATTGCTAACAGAGTACACTTGAACTACTGCTTTGGAACCCAAGGGAATGCACTGTTCTTTTTGTTATTTGGGAGTGCACAGTGTCCTCTGTAACTTCTCTTCACTTTAAAGGGGAAATGCAGACAACAGTTAGCAGTTCTGGAGCTCTCATGTCTTGCATGAGAACCTTACTCTCTCAATTAATGGAAGTGAAACATATCATACCAATTCTTTTTAAATACATATCTTAAAGGGTATTTTCTACTTTTTATGCATCGTGTGCATATAATGATTATAAAACTCTGAAATGCACATAATTACAGTTCAGTTTATGGGCAGAATTTCTTCTTTTGAAGACTTGTCTGACAGTTATTATCCTGCTCCTGAAACATTAGCAAATAAATGCACTGCCAGTTTGGTAATCCAATTAGATAAAAGATTGAAGATAATTTCTTGTTCCAGAGACAGAGTAACAACAATTTAAAGAGTCTGAATACTTTCCTAAGACCTCTAATTTTTGATTCTGCACTTTAATTCTGTTAGTTTGTTTCTTTAGAGTAGCAATAAAATCATCTGAGAAGACAGCAAGTCTTAAAGGTGCTTGAAGCGCACATACATTTGACAACATGAATCCTTGTTGCCTGTATGTTTACCTGCTGAAATTGCAATGCCTTGGGAAAAAAAGGTCTTTAAAACTAAATTCATTCTAAATACTTCTAGGATGTGAGCAAAACTTTCAGCTAATATGTTCTATTTTGAACCATGTTTGTTTCTTGTTCCTGTGCAGTGTATACTGCTGTTATGTACTAACTAAATAGCACTCAAGAATAGATTGCATAGATTAGCACTCAAGAATAGATTTTTTCTTGTGAAAAAATAAAACTCATTTTGTAATTGTCTTAAATTAGCTCAGACTGATTAAGGTATGAATTTTTCTTACAAAATTTAAAAACATAACTGTAATTAAATCTTAGTAAAAATGCTATTAAATTTGTTAGGCATCTCGAGTATTTTAAGTTTGACATGTCCTGGATAGAAGAGAAATATATGATTTCATTCTAATAGTGACACTGGACCTTCCCAAAACAGGAAGATAGAAATTAGAGACTCCCAGGGTGAAAAGGGAGATCTCAGACTTATTCATGTTCTTAGATTTATTCAAGATGTTGCCACCTTCATTCTGTTTACTGTTCATGCTAAAGCACAGGCTACAAGAAACTCTGACTCTGCAAACCTTGGGTACCTGAACAGAAGCCGATGTGTTGAATTTTGAACATTCCATTAATGTTTAATAATCAATTAATTCCAATTAATTTCAAATACCATTAGCATTCACCATTAATTAAAACTTCTTGCCTACCTCTGCAGAAGTACACTTAAACCTGTTTCTGTACCAAGGACTGCTGATAGAAATTATTTTTGTATGTATCCAGCCTGTGATCTTTCTTGCTTGAACTTTTTGGTCTTTCCATTCATCATCACAAGGGCTCCTCATTTAGCAGCTGCTCAGCCCAGTTCTGCTCCATTACTATCAACTTAACATTCATTCCATACCAAAATGCATGCAAACATGGATCAGGAAAGTGTGTAAATATTTTGGAAACATTTGTGATGATCCACTGTTAAACATTGTACAGAAATATACGGTATTGTTGGCTGCCTGAGATTACAACGATCTCTGCATATATTTAGCAAATATACCAAGGTGTTTATACAAACCTGGAAAGGTTTAAACTGATTTTCTGGGAAACATAAACTGTGTCTTAACAAGAACAAAAGTCCAATCCAGAAAAGATGTGGTGGTGACAGTATTGTACTGTTGGGAGGTCAGCCTTCTGCTCATAAACTAGAGAAAGCCACATCTTGTTTTCCATATCACCAAGAGAAATGTGTGAAAATGTTCGGTGAACTTTAAGTAATAGAGTTGTCTGAACTGTTCTGAAAGGAAGGAAGGAAACTAACATGTCTAATATTCGAGGCAAATTAAGCAGTGACAATGCACTGTCACAAAGGCGAAAAAAATATTCCGCTACGTGTAGATTTTTGGCTTGCTGAAGCTGTCCTATGTAATTTGCAAGAACATTAAACATGCAAAAAGAACCTGCCCTGCATTTAGAGTCATAGCAGAGAACACTTAATCTTTCTTAACTTGCCTGAGTCTGAGACTCACCTTTCCTGTCAAAAAAAAAAAAAAAGGCATTACTATTGTATTCTGGTGACAATGAGAAATTTATATTTCTGAGCACATCAGAAGAACAAAAACATAGGTGACAAACAGTAAGCAATTGTCAATTCTTCCAGTCACTGGAATTTCTCCTACTAAATGGGAACCAGGTTGTGGGTTTGTTAACAAATAATTTAATATAGAAATTTGCCTGAGTAGATAGATCAGGGTTAGAGCTTTTACTCTGAGGAGAGACACAAAAGAGAAAAATCGTAGGTGTATAGGAGGGAGAAAATTACTTAACTGGAATCCATAGGAAAACAGTAGAGAATATGAATATGATAAATGAAATTGTATAACTGGTATCAACAGATGAGTATGTATTGAGAGTGAATCGGACTGACGTGGAAAAGCAAAGATTGCATGATTATTGCAGAATCATGTGATACATTTTCTTAATGATGGTCTGTGAATTGAGGTTGTATTCTGATTCTAGCAAAATGGGAGTATGACTGGTGAATAGGTTTTTAAAATGCTACAGGATTTGACGTTTTTACTGTTATTTAGGTTAAAGAAGAAGAAAGAATCCAAGATAACCACCAGGTTTTGGCATCTGCATGATTCGAGTGGGTGAAAACGTTGGCATCTGTTCTTCTGTGTTTAAATATGTGCCTCTCCCCATACTAGCACGTAACCTAACCATTGTGAGGCATTTTCTCCCATATCTGCATTCTAACAGAAATGCTAGCCTTTTTCTTTTTGTATATTAGTATATAACTTTACATTGTCATACACCTATACAGGTCTGTATCTACACTGACATCTAAAAGAATTTAATCTAGTTAACTACACAGAATTTGTACTACTTTTAAAAGAAAATATTGTTGGAACTGAGTTTTAATTATTTTCTCACGCGCTCTTTAGTGGCCCATTTTTATTAGACTGTTAGGTTGGCTCATGCTGAAAGATGGCAGAGTGCTACCCTAATTTAAGATCAGTCAGTACACATTGATTTGATGTATTTGGGAGATATATGGTGGGATACACAAGCTGAGTAGTTGAGTTAGTGAGAAATGTGACCAAACAGTAGGTCCTGAGTGCATTTTTCTGCCTAGGGCTGTACTGGACTGCAGTTGAAATTTGCAGGTAGGAAGCGAGGATGTCTAGTGAGTGGAGCAGTGAAGTTTAAAACCAGTGTATTTTAAAAAATAATGGCAGTGGCTTTCATAAACACCTTCTTATGGTGAAACATTAGTTTTTAAGCTCACTGGAAAAAGCAAAAACAAACAAACCAAAAAAAAGAAACAAAACACCAAAACAAAAAAAAATCCAACAGTGACTGAATTCTAAAAAGACCTATAAATGGGACTAATGAATCCTTAGTGTGAAAGGTGAAATGTTGACAAAACTTACTGAAAACAGATGCAAATTAACTTTCCTACTTAATACAGTTTGGAAGACTTTTCTGTGGTGGGGTAATGTTTGTAATGGAAATATTGCTATGTCTTTGAGAACTTCAAGCAGGTAGCCTTCAGTATCAATAAAAACCCGTGAAAGATGTAGGCAGATCCATTTATTATAGAACCATGAATTTCATGTGTAACATAGAACTGGGTTGTTTCTATAATGTGAAATAATCACTTTAAGAGATTCAACACCCACTAGAGGAGGATCTGGACCTGCTCTTGTCTGTCTCTATTTTGCAGGGTACTGGCTGTTGCATGGCTACACGTGATGCTACAAGTGAACTGAGTATGGATTTTGAAATGAACCTAGGTAATGGCTGAGAATTCTCTGCCTGTAAAACCTAAAAGTGGTAGCAGAAGGTGGAAAACAGTGCAACTGACAATGTCCTTCCTCTGCCAGATAAATTATATTCATCTGTAGGATAAATACATGCAGTGAGTAAAGATGATGACTTTCTATTCTGCATTGCTCAGTTCTGTAGCTGTCTGTAGGAAAACTGCAGAAATTTGTTTGAGATATAAAGACAATTGGAAAGTAATTTACTGAAGTTCTTTATTCCAGATGGCTGCTTTTCAGTAATGATTATGTATCTGTTAATTATTGAGAGGATAAATACATCTTCAAGCACTCATGATACTGTTTTTCATCTTGAATTTAAATTGTGTGGTTCTAAAATTAGTTCTAAGGGTTTATTGTATTTTATGGTAGCTAATAGATCAGGGGAATAGATGGAATGAATGCTGCTGCAAAGATTTCATAGATCTACTGTAAAAAGGTCCATTGAACATTCAGTGGCAAACTGCTATAGAACATTGAACTTCTGAATCCAGATGGTGTTTGTGTTCCTTTGTTTTCTGTTTATGGACTCTTCCTGGTGGAGGTCTATTCAGTTTTACAACTATAATGAACAGTGCTATAACAATGTATGGAGTGACTTAACATCAGAAATGGAAAATCATGCCAGTAGTATTCTGATAAACTATTCTAGGGATGTGTTATCTGTTTCAAAATCTAGATTTTTTTTTTCCTGAAAGTAGGAGAACAGACGGTGAAAGGGATAGAACTTTAAGAATTTCATCTATCTTATTTTGCTGTTTGAGTTCTGGAAGAGTTCAGGTGTAATCACAGCCTTCTGTTGCAACAGGAAGCACCATCTGCTGAGGCATTCTGTAAGCAATATAATGTCTCTCCAGGGATAGTTTAGCATTCAATTCACAGAGAAGGATGGCAGGGACTTGTAAACAAAAGGAGACAACTGAAGCAGTGAAGAATGGGTTGTGCTCTAAAGATTCAATATGTTTCTTTATAGCTGAAAAATCCTGTAATGCTATAAAATCCTGGCAGAGATTTCTGTTGTATTAATTGTGTTTTGTTTTGTTTTGTTTTTTTTTCTCTCAGCCTTGCTTTTGAAAGCCAAAAGCTAATGCCAAACATTGCTTTGTTTGTTTTGTTTTGTTTTGTTTTGTTTTGTTTTGTTTTGTTTTGTTTGTTTTAAGTGAAACTTTTAAGTTGGCACATATTACATAGCAAATAAGGTTTGTTTATGGAACAGGAGAGAAAGCTTCTACTTGAAGTTTCAGTAATCAACTAGGCAAGGTGTATTGGCTCTTGGTTCATAACCAGTTATGATGTTACTCAGAATGAACAGTCACGTTGCTAGATGACAAATGGCTACTTAAATACTTTTCACCTTTACATCTTCTCAGAAAATATTTAAAGGAGACCATAATAGTTGTTGAGATAAAGGGGAGATGATACGGACTGAAGGCTATTTCCTGCATTGTTTTGAATTAAATCAAAATATCAGAATAGTAAAATACATATTTTTAGACTATGAATTTAATAGTATTATATTTAAATGAAGGAAAAAAAATCCAAAGATACCTTCAGATTAAGACAAGAGGTTGAAGAGTACATGGATTCTTCTTTATCAAGAGGAAGAGTGAAGTCTATAGCAACTGTACGATCTTTTCTATAAAGTATTTTATAATAAGAAAACCCTGCTTGCCTATTTTGTCATGTAAAGCAGATTTTCAGTATTCAGGAAATTTTAGTGTCTTCTGTAACACAACAGCTCCCCTTAATAACATCCATAGAGGAAGATATTGCTGGGTCATGTCCAGTTGTGATCATGAAAGCATGTATGTTTTGTGTTTTGACCTGCATGTATTTCATTTGCTTTTCTACGTTAAGCATTCAGATTATGTCAGACTTGTGCGTATGAGAACTTTAGTAAGAAAAAGAAGAGGAATAAAAGGAATACATGTGTTAATTAATTTCAATCTAAAGATAGTTATGTTTTAACAGGTGGGATAATATCTTCATAGTTCAGCTGCAAAGTAGAGAACTCTAAGAAGAATATTTCTTTATCTGAGTATATACTTTTGAAGACAGTGTTGAAGCTGATGTGTCCTTGAGCTAAGTGATCATCCAATCAGGAGCAGTTATATGTGATATGGATGGCTTTCAGCTAAATTGAAATACTTCAATTGTGACATAAACTAATGGTTATTGGCATAAAGTATTAAAGAATCTCACCCTTATTTTTAAACAGTGCAATTTGCAGCAACTCTTTGAAGGTCTGGGATAGCTATGTGTCAGCTCTGTACTTACGAATGAAACTCTGTTAATGAGTGTTTATGTTTTGGCAAATGTAAAAGAGGTGAGATGCCCTTGTTTTGCCTCTGTGCTATGATTCATTACATGTTATTCAATTTATATGAGCGGTACCATCCCCTGGGCTGCAAAAAGTCTCACCCAGTGCAAAGGAAATTGTCACCTCTCTTACAAAATTAAGACAGCAGTGACTTTTAGGGGCACAGAATGAATGTAAATTATTAAACAGAATATGATGGGACCCAATTATCTTCTTCACATAAGTATTTCAAAAAGCGAGAAGAAAGCAAATTATTAAAATCTACCTTCCATCTACACAGACCTACTGACTGTTCAGTGATTTCTAAGTTTTCTTTCACAACCAAGATCTATACTTACAAATGACTTTCTGAAAAATGATACTGTGCTGTGTGAAGAATATAAAACAGTCCTGGAGAATCACAGTTGGGTGACAAAGGTTTTTGAGTCCAAATCATGGAAGAACGAGATTAATGAAATCAACCTGTTAGAGAAACTTGGGCACACTGACCTCCTCCAATTTTCTTGGCTTACTGTTTCACTACTGTTTCTCCCTCTCTTTTTTTTTTTTTAATGTGATATTTCTCTTATTACCATTATTATTATTTTTCATCCACATTGCTGCCTTTGATATATTTTTGTTTCTGTAAGCCCTGCAAGCTATAAACTGGAAGAACTATAAATATATATATATATATTTATTTATTTTTAGAAACATGGAATGACTGGAGGACTTCCCATAAAATTAATGATTGCTGGAGGGCTATTCAACAGTACCCAAAATGCCTACTGTCAAATGCGTACTGACCACATTTAAGACTGGGGGACTAATTTGTGAAAGAGACAGTAACCTCTTGTCTAGATTTATTCTGAAGTGTATTTTTCTTCTCTAAGAATCACTTTGTGTTGGATAGTAACAAATCAAGATAACAGTATGCTTTCCTAGACTTGATAGAGGTTGACTTCCAAAATAAATGAAAATAAAATGTTTGAGTAGTTGTAGAAAGGCTTATTTTATACGTCTGAGTTTCAGACTGTTAATACACTGTCATTAATATGACAATTCCTTGTCATAAGTTTAACCTGTTACCTGCTTACAGTCCCTGTACTCCTACTGTGATCTGCAGTGAACTGGTTAAGACTAAAATGGCTCTGGAGAATTATATATTGCATCCTCTTAATCCCTTTCTTACTTGGTTTAGATATCATCCATAGAGAGACCTTGTTCACTGCCTCGAAATAGTTCTGTTGATAGGTTTAGGATTTATATTGATTTAGGTGTTTTAGGCTTGAGATTTCTAATGTTCATTCTACACTGCTCTCATTAATCCTGCAGTGTCTGGCCTGACATCTGGAGTGGCATCCTGGCTCATATTAAGTAAGAGGAACTTGTCCTTTGTTGGATTTTCCACCGCAGGTCTGTATAATCAAGGAGCCTGATGATTGTTGGTGAAATGTTCTTTCTCTCTTGTTGTATGCCTCTTGCTTTCACAGCTTCAAATCTTTTTTTTATTTTTCCTGTTGAGGAATGATTTCGATATGAAAAGGACACTTAAAAAAAAATATTGTCAAATCCAATGTTACCTGAAAGTGTCACCTACTACTGTTTCAAATAATACCTTGAATTGATATAGCTTAAGTAGATTTGAGAGCACTATTACTTTTACCTAACTTGTCTGCTTTGTGTTGCTTTAGTGACACTTATTGACTGAGGCATTTTTCTAGCACAAAGTTACTTCTGTGAAGATTTACAGTTAATAATTACTTCATCCAAAATGAGGATGTAGAATTAATTTTTTGTCTTTCAAATAAAAGGCTCAAAAATAAGCAATAAACTAGAAAAAAATAACAAACAAAAACCACCAGCACCACCAAAATAAACAAAACAAAACAAGACAAAACAACAACAACAAAACAACAACAAAACCCAGCAATAGTGTTTCTTGATGACAGAAATGACTTAATGATCTCTGCTCCAGCAGTTTACATCTCCCTGCTTCCCATCATTATATGATGGACTTCTTGCTTATACTCCTAGCACTAAAATCAATAAAGTTAGAGCATTTCAGAGAAATTGTATAAAGCAACTCCTTTGGGACAAAGAGGAGCGGAAAGCATGTCTTTGGTGTTGTATATATTACTAATCAACACTCAGCTACATTAACAGGAGCATCCTATGGTTGTTCACATTTGTGCTAAGGGACTTTTCAGGAAACTGCAAAACTTCTGTAAGAAGTTACTTATTTCTTAACATCTGACCAGAGAAAGACATATCCTAAAAAGAATAGGGAGAAAATATCCACAGCAGACTTTACTGGAATGCTTGCACAGATGCATGCACCTGTCTCAAAAGTCTTATTACTGGAGAAAGGGGTACAACACACTGCAGATCCTGTTGGGATCACCTGTGACTTCAGATGCCCTTGATATTTTTTCTGGACTTTGACATGCAATAATCTCATGTACTAGTGGATGTATAGCAAAGGAACACATAGCCCTGTCATTAATGGTAGAAAGGCAACCCATAAGGTGGAATAAACGCGCCTGTAGCTAGATCTATAAAAATATCAAAAGGTGAAGTGGTGACAGCAGTACCTTATCTTCTGAGGATATGGAAGAAAAACACTCTTGAGTCATGGCAATGTTGCACATTTAAAGTGAATCACCACTTATTAAAGACCCTTGCATGTCACTTATGTTTTATTTGTATTTTCAACTTGTCCCTGAAGATGAATCTTGTCAGACCTATGCCTTTTTTGTCATGCTTACTTCATCAATGATAGTATTGAAAAATTGCAAGGATTACTTTGAATTTTATCTTTAACAGTTCTGCGAGCAGAAGACCAGACATATGACTTTGCAGATAGTGAACAGAAATCCCTAGTGTAGCAACAATTGGAAGTGCATGTTAGTTTCTCTATTACTTGATCAATGCTGTCAGTAATGCAAATCTATTCCCACAATGCACGAAGTGTCATTAATTTTATGTTGTTTACGTACTCTTGCCATAAGGTTAAACAATTCCTACTATTAAGCGAGATGAAATTGCATTACCTTAATGAAATGCACTTTACTGATAAAGAAGAATGTCACTTTCACGAGTGGAAGTGCTGTTAGCAAATTTTTACGAGAGAATTCCCAAAATCATATCATAATTGCTTGGACAGCTGTGTAGTTTACATAATGAGCAAACAATGCCAAGGTTTTTTATTTTCTTTGTCGGCTGTATTGGATGTTAGTATGCATGGTGGACCTTTTTTAGGCCTTTTATTACTCGATTGCAAATCATTCTTCATTGCTGCCCAAATTTATGGAAGGACATTGCTCCCTGAGGTGCCGTATCCTTTCAGGTCTGTAACTGAACATGACTGATGGCTCCAGTGTAACAGTTGC
Organism: Callipepla californica brunnescens; assembly: GCA_023055505.1. Lineage (NCBI taxonomy): Eukaryota > Metazoa > Chordata > Aves > Galliformes > Odontophoridae > Callipepla > Callipepla californica. Next base: position 4,856,290 of record JALIRH010000031.1, on the reverse strand, counting down.
TTATTACGGCGCTCACTGAGCTATGATTGCTCCAATACTTTATGTTGGCAGATGTGTTTCCCTTGGAACAGCATCTCTGAGACAGAGGTCATTGATCAACCCCCCCTCTGGCTGTTCCATTATGTGCAAATTATTGCTAAAAGCAGAGAGACTGAGAGGGGGGGAATGTTTGCATGTATGTGTGCAGGCGGTCTGCTCACTGCAGAATTTAGAGAAGGGAAAAACTAATGTAATGAAGCAAAAAAAAATGTCTGAACTGGAAAAATGTTTTTATAATATGATCAAATGGAGGAGAAAGAAAGAAATTAAGATCTCATAGGGGGAAAGATTGCATAATATGGTAGCATTTCCTTTTTAAACTGGGCAATGCTGTGTGTGCCTCATCTGTGTGTGCTTTTAGTTTTGAAGTTAACAGAAAATGGGGCAGGCAATTCCTAGGACACTTCTATTAATATTTAGTAAATATATGAGAGAACTGTTGTATATTGGAAAGGGTATTACTATATAGTAGTGGTCAGTGACTGAACAGTGCACCAGTTTCAAGAACAGAACAGAGATAGGAGCTGCTGAATTAAGGAAGAGGCTGTCTTGAGTGCCTCCTAGGCTGTTTGTGTGAGACACGGACTCTCACTACCACAAACAATCTTCACAGAGAGTAAAGAGTGCCTCAGTGTGCCACAATCAGCATTTCACAGAAAACGAATGATACCAGTAACCTACGAACAACTTACAATGCATATATGAGATCAAAATTTTGATGATGAAGTTTATCTTTCATTAATGGAGGTGAGGATCTTTTTTCTCAGGGGATTGTGTTTTATTTTTTATTATTTTTTTTAGTATGAGCACAAGAGATCAGAGAGAAAATTGAATAAGATTTCTGGAAATTCAGGTATCCTTTTTTCTTTCTCCCTGGAATAAATAAAATAGAATATCAAAGCTTTTCAATCTATCCTGAGTGTAATGGCTTGATGTAAATTATAAAATAAATGGAGCTTTTCTGGACGATTTACTGAAATTAAGAAAGACTGTTGAATTAAACCTTAGACAGATGGTATGTTTTGGCTTTTCTCTAATTTTATTTGTCTTTTTTTTTTTTTTTTTTTTTTGTATATCCCCTGGTTTTGTTTTAAAATTTTCTGAAGGCAGTACTTTCCAACAGATTTGTGTGTGCATAAAAATCTTCAGTGTGATCCCAAACGAAATTATTTATTTTTCGTAAAAGTTAACAACTCATTTATTATGCAACTTTTTCTAGCTTTGTATCTTGAAGCACTGTGGTTTACATGATGGAAAAATCACTAATGAAGAAGAAGATCAGTTAACATTATTATTGACAAACTTAAGTTCAGTTTTCAGGGTATCTCATATGGAACCACCATCTGTGGAGACAACCTGAATTTAACTGAACAGGGTCCCAAGAAAACTACTGCAACTCAAACTGCTATTTTCCAAGGATTTTACCCACAGAAACTGGACAGTTGTGATATTGGACTATCTAATGTAATCAAGTCCAAAAAATTCTTAATAAAACAACTTCACTGTACTTCTTGATAAAAAGTAAATCTCTCATAAACCTGCTCAGAAATAACATTGTCTTTTGGGAGTCTCACTTTCCTTCACAAATAGTGTAACAATTATCATGCTGGATATCAAGCAATCGCCGTATATAGGTTTTAATTATTGTAACTGCACGCTGCATATTATTTATATATGAAGATATATATATTGGCACTAGCTTTCTTTATAATATCAGAAAAGTGTTCTTTCCCCTGTTTAAGGAAACTAATCCTAATCTGGTCTTTTGGAGGCAGTAAATATACTTGAGATTAATTGTTATTTCCTGTTTGCCTTTTTTTTTTTCCCTCTGGACTTCATTTCTGATAAGGGATCCAATTTTTAATTTAAAAGTAAATTAAAATGAATCTAAGAGTCATTCAAGTTTTTTAATTGAAATTCTGAAAGAAGATATCTTCTTACCATAGTGAATGTTTTTCCTTCATCTATTGCTTTTGTAATTTCCGTTGTGTGGTGAATTCAGGAACCTTCAGTAAATAACTCATATATTCAGCTTTGAGGGAACTAAAAATTGAGTTTTTATTTACTTTCATTTTTTAAAAACTGTATGATCTTTGCAAACAAAAAAAAAAAAAGGTTCATCACCCTTGTTTTATTCTTCATGATGTGGCAAGATGAATATCCAGATGAGATGATATATTTTGGAAATATTTGGCTTATAAATAAGTTTAATTTCTGTACTAGGGCCTTCAAACAAAAGCAAAGTGATGAATTACGTAATATTTTGAAAAACAAGAGATTAGAGAGCTTTGAAAGCATCTTTCCCTCATACAATTCTTGCTTTAGTTACAGCACTTGCTCAGCGTGTGGAGACCTGGTTTGTCTTTCATGGGTCCAGGAAGAATTGCTGAACCAGGACAGGTTGTTTTTGTTTGTTTGAAATGTGTCATCATCTGATTGCCCAATAATATTTCACTTTTTCCTCTGGAGTCATATTGCTCGTATTCATATTTTTCTCATCACAGAATGTGATTAGAAAAAAGTAATCCCATAAAGGGTTCATATCTATGAGTACAAGAAACCACAGATCTGTCAGTTAAAAAAAAAAAAAAGAGCATAAACTGTTGAACTTAAAATGAAGTTGTTTACAAAGAGATAAAATCATATTTCTTCTCTCTCTTTTGACCCCAAATAAGACAAAATTATTTCTTCAGAAACAGGGCATATTTATGGACTGATTACATAATACTCTGAACTCTGCTTATTAGTCACGTGTGTTTTTTTGTGCAAGTGGTTTTGTTTGTTACCCACCAAGAAATATATAAAGGCCATGACCCAGAAGTCATGCCACGAAGCCACCTTTCCTCAAAATGATTAATTTTCTCCTAGCATTACATTTATATATTTTGAATAGGCACATGATGACTGTGTGAAAGTTATTTTTGCAGAACATTCTGCTGTGATATATATACTCACAAATGAAAGTTGCAACTACAGAATGCCTGTAGGACTTTGATCCTGTTTGCCATTGTGCATAATCAGTTCACTGTCTGATTCTGCCATAAACAAGGTTTAGTAGAAACCATCTTGCTAATGTCAGGGTGGAATTAGAATCTTATATAATGTTGGGGGGATAATATATCTGGAATATTCATAGTAAAGGTTGTGGATTTTTTTAATTTTAATATCCTCTGGGCTGTGATTCTTGAAAAATTTCCTTTGGTATTCTCAAATTCCATAATTCCATTCTGCTTACTCTTCTGACTTCAATGAAGTTGAAGTTTATTTAAATCTCTTGTCTTACAATTATGAATTAAATCTGTTCTAGGAGTAAGTAAATTTTAAGCAAGGAGCACCATAGTTAGCAAGGAAACTAAAGATTAGCAAGAGAGCTATTCAGAAATGCAAGTCACATACTGGTCATTTGCTATAAAACCAAAACATTTAGGATTCAAGTTGAGGATTTATAACAGCAAGGCAGTCATTGTCATTTGATTCTTTTCTGCTGACGTATTGTCAGCTCTTTTGTGACTGTGCTCAGCTATGAGAAACATGGATCCCAAATCCTTTATCTTTTGCCACAACTGATTGCATTCACCAATATCATTTTAAATCAAGAAACCTTCTGCGACAATGGTGTTCTGGAACATTCTAATAAATTTTAGTTTTGCTGAACTAGTCTCTTCTGGCAAGGGATATATAGCTCACTGAAAAGTCCTAGCACTTAGCAAAAGGGACTCAGACGACAGATTGCACCTGAGTAACAGAGAGTGAACAAAACTTATATTAAAATACTGGAAAAATTATACACCAGATAATTCATTATTTAGAAGTTGTGCATACACTCGCGTATTCTCTTAATTAAGGTCTGGTCCCTTAAAGACCATTCAGAAACCAAGGCAATATGGTTAACTGCCACTTCATTCAGCAAAATAGAATATCTGTTAGTGAGAGCAAAGTCACTAAAAGTCTTTTACAATCATTTGGTAGCAAGACAGGCTGAAGTAGCAGTGTTTCCAGGTCAGTGGGTATCTTGTCTGAGCTCTGCTGACTTTTCCTAGATTAGCAAAAATATATATATATATATTCAGACCCTTTCCAGGTCAGTTAGTAATATTTCAAGTCTTTGACTTTCCTTAATATGTTGAAGAGTCAGATAGGGACAGTTTAAACTAAACAGAGTTGTGATCTATTTATTCCATGTAAATTATTTAAAATTTTTTTTGAATGGTGGAAACTAAGACTAGTAAAATAATATCTCTCATAACTTAGTGAGAAAAGAAAAAAAAGAGAAAGTGTATCACAAGTCTACAAACTCAATGTAAAAAGTTTTATACTTAGAATAAACTATTCAACTTTGTTATTTTTATTATTTATAATCCATTTGGAAATGTTTTCACATTGTTCCTAAGGAAACAAACAAACAAACAAACAAATAAATAAAACTGTATTACTGATGTTTTCCAAACTGCTCAAAGTTGTTGTCATTTTAAAAAATTTTAAGCTGTGAAAATGAGGGGACACTTCAAAGAAACATTCATTAACCTAGCAATCAAACACAGCAATATCATGTGCATGCTTAACTTGAAAGACTTTCCCCCACAGCTTAACATCACTAATTAAAGGTTCATTATTATTAAAATTGCAATTTGCTCAGCCTGATTCATTTAACCAGATAGGTTTCAATTCAAATGTATGAAGTGACGTTTCACTTCATAAGGGCTTACTCAGATGTGGTTTTATTCAGTTCAATGGAATGCATGTAGTCCAAGCGCAGAAACACAAATCTTTATAGTAGATTTCTGTATGAGACTGTATAGAACCAATAATTTTCTCAAATTTCCATTGTACATTTATCACATTCTGTTCAGTAGAGTCTATGTTGCTTTGCAGCCAAGGGTATACTGCTCTGGTTGTGGGTATATTTCATCAGGAAACTGCTGGCATAGGCTGGTGGCATTGAGAAATATGGTCTTATTATATTTTTCAATAACTTGAACAAGGAAGACAAACATGGTATCCCATTTTCTTAGAAGGTTGTTAGCTTTTGTTTGGTTATAGTGAGGGGGGAAAACATGATATTTATCTGGAATATAGGGGAGAACAATGTTACGTCAGAGCACAGAAAATCTTGAGAGCTACAGACATAGGTGGACACCTTCACTTTGCTATTAACAGCTACTTAAATTTCATCCTTCTCAACATTCTCCTCTTTTAAAATTAGAATATCTTTTTATTCCTTTAGAGTAAGTTGAAACAAAATAGTTTGAATTCATTTTGAAATAAATAACATATCTCACAACTTTGTTGAGACAACTAAATTACTTATTTAGAATGATAAATAAAAAAAAAAAGCAGCAAGACTTTGCCGTTTGGCATGGGACTCTATAGTAACACGAACTTCAAAATTTTGGAAATGAAATTCTAATTTACCTCAGCTGAACAAATATCATCACTTCTATGTGAACACATTATATTAATCCACAATTAATTTGACTGTTTGAATAAAAGAAGAGTTCATTGGCAGTGTATTATGATATCAAGGTCAGGAAAATTCAGCAACAAAGGAGTAAGTGAATACTAAACTAAACACAAAATTCTTTAAAGGTTGAACATTTATTTGTACCACTGTCTTAGAATAAGTTGTATCCCACATTAACAGTGCTGTTTGTGCTCTTAGCACTAGGTCAGTTCTTTATTCGTCTTCTCTTTTCTATATTTTTGCATTTAATATCATTATCTATATGCTCGCAAAGATTCTTAAGAATGCTTGTGATCTTGTGATACCAGGTGACCATTATGTAAATCCAAAAGTGGGTACTGTCAAATTGGTGCAGCCTCTGTTATAATGCTTGTATGAGATTTGACAAAACTTTTTGCTCTGAATGGGCATATTTTTCTTCTGGGAAAAGTAATAGAAATATTAATTATACAGTTCTACAGTGCTGCAGGTAGAACCTAATCTGTTTGAGAGATACAAGGTGAAATCTAGAGGGAGGGTAAGAACCCAAGAAAGAATTGGGGATTTCAGGTTTAGCTAGAGACCTTGATGCATACAGCTATAGTTACAGTTACACTAAATAGGGTTATACTGGGCTGGCAGCCAGTCACTAGTGAGGCTCTCTAGGACTCTGTTTTAGAGCCAGTTCTCTTCAGTGTTTTTATTAATGATCTGGATGTAGGACTCAAATGTATATTAAGTGAGCTTGTAGATGATACAACATTAGAAAGAGCTGTTGAATCTCTTGAGGGTAGAGGGTAGAGAGCTGTTGCAGAGAGATCTTGCAAGTCCTCACAGCTGGGCAATCTTCAAGTGTGTGAATTTTAACAAGAATAACAGAAAGATTCTGCACTTGGGATGGAGGCAGCTTTAGATATATGTACAGCTGGAGAGCAGTCCTCTGCAGAATGACCTGCAGGTTCTAGTTAGTGGTAAATTGAACATGAGTCAGCAGTGTGCCCTTGCAGCCAAAAGGAACAGCTGAACCCTGGATGCACCGGGCCCAGTACTACCAGTGGGCGAGGGAAGGGGTTGTGCTGCTCTATTCTGCACTGTGCAGCCTCACCTTGAGAAATGGCTGTGGCACTGGGTGCCACAATATAAGAAGGACATCATAAAACTGTTAGCGTGACCAAGTTCAGTTCCACCTGTGCCTTTCCTTTCCTAATCCAATTTCTACATGTCCAGATAGCACATTTCCTTCTACATCTCAGTTTGATAAGTAGGTCCTTGCTCAGCCACTCTGTTTACCTGCCTCCTCTGAGGGTTTTCATGCACTGGGATATGGAGAGCTCTCGTGCTCTCAAAAAAGCATCCATAAAGAGTTTCCAGTTTGATATTGGAAACCATTTTGACTGGGAATCAAAATCATTATCCAGTCAAGGTCATACAAATCAGCTAAATAAAATTATTAAACAGAAGGTTCTTTATAAGAAACAATTGTAAAATAGACCTTGATGAACAGATGTTTCTCTGGCTAAGTTCTGTGTGCCCATAGGTGCTTAAGTTTTTTACCTAGGGCATAAAATAATTATTGATCAATTCACTAATGACATGAAAACTAGAGAATCAATAAAAGAAGATATCAGAACACTGATATAAACAGCCTGGAGCCATAGTATGTGTGAAATCAGGGATAAATATGTTAGAAAGAAATAAATACATCAGACTGCTTTTGCATATCTAGGACCCTTCTGAAGTGGCATGGTCCTGTTGCCTTCTGTATGTCACAGCTTTCTGTTACAGAAAACAGAAGTTCTGACAAAGACTTGCAATTTGTGGATCATCAGCTGAATGTGAAGAGATACCATCAAGAATAGCTTGCAGATATTTGTGTTTGGTTGACACCTGTGTTATTTTTAGGGTAATACATCAAGGCCAGGTACCAACAATTCAAAAAGGACAATGAAAACCCTAAAAGGCTTTAAAGAAAAGATATTCACTGGCTAAGGACTATAAAAGAAGTCTCAGCTATCCCAATACATATTGGCATATTGGTCAGCAGGCCAGCAAATTGAAATCTGTGCTTAGTCCTCTTCTACCTCAACAAGGGAGAAGTGAAGATGGGAATCAAAACTGAAGAAGTTTCTGCTATTGCAGAAAGGTTCCAGTCTCCAAGGAATCTGATAAATAACTATGGATATCGAGGAATTTAAACCTGAGAACTTTCATGCTGGAAGAGAAACAAGTGAAGGCGAATACAAAAGATGATACAAGAACATGGAAGGGGACTACAAGTAATGACTGTTGGATTTTCACTCTCATTGCAAACCTACAGAATTTCAATTGAGAGCAACAGATGCCTGCTTAAAAACAGTTGTGGTTTCTTTACAGTGTACAAAATGAACTATTAGCTAGAATTGAAAATCAAATGAATAGATTTATGGAAAAAATGAAAATCGTATTGAAAAATCAGGCTAAAATAAAACAAAACAAAATAACCTCAGAATCAGGAAAGTCTCAAGCTGCATACTGATGGCTTCAAGAGAAAGCAGTACTTATTGTCTTCCCAAACTTACCTGCTGCAGGGGAAATGTTAGAGACAATGGGGTCAAGTAGACCTTTTGTTCTGTTTCTTTATGGCCATTCCTACAGTTTTGATGTAGAAGAACATGTGTGAATGAAATATATCTGACAGTGTTTTCTGACTTCATTCTATGGCTTAATGAGACCCAGTAACTGATGGAAAAAAAAAATCAGACCTGTAATGGAACACAAACCATATGGGTGGTAAAACTCATGTACAAGCATAATTTATTTTTCAGATTAATCTGATGGCACCTTATTTTTTCTTCCTGGTAAGACCAACAAAGGTGTAATTGTCCCTTCTACTGTCTTGTGGTAAATAAGTAACACGTAAAGTACATTGTAGTTTTCATTGCATAATGAAGTCAGTCTTCCTGTGCATGGGAAAAGGAAGTCTAGACAGAAACATAATCAGATCTTGCACCTGGCATCTCTGGTTACAGACCTGAGTGTCTCATCTCTTCTACAGCTATGCAAATATGCATTTACTTCATAAATAATATGATGTCTCATAGCTTTGATTCATACTATTGGAAAACCTCTGAAAAATATACCTCTAACCCTTGTGAATTGATTCTGCGTTTTAGTAGTGGGGTACTTCTGTAAAATAGTTTGAAGTGTGTTTTTGTTGGAAATAGGGAAATGTTTTCAGCTTTTTTATCTTTTTTAAATCTTTTTTTTTTTATGAAATTCACACAGGAAACAATAAATAGATACATTTAAATTTAATAAAACTTAATCACATGTACTGTGATGTATCAAAATAGATACATTAAGCCTTTTTTCTTTCCCTCAGATGTTATTAATGTCCCAACTATTAAAAACTGAGCAACCAACCTATATCATGAGTGATGTCAAATAAATAGCAAAACTCTGCTGTGGTTTTATGAATTTTGTTATTGGCATTCCACATCATAACATCATACAGTGCACTGGAAGTTAAAGAGTCAGTGCTGCAAATGTGGTCTCAGAAGAGAAGAGTGTACTGCCATTCCCAGAAGACTTCATTAATCCATTTCTGTTTTCTGTTCGTAGGGAAAGTTACAAGACTATTCTCTTTTTCTGCTCATCTCTTCAGTGTATTCTCCCCAGATATCTCACCCACAGCATTAGAGTAAGGCCTTTGGCCCTCTCTGTCTCATTCATTTTACATGTTAACTTCAATACCAATTACATTGTATTATATTGTGTTATCTCGCATTCACTATCATATTTAGTAAATTAGTTTTCTCCCTTATCTTGCTGACAATGTTTTATTTTTTGGTACATATCTGTACCTTTTCTCTACCCCTCTTCCTCCTTTCCCAGAGTGTGAGTCCATGGGTCCCTCTGCCCCATTAGTCACAGAATTAGGCTGAACTGGGCCAGAACCTTTGACAAACTTTTGTATTAGATAATACATAGTACTTGTAAAGTAGATTATGGGAATATAAGTATGTAAAAATAAAGCTCTTCCTCTTGAAAGTCAACAGATATTCATATATAGGTGCACACATATGTGTGTATGCACCTAACATAAGTGTAACAGAAAATTTACTTCTTAGCTTGAGTTAATTACTATTTATGAATCTGCAAATTAATAGCTGATGGAAAATTCAATTTAAATTCAAATACATGCCTGAGAATAAAATCATTTTGCAGATCTGAAAGCAGACTGCTGACATCTTTGTTTTACATTTTGAAAACTTTTGTACAGAAGAAATAACAAGCTGAGAACTACCTTGTTTGCTTCACACAGCATCTAACTTTAGAGAATTATAAATAGTAGTCTAACATTTTGAAACATGTATAGCAGAAGATCACAAGTTTTTTCCTCTGCAATATCACTAATTTTTAATAAACTTCTCTACATTTCATATTGTTCAGTTTCCTGTTAATTATTGCATTAGTAATTCATACACATGATGTAAAATACAGTAATGAAGTAATATGACCATTTTGAAAAATTAAAGGACTTTGACTCAAAAGTCTTATTAACTATCCAAATATACTAATGCAGAATTCCTGGTAAGAGAGTTGGTCCGTCACTTTACTTAGAATTATTTTAGTGATATAAAGTGAAGACAATCTGGTTTTGTATATGCGAATTGTGAAAAGACTGCAGAACAAAGCTTTTACTCAGATGGTAAGTACGAATGTCTTCTATTCATTCTACATATTTTGAGCTCTGGATCCTGGAATAGGTAGACAAGTTAGATTAGGTGTAAGTTTGAAGGTAGACAAGTTAGGTTAGGTGTAAGTGGTGTAACTGTCATTTGTAAGTTCTTAGACTTTTTATTTGAAAATGAGCAGTGACTACAGATTTTAGCTGCCCTGTACTGTGAGCCCGTTTAGTTCAAATTTTATTTCTTAATTCCTGGGTTTCATGCTTTGGTGTTATAATGTATAAGCCATGTTAGAATGATCTACTTTTTCTGTTGTTTACTTTCAGAGAAAATAAGGAAGTTAGAATTGGGGTTGTATTTTCAAACAGTGTAAAGAAGCTGTGAATAATAGTGTGATAGATTGATTTACCATGATTTACCATGATTTTAGGAATAAGTGCAAATGATTTTTTTTAATATATTTAAGAATTCTAACAAAAAATTAGGGACAAACAAGACTTGAAACACACTGTAGATTGCAGAAATGAAAATTAATCTATAAATCACTGAAATTCTTAGAAACTAAGGGGAAAAAAAAAATACCCACTACAATATAGGAGAGCATGAGGCTATGATAGTAAGCAAAAATAAAAATAAAAATAAACTCTTCCTCTAGTTATTAAAATAAAGTGAATATATAGCCAGACAGTATTCTGCACATAAATGGTTATGATCTGCTTTGAGGGGAGGTACAGATGTTCACTTCTGTTGAGAATAATGTCATTAAATCTTCTAGATGGAAGTTGCAGTACTCTGAGCCAGACACTCAACAGACATATATTAAGAATAGAAACTAGGCAATACTTTTGATCTTAGGGCCAAGTGTTTGTTTATATAAGAGAGGAAAAAGACCGCCACAGTTACTGTTGGTGGAAATTATTCAGAAAAAGAGATACAACTGAATTTTTCAAAAAAGAGAAACAAAATCTATGTTTAAAATCAGAATACTTAGTTTCAGTATAGAATTGAAAAAGATGCACTGTCTTAGAGCAATTTTAAGTGTGAATACAGTCTATGTGATGTGTGGATTGGGAGCAGCCCTGCTGAGAAAGGGTTATTGGTGGATGTCAGTCTCACAAGAGTGAATAATGTTTATGTGCAGCCCAGAAAGCCAACTATATCCTAGGCTGTATCAAAAGAAATGTAGCTATCAGGCAAAGAGAGAGGATACTCTCCCTCTATTCTGTTTTCATGGGATCCTATTTAGAGTAATGCATTCAACTCTTTAAGCCTTCAGCACAACAAAGACATGGATCTGTTAGAATAAGACCATAAGAGGGCCATGAGGATAATCATAGAATCACAGAATCACCAAGGTTGGAAAAGACCTCCAAGATCATCCAGTCCAACCATCCACCTGCCACTAATACTTCCACTGAGCCTCCTTTTCTCTAGACTAAACAATCCCAGTTCCCTCAGCTGTTCTTGATAACAGCTGTGCTCCAGACCCTTCACCAGCTTCATTGGCTTTCTCTGGACATCCTCCAGGGCTTCAGTGTTTATCTTGCAGTTAATAGGGACCAAGACTGAGCACAGTTCTAAAGATGTGGTCTCATGAGAGCCACGTACAGGGGGATGATCACTCTCCTGCTCCAGCTGGCAACACTATTTCTGATACAAGATAGAATGCTGTTGGCCTTCTTGTCTACTTGAGCACATTGCTTACTCACATTTAATCAATTCCCCCAAGGTTCATTTCTTCCACACAGTTTTCCAGCCACTCTGCCCCAGGCCTGTCACATTGCCTGGGGTTGCTCTGGCCAAAGTTCAGGACCTGGCAGCTGGTCTTGCTTAACTTCATTAAATTGGGTTCAGCCCAGCTATTCAGCCTGTCCAGATCCAGCCTGTCCAGATTCTAATAATCAGATGTCTGCAATATCTTTCCAGACTTAGAGAGTTAAGGGTGGATTAGCTTGGAGAGGTGAAGGCTCCAGAGAGACCTTATAGTGGCCTTCTACTACTTAAAGCTTACAGAAAAGCTGGAGATGGATTCTTAAGGAGTGTAGAGATAAGCAATTGGTAGCTTTAGTTTTAAGCTAGAGGAAAGGAGATTTAAATTAAATGTTCAGAAAAAATTCTTTACTATGAAGGGAGTGAGGCACTGGAACAGTTTGCTCAGAGCCCCATCCCCAGAAGTGTTCAAGGCCAGGTTGGATAAGTTAGTGAACAAGCTGATCTAGTGGAAAGTATCGCTGTCCATAGGGACATTTGAGGTCCATTCCAACCCAAACCATTCTACAATTCTATAAGTAAAAATGGAATTTACGGGAGAAGAAAGATTAATTAATTAGATTAATTAATTCCAATGTATATTTTTTAAACTCAGGGAGTATCAAGTTCATGGGAAAATCATACAAGATCAAAAACACTTGTGCAAAGATTTAAGAGTCACTTTGGAAACAAAGTTGGCTATCAGGAAAGTAAGTGAAGCAATTGAATAGATGCGTATCACCAGTGTTTAAAACATCACAAAGCATATTGAGGTGCTTGTTGTGTGAGTGTTATAACAGCTGTGTTTCATCACTGTAGGCCATTAAAATATCACATGACCAACATGAATAAGAATCTGTGTATGACAGGAGCTCCTGGATCTGAACTATGATTCTTGGTGCATTTCGAACAAGTCAATAAAGGATGGTTTTACTGCTCCACCAGGCTTCTGTAATTGCTGGTGGAAGATGCCATTCACTTTCTCAGTAGAGGCTGCTATTCTGAGTTGGTATTTCAAGAAAAGATAAAAGAGGAGTTGACTGATACTCAGCTGAACACGAGCCAGCAGTGTGCTCAGGTAGTCAAGAAGCCAATGGCATTCCGGCCTGTACCAGAAATAGTGTTGCCAGCTGGAGCTGTGGAGTGATGTCCCCCTGTACTTGGCTCTGAATATTTTTAAATACACTGCATCTCTGGCCTGTTGTGGTTGGTAATTGCCATGATGAAAACATGGAAAAAGAATACAATTGCTGAGTAGTACGGAGCTGTTGCTTATGTCTAATGAGATTGTCAAGATAGATGAAATTTGCAGGAAAATTTAACAGCTAATTTTAGTAGTGTTCTGCAACTGGTAGGCCAGAACATAGACAGCAGCTTGAATTACCTTGTGTGAACACAGTAGGGAATAAGTAAAATGAACTTCAAATATTATCTGCTGCGGTACAATTAGTGAAAATAGATAGAGATCAGGCAGGTTAAGTAATCAGAAAATAACAAGGAATTCTGCAGGTACAATCATTAAAGGAGACACACCAAGGAGATTGTAGCCCCTCTGATAAATGACAAGGGAAAACTGGTTTCAGCAAATGTGGAGAGGGCTGAGAACTCAGTGAGTTCTTCACCTTAGTTTACACTGGCAGTCATGATCTAGGTAAGTCTTGGGAGGGCAAAATATTTCTAACTGTAAACAAATAGCATGTTCAAGATCATCTTAAGAGACTGAATGTGTACAAGTCCTGGTGCCTGGAAAGATTATGGAATAGATCCTCCTAGAAGATGTGTTAAAAACACATGCAAGATGAGAAAGTGATCTGGGACAGCCAATAATAGTTCACCAAGGACAGGTCATGGCTGCACAGTCTAGTAGCCTTCTATGGTGGAGTGATGGCATCAGTAGACAAGGAACAGTGGATGTCATCTAACTGGACTTCTGACAGTTTTTTTATATAGTCCCACAACACATTATTATCTATAAATTAGAGAACGAGAGAGAGAGATCTGAGGAGTGGACTGTCCAGTGGATAAGGAATTGACTAGATGGTCACAGCCAGAGGATTGTGAACAATGGCACTATGTCTAGGTAGAGGCCAGTGATGAGTGGTAGCCCCCAGGAGGTAACTTAGATACCTTAATAGCATTATCAGTGATGTAGATGATGTAGATGATGGGATTGAGTGCACCTTCAGCAAGTTTGATTGTGACACCAAGCTGAATGCTGTAGTAGATGTAAATCCAAAGAGATCTGAACAGCCTTGAGAAGTGGGCCTATGCTAATGAGATTCTACAAGGCCAAGTGCACAGACACGGAAAAGAACTCATTGAAAGCAGCCCTGTAGAAAGGTACTTGGAGTTTCTGGTGAATGAGAGGTTTGTCATGAACCAGCAGTGTAATCCTTCTGTGCTGGAGGCCAGCAGTATCTTGGATTGCATCAAAAAAGTGTGACCAGCATGGTGAGAGAGCGGATTGTTTCCCTCTACTCTGCCCTTCTGATGACCTGCTTGGAATACTGCACCCAGGTCTGGGGCTCTCAGAAGAAAAAAATGCAGAACTGTTAGAGTGAGTCCAGAGGAGGCCACACAAATGGCTGGAGAATCTCTGTGATAAAGAAGAGTTGAGGGAGCTAGGCTTGTTATGTCTGGAGAAAAGAAGGCTCTGTGGAGATCTCATTGTGATCTTTCAGTACTTAAAGGAAGCTTATAAACAGAAGGGAGACCAAGTTTGTATACATGCTAAAAGCTGCAGGACAAGGATAAATGATTTTAAACTCGAAGAAGGGAGATTTAATTTAGATACTAGAAGGAAGTTTTTCACTCAGAGAGTGGTGAGGCACTGGAAGAAGTTACGTGAAGCAGCTGTGGATGCTCCAAGGTTGGATGGGGCCCTGAGAGGGTAGTAACTCTGCCTCTAGCAGGGGTGTGGAATCATTATGGTCCTTTCTAACACAAGACATTCTATGACTCTATGAATAATCTCTTTACTGTGTCATGTTTGAGATCATTTGAGCCAACTAGTGTCCACTTTGAGTACCTAAATTTATAAAGAATCTCATTAATGGCTGTTAATATTATAGAATCATATAATAGATCCATAGGAGAGGTGCTTGAGGCTGGTGATCATCTTTGTGTCTCTCCTCTTGACCCACTCCAAAAGCTCCACAGAGAATACTAGGAATGATGAATTCCTGTTTCAAGAGCCTGCTCGGATTACATTTTTCTGCTACTAAGTGTGGTGCACAACACTATGTAAAATCATTCTAAGGTTTCTAATTCAGCACAGAATAATTTCATCAGTATGATCCTACTCAGCTCTCTCTTTTGCCGATATCTGTTTTTATTTTGTGCATCAAGGATACTTTGTCTTGGGATTCAGTCTTGAAGGCTATCCTGGAAGGCTGGCTGCTCCTCAGGAGAGATGTCTTAAAGGTGTAGGAGCAGGCTATCTCCCTGTGCTGCAACATGAGCCTGCAGGGAAGAAGACCAGCATGGATGAACAGGGAGCTCTTCTTGAAGCTACAGAAGAAAAAGGGAATCTGTGTCCTGTGGAAGAAGGGATGGGCAACTCAGAGAGAGTACAAAGAAATTGTACAGGGAGAAAATGAGAAAGGCAAAAGCCCAGCTTGAACTCAACTTGACTGTTGGGGTAAAAGAGAACAAAATAACCTTTTTTTACAAATATATTAACACTATGAGGAGGGGTAGGGAGAATCTCCATCCTCTACTGGATGTGACAGGGAACATGAACACTGAGGATAAGGAAAAGGCTGAGGTTCTCAGTGCATTCTTTATATCTGTCGTTAAAAGTCAAACCAGTTATCTTTGGGGTACTCTACCCTTTGACATGGAAGTCTTGGATGGGGAGCAGAATAAACCTGCCATGATTCAAGTGTTCCCACAAGTTCATAGGACTGATGGGATATGCACAAGGATGCTGAGGGAGCTGGTGGAGGTGAAAGCTAGCCACTTCCCACCATCTGTCACCATTCCTGGTCAACCAGAGTGGACCCAGAGAACTGAAGGCTTGCCAGTGTGCCGTCCATCATCAAGAAGGGTCATAAAGAGGATCTGGGGAACTACAGGCCAGTCAGCCTGACTTTGGTACCAGAAAAGGTTATGGAGCAGACTGTCTTGAAAGAGATCATGTGGCATGTGTGGGACAACCAGGGAATCAGGCTCAGCCAACATGGGTTCATGAAAAGCAGGTCTTACTTGACCAACCTGATCTCTTTCTGTGATTACGTGACCTGTGTGGTGGATGAAAGCAAGGCTGCTGGCAGTCCATGTAGACATGGACTTCAGAAAAGCTTTTGACACTGTCTCCCACAGTATTCTCCTGGAGAAGCTGGCAGCCCATGGCTTGGACAGATACACTCTTTGCTTTGTAAAGGTGGATGGCCAGGCCTGGAAAGTGGTGTTTAAGGGAATCACATTCAGATGGTAACTGGTCACATCTAGGGGTCAGTACTGGGGCCTGTCCTGTTCAATATCTTTATTGATGACCTGGATGAGGGCATTGAGTGCACTATGAGTAAGTTTGCAGATTACATCATGTTGGGAGGAAGTTGTTGATCTGCTTGGGGCTAGGAAGATCCTGCAGAAGGATTTGGACAGGTTGGATAGCTGGGCTGAGGCCAATGGGATAAATTTCAACAAGACCAAGTGCCAGGTCCTGCATTTTGACCATAACCATTCCAGGCAATGCTACAGAAACATGTTGTACTGAGGCGCATGGGTTAAGTTGGAAAAATTGGTTATAAATGTTCTGCTGACTAGATGATCTTAGAGATATTTTCCAACCAGTGTGATTCTATGATTCAGTGATTCTATTTTGATTACAAAATGCAGTGGAAGGGTATTTCAGAATTGCTCAAAACTTCTTATGGGATACTTAGTGGATAAAAATCATGTTCACCTGTTACTAGTGAACTTCTATGTACACTTGTGTGGCCTTGCCATGCATCTGATCAGTTCACACTCTACTATCTTATAAGTCTTTCCAAGGTGAAGGACTCTATATTCAGAGAGCATGTGTGATGAAAGGTGTAGGGTATACATAGCAGTTGGAGGCAGGAAGGGGGAGAAGGGCTCTGAGACCATATGTGAGTTTGTGATCACTAACAAAGCTCAAGCCAGAGCAGCTGGTGAGCAATTGAAGTGGCTTACAAGAAAGTTGTGAGTGGGCCTTTTAACAGCTCTGAGTGTTAGTGTCTACGTGTTAGTGGTAGACTGTTGAATCCTGGCTAACTGTGTGCATGTGCACACTCATGTGTGTGTCATTACCAGCAACTGTAGTGAATCTGTGTCTGCTAAGTCCTGGCACTGCCATCTGGGGAAAGTGGGATCAAGAAGCAGCTGCTGGACAGACTGACTGGTGCTCATCCTACATGTCTATGCATCTATTCTCACTAGCACACCTCAGTCCTGCTCAGCCAGGCTGTAAGTGCTGTTAATGTTTGAGCGAGTGCTTCCTGTGTCTGCTGGACCACATGCTGACTGTAAAAACATATGCATGTATGTGATATTTACATGTGCACTGTGTTCATATGCATCCTGGGAAAGCAGTTTTGACCTCACTGCTTGTTGGACCTGGGAGCATGGTGCTGCACCAGCCTCATCTCAGTGGGATTGGTATGGTGTATTTGTTTTCTGATGAACTTCGAGATACTTTGACTTGTATTCCTCTCTTCAAATGCTTTGTTTGTGTTTCTCATTCATACCATTGTGATATTTTAAACAGATTTCCAGAAATAAAGTTATACTAGAGTGAAAGTTGAAGAGTAGACACATTCTAGATTGTACTTTATTGTTATACATATAAATGAAGACAATTCTAATAGGCATTCTTCCAATTTTAGCAGCTAATTTTAAGATCTAGATGCATTTTCCCATAATTTAAATCATAACTTTTTAACAAAGAAATTAATTCATTTTCTCAAGCTTCAGGCATATGTAGCTATGAATTTGTAAACACATATTTATTGATTAATGGCAGAGTCATGTTTAATTCTATAAATCCCAGTAGGATTGCTCATCTGGTGTGATGTTACAAATAAACAACCACAGGCTTATTGGCTGCTTGATAGCTGGCTGTTGGGTGTTTAGTTGTATTAAGTGCCTGTAAGACAATTACTCCAAAACTGCTTGTGCTTGTGAATATTGCTGACTTGGGCTTCTGGGTGTAGCTTTACAGGTGTAACACTGTAGGAAATAATTAATTTGCCCTTTTTACTCACTTTTTAATAGTTTTATGCTCTGTGTTTCTTGCTAACCATCCACAATAATCCTTTTATTTGAACTTACCATCTTTCCAAAAGGTTTCTTTTACAGTGTTGGCTTCTGGCTGGAGTATTTATCAGTCCATCTATATTTCTATGTACGACTGTGGATTGAGAACTGGCAGAACTCAGAGGGTTGTGGCCAGCAGCAGAGTCTAGCTGGTGACATCTAGCTAGAGTTGTTTCCCATGGGTGAGTACTAGGTCTGGACTTGTTTAACACCTTCATTGTTAAACTGAAGGAAGGGACAGTGCATTCTCAGCAAGCTGGCTGGTGATACAAAGCTGAGAGGAGTGGTTGGCACATGAGAAGGCTGTACTGTCATTCAGTGAAACTTGGACAGGCTGAAGAGTTCAGTAGAGAGAAATGTTGTGGGGTTCAGTGATGCCAAGTGCAGAGTTCTACACCTGGGCAGGAATAAATGTACACATTAATAAAGGCTAGGGGCTGATTTGCTGGAAAGGAGATCTGCAGAGCATAGCCTGAGTGTCCTGGTGGACAGTAGGTTAACCATGAACCATCAGTATGCCCTTGTATTCAAGAAAGCTAGTGTTACCCTGGGATGAACTAAGAAGGCCATGGCCAGCACGTTGAGGGAGGTAATCCTTCCCCTGTACTCTGTCCTGGTGAGGCCACATCTGGACTTGTGTATCCAGTTCTGGGCTCCCCAGACACAGAACTATTGGACACACCAGTAAAGGGCTGCAAAGGTGATGAGGGACCTGGAACATCTACCTTATGAGGGAAGATGGAGAGACCTGGGAATATTTAGTTTGGTGAAGAGAAGGCTTATAAAGGAAGTTCCATCTGAACAGGACACCCTGAGGGGTTGTATAGTCTCCTCTGGAGATATTCAAAATCCACATGGATGTTTTTATGTTCAACCTACAGTAGGGAACCTACTTTAGTAGTGGGAATGGACTAGATGATCTCCTTAAGTTCCTTCCAATTCCTATGATTCCATGATTTTGTAATGCTATAGATCAGGTTTGACCAATTCAACATACAATAGTTAGCTTGTTTACTAAATGCACAGTTCTTAGGAATGTATACCACTGCAAGATTTTAGTTTTTCCCCACTTTCATCTCAGTGCTTATAGTAATTCAATTTTAATCCATTTATACTGCTTTGTACAGCTCTTTGTACACTCTTGTGTACTTCACATTATCTATTTTTTGTTTTCCTTTCCTTGATTAATAGCATTAGTTTGTATCTTTACCGAATTTCATATTACTTCTCTTAATAAAATTCCACATTGTAGCGTCTTCCATATTGACTTTTATGAAAGTTGTCTGTTTACCAACCTTAGGACTTCTTTCTCAGAAATGCCACTGCTGTTTACCAATCCCATACACCTCACTGCTGATGAAAATTCTGAAAATTACTGAATGTTGAACATCTTGTTGCCATGACCCAACACTTCTCTCACCACCACTGCTGAGTTTATTAGTTATTCATGTAACACTGCTAAGTTAATAGTACTTTCCAGATAATCTCTCACCTGCAATATGGACTGATTCTTGTACGTTTAATATTTCATGCAAGTTTCTCACAGCTGTTGACCTTCAGAGCTTTTTCATGTAAGAGTGCTTCTACTACATGGATATGGAACAGGCATCCATGCAGAATTTTAAATGAATTTTCTAAAACACATGGTTTCATTACATCTGCCTGAAAGATTGCAATTTTCTTTTACTTTCATTAATTATTATATTGTTATACATTGTGAATGGTGAACATTCCTTCTTCCCTTGCCCAATATCTCTTTATATTGTGTAATTTATGTAACAGAAATCTGGGAAGATTTGCTTTTATTCATAGTATGTAATTTGTAATATGGAACTACCCAGAATTCAAAGTTCTTAATTCCATTAAACCATCTGCCCTTTTCAAAGATTGAACAATAAGTTAGGCCTTGTAATAAATACAAAAATGTAAACATATTTTAATTTCTCTGAAAATAGTGCCTCCTATTCTATGATGTTGATCCAGAATGTCAGAAGCTGGTGTTGGTGGTATGGCAGTAGAGGCTGATCCTTCCTGACAGTATTCTGCTACATGTTGTTATCGTGTAGCAGAGGGCAGCAGAGGGGCAGTCTGACAGAATTGCGTCCAGCATGGAAGTGTGTATGAAGCAAAAAGGTACCACTGAATTCCTCCACGTGAAAGAAATGGCACCCACAGACATTCAGTAGTGCTTGCTGAACATTTATGGAGACCAAACAGTAGATGTGAGTACAGGGAGTTGATGGGTTGCAACAGTGGTGCGAGAGACAACTGGGGGAGATGGTGCAAATTTTATGAGCACAGCATGCAGGCTTTTGTTCATTGCTAATAAAAATGGATAACTAATAGTAGTGGTGATGTTGAAAATTAGTGTTTTGTAGCTATAAATTCTGTGATCATAGAAATCATAGAATGTCTTGGGTTGGATGGGACCTTAATGATCACCTAGGTCCAAAACCTACGCTGCAGTCAGAGTTGCCAGCCACTAGATACGGCTACCCAGTATCCCATCAAACCTGGTCTTGAACATTTCTAGGGGGAGGCATTCACAGCTCCTTTGAGCAAAATGTTCTGGTGCCTCACCCCACTCTGAATAAAAAAATTCATCCTAACATCTAAGCTAAATCTCACCTCTTTCATTTTATAACCATTCTCCCTTGTTGTATCTGCCTGTATAAAAAGACAGTCCTTTTCCTCCTTATAAGGTTTCTTCAAGTACTGGAAAGTCACTGTCTAGTCTCCACAGAGCATTTTCTTCTCTAAGTTAAACAAATTCGGCTTCCTCATCCATTATCTAAAGGAGAGGTTCAACCCTTTGATAATCTTTGTGGCCCTCCTCTGGACCCTCTCCAATAACTCCTCATCCTTTTTGTCCTGGGAGCTCAAGGCTTGGGTGCAGTACTTCAGACGGGCCCTTATGAGGGGAAAGTAGAGGGGGACAATGTCCTCCTTCTCCCTGCTGATCACTGCCTTTAGATGCAGCCCAGGAGACAACTGGCTTTCTGTGCTGCAAGTGCACACTGCTGGTTCATGTCCAGTTTTCATCCATCAGGACTCCCAAGTCCTTCTCTGCCAGGCTGCTCTCAGTGAGCTCTTATACCAGCCTGTATTTGTATCTGGGTCTATTTTCACCCAAGTGCAACACCTTACATTTGGCTTTGTAAAACTTCATTAAATTCTCGTGAGCCTACCTGTCAAGTTTGTCCAGGCCCCTCTGGTTGACTTCTGTTCCTATTATTGTGTCAACTGTACCACTTGGCTTGGTGTCATCAGTAAATTTGCTTTGGGTATCCCTGATCTCACTGTCTATGCCTTTACTGAAGACCACTAGTCCCAGAACAGGTCCGTGAGGGACACCTGTGGCCTCCATCTGGACATGGAGCCCTTTATAATAGCTCTCTGGCTACGGGCATCCAACCAGTTCTTCATTCACCAAATATTTCAACCTCCAAATCCATATCTCTCCAATTTAGAGATAGGGATGTGGTAGGGGTTGATGTCATAGCCTTTCAGAGGTCTAGGTAGACAACTGTTGCCCTTCCTTTGTCCACCAATACCACCACTCCACCATAGAATGCCAGCAGATTGGTCAGGCATGGCCTGAATTTGGTGAAGCCATGGTTGCTGTCTCATCACCTCCTCCACATGTGCCTTAATCTCTCTTCCAGGAGGATCCATTCCAAGATCTTTTCTGACACAGAAGTAAGGCTCACTGGCCTGTAGCTCCCCAGGGTTTTCTTTCTCCCCTTCTTGAACAAGGGAGTGATTTTTTCCTTTTTCTGGTCGATGAGGACTTCATTTGACAGGTATGACTTTTCAAATATGAGGGAAAGCTGCTTGGGAACTGCATCAGCTAGTTCCTTTAAAACCCTGGGATGCATGTCATCTGACCCCATAGACTTGTGTATATCTGCTTCATCAGGTGGTACTGGACTTGCTCTGCTTTTACTCTGGGATTGATTTTGCTCTCTCTACCCCCTCTTAGAAGTTCAGGGATGCAAGAGATGTGGGAAGGCTGACTGATAATCAAGACTGAGGCCAAGAACTCATTAAGCTCCTCAGTCTTCTCCATGCCTAAGGAAGCCAGCTCCCCCTTTTCTTTTTTCAGAGGGTGTGCACTCTTCCAGCCTCTTTTGCCCAGGGTATCTAAAGAATCCCTTCTCGTTTTTCACATTCTTTGCCATGTTCAATTCCATCTGTACCTTGGTTTTCAAGACTCCATCCCTGTATGTCTGGACAGCATCCCCATATTCTTCCCAGGTCACTCATCCCTGTTTCTGCTGCCTGCACAGCAGGCAAACTTCGGTTTGTCCTGTAGGTCATATTGTTTTTCTGCCTCATCTGCTCAATTTCTTATTCAGGGGGATTGAGAACAGTTTACCAGGGAATCTCATCCAACAGTTCTTTAAACAATCTGAAGATAGCTATCCTGAAATTCAGATTCTTGACTCTTTGCCAGGTGCACGTTCTTCGAGATCATGAACTTGACAGAGATGTGGCTGCTGCAGACCAGACTGCCTCTGAATTTTGCCTCTTTAATGATCTTCTCCATGCTGGTGAGCACAAGGTCCAGAAATGCTTCACCTGTGATGGCTCTGTCCAAAACCTGAACCAGAAAGTTGTCATCAATGAATCTCAGGATCTCCTGGATTACTTGCAGCTTGCTGAGTTTTTCCCCAGCAGTTGTTCAGATGGTTGAAACCTCCCAGCAGGCTCAGAGCCTGTGAGCATGATGCCTCTTTCAGCTGAAGGAAAGTCTTGTGAACAGGCTCCCCTGATTATGTGGCTTGTAGTAAATCCCAACCAACTGATTCCGCTTTTGGTCCAGTCCCTCACAGGCTCTCAGCTGTTTCATGTCTGTTTCTCAGGGGCAGATTTTCACAAACTATACACTTCTTAACATAGAGGATATAGTTTTGGCCTTGTAAAAATACAGACTCTTTACTCTTTTGGTTTTTGCAGCAAACACTTGTTTAAGGGAATTACTATCCTTCAGAAAAATATTCATATATATATGTATGTAAAAATGATACTTTCTTGAGAATATCATGCAAAAATTATATGTACAATCTATTCTGAGGGTTTTCTTCAGACTTGGAATTGGCAAAGTGAAACAATGCTAAGAATAATAAGTAATTACAATTAATAAGAAATAGTCAGAGACATACAGTAATCAAAGTGAATAGTATGCAACAAACATGCAGATATCTTGACATGAAAAAATTAAATAATGGCTACTCTCAGAAAACTGATTGTTCACAGGTCATTTAACGGAAAAAAATAATTTCTGAGTTCTTTAAATAATACAATGAGATAGCAATATAATGAAAATAAAACATAGTGTTTCCCCTTTAATCAGGTTTATCTAGAGAGCTTGTAGGAGAAAATCCAAGGAATGTCCATTGGTTCCAATCATGTAGGTCCTTATCTATTTTTTTTTCACAGTCTATGAAATAGTCAGGCTTTAAGAATATACAAATTCTGACATCTTAGAGGGATCAGGCATCCTTTTAGTACACTTTTTATATTATGTCTATAAGTGCCTGTTATTCCGGAATCTATGTGATGTGATTTCAGTAAAAAGAAATAGTAATAGTATGTATTTCTAAATTCAAATATAATCAGTTTCAACAAGTCTGTTTCCTATTCATTTTCAGTGTAACATGAAGAATAAGCTACAGATAGATAGTCAGTAAAGTGGTAGATTTACATATTTTATATTTGCTCTTTATTTCCTTCTTTCTAATTACAACATTTGGACTTTCCACTTGAACTATCATGATTATAAGAGCTGATGGATGTGAGAAACTAATAACAGTTTCAGTATTAAATGCTCAAAGCTGAGTGGGTAACCAAAATACAAGTTAGGACCTCTAGAAATTATAGAAAATAGATGCTTTCATATTATTGGTGCACTTCTTAAGTTTTTGTTATCTTCATTTTTTTTTCAAGATTCTGAAAGACTATTAAGATTGAATATTTTAATGTAATTTTGTGTAGGTAGAGCATATTTTTTTTAATTTGAAATGGAAATAAATTTTTTTCTGAATATCATAACCTTGTCCTTACTCTCTGTGTGTGTGTATGTGTGTGTGTGTACAGGATTTGAATTATATTCTACCACAAACTTTCAACCTAGTTGGCAGGTGTTAAAGAAATTCTTCCCACATGAGGGCATCAGAGTTGTTCCAATGCAATATATAGAAAACTCCTTGTTATACTATTTACTTCCTTTTTTCAGAACAATGGAAAATGAAAGGGAACATAGAAATACTTTACCAATATCTTTATTTTCACAGAACAAGTGAAGTTATCTATTTCATGTATTTCAGAATGAGCCCTGTCATTTTAAAAAATAGTTGTCAACAACAAGATCTCTCTGGGTCAAATTCTGTTGATGGAACTCACGGGAGTATATTATACTCACCAGAGTATAATAATTACAGTGTAAGCAACCATTTGAGTTGGTCAAGAACAAAAAATAAAAACAAGCCATAACCAGAACAAATCAGTAGTTATGCAAGTAGTCTCACAACTAATAAGAGGTAGGAGAAGGACATAGAATGACTAGAGAAAGTTCATTTTCTTTGTTTTGTCAGCTGCCTCTCTGAAGAATTGAAAAGTTAGCTACACCTCGGAGAATGAGAAATGGAGGTGAAATGTGAAAACCTTTTTTTTTTATACCATTACTTATTGCCAACTATTAAGAGCTGTGTGTGCTTCAGAATGCTATAACACATGGCGCTTTGCCCGCTGTGAGAATGGTGGAAATTAGTCGTAATGGCTCAGTTGTGTTGCATCTTTGTGCCAGTACGATAATCTTTCTTTTGGCACATATATTACATCTGTTGCACAAACGCAATTGTCATGATTCTCTTCACATTTATAATTGCAGTGTTCCTGTATTGTTTTATCTCACTGACTTCTTTGACAGCTCAGCATTTCCTTCCTTCCTTCCTCCCTTCCTCCCTTCCAAATTTCCTTCCTTCCAGACTTCCTTCCTTCCAAACTTCCTTCCTTCCTTCCTTCCTTACAAATTTCCTTCCTTCCTTCCAAACATCCTTCCTTCCAAAATTCCTTCCAAACTTCCATGGACCTGTCTATATGTCTCAAAAACAGTATACAGAAACTCTTCTATGATACCGGGGAAAGCAAGTAACAGAAGCAGAATGACCAGATTACATCTGGCATTGGATCTGTGTATCCTGTGGGCTTGGACCTGTTCAGAGTTCATTTCTAATGTAAGTTGGCAGCAGATTTATAAAATTGTGCTTGAAGTACAATGCCATTAATTAACAGCATTTTCCCATAGAAGCAAATAATTAAACCTCTGCTTAAAACCCAGCAGTGTTAGTTCTCTGGTACACTGAATCAAAGGAACTGAAATAAATGATACTGTTCAATTTCTCTGCTGACTTTAGGCTACTAGTTTATAAGAGAGCATTGTTGTGCTGAAAAAACATTCACTCGAGGGTGGTTTTTTATCTCAGTGATCTATATGTATAACAAATTATTTTGAGATGCACAGTACTTACTTATAAATAAAAAAGAAAGAAGTCAAGAATAAAAATTGCAATATGAAATAACAGAAGCCAAGAGTGAAAACTGACAGACAAATAGTTAGGCAAAGACTATCAATCGTGTTACAGTTTTCATTCATTTTCTTCCTCAAATGCTTTGTAAATTAACATGTCCAGCCTATTGTGCAGATGAGCTGTACTTAGAAGTGTGCTCAAGCCTGTGTGGGTCTGAGGAGTATGTATTTGTATAGATAAATTATGTATTCCAGCTCCCTTGATAAATAGGAATGATTAAGTTGGTCTCCAGTGTATTCTCTTTGCTGTAAATGCAGATTTTTTTTATTATTATTATTTTTGATTCTTCAAGCAGAATCAAAAGATAATCTATGGAAAACTCAGTAAAATTAAGGGAGAATATAATAGCTCCTTAGATAGCACAACAGGCACCTCCTGCTGACACACTTACAAATCCCCTCAGGTTCCCACTGAGGCAGACACCTATTGATTTCTTTGTTTTCCACCTTCACAAGTAATAGATTTCCCTGTCTATCTCTAAGGAAAGAATATAGTCAAACTAATTATATACTTAATTTGAAAAAGAAAAAGGGCAACAGGTAGTGAAAAATGTTTGTAATGTGTTAGATGAATAGAAAGTTGCCTCCATATTTTTCATTTTTATCCAGCTTATCAAATGTATTCTGACAAAGAGAAAATGAACCTTCTACTCAGATTAGTCAAGTTAAAATTACAGAGCTCAGAGTGTGAATACACAAATTTTGCCCTTTACTTCTTGAAAACAAAATTGGATATCAGTATTTCCAATTTTCTTCATTTAATTTTCAGAAGGAAGCAAGGGATTTGGATATAATGAAAAGCTTAGAACAGAGACTGAAGATTTTATTTTCAGGTTGTTAGAATTCACAGGCCTGACAAAATTGCCTCCTCTCAGAGTATCCAAGCAGTAGGAAAAAAAAAATCAATCCGCAAATGACATTGACACTGATACAGGAGTACTGTCCACTTAATCCTGAAAAAACATCAGCCTGGGGAAATAGGAGATAGATGGAGAATAGTATCTTTAATGTGCATCATCATTATAGAACGTGCCTAAAATAAGAACGATAAAAAGGATATAATGAAGGCAATATGGGAAAGGCATAGGATAGGAGACAGAGAAATAGCAAATGAAATACAGTTGTTAGACTGAAGTGTTCTTTTATGCCGAAGATCTTTGTGAAAACTGGCACATTGAAAGAAAAATCTTTTCTTTAGCATAATTTTCATAGGGTGTTCCAAAAGTAGTGCCTCTTGTTCATATCCAGGGAAACGGCAACAGAAACAAAAAGCACAATAACACTATTTGATAGAGAAAATTCTCAGCTACAAAGCACTCTTTCATAGTCATAGACTCATAGCATCATAGAATCATGGAATCATTTGAGTTGGAAGGTACCCTAGTCCAAAGTCCCTACAATGATCAGGGACATCTACACCAGGACCAGGTTGCTCAGAGTCTGGTCCAGCCTGACCTTGGATGTCTCCAAGGATGTACCTATCACCACCGTTCTGGGCAACCTGTCTCAATGCCTCACCAACCTTGCTGTAAAAAATGTCTTCTTTAGGTCCAATTTAAACATCCCCTCTTTTAGTTTGAAACCATTTCCCCTTCTCCTGTCACCACAGACCCTGCTGAAGATTCTGTCCCCTTCCTTCTTATAGCCCCCCTTCAGATATTTGAAAGGCTGATATCAGTTCCCTTCAGAACCTTCCCTCCTCCAGGCTGAACAACCCCAGCTCTCTCAGTCTGTCCTTGCAGGAGAGCTGTTCCATCCTATGGGTCATTTTTGTGGCCCTTTCTGGATGTGCTCCAACAGGTCTATACCTGTCCTGTACTGAGGACTCCACTCTGGATGCAGTACTCCAGGTGGGGCCACACCAGTGCAGAGTAGAGGGGCAGATCACCTCCCTCATACTCCTGGCCATGTTTCTTTTGATGCAGCCCCAAGTCATGGTTAACTTTTGTGGATGTGAAAGCACATTTGTGGCTCCTGTTCAGCCACCTAATAATACTGCGTGCAGTGAATTTATGCTAGTTTTGTAACCCTAACCCTCACCATCCTCACTGACCTTTTCCTTATATCCAGCCTAAATCTACTCTCTTTTAAAGTCTGAAACCATTTCCTCTTATTCTATGAAAAACATATCCTGCTGAAGTCCTTTTTGGATTCAGTCTTCTCACGATGAAGTACAGAAAGACTAAAATTTCATCAAAATCTGTGATGAACACCTTAAGACTTCAGTAAGAACCTATGATGTTGAACAAGGCTGATGTGCTAGTTTCACAAAAACATGGTCAAATCTCCTACTAGTTTCATGTTTTTGTTCCTCTCTTTTTATTTCATGTTTTCAGAGAAAAATATTAACAAGTAAAACATTTTGCTATTTATATATTATTGATATTGTATATTTTACAATGGCTGCTCTGAAGGTAACGCCTCCTGTTGTAAATGTGCTGTCCCACAAAGTCAGAGGCAGATATCGGTGTCATGGAAGTAGAGGTTGAGCACCATCATTCCATTATGTTTTGTTTCTGTGACAGATTTTAGGAGAGGGGCAGTTTGACAAAATGACATCTAATGTGGAAGTGCGTATGAATCAAAGGTATCACATTGAATTCCACCATGTGGAAAAAATTGCACCCACTGATATTCACTGATGCCTGCTGAACATTTACAGAGACCAAACAGTGGATGTAAGCACAATGAGGCTGTGGGTGGTGTGTTTCAGCAGTGGCAACAGTGGGTCACCTCCACTGGTGCAGATTTTTATGAGCACAGCACAAAGGCTCTTGCTCATCGCTGGTGAAAATGCATAGCTAACAGTGGTGCCTGTACTGAAAAATAGTGTTTTGTAGTTAAGAATTTGCTCGATTGAACATATCCAGAAAAGGAGATTCCACCACCTCTCTGGGCAGCCTGTGCTAGCGCTTCATCACTTGCACTGTGAAGAAATTCTTATGCACATTTGTATGGAACTTCCTATACTTCAGTTTGTGGCTGTTTCCCCTTGTCCTATCACCACATACTGTTGAGAAGAGTCTGGGCTTGCCCTTTTGCCTCCTGCACCTTAGGTATTTATAGACATGGATCAGATCCCCTCTCAGTCTTCTTTTCTCAACGCTGAACAGACACAGGTCGCTCAGCCTTTCCTCTTAAGAGAGGTGTTCCAGGCCCATTATCATTCCTATCACTCACTGTGAAAGACAAAAGTTGGACATCTGTGACCTATCACATGAGCATTAAATGCTGGATTCAAAAGTGTAGCAATTACTGTTTCAGATTCCCTTTCTGTTTTTTTGTGAATTTACTAGAACTTCAAATTTTCTGTGCTACCACTGCAAAAGTATTTGCATCTTAGCTCTTAAGTAAATGAATGGTAAGTGGATATAGGAAAGACTAGTGTCCCTAGATCAATGTATTACACATAAACCATGAAAAGATGACGGGTGCTGTATTTTATTATAGCCAATCTTTATCATTTTCTCAGAACAGGCAATCAAAGGGAAACAGATTTTGCAACCCATAGAATGTTACACTGTGATCACCAGACTTATTTCCTTGAGAGAGTGATCACCAGACTTATTTCCTTGAGAGAGTACTGTGTTCATTTAATCATCTCAAAACACTTTTCAGAAAGAAGTGCCTATGACATGAAGGGCTAGCATCTGATTTTCTTCTTTCCTGAGAACCATACTTATCATGGAAACAGTTTAATTTAATGGCACAGACATAACTTACAATTATTTGCAAACTCTCTAACACAGGAAATATGATTTGATGCATCACACTAGGAAATATGATTAGCTCTTTGAGTTATTCTTAATCAAAAACTCTGAAATAGATTCTTATTATTTGAAAAGAATTTCATTTGTATGCTTGTCATAATTTAAAAATAATGAAGCTTTTTTGCAGCCTAGTTCTCAACACGGTGGCCAAATTTTTATTGACTTCACCACTGGAGTGTCAGATTATCCTGTGTTTTCTGCTTGATATCTTGTTTTAGACCTGAGTGGGTGTAAAAGGAAAACATCTAATCTATATTGGTCTAAACATGACCTTCTCTTTCCCTAAAGTGAAAAGTCCATCACTTTGCTTGCCAGTATTTACAGTGTTTGGCTGGCTTAAGCCAAAATTTATCAATCTTCCTTCTGTGCATATATGTTTCCTAATGAGTGATTCTTTGCTGTCACATTCAGAACTGCTTGTGAAACAGGACTTGTGGGTAGGAATGTATAGCTATACATGAGGGACAGGCAAGCTTTATTCTTGGATTAATTCTCATGAGAAGTCTCAGCAAATGCCTGAATATTAGATGGCTGGGGGCCATATAGCTTCTTGGTGCCCTTAGACAAGAAGCATTGTGTGAATACGTGATGCTCTGAAGAGTGTTTCTCTCTTCCTTCTCCAACCCAAAGAAAAGCCCTGTCAAGAAGCATTTTCTGAATGCAGATTTAACCTTCTTGTACATGCACTTCTGCTTTGGAGAACAGCATTATGTAATCCAGATAAGTTCAGATAATCAGATAATTTCAACAACTTTTTTCCAATATTGAGATATTCCCTCTCCTATCTAAAGACAAGCATAAGAGAAGATTGATGTTTTCCTTTGGTCTTTTGTTTTGAAGTGATAGGCAGTATTTTTTGTGTTCTCACTATCCAGCCAAATTACAATCACATTCAGTAATGTTTCCATTGGAGGTATGTGATTTAGAACTGCTGTAATTTTTAGATAAATAATTAGCTGAAAAGACAACCAGAATAGAATCATAGAATTGTATCACAGAGTCACAAGGTTGGAAAGGACCTACAAGATCATCTAGTCCAACTGTCCACCCATTACCATTGCTACCATGAGCTACTAAATCATATCTCAATTTTAATCCATTCCAGTATTCTCATTCTTTTTTCTTTCTTTTCCCACCTTCCTGTCTGTTTCTCCCTGTCTGTATTTTCCATTTCTTTCCCTTTCTGCTTTCATAAATGAACCCATAAATGTAAACCATAAATAAAATATACTCCAAAAAATAAACAAACATTGAAGATGTAGTTGTTCAATTATTGGCTGTCACTTTAAGAAGTAAATGGAGTATATATATTAAGTCACTCATGAGCAATCCTAATTTGAGAGCTCACACTACTACTGCCTCCTTCCTTAGCTCTCTGCTACAAAATAAATACATAACAGAAGGCCAGCTTGTAGTGAAATGCACACCTCTGCTCCCTTTATTTGGAGCTTGAATTTTTTTGTTGTCATTCTTAGAAAGCGACTAAACCTACAAGCAACTCTGATTCCCTCTTTTCTTTTACCGGAAGCAACAATAATGTTTTCTCTATTTTATTACAGTCTCTTCAGATTGTGACTGATTTGCATATTCTCTAACACTTAATTAACGATGTCACTTTCTCAGTGCCTTGAAAACTGTTTTCATTTTTTGCCTCGGCAGGTCTCCAACAATTACCTCCCACATTTTCTGCTGCAGTCCTTTTTATTACTCTAATGACAAATAATTGGACAGATTCTGAGTAATGAGGGTGAAAGCCAAAGGACTGTTGCATAGGAGATGTCTGCTTGTTACAAGACACTTTTAGTGGTCTCTAAATCAGATAGACAAGTAGAGTAATGATCATCTTGCAGTAATGAGACACAATTAAGAATCACTGCAACAAATGACAGAGCAGTTCCTTGAACAATAACCTCCCTCTTCCTTTTTTCCTAAGAAGATCGAAGCTTAATTATAGCATTGCCATTAGCAATGCTATAGTTAAAGTTATGTCAGCATTTCCATTATAAACCTGTTACTTTCAAGGGTTTATAGCTTACATTAAAAAAATAAAAATAACAGAAACAAAAACAGAAATCAAGCCTGCTTTGAGGTGGAAATTTCCTTGCAAAACTTTTTACTTTGTTATTTATTTTTTATGATTTGTTTACTTATTTTACAAAGCTGTCTCAATCTGTCTCTGTCTAAATAGGGACACCTTCACTGATGTGACTAGACCTCCACTCATCCATGTTTCCTGAGGATCCCACTCAGTCACTATTTGAGCCCCCACGTACCAATAAACAGAAGAAACCTGGCACTTGAGCTTAAGAGCAAAAAATGATCCTTTCAAGAAACAGACTCCTCTATGCTGCTTTTGTTGTGGGGAGGAAAGACGGGAAATGTCTTTCAGAGGTGGGCTTACAGGGCCAGGTTCTCTAGAGATCTCAGCTCGCAGTTAAATATCTAAATAAGCGCTCAGCTTCTTTTATGTAAGAACCATTGTAAGTGGATCTGAGTGCTCATGTAACTTTAACCAGTTTTGTTAGATTCACTCTGGAGGCAATTCTGATGTTATGTCATTCAGTGTGGGTGTCACTGAGTTATTCACTGAACAGATCCAGTAATAAGGAGGAGGTCAACTGGCATTTTTTACACATAAATATAATCTATAATGAATAAAGATTAAAAGAGAGTGAGAAAGAAGTAAATGCTAGCATAATGAGCTTTCAGAAAAATATGCTGTGCTTGACTGTTTTTCTGAGTATGAGTGGCTATCTAACGTGCAAAGGTTACAGAAGCAGCACAATCTGTTGAATTTCAAATAGTGGGTGATTCCTCATACGAGCCTTGAATTCATCTACCTTGTGTTCACAATGAGTTAGAAATAGGTACTTCTGCCTTGATAACAAATTCACTAGCTGGTGGCCTTTGCTATAATCTGAAATGCATGTAAGCAAATACAATTTGTAATTTATTATCTGTGTGCCACAGAAATAATTATGCTTCTACACAAAACCAGTAAATGTGATAGGCTTTACTTTCTGTGTAATCAGAACAGATGCTTTGAATTCATTATTGACCAGTGAACTAATCACAGGTTATCAATTAATGCAACATGCAGTAACTGCTGTTAGAAACAAAATGCATCTGTCCCGTTGTTGTCTAGGTCCAATGGCTGATAAAGATGCTTTGATCTATTAATAGAACTGCCAAAGCTGGATACAAACATCTTTAGCTTTTCTCTGGCACAGAGGAATCATCCACTTACCAACCATAAGGCTGGAGTAACATGGCCCTGTTCTGACTCTTTTCTTTGAAAATGGAGATTACTTGCAGAAAGACTTTAGTTTTCTTGGACACTATGAAATGTCATTGCCTGTTAGCTTTGAAAATAATTGGAGCCTGTTGCAACCAGAAATGCTTTTTGACATCTGCTGAACCTGTGATAGACTGGAAGGTGCCCCTATGGGCCTTCAAAAGAAAGCAACAGTTTTAGAAGAAGGGCAGCCAAGAGCATGCATTATTGGTGCTTTCATGGTCTTAACAGTGAAAATAACCTGAAAATCCAGTTCAGTTGCACTGTGTACCAATATAACTGCTGTATTGCTCTATATGGTTTTTGGCCCCCAGAATTAAAATAAAGCAAGATTAGAATGGTTACTTAGTATCTTGAAATCATTAAAATGTCACACACAAGCATTCTTCTGGATTTCTCATCCCTGTTTTTTCAGGAAGTTTTTCCTTCAGTTAAGAAGGGTGAGTTTCTGCCAGTGGTCAGCAGGCCAGTTTGGCCTGGTTCCATGACCAATTGGGAGTGAGACCCACGGACCCATGCTCTGGAAAAGGGGAAGGGGGAACAAGGAGAGGGTAGGGAGATGGGCCTGAAAACAAAACAGCAGCAACAATCTGAGGAGGAAAGCTAATATACTAAATAAGAAATCAGAATGCCAAATAACACAGAATAATACAATATAATTGGAAAATGAGAAATTGTACAAAACTGAAGGCCTTACTCTAAAGCTGAAGGTGAGATGGCAGGACGCACCCACTGCTGAGATGAACAGCAGAAAAGAAGAGGCAGTCCTGCGATTTGCATGCAGTTTTAACTTTCCCTCTGAATGGAAAATGTGAATGTAAAGTCTTCTGGGGTATGTAGTACTACTCTTCTGAGAACCAGGTACACAGAAATTCAGAAGTCCATGGAACTGGAGCATTAACTCTTTAACTCCCATTGTCTTACATGATGTTATGATGTGAAATACCAATAACAAAAATCATAAAACCATGACAACTTCAGAAACGGTTTGGTAGAACTGTGACAGTTTTAAGACTGCTGTGATCTTTTTACCTTGTTAGCTATATCTTGCACCTGTGATGCAGACTGTGCTGTAACCAAGATTTTAACACATCTTAAAAATCTTGGAAGAGTTTTATCTTTTAACGCTGACCATGTTTTGCAAGATACATGACAGTTTTATCAAAGTAACTCAAATGTATATCTATCGATATCAGAATCACAGAATCACAGAATTTTAGGGGTTGGAAGGGACCTCTAGAGACATCAAGTCCAACACCCTGCCAAAGCAGCTCCCTAGACTGCGTTGAACAGGTAGGCATCCAGGTGCGCCTTGAACATCTCCAGAGAAAGAGACTCCACAACCTCTCTGGGCAGCCTGTGCCAGTGGTCTGTCACCCTTACTGTGAAGAATTTCTTACTCATATTTGTGCAGAACTTCCTATGTTTCAGTTTGTGACAAGGCTATTGCCATGCACTACTGAAAAAAATTTGGCCACTTCCTTTTGCCTTCCACACCTTAGATATTTATAGGCATTGATCAGATCCCCTCTCAGTCTCCTTTTCTCAAGGCTGAACAGACCCAGATCTCTCAGCCTTTCCTCATAGAACAGGTGCTACATGCCCTTTATCATCTCTATAGCCCTGCACTGGACTCTTTCAAGGAGATCCCTGTCTTTTTGTACTGGGGAGTGCAGAACTGGACACAATACTCCAGGTGAGGCCTCACCAGAGCAGAGTAGGGGAGTAAGATCACCTCTCTCAACCTGCTGGCCACACTCTTCTTAATGCACCCTAAGATGTTGTTGTCCTTCTTGGCCACCAGGGCACACTGCTGGCATATGGCCAACCTATCATCCACTAGGACACCAGAGCCATCTCCCTATCCTCTCCCTTTCCCCCCTTTCCCCTTTCTCAGGACATGGGTCTGTGGGTTTCCTATGTCCCTCCCTGTCTTACTCCAATGTATAGGAGAGAAAGGAGGTTCTTTGATATATGTATACCCGGACTGAGATTAAGAAACAAAGGTTCAAATGTCAGCCTGACCAGTTTATTACAAATCTTAGGGAGATGGGGAAGGGAAGGCAGGCAATAGAAAAGAAGCAAGAATTGTGTGTCACCACCTGGATCCGGCAGCAATTCCATGGCATGGCGTTCCGATGGTCCAAGGCAGAAGAGCAGGAGGGAGAACAGCAGCAGCTATGGCTGGCCTTGGGCAACAAGCACTTACCAGGAAGAAGCAGCAGTGTCCAGAAGAAAGCAGCAGGTCTCAGGTAGCAGGCCTGTGGGGAAATTCGGCAACGTGCAGGGATCAGCTCATGAGGGTTCTGATGGCAGATCACTTGTCCTCATATTTGATCACTCTTTTATCCTCCATTTTTCCGACATATGTGACATCCCTGAGTGCTTGGACAAGTGCCATGTGAGTACATCCTGAGATGGCTATCTCCCTTGAGATGGGTCCACACAAAAGGCTGTTCTCTGGCCATTGAGCTGTGGCTTATCTCTCTCTCTCTCTTGTTGCCCCAGGACATGTCCATCTGTGTCCCTCAGACAAAGGATTTCACAACTCTTGCCCAGGACTTGCTTGGACTTGTTATTAGCAAGCTATGAGGCAATGGCATGAAAAATGATAATCTCATACACAACCCCTGTCCCCCTCCCAAAAAATCAGTCATGGAACTGGGCCTAACCAGCCCATAAACCTTTCTTAATTGAATGAGTAGAAACATGAAATGCAAGAACTATGTGAACACTCTGGGTCTGACAAAATGTAAATTTATGAACACCGTAAGAACAACATTACTTGGAAACCGATAGCTATTTTATTACTTTTCACAAAAAAAAAAAAAAAAAAAAAAAAAAAAAGACTAGGATGCTCTACTTGATGAGTAGTTATGGAAAAATACATGTTAACATCTGAAAAAAAGCTCATGATAAAAATCTTAATTAAACTATTTTACTCTTTAAAGAGATGTGACTTTTGACTAGTGATTTTAATGAATCATGAGGTTCTTATTTTTGATCAGTTGCTTTGTTTGCACAGTTTTGTACTTGGAATTGGAGAAATAACAGTCTTCTTCAGTTTGTAATGCAGACATTTTTCACATTGATTAGCTGTTTAAACTTTATATACAGAGTACTGTAAAAAGACAGCAGCGTTTATGCTACACCACATCATTACTCACCCTGTGAAATTTCCTCCTGTATTGAGCCAGTGTTGGAAACCATTCCTCAGCATAATTTGTTCTTAGGTTTTGAAAAACATTCTCTAGAATGTTGTCCAGATATTTATTGCTTGCTACAGAAGACCAGCTTCAGCACAGTGTTGGCATGACCGTGACATACAGCCATGCCCTGTGCTGGGTGCTCCTCTGTGCTTGGTGAGGTTGGCTGCCAAAAAACACTGGCTGCAGGAGTCTGTTGGGAGACGATGTCTTAGAGCTACATCTTCTCTGGACACTGGATTGTGTCCCAGAGGACACCTTCTCTTCAACTGAGGCTAAGTGGCTGAGCTAGATGGGCTGCAACAACAGTCTGGGGACCTGCTCTAGGTCCTCTCTCTGGTCATGTCTCTGTGGCAGCAGCCAGAATTTTCCACCATCTTCAGCTGGTAGATATTATCTGCTTGCACTGTGTGCAGGAGCAAGTGAAAAGGCTTTCTATAGTTTGGGACAATTACTTTTCCTTCTGGCTCCCTGCTGGAGGCAATTAAAGCAGAAGTGGAAGAACACATAGGCTGTGTTCTTGCTGCAGATGGGGCACAGCAGGTCTTCTGCTGCCTCTGATGTTCTGACCTGTTGCACTGAAAATGTTCTTAATGGCTTCTTGGGCAGCTACACTCTTCTCCATGTCTTTCTAAACACCCGCACTCTCCTCCACAGCTTCATGGGTGCCAGCCACCATGTCCTGTCATGAGAGAGCTATGTCACTTGCCTGACTTTTTCCAGCACAGGGAGGGGAAAAACAAAGCAAATCACAGATAGGTAAGGGAAAACTGAGAAAAGTACTCTTGAAGGGTTGACTGCTTTTTAATGGACTGAGAATGGCTCTCCCACACTCTCTCTCCCTGAGATCCAGTATGACTTAGTTGCAGGATGTCTGATGGAGGTGCTCAAGGAAGGCAGAGAGGGTGAGAGAGTCTTCAGTGGTGCAGATGGCCCCAGGCACCACGTGGGACCTGAAGCACCCCATAGTTGACAGTGGGGAGAGTGGCTGCCTCTGATCTGCTCCCAGAGCTGCAGCTCTTTGAAGGCCACAGCAGGAAACACAAGCCACTGTCCTACTGGAATCAGAATGCCTCACACGAGCAGGAGTGCTGAGCAAAAGGCACCAGAACAGAGTCTGCAGCTGCTGAAAAGCACTGAAGCCCTGGGCAGTCACAGACACTCCTTGGTGACACTGCAGTTATCTCTGGAGCTGCTCAGTGAAAATGACAAATTCTATTAATGGGAAAGCCTGCCTCTGGTACACTGGCTATCTTTTGATGATGGTGTAGGAGGGGTTTAAATGTCAGGGCAATCCAGCCATGCAGGCAGTGAAGACTTGATGACCTTCTCAGTGCAGAGAACTCGAACTCTGCACCTTCAAAGGCTGTAAGAGCAAAAGGACTTTCCACTGTTACCAGTGGTAAGCCTCTAGACAGAAATGCCGAAATAGCTGAGGCTGATAAGGAGTCCTGGAAGTCATCTGGTCCAAAACAGTTGCTCAATCAGAGTCACCCAGGACAGGTTGGCCAGAGCTGCATGCAGACTGAGAGGCTACAGTCTACCTGGGCAGTCTGTTGCCATGCTCAATCATTTTCACGTTAAAAGAAGAACTCCTCATGTTCAAGAAGAATGTCTTTTGTTGTTATTTTTTCTGTGCCTGCTGTCTGCCATCCTCTCAGTGAAACTATTGGAAAAAGCCTGGTTATTTTCAGTCTGACAAGATCTCCACAGAGATCTTCTCTTTTCCAGGCTAAACTGCAGCATCTTTCTCAGCTTTTCCTGCTATGAGTGATGCTCCAATCCCTTCACCATCTAGGTGGCCCTTTGCTGGAATTTTTCTGGTAGTTCCATCTCTGCCATGTAGTAGGCAGCTCCAGGCTGGGTACAGTACTCCATCAATGGTTTCAGTAATGCTGAAGAGATGCTGAGGCATCTCCCTCAACTTTTTGCAAGGTTCCTCATAATGAAGCCCAGGATACCTCTGTCCTAGAGGTAGAGTGTTATCTCTTTCTCAACTCAGTGTCCATCAGGTCCTTCTCATCCTGTTCTACAGAGATGTTTTCCCACTTTTCATCTCCCAACATACTCCTGTGTATGGGGTTATTACATTAGGTGTGGGACATTGTACTTCCTTTTGTGTTACAACATTTATGAGTTCCCCTCCACCCATTTCTATAGCTTATCAAGGGTCTTCTGGATGGTAACACAGCCATCTGGCATAATAACTACTCATTGAGGTATTCTGGCACCATAAAACCTGCTGAGGATATACTCTCCCCTGTCATCCATATCTCTAATGAAGGTATCAACAGTATTGGTCTCTGTATTGACAGCTCATGTGCTCTACTAGTTACTGGTCTCCAGTTGGACTTTGTGTCTCACCACCTCTCCCTGGGCCCAGCTGCTCAGATATTTTCAGTTTACCTCACAGACTGAACATATCAGTTTTTCTATGAATATCATATGGGAGGAACTGCTGAAACTCTTATTAACATATACATAGACAGCATGTACCCTTTGTCCACCAGTTCAGTTGTTTTATCACAGAAGCATCATCAAGACCACCTAGAGACTCTGGAGTAGTAGAGAAATTAAAAATATCTTTTGTTAAATGAGATGTATAAGTTTTATGAAGTATGGGAGATGTCTTAATGCCTTCAATTGAAGGGGCTGCTGTCTATGTTGTTATGGACTGCCATTGTGTTGTTTGCCTCTTTTGTGCTCTCTGAAGTGTTCTGTGTACGCTTAAAATTGCAGTACACACCTCAAAAGCAAACCATAAAATAAAATCTTTTAAGCATAGATTAAATTATTTTGGAGCTATGGGAAATGATGTAAAATGTTTTCTTTTTCTCTCTTTTCTTTTTTCCCAATGCAGGCTTTAAAGACAATAGGAAATACATCTTCCTTCTTCTATGAACTATGTAAGAAAAATGGTTTCCCACTTTCCAAATTCTTGGTGTCTTAAAAACTAAAATATTTTATTCAGCACATATTGCCACATTTAAAAGTGAAGTTTTCTTTAACTGTGTAGGAAAAATGGTGATTAGATTAAAAACAGAATAAAACCTGGCCACAACTTTGACTTACTTGACGGATTTTAACAAAAGACAATAAAAACTACACCATAAAACACAATCATCTAGAGATTTAGAACTGCACAAGAATGGATGGGAAACAATGTTGAGTGTTGAAAGAGCTAACTTATGTTACCTGTGGTTAGCTCTGTCATCTTCAGAAGATGAAGGCAACTTTCCAAAGGGGGAGTTACAGAAAAAAGGCAACTACCTTCGAAAAAGTGAAGAGGGAAGACTCAGATAACTACAGGCATCCTGTAGAAGTTATGGAACAAATTCTCTTAGAAGTCATTTCTAAACTAGGTATAAGAGAGTTACAGGAATCCTTATGGTATCATGGTATTTCTGAAGTTTGACAGAGACAAACAATGCCTGACCAATCTGAGTACTTTCTATGTCGATAGAACTCATATTCCGAACAAGACAGTGGTTGCTGTAAACCTTGAATTTATCAAATTCTTGATTCGCATGGTCTAATTGCCACAATAATTGTCAGATATAAGCAATATTAACTGAATGACTGGAAAAACTGGTTGCACTGCTGAACTCAAAAAGTTCAAAGTTGTATGATGTTCACCTGACAGTCCATAATTACTTGCATCCCTCAAAGATAATAATTTCGAACAGAATTGTTCAATGTCTTCATTAGCAATTAACATGACAAGACAGAGAATATATTCTGCAAGATTGTAGACTAAACAAAATTGAGTTCAGTAGTAAGTACATTGGAGGGCAAGATTCATAATCAAAGAAACATGTAGAGACTGGAGAAATAAACTGAAAAACATTTCACAGAGTTCAGCAAAGGCCCAGTACTGTATCTGGGATAGAATGCAACAGTGTGTGATGAGGACCAATTGGCTGGAAAACAGCTCTGCAGAAAAGGACTTGAAAGTCCTTGTAGACACAACATGTGTATAAGTAAGTGAAGGCCACCTGCATCATCAGATGTGTTAGCAAGTTTAGAGAAGCTGTCCTCTATTTGGCACTTGTGAGACTATGTCTCATCCAGTTTTGGGCTCCTCAGTAAAAGAACAATACTGACATACCTCCAAGTCCAGCAGGGGCTGCTAAAATGATCAGGAGTTAGGGCATACAGTGTAAGTTGTGTTCAATTCATGTGAGTGCGTTCAGCTTGGAAAACAGAAGATAAAAGGGAACATCTTGTTGGTTTCTGGTCTATGTAATACGAGGATATAGGGAAGATGGAATCAGACTCATCTTGGAGGTTTGCGGTGATGGAATGAGAGGCAACAAACAGAAGTTGCATCGGGTGAAATTTTTATTTTCATTTATTACATTTTTGAAAATTATTATTACTATTTTCCACAAGGAAGATCAAATTCTGGAACAGACGTACAGAGGTTGTGTGGAATCTCTTTTCCTGGAGTTGTTCTAGAGTCCGCCAGACAAAGGCTTGAGCAAACTCATCTTATTTGATCTGCTTTGAGGAGAAGCTAGTGACCTCCAGAGATTTCTTCCAGGCTAAATTACTCTATGATTCTATAGATATTTAAAATCATATTTTAAGACACTTAGCTTTGCAAAAATTGAATACTCTGCTTTAAAAAAACAAAATAGGTGCACATTTATCTGGTATATGTAAGAACGTGCTCAAGTACATACAAACAATGGCTTATGAAACTGAAAGACTTGATGCTGACTGAATTTAAAATGCCACAAAATATTTCTTATACTAATCTAACATTAAATTCAACTGCCTTATGTAATGTCTGTCCCTTACATTTACCCCCAAATATATTTTAAAAATTAAAATGTATATGTCTGCTGCTGAAGTTATAAGCAGCTGTATAAAACACTTCTAAATGTAAGTCTAAATCAGTTTTCTACTCATTATCAGAATATTTTCACAATAATTCCTTGCAAAAGTATTCTTTATCATGTGTATATCTGTACAGCTACATGCATCTTCAAAAGACTAACAAATATCCCTTTATCATTACTTCCTAATACTTTTGAATTTGGATTATGATAAGATAATAGACTTTATTCAGCAGATTCATTTTAATCTAATTACATAGGTGAATAAAAATTGCTGCATGATGTTGCATCTAATGTAAGTTATCTATTATTCACACCACATTTACTTTTAATATTCATGCAGATTCCCTTTGACACAACCTACTGTGTCACAGTTAATCCAATAAAGATAAAATATAGCTCAGCAAAACACCAGTCGATTCCATCATTCTGGTAATTATTAAAGACCATTTCACACTGGTTCTTTCAATCAGTGCATTTCACCTTGGATGTGATAGTGTTCCTCTTTGAAGCTTTCAATCTTTCCAGTGGATTCAGGGAAACATTCAGGCACTTTTTTAGTCTCTGGGTCTCTGAGGCAGTTCAAAGAGCACAACAAGTCATCACAGGTTTATCCTCAAAGGCTGACACTGTCTTTTTGATGTATGGTGACTTAAAAAGTCATCTCTAGGAAAGCATGCGTTTGCTACCAGCCAATTGAATCAGCCATTTATCAGCTAATCTGTATGCACCCAGCACACCTGCTAACAGATCCAAGGACAGAACACCTGTCTCCTTCTGGACCTACAATTGATTTGATTTCCCTGTCTAATTTCATGCTCACTTCAATGTCCAGTTATAGAAGTAACTTTTTACCTTATTGAATGAGCTTGTGTGTCATAGCATTCTAGTAGCTGTCAGTTTGAGTGCAAGAGCAGAAAGTGTTTGCAGTGTTTTAGCTTGAGAAGGACTTGCCTTTTGCTTGATCCTCAAAAAGTTTGCAGCCTCTGCATTCTAGGGTTTACTGATACATATGGTTCACTTCACACATAAAGTGTCGTATATATCTCATTTTACAAGTTTTAGTTGTAAAGGTGCCAAAACTGAGGCGGTAATATCTCACAGAACTGTAGGGGTTGGAAGGGATCTCCAGAGGTCATCTAGCCCAATGCCCCTGCCAAAGCAAGTCCCTACACCAGATCACACAGGTAGGCGTCCAGGTGGGTCTTGAACATCTCCAGAGAAGGAGATTCCACAACCTCTCTGGGCAGCCTGTGCCAGTGCTCCCTCACTGTGAAGAAATCTCAGTCATCTCAGTATGAGTGACTTTACAATGAAACTTTACAAAAACACCATAGTGGAGTTTCACTTTTTTCTTGGTCAACTGTTGGCAGTAGCTGGCTGTTGTCAAGTGATGAAGATGCATGAATAATTTTTATGTATTCCATATTTTACTGGGGGCATGACAAAGGGAAGTGGTATTGAAAAAGTGTACCAAAATTTGGAACACAAGAACTAGCACTAGTTAAAATTTGATACATATTTTCTATAGGAAGATTTGGAGATAGCTGTAGTCAGACCTGAGAAGGATGTTCAGAATTTGTCCTGTCACACAAAATCAAACATTTTATAAAATTTCTGACAAAGAATGAAACTGTATGTATATATATATTTTTTTTTTCATAAATTAATGTTTGTCTTTTAATACAGTTGTAGTAGTGGGGACTCTGTCCTCCACTAGAGCTTCCAATATGTGTTGCAGGCACGAGAGAAATGAGGACCCTGTCACAGTGGAGCAGTCTAATCCTTAGTGAAACAATGTATTGTCTGTTTCTGTGATTACATAAAGGATGAAGAGGTTCCTTCACAGACTTTTCTGTGATGTTTCTTTTGAAAGAGTATACCTGAAATTGGTGAATAGCATTATGGTTCCCATCAAAATTATATTTCCCTTTACTCTTCCTGAAAAACATAACCAATGACACAGAGTAGATAATTAATAGCAAGTTTAGGACAATGTGGTATTATATCCTAATATGTAGCTCAGTGGTCTGTAGGAACGTTATTTTTATGAGTTTCCACTCATCTAGAGATTGAAGAGCATACAAAAATGGCATTTCCATCTCTGGTGTCATATTTATGACATTTCTAAACCTGTGGTCTAGTCTGGACTTTCACTGTAGACATGCTTTACAACTCCTGTTCTGATACAAAATTGGGTGTTGGTCTGATTTTGTTGTAGAACAGGTCTCTCCATTAAAACAATTTCCATGAAAGAAATTGTATTCTGGATGACATTTGAAAGTATTGTTAATTGCATGGAGCGTAAACATAACCTTTTTCTCGCTTGCTTTTTAATATCATCTAGTTCCCTTCTAACAGTTTTCTCTGTATGAACTAAACTAATTTGCTCCCAAGGTATTAATCTTGCCAAATCTATCACTGCTTCTACTTCTAATTCCTCTGATGATCTGATATTTTCCCCTACATAAGTGCCTAAGAAGATCTCTCTAAAATATGTTATTATTTGTAACTATAGTAGAAAAACTCTTATTTGCTACTAAATGATTCAAATGTCAAAGAAAGTAGATAATCATGGGAAAAAAAATGTGA
The DNA here is from genome assembly GCA_023055505.1 of Callipepla californica brunnescens. Lineage (NCBI taxonomy): Eukaryota > Metazoa > Chordata > Aves > Galliformes > Odontophoridae > Callipepla > Callipepla californica. The sequence goes on along the minus strand of JALIRH010000031.1, from coordinate 4,812,815 downwards.
GCAATTAATGACAGGAAGACTTTTAGAACCATATGAGCATGCATATGGTGCATTAGGAAAAAAAAGTGGACTTACCCATTTAATAAAATTCATGTTTTATTTTAAAATGTTGAGATGTTTTCTTCTTATACAAAGATATAACGCTGCACAATATGCACAGTGGTATTCTGGATGTTCCAAATTCTGAAACTACCTATTCTAAACAACTTAAGCTTCCAGAATGACTTTTGTGATGTCTTGCAAAATGTAAGCCTCATTGCTCAGAATGACTAAGTTACAAGCAGCACAGGGAGCCCTCATGATACTTACAAATATCCTTTGTGATTTGTCTTGGCTAACAGACAAAAAGTTAGAGAAAACAATGGATTTTATAAGCAATCACTCTATTGTTAAAAATAGTAGAGGTGGAGGTTTATAATACAGAAAAGGGAACTGACTTTTAATGTACACTCATATTTAGAGAGCACTTCAGAGCTTTGGAGTCAAAAACATTCTCCATACCTAGAAATTCTCTGTATCTTTTTTTTTTTTTTTTTTTTTTTTTTTTTTTTAAGAAAATAAAAAAGAATCACAAAGACTCACTTCTTTCTTCCCCTTTTCTGCCACGTTCACGTCTACATTTATCTAGGGGACGAGAAATTCCAAAGTCATCCCCAACTGAGCCCTCTTTCAAGTTTGATCTAAGGAATTGCTCTGAACAGCTGACTATTTCTGAAGTTCAAGCAACCTCTGCAGTTTATGTCTGCCAGCTTAGAAGATGTATCTTAGAAAGCTGTACTTGCACAGCAAGACAAAGTGATTGAGTAGTAAAGAAGGACAGAATCTAAAATTTAGGAACCAGTGTAGCCTGAAGATATGCTGATTTAGCTTGTTGAATGCCAGTGACTGCATATTAGAATGCATAGGATGAACTGTATATGGACAAGACAAAAATAGTAATAAAATACCCTACACTTCTGTATTCCGTTCAAATAGCTCTGACACGGCAAACTAACGAAGCGCATAAGACATAGATATGAATTGCTTAAGGTGGAGAATGGTGTCAGGTACCCACTCGTTTCTCTCTGATGGCCCTCCTGAGCAGAACAAAGAGGAAGTATGATGGAAAAGTTCCTGGGCTAAGATAAATAAAACTAGACTATCTATCTCTTACTGTCACAGGCCAAACAAACATGCAAATCATTTTAGTTTATTACCAGTTAAAATAGAAGTAGATCTTGAGAAACAAAGAAATAGAACTAATGCCCTTCCTTCCCCGCCATTTCCTCCCAGGCAGATCTTCATTCCATTCCAGTCTGCAGGACTGTTTCTGACTTCAACTGCTGAGCAGTGTTTTGCCTTTTTCAATCCATTTTTTCTAGGGGGCATCACCACGTACTCTGAGGAGGACTGTGCCCTGTGGAGACATGCCATGGAACTGGCTCTGCCCATCAGTACAGCACCAGCCTGTCCTTACACAGTTTGAACCAGCAGTTTCTTATTGCCTGCACTTCAATGCTCATATTCAACAGTCTAAACGTTTTCTGTGTACCTCTATGTCTGTCAAATCAGTTCAGAGTATGTCAGGCTGAAAACCAGCAGAAATATCAGTAGCCTGCTATACCAATATGAAAGTCGGTCAATTTCTATCACAAAGAGTCAGTTTATTTGGTAAATCACAGCCATTATAATGTAATTTTTATTGGTATCTTATTTTCTTTTGGTATCTCTGTGTGCAGGAAGAGCCAGAGTTTCCAAATCAAAAGGCAAAATGTCAGAAAGATGACTGGAGCCACATTCATAAATAAGTGGTATAAAGCCAGAGTTGGAATCATGTTTTGATTTTGACACAGGCAGAATTCAGCAACAAGAAGTGACTGTGTGGAATGTGGAGCTGAAGTGTTCGTGTGTAGGAAAAAGTTGCAAAGGAGTGGCAGATAAGAAGCTAGGACTGTGGAGATGGGCAGACCAGTTATCAAACAGTACTGATGCTGAGAAGTTAACTGCTGCTCTGCAGACAAATGAATAAAGACCTAGGGAGAAAGAAACTTGATTCTTTCCTATTCATTGTTATAAGACACTTTCCTTTTACTGAAAATGGCTGCAGGTCCACAGGTGGCAAGCTTGAATGATCTTTATTTCAGTACTTTTATGAAACTTCCTGTGAGAATCTAGTTTTCTTTAGGCACAATCTATGATCTATCCCAGACTTTTAAGAACAAAGCCATTCACCATCAAAGCTTTCATATCTGCTGCAGAAGACAGCACAGAGAAGGCCCTCTCTTCCCCTTGTTTGGCACACAAAAGAAGTCAAACACGTACCAAAGAATTATTCAGAAGAAATTCCAGACTGAGGAGTTGAAATTCATGATATGTTAAGTCTATCTTGGCTGTCATTTTGTGAAGGCAACTAAAATTTTATTAGTAATCAATTTTGTCACTTCAGAAACCTTTAATTTATATAATTTATATAATTATATAAAATTGCATATAGTCAACTTTTTATCTCACTTTTAATGCCAGCCTCAAAAAAACTATATTCACTTCCTATTGTAGCAAAATTTGTCAAAAACTTGTTTCAGTCAAAACTGAAACTATCCATGAAAACTAGACCGATAGGATGCAATATAGACAAAACATCATAACAGATCAGAACTTTACATTCATACTTCATTAGGATGTTTTATTTTGCAATAAACTGTTCATAAAATGAAAAACAACTTGAAAAACCATATCTTCATACACTTGCATTTTTACATTAAACATCTGTGTATTGCTTCTGTCTATAAGTTCAGATGTTGACTTTGCCTCTGATCCTTTATTCTGCAACATTTAGTAGATGTTATTCAGAGAATGTCTACCATTCCTGTACCATTTAATACAACCTTATTAACAACTGAGTCAAGTCTTTCTCATAAATAGCATTCTTTGTATCTTCAATAAGCAGAGGAAATATGTTCATATTTCAAACTAGATTTTTATCATTTTCTACGTAACACAATAAATCTTTCTGAGTTTATACTACTTTTCTTCCTTTGTTCCTCAGTTTGTGCAACTTGTAGAATTAAATATAAGGTAAAATGGCAGAAATCTTTTCAAATCCCTCCTTCCTACTAAAGTAAAGATAAAAGTACACATGCTAAGTTCACAGAGCTTTTTAGTAGTTACTGAAGTTTTTACAAAATCTTGTTGCTGACCAGGAAACTAGGTCATGCAATTGTTCTTCAATAAAGATGATCTTTTGATGTGTCTCAGCAGCAGGCTTTCTTTAACAGGAATCCTGTGGTTTGAACTCTTCACAAATTGAGCTTCATGCCGCAGATATTTCCTTTACTTTACTGAAATCCTTCCATCTGACAAGTTTTTTTGACTGATGTTCATTTCCTGTTCCTGCCATGAGATTATTCTGTGTTGGATCTATTTAATTATTGAAATATATTTTCAAGTGGACTCTCCTAAAGTTCAGAGTGTATTTACAGAGACTTCTGCCAAGTTAACAGCTGAGATATATTATGTATTGCCAGAGAGATGACAGTAAACATTAACATGACGAGGCAATAAGTGGTGACAAATAGCCACAAAATTCAGTTCAAATGGATCTTGTGCAGTCACCAGGGGCTTTTTGAGAACCTCATTTCTCAAGAAGCCATGTTTTCTGATCTCTTTAATGCTGAGAAAATATTTTGGTGGCTTTTTAAACTGACTATGCTAGCAAACACAGAGTGAAATGTGTATAACTCATTTGATAAGATACCATGTAGTATGTATATGAATTATGAATCAATGACAGGAACTGTCACTATGTTACCTAGATATTAAGAGGATAAGATGTGGGAGACACGGTCTCCCACAGTACTCTCCTGGGGAAACTGGCAGCCCATGGTGTGGACAGGTTCACTCTTCTTTGGGTTGAGAATTGGCTAGAGGGCCGTGCCCAGCGGGTAGTGGTTAATGGAGTCAAGTCCAGCTGGCATCCCATCACGAGTGGTGTCCCCCAGGGGTCGGTACTGGGGCCCATATTGTTTAATATCTTTATTGATGACCTGGATGAGAGGATTGCGTGTACCCTCAGTAAGTTTGTGGATGACACCAAGTTGGGAGGATGTGTTGATCTGCCTGAGGGTAGGGAGGCCCTTCAGCGGGATCTGGATAGGCTGGACAGCTGGGCTGAGGTTAATGGGATGAGGTTCAATAAGGCCAAGTGCCGGGTCCTGCACTTTGGCCACAATAACCGCATGCAGTGCTATAGGCTTGGGGCAGAATGGCTTGAAGAGTGTATAGAGGAAAAGGACCTGGGGGTGTTGGTTGATGCTCGGCTCAGTATGAGCCGGCAGTGTGCCCAGGTGGCCAAGAAGGCCAATGGCATCCTGGCCTGTATTAGGAATAGTGTGGCCAGCAGGAGCAGGGAGGTGATCCCTGTACTCAGCTCTGGTGCGGCCGCACCTCGAGTACTGCGTTCAGTTTTGGGCTCCTCACTACAAGAGAGATATCGAGGCCCTGGAGTGTGTTCAGAGAAGGGCAACAAAACTGGTGAGGGGTCTGGAGCACAAGTCTTACGAGGAGCGGCTGAGGGAGCTGGGATTGTTTAGCCTGGAGAAAAGGAGGCTCAGTGGAGACCTCATTGCACTCTACCACTTCCTGAAGGGAGGCTGTGGTGAGGAGGGGGTCGGCCTCTTCTCACAGGTAACTAATGACAGGACGAGAGGGAATGGCCACAAGTTGTGCCGGGGAAGATTTAGATTAGATTTGAGGAAAAAGTTTTTCTCTGAGAGAGTGGTCAGGCACTGTAATGGCCTGCCTAGGGAGGTGGTTGAGCCACCGTCCCTAGCGCTGTTCAAGAAGCGTTTAGATGAGGTGCTAAGGGATTTGATTTAGTAGCTTGGTGGGTAGGGATGGTGGTGTGAGGATGGTTGGACTAGATGATCTTGTAGGTCCTTTCCAACCTAATGAATCTATGAATCTATGAATCTAAGATGCCAAAGTTGGAAGCATCTTGGATAAATTGCATGACAGAAATCCTTTGCTTTTAAGAACAATACTCACACAAACACAAATTATTTATAAACAGATCTTTTGACTTCAATTCAGAGAGTCTAATCATAGCTTGAGGGTTTCATTGAATGAAGGCCCTGTTGCAATCATCCAACCTGGACAGAAATATTTTAGTGCATCTCTGAAACCATCTGCCTTGACATCTTTGAATATCTGAGCTGTTAAACAAACAAATAATCAAAACCTCAAGAAATATTCACTTTCTTAAAGGAGAAATGGCTTTTGCTCTCTGTTGTTCTGAGTCTAGGAATTTAAGCACCAATCACAACTAAATTTCTTGCTGTGCTTCTAGCATAACTAAAATAAAAATACTGTTGAACACACACATGTATTAACATAAGCATTTTAGTAAGCCTGATTTTCTAGAGTTTAGACTGTTTAGTGTCTTGCAAGAGTCATAATATATTTGCAGTTGACTATGAATCTGTGTAAGACATAGTTTCTACTGTAATTTAAACAAGGACTTAAACTCTTATCATTCCACTGATTTTATTTAAATTTATTATCAAGGCTTACTTATGTAAACCTGCAGGCAATCAAAGTAAAGTGGCTTTCTGGTTTGTGTGTTCAGACAAAAAGTGTCTCAGTCTTTAAGGAATATCTTGATCACTTTATGCTGAAGAACTAACGCATTTCTTTCTCTCTTGTTTTGCAAAAATAGCTGAACTTCTTGTTTTTTTTTGAAGTTTGTTAGTTAATGGCAGTTCGGAGATTCATTTTGTGCTGTAATCCAGTGTAGGACCAGATCTAGATGTGTAGAAACCAAGTAACTACTTTGCGCACATCAGCCTTGTGCTGTCCTGGCTGCTTTGAGATGTCTACCTCAGAAGTGTTTCTGTTATGGAACCTCAAGATCTAATGGTGAGAAGTGAACTTCTGAGAACTCATGAAAAGTCAAGGTATTACTGTAGGCACATGATAGAGATTGAAGGTTTGAGTCTTACCTTGAAGAACAGGTATACACTGAAAGAATCCTGCCAAGCCACATGTATCACCACAGACACTTCTACATTATGTGTTGTAAGGAAACCTATTTTATATGGGGCCAGATTCATGTTTATGATTGCTTGCAGAGTTGGAAAAAATAAGGTATAATGGGTAATTGTCCAAGAAATATTCACTGAATTGATATTGTGTCATAATTTGGCAGGAGTGATCATCATCAGTGAAGAAAGGAAATATGTACTTTTTTTTCTTAATTCTAGTGGGAGATTCTCCCAGAGAAAATGTTCAAGTACTCCAGCAGGGTCCTTCATGTTAGTTAGTCATAAGACTCTCTGCTCAGTTAAGACATTCTGTGTCTGAACAGCTGCCACACTTGAAGTGGCTAAAGTTTTAATGGAGATATCCGCATCTTCAGTTAGGAACAGCTACAGCAGATGTCCTCTGTTATACAAAATAAGTACAATCTTTACAACCTAGTTGTTGTGAAGGCTCTTAACGATTGTTTTGTGGAGAGCTGTTGGTATTTTTGCCTGTTATCATGGACAATAAGGTAGGAAAAGTCAAGTGTGGAGATAAGGCTGAAATTGACTTAGAAAACTTCTGCCAGGAAAACTTGATATTAATCTTACTATATTATGAATATATATATATATATATTTCAGATGTACACAATATATTTTCTTTCTTTTCTGAATAATTCTGTCTTTTTTTTTTCTCTAGATCATCTTCTGTTCTCATAAACAAATTTATTTTAAATCCTTAGCATTTCAGACATAAAGTTCTGTTAAGTCTGTTCAAATTAAACAATCTATGGGGATCTGAGCTGATTTTATTGTTAATACTTGGCAAATGAAAATGGGGAAAATGAATTAAGCTATTTTCGGATAAGAATGCTTCAAAGGTATGTTTATTTTAATTTTTAATCTATACCCTAAAAATATGTGATTAAAAGGCTGACGATTTGCAGTGATGCACTTCAGCAATGTTTTTAGTGCAGAACACTTTAAATTAAGTGATTTCAAAAATTAATATTTGAAGTTGATTATGTACTCTCAGAAAGCAATTATTTTCTGAAATGTTCTGTATGAAACTTTCTCTCATATATTTCATCACTTTGAACAGTTAAGAGCAGACTAGTGACTCATTCATAAACTCTGTGGAAGTAGACTATAATCTTTAGGAATTGCACAACCAATGTAATAAAAGGTGCACTAGATGATCTTCAGTGGATTTTAGAAAAGCTGTAATTGTTGAGTTACTAATACAATGATATAAGATAGAAGAGATTTTTCCTGTGTTCTTAGGAAAAAACTGTAAAGTACCTGTGTTTCAAATGTTTCACTGTATCATTCGAAGTATTTAAATACAAGCGCTGCTCTGAAAGCAGTGCCTCCTCAGCGGTACTGCAGTAGAGCTAGAGCTTCACCACTGATCCTATGTAACATGTTGTTGCCATGCAACTGATGGCAGCAGAGGGGCATTCTGATACAATGGTGTCAGACTTGGAAGTATATATTAAACAAAGGTGTGTAATTGAATTCCTACATGCAGAAAAAATGGTTCCATAGACATTCATCAGCACTCGCTGAACATTTATGGATACTAAACTGTTGATGCACAGTGAGGAAGTGGCTGGTGGATTTCAGCAATGACACCATCGTAGCATCTGTGAAACAGTGCAATCAAATAGTGGGTTATTCTCCACTGGTGCAGTTGTTTACGAGTGCCACATGCAGACTCTTGTTCATTGCTAGTAAAAGTGCATAGCTAATGGTAGTGACCATGTTAAAAAATATTGTTCTTCAGCTGAGAATACACACTTCCTAATAGCACTATCATGCTTTTTGTATCTCTTCGTATCTCTTGTAGTTTCTATGAAAAGAAGTATGAGACATCACTTCTAAAGCAACATGTGTAGAATATTTTTGTACTTTCACTTCTGTTTCAATCTGCAGTCTGAAAATGTAGACCATTTCAAAATGAAACTAACACTAGCAAACATACTAATTTTATACTAATTCTGTGAAAAGTTTTTGGTTTTCCCTCTACTTGTAGCATTTTTTTTCTCTCTCTTTTTTGTCTTAGGAATTTGTTATTTTGTTAGTGTGTCCTGGTAAAGAAATGACCTTATTCCTTGATGTTTTCTGAGATAGTACTAATTTGGATGACACTTCAGACTGACACTGTTACAGTGATTAAGATAGGCCTATCTTAAACAGGGTCAGTTTCACTGTCAATTTCATTTTCCAGGGTAATATAGGAGAAAGCCCATTGTTTATGGCATCATTTAACACTGCCTGGAAAAGCTAAAGCTCCAGGATAAGTATATGAATACTATACTTCATGTTTGATGGATTTGCATTTATTCATTATTTCGTTTGATTGTAAAAAATGCATAGCATGTGGTCTCCTTGCTATACTGAAATACAGATGTAAAACTATGTGTGTGATTTCAGTACCAGAAGGCCTCTGAACATGTGGAAAATTGTAAGTATGTACAGAAGGAATGTAAGCAATGAAAATTCTCACAGCTGCATGTAAATGATCAGCTTTCATAAACTTCAAACGCAACTCTGGATAGTGTTTTTCCAAACACTGGGGATTTAGAAGCCCCGGGGGTAGAATGAATATTTTTAATTCCCATTCTTTAAATGAGTGATTAGATGCCTTACTGCTGAATTATATAATTTCAGGGATTAGCAGTCTTTCAGGAGTGGTAGCTGTGGGAGTGATGTCACAATGTAGTAATAAACCAAAGCTGATTCACTGATGCTGTAATATCAGGCCCAGAATTATCATCCTCTGGAGGCAATATATACTGTACCTGTATCCATCCATCTCTCCTATATGAGAAAAAAAATCCAAGTAGGAGTCAAGTGATGAATGAAAAAGTGATTGAGAGTCCAATTTTCAAATACGGACACCTAAGGATAATGTACATCCCTTGAAATCAAGTGCTCAAAGAGGCATTTAAGATACACAAAGCACCAGTTATACACACTTAAAGTGACAATTTTTGCTTCCAAATGGGCAATATTCTGAATCTTGGAGGCAAGATGCTCTTTTTACAGGAGAGTATGCCAGGAGATTTCATTTTTCTACTTCATTCTGAGACAAAGTGCCTGTGTGGCTTGGAGTGCGTTATTTACAGCTGTCATGGTTTTATGATTTTTGGTACTGGTATTCCACATCATAACATCATGTATTGCATTAAGAGGTAAAGAGCTAATACTCCAGCCCCATGGATCATTGATGGTTCCAGGTATACCTGTCTCAGAAGAGAAGAAGAACTACATTCCCCAGAGGACTTTGCGATGCTTTGTAGTTTTATGTGTTTTCCGCTCAGAGGGAACAGATAAAAACTCTCTGCGGTCACGGGACACTCTCTTTCCTTCGGGATCGACTCAGCAGTGGGTGCTCACTGCCGTATCGCCTTCAGCGTTAGCGTAAGGCCTTCGGTTTATCGGACACTCGCTCATTTTATTTGATTCATTAGCCTCAATTCCAATTATATTGTATTATATTGTGTTATTTTGCTTTCTGATATCTTATTTAGTAAATTAGCTTTCCTCCTCAGATTGTCGCCGCTGTTTTGTTTCTAGGCCCATCTCCCTTTTCCCTTTTCCCTTTTTCCTTCCCCTTTCCTGGGGCGTGGGTCCGTGGGCCCCCCGCACCAATCGTCGCGGAACCGGGCCGATCCAGCCCGGTAAACCTAGCGTGTAAACCAATCAAATAGTTGTGAATGCTGGCGTGACGGATTTCTCTGACCTTCTTGAATTGTTCACATTTTCTATGTTTTACTACCAACCCAAAGATAACCTCGATGAATACTAAACGTTTTGTTTCATTTTTTTCTATCACATGTCTGTTTGGGGGTTATAAGCCCCCAAGGATTTTGAATGGGAACTGTTTTATTTTATTATTTTATTTTATTTTATTTTATTTTATTTTATTTTATTTTATTTTATTTTATTTGAAACAGAAGCAGTACTTATCTTCCTTTCTGAGAAATTATTAATTGTTAAAAAATAACTGGAAAGGTGGAATATTTTTTTATGCAAGATACACCTTCCTATAGGCACTGTTCTTCTTAATATCAGATCACACAGCTCTGAGTGTGAGTTGGGTGGCTATGGAGTATAAATACCTGAGCATTAGTTGCTTAGAACCAGAGCCCACAATGATTATGTCATCATACCGTTGCTGGTCTATGGCTCAGAGTGTGAATGCACACTAACTTAGACAGTCTCTGAGAGATCTTTTGTTGCGATTCCCCAGCTTCTGTATAGAAAACAAAAAGGGCAATAAGTGCATCTTTGCTGCTAGAATGAACCTCTGGGTTTTAATAGGTGCAAAAATCAAAGCACCTTAGCTTTGCCACCTCAGCTGCAAAGGGCGATTCTTAAATCAAGGAGGACCCAGGATGAGGAGAGAGCCTCCAGGAGCTGAAGGAGCCACTCATTCTCACCAAAGAAGCCAAGTAGGCATAGACAGGGCCAGGAGCAGTGATGTAACTCTTCCACATATACAAAGGCAGCCTTCAGGAATAGACAAACAGGGCATAGGGCGCCAGTAGTGTGTTCTGCAGCAGTTTGCACAGAAGTTCATGCAGCAGGATGCACAGGGAGGGTGAAAGGCTTTCTTCTCATCTGGGAACAGTAGGGAGCGGCTTTGTATTGAAACAAAAATGGCAACCACTAGCCACAGTGGTTGAGCTGAGATGGAAACCCAGACTAGGGGGCCATAACCTTTCTGAGCTGATAGGCACACATAAACAAACATCCTGAGAAGCAAAAAAAAATTGCTCAGGCCTTCAGTTGTGAGAAATTCCAGAATCTGGAATCTTTAAAAACACAAAGGGAAATGGGAATGTCATGGCTACAGGTGTGCCTAACTCAATAAAGTTTTAGAGCAAGTGGACAGGTTGCAGGAATAATCCACTGGACTGAGAAGTAGCCAGCAATCAAAAAGATCGACACATGGTATTGTACAGGGACCTCCAGCAGACCAGGAGCCCTGCCTTAAATCCCTCCCTGCAAAGTGATTAAGCTAAGCCAGCTTCTAACTTTGAGACAGATCACAATGGGATGCTCAGCACAAGAATGGAGCGGGTCCAGGGAAGAGCCATGAACATTATCAGAAGGCTGAAGCACCAATCCTATGAAGAAAGGTTGAGGGAGCTGGGCTCATTCAGCCTGGAGAAGGCTCAGTGATGAAATGAGGTCTCTCCCTCACTGATGCCTTTCAGTACTTGAAAGGAACTTCAAATCAGGAGGCAGACCAAATTTTATATGGTCAGGACAGGGGGAATAGCTTCAAACTAAGAAAGGGGGGATTTGGTTAGCCCAGAGAAGCTGTGGATGGCCCATCCCTGGAGGTGTTCAAAGCCAGGCTGGATGGGGCCCTAAGCAGCCTGATCTGGTGAGTAGCAGCCCTGCTCATGGCACTGGGACTGGAAATAGATGTTCTTTAAGGTTCCTCCCAACATAAGCTTATCTTTTTGATAAGATACTGTTGTGTATATAGTGATATTTTGGCATTGGTGTCAGTACTGTAAAAGGCTTTTTTAAACCATTTTTCACCAAAGTAGTGCCTATGCAATATTGTTGGGCTTGAGCTCACCAGTGATACATGTGGGTTAAAGTGCAAGGCAATGGATGACTTCTGTGGGTTATTATGAAGAGAGAGGGAGAGTGGAAACAGGATTTTTTATGTGTGAGAGAACTAAAGGACATCTGTGGAGGATTTTATGCAAGACTGGCTGAAGAGCAAGGGGCACAGCAAGGAAAACCTCTTGCAGATGTCCGAGATAGGCCAAGAGTGGCTTTACAGGGACTAGCTGCAGCTGTCCAAGCAGAAAAAGGGATGTTACAATTGTTGCAACTCAAGTGGAGACAATGAGGAACCGAGCAATCACAAAACTAAGCCACAGTAACCTTGCTGCAACATGAGGATGTAGGAGTTAGGATTAAGGAAGCAGTGACCAATGAAATTTCAGCTTAGCCGAAAGACTCAACAATGAAACTTTTGCTCATTGATATCACTAACCAATTAGGAGCTCGGGTCTTGCAATATGTATGAACCTCATTACCACTAACGTAAATGTGCGCAGCTTTCTGATTAAAGTCGAGACTTGCTGATGGCCACCTGGTGTCCTTGTCTCCCTTCGCCGCGACAAATGGTGCTCACCGCATAGGACAGCAACAGATATCTGAAGAGAAACCTGAAATAGTGTCAGATGCAGGGCAATAATGGCTGGAGAGGAGTGGAGAGAAAATGAATGGAGACCAGTAAGAGGCTGGGGTTGTGTGCGTGTTGGTTGTGGGTATGTGGGCTAAGCACAGAAGCTTTGTTTCCCTTTGCCATCAGAGGCACAATTCATGTCACGCTTACAAGAGATGATAATGCCTTCTGAAAGATAGGTGTTGAGATCTTGTTTTTCACAAAGTATGCTTATTATTACATTCCTTATAGTTGGGAAAAAACACATGGGAGGTTCACCACAAAATTCTAAGTGAAGGAGGCTAGCAGTGTTCTGCATGAAGGAATTCAATGACACACCTTTGCTTCACATGCACTTCCATGTCAGATACCATTTGGTTGGGCTGCCCTTCTGCTGCCATCTTTCCCCTGGCAACAAAATGTAATGGAATATTGGTAGGAAGGTTCCGCCTCTACTGTCATACCACCAGTGTCTGTTTCTGACATCTTGGGCCAACACAGTATGATAGGAGGCATTACCCTTTTTTTGGAGCAGCCCTCATAATTGCCGATTTAGCTATAGTTACCACAACATTTGGCTCAGAAATTCCATGTGCCATAAAGCCAAGACATCTGTGTTTGAGTGTAATTATTGTTTCATTCAGAAGTCTTTTGATAGCAGCTTCCAGTACAAATATGTTTCCTTTTTTTTTTTTTTTTTTTTCTGGACAAGATATTCAAATCAGAATATGAATAATGAGGAGGTAAAGTCTGAAGATAATGTGATATGAAGGAGCAGGGAAAACAAGAGGGAGATAATTACCTTGGGACTTTTCCAAATTTTAAAGGGCTGGTTATATTCCTGGGCAAGTTCTTCGTCCTAATCCACATGTTCCTCTCAACACAAAATCTCTGTGATTCTGCTATGTGGATAGCTATGTATTTGTTCATCAGAGGCTAAAAATAATATGAGGGGAAGGTCAACATCCAGCTGATTCTGCATCTTAATGATAAACTTGTAAAAGTCTTCTTGTTCTCTTGATGCAATGGCAAGCATATTAGTACGTGCTGTTAACAGAGGAGAACTAACTTGCGCTGCGTACTGTAGCTCTTTAGTAAGGTTAACAAACTACATTAACCATTCACTCATCTGTAGCTCATAATTAATCACTCCTTGAAAATTACATTGTATAATAAATGAGGACAGACATGATTCATTAAAACTTCTAATTAATTCCATTTAACACTATTTCATAGTTCATTGGTAAGTGCTGAGAGAAGGATTATGTTATAGAACATCTGATGCATGCATTACTACCAAAGGAGTAAATAGAGCAAACATAATCTAGAATGCAGAATGAATATTTGCAAAGGAAAATACTTCTTTTTAATCTCAGGAGTTCCTAGTAGTCCTTGATCTACATCTGTGTCTGTTAGCACCTTCACTGCCAATTTAGATTTTCATTTATCTATAACTAAACTGTAGAAGTGAAAAGTAGACGCAATTCCATTATTTTCATAACATGCATACTTGTTCACCTCTTCCTCCCTCAAACCCTCTAAGAACATAACAAGCATAGTATTTTTATTCCTAGAGGGACCAAACATTTCATTATATGATGAAAATATGAATATAAAGTTTTTAAGTAAATGATAATTTTTCAGCTATTAATGCATACAAGTGAAAATAATCTATTTAAACACTTTAATATTGATCATAGTGGGGAAGACCAACTAGGAAGTACAACAGGTACTTCCTGTTGTAATGGGTAATTTTCTGTATGAAATCAAAAGCCTTGATTCTGTTTATATGTTTACTTTCCATTTGTTTCAATATTCAGATTCAATCATGGTGAATGCTATACAGATGTATAACAATGGTCACAGCTTATGTTAAAGAACTTCTCAAATAAGAATTTGTTATTGCTCACAGGAACTTCATTCTAAAAAGGAAAAATTATATAGAAATTCATTAAACTTCACTGATATCAGAATTCTTTTGCTGGTAGTGGACTGGGCATAATATACATCCTCAGTTTTTTTCAGAGAAGAAACAGATACTGTCGGGTGAATATCCTGAATGAATAGTACCCACACAATATAACTTTTTTGATAATTTTTGATAATTTTTTGATGGATTATCCAGATGATATAAAGACACCTGATGAAGGGCTCACCTGCCACCTAAGGCTGAGGCTCACCTGGAACACCACAGGGGAGGGATCTTCAACAAGAGAACCTTCCCCAGTGGGGTCTGGGAGAGGTGGAGCCAGACTCCACCCCTTCTGCTCACACGGGTGAATTGCCGTCACCTGTGCTCCTGTGGCTGACCCAGTGCTTGCCTCAGGTGATCTATCAGTGGTACAGGCTGTGATTCAGCAGCTCCCATACACATACAAAACAACAGTTCTTATTTAATTTCACCTCAGAATCATGCTTTTTTATTAAGACTTGTCTATGTTACTTGGTTAAAGAAAAGAAAAAAAGGTAAAGTGTATTAACCCTTGTAAAGCAAGCAAAGGCAGTGACAGAGCTTTTATTTGAGGTAGAGGCGCTACAGAAAGAGAAGTTAGAGATAAGGGGGAATGAACTCACCCCTCCTGGCGACTGTTTAGGCTAAGGAATGCCCGTGCAGGCTCTGAGCATATCTGTGCTCCCGGAAGCACCGCCGGAAGCACCACCAAGAGGGAGAGAGTGAGAGGTTGGGTGGACAATCTTAAAGCGCACGGTCTGCCATCCCTCGGTCTCTCATTCAAGTCCCGCAGGGTTGCATAAAGCCTCTTGGTCCACCCCTGCAAGGACTGTGGATCTGCCCTCAGAGCTGCCTTCAGGATTCGATTATACCTTTCTATTAAGCCTGCTCCCGTTGGATTATAGGACAGGTGAAACCGCCATTCGATGTTGTTGTCTTCAGCCCACTTTTGCACAGTTGTACCTGTGAAATGTGTACCTTGATCACTCTCGATGACCTCAGGAGTCCCATATGATGCCATCAACCTAGTAAGAGCTTTAATGGTATAGGCTTGGTTTACCTTCGCTACAGGATAGGCTTGCATCAGTCCACTTGCTGTGTCAACACAGGTTAGGGCATATCTGGCCCCCTCAGATCGAGGAAGGGGACCTATGTAATCGATCTGCCATCGTTGTAAAGGGTTGTGTCCTCTGGCAAGATGGGCCGTTGTTTCTGGCAGAGGTCTTGGTCTCATTCGTGAGCAAGCGTCACAGTCCTGACATGCCTGGACAATATCCGGTAACTGTATGGGCAGCCCCCATGCTTTAGCTGCTGCCCACATGGTTTTCTGTCCTGCATGCCGTAATTTCCAATGCAACCAATGGGCAATATCTTCGGCTGATGTATTTCCTAGCCATCGAACTCAAGCCAGAGTGTCAGCTTCATTACCTGGCGACTGCAAGGGTTGATGTCCAGAAACGTGGTATGCTCGTACAGTCCTGTGCCTAACCACGTTCCATATATCAACCCACATATCTTTGCCCCAGATAGGTCGAGCATGGATCGCAGTGGCTCACTGTGCTATCCAGAGCGTGAGCCCTCGGTAGACTGCCCAGCTATCCGTGCAGACATTCAATGCGCCATCGCCTGGCTCTTGAGTTATCACCATCCACACAGCTCGTAGCTCAGCCCACTGGCTACTTTGTCCATCCCCTTCGTCGAACCATATTGTTTCAGTTAAGGGATGGTATGCGAC
Source organism: Callipepla californica brunnescens (assembly GCA_023055505.1). Lineage (NCBI taxonomy): Eukaryota > Metazoa > Chordata > Aves > Galliformes > Odontophoridae > Callipepla > Callipepla californica. The sequence goes on along the minus strand of JALIRH010000031.1, from coordinate 4,796,931 downwards.
AGCTCGCCACCTACTTGGGTTCCCTCTGCTGGATCCATCTGTGTACCAGGCATCTTCTGGAGTAGGGTATTTCCCCTCCTGTACAGGACTCTTCTCTGGACGAGTGACAATTATTTCCTCAGGTGTTTCACTGTGATATGTTACTGGGCCAAGTATCTTCTGCAGTTCTTCCTTCAGTGGAGATGACGGCAGGTGGCTTCTCTGACTGAGGTAGGCAACCCAGAGTGCCACTGTTTGTGATTGGGCCACCCCTGTCTTAGGGATGTGGGTTAGATCTTTCACCCACCCCTGAATTGGTAAAGTCGTCTTAACAATAGCTTCTGCAGTTTGAGTTATCGGTTCTACCGCCTGCAGTGCAGAATAGGTAGCCAATAACTGCTTTTCAACCATGCTGTATCTTTCTTCTTCTCCGTGACAAACCTGTGACCAGCACCCAGTCGGGGTTCGAATGGAACTCTGGTGCTGCCACAGACCCCAGCCAAACCCTTCTTGAGTTACATGCACATCTAGTTCAGCTGGAAGGGTTGGATCGTATATACCCAGCGGCTGGGCGTGTTTAACAGCTATTTTTGCCTGCTGGAAGGCATCTTGCTCCTTTTTACCCCAATCCCATACTTGGCCTTTTTTTGTTAATCGATACAGAGGTTTTAGGAGTCGTGCTAAGTGGGGTATAAAGGATCGACAGTATCCTAATATACCCAAAAACTCCTGCAACTGTTTTGGTGTTGTGGGAACTGGGAATGCTTGAATCTTATCTATGATCGCGCTGGGTAAGGCCTTAGTCTTACCTGACCAGATAACGCCCAGAAATTTAACTGATAACCCCGGTCCTTGTACTTTCTGTGGGTTTATAGCCCATCCTTTTTCCTGTAAATAAGTGGTTAATGATGGTACTGCCTTCTCTAATGCCTCAATTGAGTTGTATGTCAGCATCAGATCATCAATGTAATGGTACATTTTGATGGTAGATGGTTTATTCCAATTTGCCAAGTCACGTGCTATCAGGTTATGGCAGAATATAGGTGAATGCACGTATCCCTGAGGTAGGACTTGGAAAGTCCACTGCCTGCCCTCCCATGTGAATGCAAACTGGTCTGAAGATTCCTTAGCAATTGGAATGCTAAAAAATGCATTTGCTAAAACCAAAACACAATGATATGTTTCTATTTCTCTACTTAACGTATCCATGAGGGAGGCAATGTTGGGTACGGCTCCGTGTATCGGCGGAGTGACTTTATTTTTTTCTCTGTAGTCTACCGTCATTTGCCATGTACCATCTGACTTCCTGACTGGCCATATGGGGGAGTTGTATGGGCTATGTGCAGGTCTAATAATCCCTACTCTCTCCAACTCCTGCACAGTCTTGGTAATTTCTTCTTGCCCACCAGGGAGTCTGTATTATTTAGTATTTGTTATCCGGCGAGGTTGTGGCAAACAAATAGGCTCAGTTTTTGCATGGTCCCTTAAAATTGCCTGCACTGCCCGGATACTAATACATCTTTCCCTTAGTCTGAACTTTCCCACAGTGGTCTGGAGAGTCAGACCCCACAAGATGTCTATCCCCAATATGTACTCTAAAACTGGGACAATAGATACCTTGTACTCCCAGGGTGGAAGACGCCCAACCCCCAGTTTCAACCATGTTTGGGTTATGGGGATCATCTGCCCCCCGAACCCACCTATCATAGCCTTAGTGCCCAGGAATTTATTTGGGTCCCCATATATGATGGATGTTTCTGCCCCAGTATCTACCAGCGCCATCACTCGTTGTACATTCTTTCTTGACCAATGAATAGTTAATTCAACATAGGGTCTCTGGTCTCCTGTAGAGACCCTAGTCCTGGGGAATTTTGGCTCCCCTGTCATGCCACCAGCTCTGCAATCCCCAAGTCTTTTTCCTCTGATGGCTCGACTGTGGCTGCCCAGGCCACCTGCAGAGGTTTACGTTTTTTTGATGGCACCATGAAATCTTCCAGATTCCATGTGTCTTGTGGAATGTGTTCAAATTTGAATCAAATTCCTTCCCTTTTGGGGGAGGACTGGAATCTTTGATTATTGGGCAACCGTTTCCATAGTTGTAGTAATACCTGATTAGGCGGTCCATCAATCTTTTCAAATCGAACTCCTGCTCTTATCAGGTCATTAAACATCTGTCCTCTCGATACCCTGATGAGTCCAGATTGGATTACCTTAGAGGCTGGTCTCCTAGGTGGTGGTGGTGGATGGATCTCCGACCTTTCCACCACCATTTGGACATTGTGCCTAGCGCGCAGGCGCTCTGTCTCCCCCAGATCTGCCACCAATTGGGCAGCCTGTTGTATGATGGCCTCTGAGGCCACTAGGGGGTTCAGTATGGATACCAAAGTACCATACTGGTGAGATGGAGCTTGCTGCAGGATAAGATCTCTCATTCCTGCTGAGAATTTCATCAGGTCTGGGCTCTCAAAATCTTCCTCATAGGTTGTGTCTCTCATACCCAGATCCCGAATATCATTTTTCAGATCTTCCATAGAAGACCATAGACCTGTATTTAAAGGGATGTCAGTTTTGTTTGGCCATGTTATACGGCATGCAGCTGTTAACCATTTAATTAATGAATGATTTTCATCATTATGTTGGATGGTGGCATAAAGCCTCTGTCTGAGGGCAGGGTGAGTGGTAATGGATGTCAATTTTGAAATTTCTGGCCCATTTACCATAGCACCTTCTGCCCCCATGTCCCATAAGTGGAGCAGCCATGCTGGTACACTCTCTCTTGGTTTTTGTCTAAACCGCTGTAATAGATCCATCAGTTCAGCTGCCGTGTATGGGCGAGCTGTTACATGTAAAGTGCTATGGGCAGGGGGCCACTGGTCAGGGGGCAGCCCCACTGGTCTATCCTGTATTTTTTTTGTTTTTTGGGTTACAACTGGTCGGATCTCAAAGGGATCTAGCTCAAGTGGAACCTTGAGATCCGACCTTTTAGTGCCTTCATCTTCAGAAACCAGATTATGCAGGTTGTCTTCTACAGGGTCCCTGGTGATTTCTAGAGAGAGATTCTGGACCTTCCGTAAGGGAGTGACTGGTTTTGGTATTTTTCCTGTCAAAATTGCAATTTGTCTTTCTAATTCTTTGATGCGGTCACGCAAGAGTTGATTTTCATCAAGCAGGCCCCCTTCAGTTGCGTTCATCTGGTTTAAGGCTATCAGCAGCAGCCATGCCACCGTAGATGCAGCTAATTGCCGCTCCTGAGTAGTCAGTATGTTCTTAGTCAGAGAGAGAAAATAGTCAACTAGTCGGGACAGGGATTCATGGAGGTTTCCTCCATCTCGCAGGGGGCTCCATTTTTCAATAACAGCAGCAACCCCGTGGTATGGGGATCCTAGAAATCCCGGGATATGACCGGGCAAAAGGTCATTTAAGGAGGTGGTCTTTTCCCGTGCAAACCACCCCATGATGTTACTTAGAAAGGTCATAGTGACTGTTTTAAAAAGGTATTAGGCTGCCTGGCTCGCCAAGTGTAAAGCAAGCAAAGGCGGTGACAGAGCTTTTATTTGAGGTAGAGGCGCTACAGAAAGAGATGTTAGAGATAAGGGGGAATGAACTCACCCCTCATGGCAACCATTTAGGCTGAGGAACACAGCTGCCTCTCCTTCGAATGCTGGCGCGCCGGTAGGAAGAGAGACAGAGAGGGGGGGGGCAACCCGCACACGCTCTGAGCGGATCTGTGCTCCCAGAAGCACCTCCAGAAGCACCACCGAGCTGGAGAGAGCGAGTGGTCGGGTGGGCCTGGGCTCCTCCACTCCAGTCACTCAGATGCTCATTCACCGGTTCAGGCTGTGACCAGGCAATCCCACTACAATCCTAAATTAGGATGTAAGAAAATTGAAGTAATATATTTTTATAATTGTACCCTTTTAGAATTATTTCACTGTTGATGCAGTAGATGAATTGCTCTTTCACCTGCATACAATACACTCAGTGATCTCATTTTATGTTATTAGATTTTCATTCTACATGCTCCTTTTCCTTTAATTGCTATTAGTCTTTAGTTGTGCTGAGAGTATCATCAGTTGAACCAAATGCTCGACAGAAGTAGAAAACTCACAGTGGGGGAAATAAGGTTTTCCTCTACTCACTGTATCTTCTCTTTTCTCCATACTATCTTAGGAGCATGAGTTTGACACACTTCCGGATAACTAAGCAATATCATCAGGTCTGATTGAATGCTCCAGTTTGTGTATTTCCTGTGCTCATAAGCTCTAAACTTCTGTAACTGGGAAGAATAGCAGCAAGGTGTTGTTTTTTTTTTTTTTTCCTTTTTACCAAGACATATGATGAAAAAACAATCAACCAGCTACAACAGAAGGCTACCAGTAAGTAAATTTCATTACATCTGAGATTGCTGAAGTAGTTTTCTTCATAACTTTTTTATTAAAAAAAAAAGAATGAAAAATAAAGGCAAGCAACCATGCCTAAGCCATCCTTTTCTCCAGCTATCAGCTTCTGTTCTGCATCTTTTAAGTGATTTATCTGAACTGATCAAATGCCATTATTTTCTGAACTTTTCTACTTCTTAACAAAAGAGATAGAGCAGACTGGCAAAGTCTCAAGAGCATGATTACAGTAATTACTTGCCAAATGCCTACTACATATTTTGTTGCCAGACCAATGAAAAGGGCTCTGGAAAATAACAGAGGAAAATTTAGAAATGAATTCAGTAAGATCAAATCACTTATAATTGCAGTGATTTGTTGTTGAGGCATTATTTACATGGCATAGTTATGATGTAGTTTACACAATCAATTGTTTAATCATGAGAATTTTACAAACTGTAAAAAGTGTTAGCAAGCATTTTAAAAATTTATTTATTTATTTACTTATTTATTGGCAGAGATCTCTTGTATAACAGGGTTATAGCAGTGTACTCCTTTAGGAAAATGTTCTGTATAATACACCTGCAAAAACTGATGGAAGAGGCAGCACTGTCAACAATAATATTGACCCTGAGATACATTACATAGTTGGCTTTATGGTATTTACAAATGCAACCTTGGTTTATAAGGTAGCATTAAGCTGAAACTAATGCACTTGTTTATAATTGGTCTTATTCTCTCTGGTTGATTGAGTGAAATTCAAAGTAGAAAAACAGCAAGGGGGCGGAATTTAATTTTACTTTACTGAGAATATTGCAAATTGTATCGGGTTATATAAATTGCATTTGATTAAATGCACCTCACTGTATTTAACTACACCTGAGCATTCTTAGCTTCATACAAATTCAGATTAGTAGGTTTGAACTGAGTGGATAAAAATGCAACAAAACAAGGAAACACTTGTTCTGCAGAAATGTTGTATACAATTGCCTAGACTTCAGGATTCAGTATGGAACAGGGAAATTTGCTCTTGAAGAATTTTTTTCTGAATAATGTCTCTCTGCCTTACAGTAAAAAGCCTGTTGATATTTATAATTACAAAAGAAGATTTGTTGTTAAAACAGTGAAATCTCTGAATTATATAGTTAATGAAATGAAGGGTATATTAACAAAACATATTTTGAGGGAATGTCTGTCATGCTGGGAATTTGCATAATGTGAAAATAAACCATGACATAAAATAAGCTAAAAGTTTTTGTTGATTTTCCATGTTTTGTTACTTAAAGTAAAGAGCCAGAAAATTTGTGAATTCCTTCAAAACTTTGTGGGTTCTGACAAGCTTAAATATATATATATATATATATATATATATATAATACATATGTATGCATCAATGACTTTAGCTGTAAATTTTAATGGTAATTGGTTTTTATTGTAATACTTTGTGCAATCTTTCCAATTACAAGCTCTTGTACCTGGCTTTTGACAAATCCCTCACCCCCCACCCCATCAGTATAAGGTGGGGATGTAAGGATGAAGTACAGCCCTGCTGAAAGGCACTCAGTGGTACTGGTGGATGGCAAGCTGGACATTAGCTAGCAATGTGCCCGTACAGCCCAGAAAGTCAATTGTATCCTAGACTGCATCAAAAGAAGAGTGGCCAGGAGGTTGAGGGAGGTGATCCTGCCCCTCTCCTCCATGCTGGTGAGGCCTCACCTGAAGTACCTCATGCAGATGTGGAGTCTTCAGTACAGAATAGACAAGGACCTGTTGGAAGTTTCCAGATGAGGACCACAAAAATGAAGCAAGGGATGGAACAGCTCTCCTACAAGGACAGGATGGAGAGGAGGAGACTCCAATGTGAACTGATAGTGGCCTTTCATTATCTAAAGGGGAGCTATAAAAGGAAAAGGTCAGGCTCTTTAACAGGATCTGTGGTGATAAGACAAGGGGAAATTGTTTCAAACTATAAGAGGGGAGGTTTAGATTAGATAAATGGAAAGATTTTTTTTTACAGAAAGGATGGTGAGATGGTGGAACAGGTTGTCCAGAGGTGTGGTGAGTGCTCTGTTCCTGGAGATACTCAAAATGAAGCTGGACCAGGCTTTGAGCAGTCTGTTCATGCTGTAGGTGTCCTTGTTCATGGGGGAGGAAAGAGATGGAGAGTTGAACTGGATGACCTTTAAGGGCTCCCTTCCAACTCAAATAATTCTGTAGTTCTGGACTCAAAGGGTTAAAGATATATATTAAATTCCTTTGTCTCTTAAAGAACAAAAATATCTTCTCCAGCTTAGGGAGGAGAAATAGTCCTGAAGTTCTCGTGGCAGTTTTGCTTTGCATAACTGTGAACTGTGCATGCTGTGAACAAAAGAGGTGAATCCATTCTGCTCACCATCTCCATATGTTTGTTCCTGGTCTGAGTGCAGCCACACAGTGGAGTAGATCAAAGAATTTCTTCAGATTAAAATTAATTCTATGAAAAATGTATCTATTGTGTGCCAGATAATCTAACTGATGTGGTCCATCATGTAGCTGCCCCATCTGCATTGATTTTCAGTGGTTGGATTTGAATTGCTCGCACTAATCTGATAAATAATGTGTGAGTTTTATTGTCCTGACATCAGTAATACATAATACAGTATAATCTGCAGTGAAGACTGAGTTCCAGAAGAAATGCTTTGAAAATACAATTTTCCTCTGGAAAAGTGTGTACTTATGTTGATTTGGGGTCACTTTTTTGAGGAAAACAACCACAAGTAGAGTGTTGCAAGAAAGGGCCCAGCCAAGGGCATCCCCAAAACAGTTAAAAGGAGGTGTTACAATGCTGTTGTAATCTCACTGGGTTTATTCATTTGGTTTGCATTTGAGAAAGACACTTGTGTAGGCACTAATGATGTTCCAGGCATCAAAAAATAAATAAAGCAGGTGACACCACTAATTCAAATGAGTTCATTCATATCTGGTCTTAGTGAGGAGATGAACAAGAACTCAACAGGCTACTCCCTAATGAAAAAAGAAATTTAGTCAGCATAGAACTACACTGAGATAGCACTGAGAGGAAGCCAAACCTCTTTTCCCTTACCCTTTGAAGAAATGAGGACAGTTCATAGACAGTATGAGTAGAGAGACATTGGGCAGTCAGTTGCCTATTACAGATGACTGCTGATAAATTAAAGCCACATTAGTCTTATTCGGTATCTTTTAAACTTCTCACAAAATCATTTACATTTTTTTTTCTCTTGGTTTAGTCTTCCTTTCTGTTGGACTAAATTCTTGTTAATTAGAACAGAGTGCTACATTCTGCCCTTTGTTCACATTAAGAGAAACAGATGTCACTGAGAGTTAGGGTCCCTAGGAAAAATGTGGAAAATCCCCCACCTATCCTTTCATTTCAAAATCTGAAATAAAGGTCTGAGTTTAGGGAAAAATTAGAATTGTATAATTTAAGAACTCGAGTTCATTAAATTGAAATTCATCCAAAAATCTTGAGCAGCACTCTTCGCCTTGAAAATGAGGAATGAATAATACAAGTGGAAATCTCCTGCACACAATGTTAGAGGTTAGCCTTCTTAAATCACTTCAAAGTTAAGAAATATACAATTGCTTTTGTTCAAAAGATTTTGTAGTCTGTTCATTGCTAGATCTCATAACAACAGGGATAGAATCATTCAAAACTGATTGCTTAGCATTGTTAAGAAAGAAAGAAAAAGATCTCTCTGCCTACACAAGTTATTTTAGAAGCTACTGCTGATCAGTGATTTTCTGTGAGATGGCTTCACCAGTTAACCACCTAATTAAGCAAAATGACTTCTCTGATAAATTTAATCCTGTTAATGACAACCAGATGCTAACAAAAATCACTAGGGATTATAGTGAGTAATGATTACTTTAAAATCTTATTATCTGTTTCATATTAGGCTTTGTCTGTGGCCACCGTCTGCAGAGAACCATGCCTTGGCCCTCTTTGCTTAAAGTTCAGCTGCTGTGTCATGTGCTTTGCCAATGGTATATGTAGAAGGTAAAATTTGAAGTTTGTGGATCTATCGTATCTTAAACTCTAAAAAGCATTGCTCCTTAGGACTATGGAAAATCTCTGCACCTGTACGTGAATTCTGTTGATGGCTTCATTAGCTAAAGGTATTTTGGGCAGATTTGCTAATGAGTTATTTTGGAAATTGTGCCTAGGTCAAAACAGGATGGAGGGTGTAACACCTGGTGTCTTCATGTGTTAGTGGTAGTGGACTTAGTAGTCTTGGGGTGATAGTTGGACTTGTTAATCTTAAAGGTATTTTCCAAAGTAAAGAATTCTTTGATTCTATGTTTCTATGACTAAGATTCTAAGATACGATCCTGAGCTGTTTACTGTCACCCAGGGCCCTGGGGACTTTTCAGCAGAGTGTTTACCTCATGTCTGTCTCTGAGAAAGGCTGGACTTTTGTTGAACAAGATCAAACCACAGAACAGGTCACTGTGGACTTGCTTACTCCTAGTTGTAAGAGACTATTTTAATACCAATGACTCAAAGTTTGCTGATGAACATGTCCGAACATGTCCAAGCTAGTCCTGGGCAAGGGTTGTGAAATCCTTTGTCTAAGAGACAAGCAGATGGGCATTTCCTGGCAAAAGGAAAGAGAGATAAGCTGCAGCTCAATGGCCGCTGAACACTCTTTTGTTTGGTACTCATCTCTGTGGGGAGATAGCCATCTCAGGAGACGCTTGCAGCACGGGATTTGTCACGTAGACTGGAGGAATCTGGAAGATAAAATAGGGGTCCTGCAGCCACGAAGAGAAGCAATTTTCTCTGCGAGGGATTTTCTCCGGAGGTTTTGACTGTTGCTTCCTAGGGAGTTTCTCTTCGGAGAGACTACCCGAGCTGATCACTGCTGCTTCCTGAAGAGGCCTTCTCTTTGGAGAGTCCTCACAAGCTGATCACTGTTCGCTGCTGCCCCTCTCGGGGTTGACTCCTTCGCTGCTTCTCCGCTGTGGACCCGGTGCCGACCCCTCGCTGCTTCTCCAGGACAACTGCTTGCTGCTCAAGGCTGCCCGTCCCTGCTGCTGTTCTCCCTGCTTCTGCCATTCCCTGCTCTTCGGCCTCGGACCGTCGGAGCCGCTTGCAACCGGACCGCCCCTAGGATCCTGGCTGGTGACTTTCCCTGCGTTGTACAAATCCTTGCTTCTTTCCTATCTTTCCTATCACTCGCCTTCCCTTCCCCATCACCCTTAACAGTGTCCGCCTTCCCCTTCCCCATGTCCCTGGTTTATATTGGTAATAAACTGGTCGGACCAACATTTGAACCGTTGCTTCTTAATCTCACGCTGGGTATACACATAATCTTAAAGAACCTCATCTCCCTCCTCTATATTGGAGCGTGACACTAGTAAACAGGTTAGCACCAATGCAGAGCAACAGTTTGAAGTCTGGGAAGACTTCTAGGCACTGTATGAGAAGAACGGTGCCCTCAGCTGCTGTATTTGTTCTTTGCCAGATTTACACGCCTTGACAATGTTTTATTTGGAATATACAAGCTTGGATAGTTTGTGGACCAATACTGGGCACAGATTCACAGAATAAGAGGATGGTTGGGGCTAGAAACCAATTTTTAGAGGTCACCTGGTATAAACTGTTGGCTCAAGAAGAGTCACTAAGGGCAGGTTGCCCAGAGCAAACCACAGATACACTACTTTTACTTGAGAAAAACCTGTCTTTTGCTTCAAGAGCAGCCTGTTTCTGTGTTTCTTCTGGACTCCTGGGAGGCTTAAGGTGCAGTGCTTTCCTCTCCCCAGAGGGACAAAGCTAATAAGCGCATGAAAGTAACAAAGGAACGTGCCTCACTCTCCTGCACTGGCCGTTTGAAATTAGGTGTGTCTTTCAAAGGCAAAAGAAAGCCTCTCATCCCTGCTAATCCCAGGTCTGGGATATTACACCACGTAAATTGGGACTACTGTTGAAGAAGTGAAGTGCAGACACAAGAGTGGCTGTAAAGGGACAGGGGACACTTGAGTGTGGAGGCACCAGCAGAAGAACGCATCAGGGATGGGACTGTCAGCATGACTGCATCAATGACAGCTGGCCTATGTGAACATCTGAGAACCTCCAAGCTAGTTGCTGGTCAAAGGACTTGAACACACCTAATCTGGTGGTAGGAAGTAGGAGTCTAGGATGGAAACGTGCTCTACTGCAGCATTTATGCTACACCACTTAGTGACTCAGACCTTGAAATATCCTCCCTTGTCCTGGCCTAATTGCAAGTGGCTAGTACAGGCAGTTGCATTGAAGGTGCTCTTCTTCACGACTTCCTAGGCCTCTGCACTCTCCTCCGTGGCTTCCAGGGCACTGGCTGCCTTATTGATCCATGGTAGCTGTGCCACGTGTCTGACCTTTTCTGTAATTAGAAAGGGAAAAATAAAGCAAGTCTCCAGCAGCAGAGGGAGAGGAAACATTCATATCCCTGTTCCAGTGCCTCAACAATCCTCAGCGGAAAAAATTTCCTCACATCTGATTTAGAAATCTCTGTTCTTTCATTTTTAAACTGTTCCCCTTGTCCTATCACTGTCTACCTGTGTAAACAGCCATTCTCTGTATTTTTTATTAGCCCCTTCTAAGTTCTGAAAGGCTGAAATGAGGTCTCCCTGGAGCATTCTCTTCTCCAGACTTAACATGTGCAGTTCTATCAGCCTTTCTTTGTAGGAGAGGTACTCTAGTCCTTTCATCTTTGCGTCCCAACTCTGTTTCCACTCCAGCAGCCCCATATATATGTATTTTTTTGCTGGCCTGGATGCAGTATTTCAGATAGAGGCCTCATGAGAACAGAGCAGAGGGAGGATAATCTTTTTCTCCCAGCTGGCTACCATTTTTTGATGCAGCTCTGGATACTGTTGACATAAAAGACGGCAAGCACATACTGCTAGCTCATAACAAGCTTTTCTTCCATGAGAACATCCAAGTTCTTCTCTATTTCTTCACTTGTCACTGGCCTCATGGACATAAAGCCATCTACTGCAAAACTCTGGCTGTGGCAATCTTCTTATCTACCATAAAGCCCACCCTTCAAATCCAATTTAGAGATAAAAATGTGGTGTGGAACCATAAAAGTCTTGCAGAAGTCCAAGCAAACAATGCTCTTTCTTTTTCCACTGATACCCTAAATCCATTGGAGTAGTACCAGACTTTTCAGGTATGATCTGCCCTTGTTGAAGCTGTGCTGGCTGTCTTCTATCATCTTCTCATCTCACACATGCCTTAACTACACTTCCAGGATGATTTATTCCAAGATGTTCCAAGCACTGAGACGATGAGAAGAAGGCAGCCCTCCCTTCATGCCTTACCATGCATACACCTTGTTACTCACTCTGTTAACTACCGTCCTGCTTGCTTATGCTCCTTAGGACTGACTTTGAGCACATAGGGGTGGCCACAGCTTATCCTGGATCTGCTAATGTCTCCTCATCCACTCCCATGAGGTCTTGGAGCTCCTAGCAGCTCCTAAGAGTTCTTTCTTTACCCTGGCATCTCACTGATTTCAGGACCTCCCTCACACACTCTGATTCCCTGGTTCACTACTGAATACCTTAAACTGAATCTGATTGCCTCAGAGTGCTTTTATTCATGCTTAGCACAGCAGAAGCTGAAATTCTGGAATCCCACAGCTCTGAACCTCATTCCAGGGCACTGTAAAAAAAAAATTCAAGTCTCTCTGAAACCATACACAGGTATTTGGAGAGGTGTGGATTCTGTAAAACTTACTTAATATGTTTATAGTACATGTGTCCTTCCTTTCTTCGGACTTAATGCTAATTTAAGATTTATTCTTTAGACCTCATGGCAAGAATACAACCAAGAAAGCTCCCTTAAAGTAACATTAAAATTAGCAGAGACCTTTCTATGGCCCCCAAAAGAAATTCTTTTATCACCCATAGTGAGTTTGTGAATTGTAAGGAATGTGATGATTCACTAGAGCTAATACTGCAGTCTTGTTAGGACCCTCTGATTTCTAATTGCGTGATCTTGCGATTAACCTGGTAGGAATTGAAAATGTATAAACTACCTATTTCAAGCACAAAAAGTATATGTATGTATATATATAAAAAAACGACATGTCTGAAATATTTGAGGAATATCAAAGTTTACTAAGTCAAAGCGTACCTTTAAAATTGGAGATATCAAACATTATATGTTTCTGATTCCTGTATCAAATGGAGATATGCATTATAATAGCAAGATCATTATAATCTATGTATGTATATCATTATACTATGATGTATTCTGAGTAGAAGCTCAGTTCCACCTGGTGAACATATGTGCAGCTTATATAGTCACACAGAAGGTCAGGCACACTGATACTAGATATTCATCTAGTATGGCATCTCACGACTGCTCTGGCTTGAACAGAATGATCCATTTTGTAAAATAGAAAAGTCCTGTCATTACTGGGCACAGCTTTCCTCAGAGTCTTTTCTTATGGGTCTTCAGGCTTGAGGATAAAAGGAAATAGTTTAAGTAATAGTAAACGTATACGTGAGTTCTTACTAATTAATTAGTTTGAGCAACTGGGGAGAAGCATAGAACCAGAATGCACATACGCTGCAAGGCTGAGTGAGAATTCTCTGTAACAGTTTCACTAAGTATATTTATGTCTTTTATGAAATGGAATTATAATTTTATTTTTCTGTAGTATTTTCACATACTGGATGTTAGAGATGCAGTCTTTCCTGGGAATTTTCCTGTGCTTTGGCAGTGGGATAAACTGGATCTGTGTTCTGGATCGTTTAAGTGCTGTGACTCAAAGCATTTTTAAAGCACTGAAATCCTAAATCAATATCAACTATTTATAGTTGATATATATAGGAACTATATATATAGAACTATATATAAACTTTGTTCTATGCGTATGACTCTTTTCTGAGTTTGATTAATAGGACTTGTGAGAGTTTTACATTTATGTACCCCAAAATGTTGGCTGAGATACCTTTTGTCATGCATACACATACTGGAATTGTTAAAAGGTCATGATAACTAAGACAGCAAGACATCAAAATACTCATTGCCATCTCACAAACACCAATATGTTAAGCATACAGAAGCAGCAGGAGATGATATTCCTACCTGCTGAAATCCTTAACCAGACAGCCTGTTAAGTTAGTCCCTAATTAAAATTTGTTGAAGATTAACTCTCAGAATAAGCAATAAGAAGGAAGCTGTGTGTATATTCCTCCTTTTCATTCTTAAATTAAGAAAAGCCTGAAGGTGAGGTCATGGTCTGCTGTCAGAGAGGTGAAGTAGTACTTAAAGAGTGGTGTATTTACAGATATTCAGTTTGTGGCATTACCTTGAAAAGTCTAAATTCTGAGCTATATGAAAACCAAAGGTCTCACTATTGACATTTTTCACAAGATTTTCAGAACAATGGACGTGGGTGTCCTATCTTCTCCTCTCAGAGGAACAACTTACCTCTGGAAATAACATCAGTAAGGTGTCCTGGGGGCTTTCTGACCTCTTTCCTAGGCTGTCATGACTGGATGTTATAACAGACCGCAGTGTACACTCTTTTTATGTGTACATTTTGCTGATGAGCATGTTCTGAAAACACAGAATGTTCTTGTTGAGTTGAACATAAAAAAAGAAAGCATATAAAATTGACTATAGGTTCTAAGTTGGTGTGAAACGAACAACATAAAAACAATTTGGCACAAATTGTGCCAAACCTACGCATGTTTATTTCTTTTTGACTCATCAGAATCTCTTTTAGACTTCCTGAAAACTGAACTAAACTTCTACGTTCACAGTGTTTAAGTGGATATAAATTGGAAAAAAAATAAAGATTGTCATCCTTGATTTCAAACAACTGTCCCCATTTAGATATGAAAGTGGACACACTCCTATAAAAATATTTATTGTCCTTCTTTCTCTCTTTCCCTGCCCCCTTCACTCTCTACTCTGTATGTTACTGATGCTCCAGGGAGAGTGAGATGAATGAATCAGGTCACAGAAGATAGTTTTCACTGCTTTTCTCTCTGAGCAAATGTGTATAACACAGGAAATGCACTTGATTGCTTTCCATTTATTTCTGCAGATATTAGTTTCTCTTATTGCTTGTTGTAAAGTTTAAGACAACAGCAATTTTTAAGGACTTGAAAGTGCTTTTCTATTTAAAATCAAACAAGACGAGCATCATTTTCATTCAGTGTGTTTGCTTCTTCAAGTGTGCTGACTGCATAGACACCCACAAAAACAATAAAATAAAAAGGAAGAGTAGGGGGAGAAGAGAAAATCTAAGTGATGGAAATGAGTAATTGCTTGGCAGGAAGTCTTCAGGGAGGGAGCTGACACTGTATAGCACATATTTCATGAATAATGAGAGGAGTCTCAGTGCTGTGCTATCACTGCCTATTGGGTCAGAAATTTCACATTAGTGGATTCATCAGAGCAGATCGGTGTCATAAAGACACTCTTTCCTGAGGTAAACGTACCTTTCTCTTCACTGAACTGTCATATCTTAGTTTGGATAGTGAGTATAGAGGAAAGTCTTATGAGATCTATTAGAAGAATATCTGGAATAGGGAGCACTTCAGCTATGATTTTACTAGTTTCATTTTTTTAAATTACAGAAGAAGGAAATTATATAAACAGATATATCTGTAGGTATGTGTAAAATGCACACATGTAACTCCTCTTACTCTAAATAAAAGGCTGAATATATGTGGTTAATGTTGGTTTAAGTACAGCATTTTGTCCAAAGGTAGGAACATCTGGCTTTTGCAAATACATCTTGTCTTCTTCCAGAGTACCTTAGTGCCATCTGTACTTTTCTCATTTTTCTGTTTATTCAAATCGAAGTAAGAGCTCTATCTTTATTTTTTAAGCAGTAAACAATTTAAACGTGTCTTGTATGAGGGTCATTTAATTTTGTGGGTGTAGGAAGAACTAAACAAAAAAGTCATTTTTGCCACTGCTGGAATGAGAGTGCTCTCTGCATGACTTTCTGTCTGATTTATTTGTTGACTAATATCCCCTTTTCCCAACACTTTTATGTTCTCAGTTTGACTGCTTGCAATATATTTACAGAAATACATGAACTAAAATTGTTGAGGAAGTAAAAGGTTCAAGGAAAGGTGAAAGCAATCATTTGAGTGTTCAAGCAGTTTGATTAAAATATTGTCTTTACCTCTAGAAACGTAATAATTAATGTTTACTCAAAGATGAATATCAGTGCAAGTAACTAGAACCTCTTTTCCTTGGCCACAGAAGCTAGAAGGGTTTCTTTGTATAACATATAGAGTTAGTTGAATTGAAGAAACTACTGGTATAGTCTTTCTCCCGCTTCACCATCAAAGTGATCTGGAACATGGGAGAAGGAAGATTTCAATCCATATGTCAGTTGGCTGATACGATTCTAGGGAATTGAAAAGACTAGATAAATTCAACTCACTTGTGTTAGTTGACAAGGTCTTTTCAATTACTGGAAGTAAACCTTCAAGAAATGTAGCTCCTCAGCGACTCTTTTTGAAAAAGTGAGTTTACAGTATACTGTAAACAATGCTTAAAGAAGCTTATACACAGCGAAATAGTGTGCAATGCAGATATAGGTCTTCTAAAACACAACGTGATTAATGGCAAAACTTATCTTCATGGCCTTCTCCATGGATAAACTATTTAAAGAGAACAATATAATTTTTTTTCGGTGAAGCACTGCAATCAAATCCCCTTTATCTTGTTTGTCATTATCCCACAGTATGAAACACATTCCGAAACTAAAGGAAATAACTGATAGGAGGAGAAATTTGTGAGAACTTGGGCAGATAGCTTCTGATGCAATTCCTTGATGTGATTAAAATCCTATACTGGAAATAAGTTGAGAATATCAGCAGTACTGACTTGCAAATATAGGTTCTATCTGGACTAGAATACTTTGGAAATCTTACACTGAACTCTAAGCTTTCTACAACAAATGAATAACTGTCGTAATGAGAAAGACCAAACCAAGTCAAACCAACCAATCAACGAACAAACCAAAAAACAAAAATTGTTTATTATGGAGGGCCAGACTCTCCTCTTCAAACTGTATTCTTTTCAGAAGAGAACTACCTTCTGTTTTGCATAATAGAAATGAATGGACCCACAGAGTGCTAGCCTACAACATAACATAACATAACTTTCAGAGAAGTTCAGCAGTGTGTTGGCTTCTTGGGAGTTTACTGTTGGGAGCAAGGATTAAACATTAGGGCATATACTTTCCAGGGGCAATATGAGTTTCTTCAGCAAGGCTGTAGAAAAATAATTAAAAAGCAATTTGCAGAGAAGGAGTGAAAATGAAATATACCCCTCTTCAGAGAAAGGTCCAACATCATCTACACTGGGGGTCCATTTCTGAAAAATAGGTCTTGCTCCTAGTGTCTCTGAGACTTAGGCTTACTGATGAGCACAATCCAATACATGTGTATTTATTGTGCCTAGCAATATGGTTTTATAAGTGGGCTTAGCAAGGTCTTGATTGAGGCTAGCAATCAGTTTGCTTTCTCCCTGTAACACTGCAAATCTGAAATCCCTAACTTGTGATGGAAAGGACTGAATTATTCATCAGCTGGTTAATGGCAGGTGATGAGATCTTTTCACACTACAGCCCTGTCAGTAGGTGTTTATTGCTCTGTTTCACTAGCAGCAATGCTATTACAGTGGGGCCAAAAGAAACCCACATACAGGCATGACATGTATCAGTAGGGATGGCTCTTTAAAGACTCCCTTTTGCCTGGAAGGTCATCTAAAGGTTATTATGAACAAATTATTTCTTCATTTCCGCTGAGTAGATAGCCTTAATGATCTGTCACCTAGCAATAGGTTGCCTGTTCAAACATAAAGAATGGCATGCTGATGGCTTATAACTGGAATCAGTGCATTTTAGCTATTCTCTTGTCAAGCATGTTTCCAAGATACATATAGTATTTGCATATTCATGAGCCTTTGCAGACATTGATGCCGTGAGGGGGCCTGTCTGATAATGTGATACAAGTTTGTACTGTGTCCTGAGGCACTTAAAGTCTATTAAGTGAATTGAATCTCTTCAGTTCTGTTCTTCCTCGGTGGTGTTCTTGGCCTGAAGGATGGGGTCTGCAATCAACACTTGAGTAAAATATCTTAGTTCTTTCCTGTCCACTTACATCTTTTCCTCACTGAAAGTTAATTCCATTTTATAGAAAGGCTTTATACTGAGCTAGATTACCTCTCAGAAAACCAGAGCATCGTTTTCTTATGCTACTGATGTTCTGAGATCAGTTGTGGTTGTTTGGCTGGAGGCGTGGGAGGTGACCTGCACTAGTAAAAGTGCCTTTTTTAAAATGTATTTTTCAACTCCACTTAGATATTGATCTCTTACCTTGTTTCTATTATGCATAGGTGGAGCAAATAAGAATCAGAAGTAATAGTAATGGTGGGGTTTAAAATGTGAAGAGATAAAAAGACATATAATCTTCCCCACTGAAGCACAGAAAAGGAATGTAGATTTCTCTTGTTAATATGAATCTTCACTGTCATGAGCATGTCTACCACCATGCTATCATTTTCAAGAGAGGTGAATTTAAAACATGTCAGCTGATTGAAAGCATAAGTAATAGTAAAACAGTATAAACAATGTGCATTGAGCCATTTTCTGAGTTTAAAATAGCTGGGTAAAAATAGATAATCTCCCAAATATGGCATTTACTTTTGCATTTGAAAGAAGAACCTATTCCCATCCCTTTGTTAGAAGAAAAGTGGATAGTGGATACACTCCAGAACACAGGTAAATAAAGATAGAACAGACACCTTCCCTGATTCTCCCATCCCTCAAAAGATGGAAAATCTTAGAAACAAAAAAAAAATCCTGATTTCTTCACCCCATGTGCTGGACATCATTTGAGGAGAAAAAACTGAACAGAAACTGATGTCATGGTACATTCTTTTGGTAAATATTGGTATTAATTGTGTAAAAAATGTGACTGGCAGCACAGAGAAATTACAAGATACAGCTTAATACATGATGTTGATAACAAGACAAAAACAAGGCTGTCAGTGCTGCAAGCACCAAATGGATAGGGGTTACAAAAGGAGAAGAGTGTGAATTGAGAAGCCAAACAGGAGCAAGTGCATTGGGAAATACTGATAACTTTCCTGCTGCCCCCCAAAAAGACAAACCCCTACACAAATGCACTCATAAAATTTCGCATTTGCGTACAAAAGAGGATTTTACATGGACAAGCTGATGTCTTGTCTGCCTTTGAAATGACAGTTTTACAGACTAAATTGAAAGTAAGATGTCATTTTGAGACTTGTATACTGTAGCTGATCAAAATAAGGAAAAGGCTTTTTCCAAAAGAAATATATTTTTAAAATCTTTGGATTTTTTGTTTTTCACTTAAATACTGTGTTGCAGTTTAACCCAGCAGTCAGCTCAGTACCATAAAGCCTTTTACTCACTCCCCCTAGGTGAGATGAGGGAGAGAATCTCAAACAAAATAGAACTCATGGATTGAGATAAATCCTATTTACTAAGAAAAGAAAATGGAAACAAAATTGTGATAATTACAATACATATGTATATCTGCAATGCAGTTATTTACTACCCGCTGAATTGTACCTTGCTAGCAACACAGTACCTCAACACCTGCCAACCAGTGCCCAATCCCTGAGCAGTGGCCCCTTGTCAAGCCAACTCGCCATAGATTTTCTGCCTTTTGCATGATATCATGTGCCCTGGAGTAACCTCTTGCCTAACTCAGGCCACCAGTCTTGACTCCTCCCTGCCTCTCGCTGCAGCCCATGAAGACAGTGGCTCTCCTGTGCTGAGACACTCCCCATGGCCCTGAGTGCACTCCTATCACTCAGCAACAATCAAAACATCTGTGTGCTATTAACACTTTCTTGACTGAAACCACAACAGATTTTTAAAGAGCTGTTTCTATTGGTTTCAAGAAAATGACCAAAAATCTCAAATTGAGAATGCTCCAGATGAAAACAGAAAATCATAAAGAGGCTTGTGTTGGAGGGACCTCAAAAATCATCCAGTTCCAACCTCCTGCCATGGGCAGAGTTGCCACCAGGTTGACCAGGGCCCCATTCAATCCAGCTTTGAACATCTTCAGATGCAGGCTCAGCTTCTCTGGGCAGCCTGTGCCAGTGCCTCATAAACCTGTGAGAAAACATTTCCCCCTAACTTTTAATCTGAATCTCCACTCCTTTAGCTTAAAGCTATACCTCCGTGACCTATCTCTTCTTGCCCATGTAAAACGTTGGTCACCCTCCTGTTTATAAGCTCCCCTTAAGTACTGAAAGGCTGCTATGAGGTCTGCGCAGAGCCTTCTCTTCCTCGGGCTGAACATGTGCAGCTCTCTCAGCCTTTCTTTGTAGGAGGGGTGCTCCAGCCTTCTGATAATCTTCATGGCCCTCCTCTGGACCCACACTAAGAGCTCAACATCTTTCCTGTGCTGAGGGTCCCAGACCTGGACAGAATACTCCAAACGAGGACCTCATGAGTGCAGAGCAGAGGAGGGCATTCACCTCTTATGACCTGCTGGCCATCTCAGAATACAGTTGGACTACAGTTGCTGGCCACCTCTGTAATGCAGAATACAGTTGGACTTCTGGGCTGCAAGAGGACACTGCTGGCTCACATCAAGTTTTTAATCCACCAGAACCCCAAGTCCTTCTACATGGGGCTGTTATCAGTAAGTTTTCTCAGATTGTACACATACCTGGGATTGCCAAGGCCCAAGTGCAGCACCTTACACATGGCATTGTTGAATCTCATTAGATTTACATGGGCCCACTTCTCCAGCCTGTCCAGGTCCCTCTGGATGGATTCCCTACAGTGTATTACCTGCACCACACAGTTTGATGTTGCCTGAAAACTTGCTGAGGGTGATCTTGATTCCGTTGTCTGTCATTGATTAAGATGCTGAAGAACGTCGATCCCAAGGCTGACACTTGGGGGACATCACTCGTGACCAGCCTCCACCCAAACATAGAACCACTGATCATAATCCAATGGCTGCAACCAGCCAACCAGTTCTTAATTCATTGAACAGTCCATCTTTCAGATCCATACCTCTCCAATTTAGAAAGAAGGATGTGGTGATGGATGAAGGTGAAGGATGTGGTGAAGGATGTGGTCAAAGGCTTTGCAGAAGTCCGGGTGAGTGACACCCGTCACCCTTCCCCTGTCAATCAGTGCCATCACTTCATCATGGAAAGCCACCAGACTGGTCAGGCAAGATCTGCCCGTGGTGAAGCCATGATGGCTGTCTCATATCAGCTCTTCATCTCATACATGCCTTAACATGGTAACCAGGAGGATCTGCTCAATGATCATCCCAGGCACAGAGGTGAGGCTCACTGGCCAGTAGTTCCCTGGGTCGTCCTTTGACCCTTTCTCAAAAATGGGAGTAATGTTTCCCTTTTTCCAGTCTCCCGGAATTTCTCTGAAATGCCATGATTTTTCAAATATGATGGAGGGTGGCTCAGCAGTCACATCAGCCATCTCTCTCAGAACCTCGGGGTGTGTATCATCTGGTCCCATGGACTTACAAACACCCAGTTTCATAAGGAGGCCTCTGACTTGTTCCACTGCTACAGTGGGACAGAATCTGAGCGCCTCAGCTTTTTCCATGTCTGAGGAAGCCATTTCTCCATCCTCATTAATCAGAGGGGAAACACTCTCCTTTGTTCTGTCTCTACCTTCCTGGGTACCTGCAAAACCCCTTGTTATTTTTCACACCCCAAACCAAGTTCAGCTGTATATCTGCCTGATCATATCTATTCACATGCAGACAACATCCCTGTATTCTTCCCAGCCTACACAACCCTTATTCTACTTCTTGTACATTTACCTCTTTTCCCCCAGTTTAAGCTGCAGGTCCTTGCTCAGCCACCTCCTCTGCTTGATTTCTGGTGGATAGGTAACTCATGTGCTCAGAAGGATGTCACTAAAGGACTGCCAGCTCTGTTCTGTTCCCATGCCCCTAAGGACATTTTCCCAGGAGATCCCATACAGCAGTTCCTTGAGCAGCTTTAAGTTTGCTCTCCTGAAGTGCAGGGTCCTAACTCTACTCCACCAGGGTGTGATCGCTGCAGCCCTGTCTACTTCCAGCCTTAAACTCCCTACTGCTCTCCTCTGCACTGGTGTGCACCAGGTCCAGTAATGCTTCACAGGTTGGCCTGTCTAGTACCTGGACCAGGAAATTATCCTCAATAGACTCCAGGAATCTCCTGGACTATCTGCCACCTGCATTGATACTATCCCAGCAGATGGCTGGTTGGTTGAAATCCCCCATCAGGAGAGGAGCCCATGCGTGCGACACTCCCACTTTTGAAGCAGAAAGACCTTATCTACAGGTGTCTCCTGATCAGGTGGCCTGTAGAGGGCCCCAACCACGAGTTGTCCTTTACAGGACTGATCCCTGATTTTAACCCATGAGCTCTCAGCCTGGTCATAGTTGTTAACTGGACACAGCTCTTTACAATCTATCCACTTTCTAACACAGAGGGCAACTCCTCCTCCTCTTCTACTCTGCCTATTCCTTCTGAAGAGCTTGCAGCCCTCAATCACAGCATGCCAGTTGTGAGATTCATCTCACCGCACTTCTGTGACAGCAACCATATCATAACTTTCCAAGCATGTCACATTCCTAACTTCTGCTTATTTCCTATGCTGCATGCAGTGGTATAAATGCACTTCAGCTGGGCTTTCTGGCTCACCACCTTTCTAGAGGGGCCCTACCTCAAACCTCTGAAAGGAACCTGAAGTTTTCCCCTCTGCTTCCTAGAGGGAACTTTCCTGAAATCTCCTATAGTGCCAACATCTCTAAGCCCTTCTATGTCCTGCTGACCTCCACCCTCTTCCACCATCAAATGTAGTTGACTGCACCCTAGTGAGGGACATTTTCTGACCTTCTCCTTCATACCTAGTTTAAAGCTCTCTCAGCAGGTTCTCCCAGCTCCTGGGCTAAGATCTGCTTTCCCCTTGGAGACAGGCGAGAATACCGATGCCATCGTAGTAGGCCAGCAGGCAGGTCAGGCACAACTTGCCCTTCTTATGTCTGTCTGTCTCAGATCACCTCCTCATTTTGCATGTGCTTTAACATGGCTTTGAGGCTCTGTGCCATGAACTTCCAGCCACAGACAGATATCCCTGTGTGATTCTGTTATTCCCATAATAAGAAGGCACACACTTCTTCACCTTTCTTTTTTTTTAACAATGTATCTATGGATTTTTTGTGCTCTCATAAAGGCATCTGAGAGTTAAAAGAGTTTCCATCTCTGTTCTGCTTCTTCCCAGAGAATCTTCCCCATTAGTTCCTTAAACAGCTGTAAGTTTGCTATTCTGAAGTTGAGGGTCCTGGCTTTACTGTTTGCTAGGCCCTTATTGCATGAAGTTGTAAATTCTGTCAGGGTGTGGTTGCTACAATCCAGGCTGCCTCCAGTCTTAACCTTTTTGTTGAGCTCACCTGCATTAGTGAGCTCCATTAGCACTTCACCTCTGGTTGGTCTGAGCAATAACTGGACGAGAAAGTTGTCATCAAAGGACTCCAGGAGTTCCCTGGATTGCCTGCAGCTCTCACTACTGCTTTCCCAGCAGTCACTTGGGGGTAGAATTCTTCCATCAGGATGAGAGCATGTGAATGCAACCCCTCTTGAGCTGAAGCAAGTAGGTCTCATCAATAGTATTCCCCTGATGAGGTGGCTGGTTGTAGACACTCACCACCAGATATTCTTTATTGGTACAGTTTCTACTTTTTACACACAAGCTCTCAAACTGAATATGTCTGTTTCTCAAAGTTAGCTCTTTGAATCTATCAATTTCTTACCATAGAAGGCAACTCCTCTGGTTTCTCAAGAAAGCATTTTCATGTTTTTATTTGTTTATTTTTCCAGGTTTAATCTTAAAACTAGTACGAGTCTTTTATCTTACTGGATTAAATACAGATTACATACAGATTTTATGCAGCCATCCTGAATATATCAGGCCTTTTCAGCGTAGCTTTGATCTAGTTTGAGGCCTTTGAAACCTGAATTGGATGAAATGTGAATGTATTTGTGGTGTAACTCAATGAGGAACATGGAAGTTCCTATTAGAGTCTTTGGGAATTTATTAGAGAAATGATGCCTAACAAGAGCTGCATATTATGGAAGAATTGTTAATTTTGAAATTAGCTCTGGCAGACCTGCTTAAAGAAGTTTACATGGGGAGAAAGAGCTCTGAAAATCATCTGAAATGAAGCCTGCAGTGGAGATACAGCAGGACGGCTGATGGGGGAATATGTTAGTTCTACCTGCTTTAATCCATTTGTTATCAGAAGGGAATTTAAACCATGCAGATTAATGAAGCATTTGAGTCAGATATATACTGATGACCTTGCTCCTGCTTCTTTACCATTTGTTGCTACGGAACCAGAGAGACGTGAAATTGATAAAGAACCTACGCCCTGCTCAGAGCTCCTGAGATAGTCAATTTGAAAATAAAATGGAACATTTAGGAAATGAGGTCCCAGCTTTCTGACCATATGCAGTACATGAGAGGCAGACTTTTTCGGTGTGTACTTTGCTAATGTCTGTGATACAGGTTCATTAAGTAAATTGTTGAGTATGACAGACCATATGGTGTGAAAGCATTCTCCTCCACACAGTCTGACTAATGAGATGTTGTGTAGGGAAATTTTCAGGTACTTGTCATCTCCCATTCTACTGTCAAGACATATTCCAAAGCTTTACTGCAGCCATTTCAGACTGTAGAAACAGGAACAGAATGCACGCCAAAGCTATTTCAAATGAATGTATGTGGTCCTAAGACCAAGAGCCTGACTGAACATTCAGAACTAGTGTCATTTAAAATCAACTCTGTAAAACTGTCAGATTTTCCTTCTTTCACCTTTCCCTCTACATCATGCAGGAGATACAGAATAGCCCCACATCTATGTCACCCATGGAAAGGTTACGTTGTGTCTTTCATGGAAGCAGTATAGTTTACTAGTTCTCTGCCACTCTGCTTGAAAATAAATGAAAGAATTTATCAAACATGTCTAACGTTTAGCATATAGTGAAAAGTGTTTTACAGCAGATGAAGTTTCTAAAGAGTATGTATCCAATTATGTTCATATTCCAAGTTTCAGTACATTGAGAAATGATGTCCAGCTTACTATCTTTGTAAGGTGAAATACATTCTTATTTTCCTGTTGTCTAGTGTGAAAAATGTAGTGTGTGCTGAGTGTCAGGGCATTCTAGAATCTTAATCATTGGGTAATTGAACGAGTCTACCCCTGTTATGCTTTTACAAAGTACTGTGATATCACCAAAATTTGCCTCTTAACTGGAAAACAGAGGAAGTATTAAAATGCAGATTTTTCTTTGCCCTTTGAAACTTTTAAGCAGAGTTTTCTGTCTTAGTTTACTCTGGTTGTTATTTCATTGTTAAATGGTGGGTACATTTTTTTTTTCCTATCTCTGTTGTATTTTTTTATTATTTCAATATTTCTTTTACAGTTTAATTCATTAAATGCTGTTAGGAAATCTTTTTAATATTTTCTATTTATGATAAAAAAGTAACAGTGGAATAGAAAGAATAACTGAAAAAGTACAGCTAGCATTTTCCTTTTACTGATGACCATACTCTAGAGACAACATCTTGAAGACAGATTATTCAGTGTGGTTTAAGCATAGCTTGTAAGTCAAATGATACACTGGACAATAGTGTCTGCTGTTATAAAGATTGCCAACAGAGGATGGAATTCCTAGGAAAACCTTTAATGTCTTTTGGAATAATCTATGTCTTGAAAATCACAGGTCATATTCAGTTTATCTTTGTTGATAAGGCTCTACTCTGATCTAGTCTGAGTACTGAAGGCAGCAGTTCTACGTCACTGTTGCCCAGTCAACTAAAAGATACTAATAAAGAAAATAAAATATAATAATGTACCTCAGATTTTGGGATGGGAGAAAATGTTTTTATTCCTTGCAATTAGACCTTCGTGTCTAGGTACCCAAGAGAGTTAAATTTCACATAGCAGATGCACCAAAAACTAGTGATGCTAAGGCAGGAAATTGATCATGCAAAGGACACTGAAACAGAGGATCTCATATCTGTGTTTAATAGCGTCCTGAGGTGGAGGTTCTGGTGATAGAAAAATGAAGAATGATCAGAAGGAGAGAAAGCTAAGGTTTCTCCCATTTTTCAAGCTGCCAAGAGAGGAGAATGACAAGAAAGTCCAGTTTCTGAGCAAAAACTTAAATGCCTCTTCTTCTGTATGCCTCTCCCACAGTGCGAGAAGACAAGAAGTAGAAGATGAGATTTAAAAAAAACAAACAAACACATTAGGAGTATAGTAGCAGAAATTTTTTGAAGAGCTACTCATTTGACAGCTGTGATTGGCCGATGAGAATGGTTAATAAGATTGGGAAATGGGTGCTGTCTTCAGGTAACAATCTTGGCAGAGAGACAGGAAAAAATCTCTGTTAAACACAACCTAGGTCCTCATCCCAGTAACGAGGGTGTGTGAAAAAGATCAGACTTCAGCAAAGCTGCATTTGAAGTTTTTTTACTAACTTAGAGGTCCTTTCATTCATTATCGTCCTTAGCAATTTATTGTCTGACAACTCTGCACCCCACCACCTTCTCTCAAATGTTGAATGAATGATAGGAGCGTTTGGTAGTCAGTCAGGAAAATCAGTTTTTCCTTTAGTTCACCCTTCATCACAGTAGTAGCAAAGGGTACAGAATTTGGGGATGTGGAAATCAGAGACAACTGGTTTTAAGTGGCAGCAAGGTCTGCAAGACAACAAGAAATGTAAAGATACCCATGTGGCACTCCCCCATCATTATTATATCTGTACATTTATAGCTCTGTGACAAAAGAAATCTGATCCACATAGTCCACTGTTTTATCTCTGCCTAGAAGTGTAAGAGTAATTTATAATATGCATTCTTTTTCTAGTCAGATAAAGGTATACAGAATTTTTAATCAGGGGCTCAGTTTTTGCTCTGTGATTTCTCTCGTAATTTGTCCTCTATTTTTCTCAGATATACCAAACCTTTAAAACTTTTCAGTACTCATGTTTAGTGTACTCATCCTATCTTTTTACTTTCTAATTCCTGAGTACTTTTCATCTTTTTAGAGTATAATTTCTGTAACACCTTCTGTTACCATCTAGTTGCTTTTAAGTTTCTATTCAGAACTAAGAAGTCTTTAGTGAAGAAGCTCTGTTCCCCTAGATTTTCATCTTTAACTGCTATGGCATTTGCAGCCTCAATTTCATCAAGCCAGGGTATTTTTAATTAAGCTGACAAGTACATTTTCTAAATCTGAACTAAATTCTGGTAATTGAGAAACAATAACAGTGATACTCTCAGGATCTAGACTATGTTCATCATGCTTCTTTTGGGAATGGCATTAAATGACTTACACATACCTCTCAACTGATGCTGCCCTTTCTTAAGAGTTTTTCGAAGACAGGCATTTTCTTGCCTGGTTGAATTACACCCAGAATCTCTTCTTCAACTCTATAGTAAGCTTCGAGCTTTCAAGCATAGCAGGAGGGAGGCAGTTTTTGACCACAGATGTATAAGAGTCACTATTGGAGACATGCAAGCAGAACTTTATTCTGTGTTTACTATTATGCACATAAAAGTATTTCAGGGTGTTTACATCTAACAGTGCTATAACATACCCAGACCTTTACAATTTTCTGTTCTGTTTGCATTTACTGACTTGGTTTGATGCTACTGATTATCCAAGGGGTCAAGTATGTCTTTGGACTCTTTGAGCAACACACACCTAAATATTTTAAGAATCATAAGATCAGTTGAAATTTCAATCATGCTGACAGTATCCTACAGCCACCTGTCTCTTGTGAGTTTCATTCTGGGCTGGAAAGCCTCTGCTCCTTCAATTTTATTATTTCTATGACTTCCTGTCAAATTTCTGACATTTTTTCATCCAGGCAACTTTCAGTCTTGAAACAAAGGACTGAATTTTAGGTTTATATTTCACTATAGTTTTGTCATTCCCTAACTATCCCTATTTCTGTTTGTCTTTTGAAGAAGAATACAGCTAGTACCATGGTAATTATCTTATTCAAAAGATATACTCAAGATTTATGTCACAGAATGTCATAATCCAACACACTCACTTTTGGAGTAACAGATTATCATCTGAATCTATTTGAATAAAGGTCAGCTGAGTGGTAGGTTTCCTTTAAACTGGAACCTATTACTTGCAGGAACAGTGGGAAAAAATATTTAAATTTGAGATGTTCTGTACTCTTTCCAGGAAGCTTTAGCTTCTGTATATTTTTCTGCTTTTCAAAGAGCCTTTGCTTTATTTTGTTGTTGTTGTTGTTGTTGTTGTTTAGTCTGGGTATATTTCTGTGATTTTTCCTCCAGGCGCCAAGAAGTACAGAGCAGAACAAACTCTTCTGTTCTACAATGTATTTGCTGGAATTAAATTATTTCATGTGTAGTGGACTCTACAGGTTAAGAACTGGCTGTAGATATGGCTTGAGGCAGCCTTCCAGGCACCATTCTAGAAATGAGTGCAGTATTATTGAAAGGTTGAGCTTTTAGAAGGTGGAGC
The DNA here is from genome assembly GCA_023055505.1 of Callipepla californica brunnescens. NCBI lineage: Eukaryota > Metazoa > Chordata > Aves > Galliformes > Odontophoridae > Callipepla > Callipepla californica. The sequence continues at coordinate 4,768,987 of JALIRH010000031.1, read as the reverse complement.
TGCTCATATGGGCTGAAAATGTGTGATATTTTCTTTGAGAGTCTAACCTTTCATATTTTATGAAACATTCTTTGGTGTACAAACAATACATGATTTAAATATTCTCAAGGTGAATTAACTTCCATAAGCCTTCTCTTACAGAGATACTAAGGGCAGAGTTAATATTCCAAGGCAGAAGTTCAAAAATTTTTAGGTTTTGAATGAAGTGTAAGTGCGGATACATTTGAGACATCTGGAAATGCTGGTGGAACTTGTCCTTTGTAACAGAAAAAAAACATTCTTTGTCCATCTCTTTTATAACTTTCAGGAAGCCAAGGGGATTTTTTATCTGTGGTAGCAGATCAAGCAGAACTGTCATCAGAAATGTATTTATTTATTTTTCTTGAGAGATGGGAGAGGATGTGAAGCAGGAAAACAAAGCTATTGCAAGTCCATTTTGTTAGATTATACATGCAATCAAGCAAGCATTATAACATGGATACTTAAACATGGACTTTAGCTGGGGATAAAGAATAAAACTATTAATTTTATTTCTCAGCGTAAGACATGCTTGTTTTTGTTTTGGTTGTTTTTTGCAAAATTACTATTGGAGATATTAATATTGGCTAACAAGCAAAATTTGAACCTATTAATTTTATGCACACTGGCCACAAAAACAGGAAACATGATAGGCTTGTGGCAGAGCAGTTGTAAGGCTACAGAAAAACATGGACCAAGGTGTATTGGTCTACACTCATCTGAACATGAGCCAGCAGTGTGCCCAGGTGGCCAATAAGGCCAATGGCATCCCTGCTTGTGTCAGAAATAGTGCTGTCAGCAGGAGCAGGAAGTTGATCATCCCTCTGCACTCAGGTCTGACAAGGCTGCACCTCATCTACTGTGTTCAGTTTGGGGCCCTTTACTACAAGAAAGGCATAAGTCTTGGAGGGTGTCCAGAGAAGAGCAGTGAAGCTCATGAGATATCTGAAGCACAAGTCCTCTAAAGACCAGCTGAGGGAGCTAGGATTCTTTAGTCTGGAGAGGAGGAGGCTTATGGGAGATCTTACTGCTCCCTGCAACTACCTGAAACGAGTGTTGGTTTCTTCTTTTGCATAAATAGTGATAGGACTAGAGGGAATGGCCTTGAGTTGCATCGGGGAGATTCAGGTTGGATATAAGGAAAAACTTCTTATCCAAAAGAGTGGTCAGCCCTGGAACAGGAGGTGGTGGAATCACCATCTGTGTAAGTTTTCAAGAAATGTTTAGGTGCTGTTCTGAGGAGCATGGTTTAGTAGGCAACATTAGTGGTAGGCAGAAATTTGGACTAGATTGTCTTAAAGGTCTTTTCCAACCTCAGTGATTCTATGATTTTATTTTATTTTATTTTATTTTATTTTATTTTTTATTTTATTTTATTTTATTTTATTTTTTTCCTGGAAAGGTTTGTCAGTGTGTGAGAGCTTTTACCTATGAGAATTGTCAAAAGGGGAAAATATCCAAAATTCAATTATTAGGAATTATTTACCCTGACTAAACTTGTATTAGTCCTGTGTGCTTAAGATCACATATATGTCCTTCCTATTACACTGCACCTGAAACAAACACTGAGACAGAATTTCTTTTATTCCTTCAATATGCTAGCGCTGCATTAGCCAATCTATTTAGCAGTGATTACTTACATTCTGTAGTCTTTCAGAATTTGTTTGAAAATGGAGATAGAGATTAATCACAAACTGTTATCCATTATTTTAATATTCTTTTTATTTAAAAAATGGTATTGGCACCTGGTTTGACTAATGAATTGTACAGCTCATCCTTACTGCCTCTCAGAAGGAAATAATGTTCACCAGTGTGATAACTGGAAGAATGTTTGTTATCTTAAAACCTGCGTTATTAGGTCCAAGTAAATTTGGTGAAACGTGATTTCTCAGAACACTTCTCATGTTGCCTTTCTAAAAGACATTATTCTTTTCTTGCTTGATGGATGTATATCACATAACACTGTGTAGCAATAAACTATGATTTAAGTTCATAGGAGGAAGCGGTGAATTAATGAGTAGGATCAATATTTTAAGTAAACGAGTTTGGCATGCACTTAAGGATGCTGCTAACTAATGGTCCATAACAAGCTGGAAATTCTTGCTGAATTAATATAATGTATATCTTAAACATGTATATTGTTCCTTTCTTTTTATGTTGAAAAGTGATGTCTTCTGTAATGAGATAAAATAGTCCAATAAGACTAGCAGCAAATCTGCTCCATTCAGAGTCTGTATTTTGAATCAAACATTAAAAGTGTGCAGCCACTCTTGTAAGCAGAATTTTTGCATATGAACATTGTTAGGACTTGATACCGGGGTAGGTGTTTACAGGTGGATCATTTTGAATTTGTACAGAACTATTCTTTAGCCACTGATCATCTTGATGGCTAAAGGTTGAGTTCAGCCTTTAAAAGGTTTTCCAGTTTATTAGGAATTATTTCAACCAGAAGTTGAACACATTTGGGACATTTTTTTCCTCACTTTTAAATGTGGCTGTGAGACACTTTATGGAAAATTATATAAGTATTGCTTAGCTGAATTTTGTTGTTCTCTTACTGACTTTTGTAAACATAGGCTCACAATGTGGTAGAGTTAAGGTGCCATTAATTCAGAAAGGCATGGCTTGTATTTGAACATAGGATGCCAATGGAGTCTGTCCCAAGTTTTCTGTTTCTGTCTGTTGTCATCTGTAAGGATTCTAAGTACAACTTAGAAGCTAACCTGTTACTCTATATATTCAGAGGTTATCGAGAAAGTGCGCTGCTCCCAGTGCTGGAATAAAAGTATGTACAAACTGAAGACAAGTTTCAAATTATTTTTCACTAGAAAATTTATGTAAGGCAGTGATAATGATTTGCTTTAATTAACTACAACCAGATGCCAACAAATCTGAATGTCTCTCTGAATTATGTGAGTGAAGTTTATAAAATGTATCACATGTTGTTAGAGGCAAAGGTTTTCATTTGCCTTCTAGGATTATTGTCTGAAGTTTATCTTTGTTTTTGAAATAGCTAAAGTTTCTACAATCTAGTAGTGTATTCTTAACAGAGAATGCTAACAAAACTGGGACACTTTCAGTGACCTATATCCATGCTGATTACCTGTTTCATTATTGTTTGGCCTTAACCAAAGAAAATAAAACAAACATCAGCAGTAATGAAAAATGAAAGCAGGTCAGTCTAAAAGCCCTCTTCATAAAAATCAGAACAGAACATACAGTTTCTAAAGAAAAATGAGAAATAAATAGTTAATGAAAGGCAATTACGAATTTTAAAGTATTAACCATAATGATTAGCAGAGAGTTATTAAATTACTTCTGCATTCAGCACTGTGTAACATACACTTTGGGAAACAAGAAATACTGTAAAAAAATTACTCTTATCTTTCTTGAAAAAATAGGAAGAAGATATTTGAGTTTTTCTTGCCTGAATCCTAAATTCTCTTTTCAGTCAGTGATCTTGTAACAAGTAACTGAGCAACTGAAACTGGAACTGCAAATGTCTCAGAAAAATCTAAAAGGACTACCATACCCAGGGAAGTTCATACTCAGTTAGGAAAGAATTTGGTTGAGTATGAGGAGTCTTTAGTTGTAGCTCAGAAATAGATGAATGGATGTAATACCACGTTATCATAATTGGATATCACTTATACAAATAAATTTAAGGTATGTTCAATATATTTGGACTTTGAAGGAATAAATTCTGGTGGTAGATCATATACTTAATAGTTATGAAGTTCCAGTTTTAACAACATCTTGCATCTTCCCCATCTGTGACTGTAATCTCTGAGTGTTTGAAAATTGGGGGTTGAAATAAATGGGTTAAGTTTGTAATATGAATGTAATGTATAATATCAATTTATTCTTGAACCTCAAAGGAATAGTAGACAGTGGCATCTCAAATTCATTTTTGAATTTATTTTTGTCTAAGAGTTTGACTACCTATGTCGTTGTGGCCTACAAAAGGTTTTCCCATCTCTTTTCACTTCTGTTGACTCTGCTTTAAAATTTACTGTACATAACACGGATGTAAACATTCATTGTTTTATGCACACATTTTCACAACTCCATCCTTGAATATTTTTATATATGAACTTGGAGGGAAGCATGAGGACTTGCAGAAAAAGTGTTTTCTCTGAGAAAATAAATGAATGAAGAAGTTGAGATTGGACAGATCTGACATGTGAGGAGAATAGGAAGAGTCCCACATCAGCGTCAAGGGTGCACCCCGTGCCTGTCTACTCCCCTTCCCCAGCTCTCCCTAGGCAATATATTTGGTGTCTGGAAACTTACGGGGAGGTGAGTAGGGAGATGAGGGAGGATTCACCTAAGGGGGGCACTAGGGCAAGATAGTCATCCCCACGCCTTGAGACTGCCTCTGCCAATAAAAATGAAAGGGTAATTGTACGTGATTCCCTTCTCAGGGGAAATTGGTCAGGGAAAACTCTGAGCTTCCTGACCATTTCAGGGGTATAGTGCAGCTGGTTTAGGGAGTGGGAGTACATGTCATATCTTTCTCTCTTCCTACTGGAGAGGTGAGGAATATGGAGTGGTCTAGAAAAACTCAGGCCTTGAATAAAACTTGGCTGAAAGGTATGTGGACTCTTGTCCTGATGGGGGACTTCAACCAAACAGACATCTGCTTAGATAGTGTCAATGCAGGTGGCAGACAGTCCAGGAGATTCCTGGAGTCTATTGAGGATAACTTCCAAGTACTAGACAGGCCAACCTGTGGTGAAGCATTACTGGACCTGGTGCACACCAGTGCAGAGGAGAGCAGTAGGGAGTTTAAGGCTGGAAGTAGACAGGGCTGCAGCGATCACGCTCTGGTGGAGCTTGAAATCTGGAAGAATGCAGGCCTGGCAAAAAGTAGAGTTAGGACCCTGAACTTCAGGAGAGCAAACTTAAAGCTGCTCAAGGAACTGCTGTATGGGATCTCCTGGGAAAATGTCCTTAGGGGCATGGGAACAGAACAGAGCTGGCAGTTCTTTAGTGACATCCTTCTGAGCACATGAGTTACCTATCCACCAGAAATCAAGCAGAGGAGGTGGCTGAGCAAGGACCTGCAGCTTAAACTGGGGGAAAAGAGGTAAATGTACAAGAAGTAGAATAAGGGTTGTGTAGGCTGGGAAGAATACAGGGATGTTGTCTGCATCTGAAGAGATATGATCAGGGAGATATACAGCTGAACTTGGTTTGGGGTGTGAAAAATAACAAGGGGTTCTACAGGTACCCAGGAAGGAAGAGACAGAACAAAGGAGAGTGTTTCCCCTCTGATTAATGAGGATGGAGAAATGGCTTCCTCAGACATGGAAAAAGCTGAGGCGCTCAGTGAGGTGCTCAAAAAGATTTTTGCCTCAATCTTCGCTGCTAGCCAGGCTCCCCTTGTCAGGACCGTGGTCTGTCAGGACCCTGATCCTCTAGATGTGGGTGATAGGAGCAGATTCTGTCCCACTGTAGCAGTGGAACAAGTCAGAGGCCTCCTCATGAAACTGAGTGTATGTAAATCCATGGGACCAGATAATAAACACCCCATGGTTCTGAGAGAGATGGCTGATGTGGTTGCTGAGCCACCCTCCATCATATTTGAAAAATCATGGCATTTCGGAGAAATTCTGGGTGACTGGAAAAAGGGAAACATTACTCCCACTTTTGAGAAAGGGACAAAGGATGACCTGGAGAGCTACCGGCTGGTGAGCCTCACCTCTGTGCCTGGAATGATCATGGAGTAGAGCCTCCTGGTTACCATGTTAAGGCATGCATGAGATGAAGAGCTGATCCGAGACAGCCATCATGGCTTCACCACGGGCAGATCTTGCCTGACCAGTCTGGTGGCTTTCCATGATGAAGTGGTGGCACTGATTGACACGGGAAGGGTGATGGGTGTCATCCACCTGGACTTCTGCAAAGCCTTTGACATGGTCCATCACCACATCTTTCTCTCTAAATTGAAGAGGCATGGATCTGAAAGATGGACTGTTCAGTGAATTAAGAACTGGTTGGCTGGTTGCAGCCATTGGGTTATGATCAGTGGTTCTATGTTTGGGTGGAGGCTGGTCACGAGTGATGTCCCCCAAATGTCAGCCTTGGGATCGATGTTCTTCAGCATCTTAATCAATGACAGACAACGGAATCAAGATCACCCTCAGCAAGTTTTCAGGCAACATCAAACTGTGTGGTACAGTTGATACACTGTAGGGAATCCATCGAGAAGGACCTGGACAGGCTGGAGAAGTGCGCCCATGTAAATTTAAGTAGATTCGAGATTGCAAGTTGTTGGACTTGGACCAGGGCTATCCCAGGTATGCATATAGCCTGAGAGGAGGGCTCAGTGATAGGAGCTCTGTGTAGAAGGACTTGAGAGCCCTGGAGGACAAGAAGCTGGAAATGAACCTTCAGTGTGTGACTGCAGCCCAGAGGACCAACCAAACCCTGGGCTGCATTAAAAAAGAAATGGCCAGCAGGGAGAGGAAGGTGAATATCCCCTTCTACTCAGCTCTTGTGAGGTACCCTCTGGAGTGCTGTGTCCAGGCAGTCCTTCCCATATGATGCTGAATTTTGAATTTGTTCCTAAAGCTGTGCTAGTAACATATCAGTCTTTGGGCTACTGCTGAGTAGTACTTTTGCCATGTCATGTTTTTTTACTTTTTCTGCCCAACACTCGAAGGCCAGTAGCTTGGGGGTGGGCAAGAAGCTGGGAGGGGTTACAACCAGAACATCTCACCCAAGCCAGCTAAACGGTTATCCCATACGATAAAGAATCATGCTCAACAATAAAATCTCAAATAGGAAGAAGCAGAGAATGTGGGTTATGGCATTTGTGTTCCCTGGTACCAGTGTTGAGGCCCTGCACCCCAAGAAATAGCATCTGCCTGCTCGTGGCTAGTGGTGTATGAACTGCTCTTTTTCCTTTGTTTTATGTGCAGATTTTGCTTATTAAACTACCTTCATATAGAACGGTGGGTTTTTTTTACCTTCAATTTTTCACTGCATCCCTGGTAGATGGGAATGTGCAAAAGGCAAAGAAGGTGTTTGGCTGCAGGCAGGGGTCAAGACACTGCAGTCATATTTGGTGCATTTGTTTTTTTTGTTCATTGTTGATGGAAGTAAAATTTGTAAAAAGCATGTGATGAATGCATATTTTAATGGTAATTCTTTGATGTGTATTTCACAGAGGTGACAGCTGGAAAATATTGGAGATATATATGTTGAATTGTTTGCCGTGATGGGGTGTCTGGACTGGCCTCATTGCGGGGAGTCTGGAGCTACCCCAAGCCAGAAACGTGCAGATCTAGCAGGCAGCAATGACCCAGCCTCAAAGCATTGCTGAGACTCTCAGACAAACTGGAGGAACCTCTGGGAAGGCATATTTACGAAAAGTTAAAAAAACATTGTTTGGCAGAGAGAAGTGAAGAAAATCTGAGGAAAATAACCCTGTAGATAGTATGGTCAGTGAAGAAGGAGAGAGAGGAGGTGTGCTAGGCAACAGAACAGGAGTGGCCCATGATGAAGTAGGCTGTCCACCTGCAGCCCATGGGCACTATGCAGAGCAGATCTCTGTGGGCATCCATGGAGGAGTTCACAGTGCAGTAGTGGATGAGGCCTGAAGGAAGATGCAGCAGTGATGATCCCATGCAGCAGTAGGCTTCTGTCAGGAGTTCCTGCAGGCTGTGGGGGCCTGTAGAGGAGCGGACACCTGGGTGCTAAGCTAAGCCACAGAAGCATGTTAAATAAAAGGAAGGAAGAGAATGCCTGTAAGAAGATTTAGACAAAAATAGAGGTCCTTTAAATCTTACACTACCATTCACTGAAAAGAGATTAAACTAGATACACTAAATCTAGAATTGCCGTTATCAGCAAAACAAACAATGGAGTATAGTTCTAAATAACATAAAGTAGAAAAATTAATGGTGTTACATTAATAGGCAGAGATTTTTCTTGGTAGTAAATGCTATAAGTAATTTTTATGTTGCTTTGTGGTGGGCTTGGGCTATCATAAATAGTGACTGAATTGGGGCACAGATTCATGTATTATAATAGATTGTAATTGCTGGCGCACACAAAACAAACATTAGTGTTTAACAGACTGTGGAAATCATGAGTTGTGCTGTCTATATTTCATGAGGGCTTATTCAAATGATTGTATTCTGTAGTGACCTTAAAAATTTTATTTTTTTCCTTTGACTAATCATTTAGAATCTTCATTTTTCTAATGTCATGAGTACTGTTTAGGAAAATGCATTTACCTTTTCTGAAATATAATAAATAAAATTTGAGGTTCATTGTTAAGAATATTATGAAGAAGGTTGTCACGGTGTTATCCGTGACGGTAACCCAAGGGGGAACCGAGAAGGGAAAAAAAAACTGTCCCGTCAGTGGCCGCGCGGCTGCCTCAGCAGAGCCGCACGCTCCGGGGGGAGGGGAAAACAGAGCGAATAGAGGGTCTGTAAAGAAAAACACAACGGCACGATCTGAGAAGGAACGGTAACTTTACTAAATCTAATAGAATTGAACAATTGAGAGAGAGAGACAAAATTTCCAAACCAGAAAACTGGGAGCTTACTTTACACGTGCTGAACTCCTCACGGCAGCCCCGACAGCGCGTCACAAAAAGCGCGGGCTTCGCGTCTGGTGCCGAGCTCCGCCCCCCCCCTGCTCCCACAGCATTAACTCCTTAACGGCCTGCATCATGTTCTGATGTGGAATACCGGCATCAAAACCACAAAACCACAACATTCCACCCCTTATTCCACATCATCACATCATGCTTAACATGTATCTATATAGAACCAAGAACAGCAATAACACAGATTACATACAAATAGATCTATACATATACATATACACATGGAATCACAGACTGCACTCCCCCAGCATCAAATTCCCTTGTGGTACACACTGGACATCCCCATTTTTATCCATTACCCACCAGGTGCACCCAGGTCCCTGTGCAAAAACTGTTCCACGGAGGGGTCTGCCCTTTCCAGAGGCTGGAAGGAACCACACTGCTTTTCCCAACATGCTCTTCACATGTACTACAGGGACCTTATCTCCCTCTATGGTCTGTAGGGAGCTGGATTGTGTAGGACCATCTCGGTTTACTGATCCCCTAGTGTTGACCAACCAGGTGGCTTCTGACAGATTTTTCTCCCAATGCTTAAATGTCCCGCCACCCAGTGGTCGCCTCCACCATGGTGAGCACATAACGCTTACCATTGCGAGATCGCGGCAAGGTGATATAATCAACCTGCCACGCCTCCCCATATTTATACTTCTGCCATCTCCCTTCCTGCCAGAGAGGTTTCATCCTCTTGGCTTGTTTAATTATGGCACATGTATCACAGTCATTGGGTAACCTGTGCGATGACATCCATAGTTAAGTCCACCCCTCGGTCTCTAGCCCACTTCTAGGTCGCATCCCTTCCTTGATGGCCTGAGGTCTCATGGGCCCACCGAGCTAAGAATAACTCTCCTTTGTTCTGCCAATCCAAGTCTATTTGAGACACCTCAATTTTGGCAGCTTGATCTCTGCTGTAATTCTCTCACACGTGCTTGTAGTGCAGGGGTGGGTTTTTTATGCCACTTCTTCATGTCCTCTCCATTCTCTCGTAAGAAGCTCCACATGGACACACGCGACATGAAGTTACTGCTGTCATTTGCTCGAGCAGAGAGGCGGTTGCCTTTGATGGCTGAAACTTTTATCAGTTTGATCAGTTTCTCCATCAGATTCTTTGGATCATCCCCGTCTTCATCCGGTGTTTCTGATACTGACACAGGTCCATCCCGGTTCATCAGTAAGGACAATTCCTCCAGTATCATTTTCAGTATCTTCTTTATGTCACTGACTTCTCCTGCTACCGATGATACAGCTGCAATGGAAACGTGTGATGGTGGAAGTTGTTGTTCGAAATTTTGAAGTGTAGTAACCACTTCATGAAATGGGAGTCTTCTGTTTCGGCCCTCGAGTATATTGAATGTTGCTACCAGTGTACTTGCGTACCTTTCTGGTGCTGTTTTTGAGAGCTTCCGATATACATCAGCTTTACACCATGCTTTCTCAGGATCGCGGTCCTGGTGTGGATTGTTAGGGACGAAAGTAGGATCGTACAGCATTTCTACTACAGCCATTTCTCTCAAAAATTGGACGCCCTTCTCCACAGTATTCCACCTTTCCACCTTAGGCTCCAGATCATCTTTGTAAGGAAATCTCTCCTTTACAGCTACTAGTACTCGTTCCCAGAGGGTAGCAACTCCACTCAGACATCTACTAATCCCTCTGTCGATAGCTGGGTCTCGAGCAATGCTTCCCAGTTGGCGGGCTTCGTTGCCATCAAGGGACACGCTGCTGGCACCGTTGTCCCAACACCGCAGCAACCAGGTGACAATAGGTTCATCGGAGCGCCGTACAAACTCCTTTCTTGAACCCTGGATTTCAGTCATCTTTAGGGGCCGACGAATAGTAGTAATGGTGATTTCTTCATTATCACTGTCCTCTCCATGTCTCACACTTTTCTTAGTGGCCTTTCTAGGTGGTGGTGGTGGTGGTGGTGCTGAGGAGGGCCCCTCACCTGGATCTTCCTCTTCTCTCTCATCTCTGTCGTCTCCACGTTTCTCACCTTCCTTAGTGGCCTTTTTAGGTGGTGGTGGTGGTGGAGTTGGTGCTGAAGAGGGCCCCTCACCTGGATCTTCCTTTTTTTCCTCTGCTTCTTCTTCTTTCCGTTCTAGCCGAGAGGACACAAGTTTCCATTTCTGGCTTTCCACAGGGGCAACCGACACGGATGCCGGTGCTTCCTGTGACTGGTCAGGTTTAACCTCAAGGTTTTCATTTTTGCTTTGAACCTCGGTTTGGAAACCATTTCTCTCAAGAATATCAATTATAGCTCGATAAGCACAAGCCAAGCCCCAAACAATCCGTTCCTTCTCAGATCTGCCTGAGTCACATGACTCCTGACCTAAACACTCACTGAATTTCTCAGGATCCCGCAGGTGCTCAAGATCAAAATCACATTGCACCGGGGGTCCCCACGCTTCTAATTTCTTCCCTAACTTTTCCCACCTTCCCTGCCATTCAACACTCTCTGGTTCTGAGGAAGGCTTCCTCCACTGGATGTAAAATACCATTGCACAGAGTACATTCAGGAAGACAGATAACACAGTTGCCAGACTGACACCTTGAAGATAGGTAAAAACCTGAAAAGAGTACCTGGAAACCAATCCAAATGCCCTATAATCTGTCATATTAACCAGGCTGTTTAGGCGGGAGGGGGGTAACCCCATCAGCACACTAAAGCAGCTGTATGCAGATATGACTCCGGTGCTGAACATGAGGAGCTTAAAAAGACGCCAACATGCTCTAAGGTACATGAAAACCCTTAGTCCACTTAGCACCAGTTTCACAGGGGAGTACAAATTCTGCATTGCCCGCATTCTCCACCAATAATGTGTCACGGTGTTATCCGTGACGGTAACCCAAGGGGGAACCGAGAAGGGAAAAAAAAACTGTCCCGTCAGTGGCCGCGCGGCTGCCTCAGCAGAGCCGCACGCTCCGGGGGGAGGGGAAAACAGAGCGAATAGAGGGTCTGTAAAGAAAAACACAACGGCACGATCTGAGAAGGAACGGTAACTTTACTAAATCTAATAGAATTGAACAATTGAGAGAGAGAGACAAAATTTCCAAACCAGAAAACTGGGAGCTTACTTTACACGTGCTGAACTCCTCACGGCAGCCCCGACAGCGCGTCACAAAAAGCGCGGGCTTCGCGTCTGGTGCCGAGCTCCGCCCCCCCCCTGCTCCCACAGCATTAACTCCTTAACGGCCTGCATGATGTTCTGATGTGGAATACCGGCATCAAAACCACAAAACCACAACAAAGGTATGTCATGATAGGGCTGCGTATTAGTTTCTGAAGGATCATTTTTTCAAGCTCTTCTTTTTAATTCTTGTGATGTCTCTTTTTTTCCAGACGTCCATACATAAGAATTTTTCCTTCTGATTTGCTATTTTTGAGCAGGGAAAGAGGAATAGAAACACAAGAAAACCCAATTCCTAGTTGAAAGCACAACTCCAAAAATATGATGATTCTTTGTCCACGTATGTTGGTTTCTCTGAAAGTAATGTCTCCTGTAATTTCCTTGTAGAATTAATTCCATAGAAACTACATCAGATACAAATAGTACAATCATGCTCTTCAGTAGAGTAAATGCTCACCTACAAAACACTGTTTTTAATATACTCAAAATCATTAGCTATGCATTTTGACCAGCAGTGAACAAGAGCCTGCATGCTGTGCTTGTAACAAACTGCACCAGAGGAGGCAACCCGCTGGAGTCACCACTTCTGAAATGCATCCACTTGTTGGTCACCATAAACATTCAGCAGGCATTGACAAATGTCAATCATAGAATCATAAGGGTTGGAAGGGACCTCCAGAGACCGAGTCCAAACCCCTGGCCAAAGCAGGTTCCCTACACCAGGTCACACAGGTAGGCGTCCAGGCGGGTCTCCAGAGAAGGAGATTCCACAGCTCCCGTAATAATGAGTGCGTAATGACCGCAATTTTTTCTGCATGGAGAAATTCAGTGATACACTCTTGCTTCATCCATGTTTCCATGTCAGACACCATTTTGTTAGACTCCCTCTGCTGCCATCTGTCACATGTCAACAAAATGCAATGGAATACTGTTGGGAAGGTTCAGCCTCTACTGCCACGCCATCTCAGACATCATGGGCCAACATAATAGAACAGAACACCTTACTTTTGGAGCAACTCTCGTAGTAGTTTTTGCCAATGCTGCTGATAGAAGAACAAGACAGATTCTAGTGTGAGTGTAATAAAAAATGGTCTTTATCTTCTAATAAAAATATTTTAGGTAAACTTGTATTGTGATCTTGATGCTTATGATCTTGATGCACTTCAAAGCTTTGTACTTCCTTGGAACAGAAACATAGTGCATATTGAATCAAATTGTTGACTTAGGGAAAACAAAACCAAGTTAGTCTTTTGAGAGAGCATTTACTGGATAGTGCACAGTCTGCTGCTGAACCAGGAGCTTTACAGTTATCTCATTAATCACATTAGTAGTCAGTCTCCATCTGGCATCATTAAGACAGAAAATTTCAGCTTTCTGGAGCTGTGAGATTGTTTGATCTTGTGCTTTATATTGTGAATCTACATGCAGAGACACTTTTAAGTATTTTTTTCCTCTCACAAATAATCCAGATTAATATATCACATGGTGGAAAGTCAGAACACATAATGTGTCAGCATCATGAAAGAGGCCATTTCAGAGAGAGAGAAGGAGAAAGTTCTCTTATGCAGCTAATAAAAGAGAAGATCAGATACACTTTTATTGTAATGTTTGTTAGTATATTTTGTTTAGTGAACTAATGAGTAGTTAATGACCCAAAATTAGAGAAATGTAAACTACAAGTGTCGTATTATCCAAACTTTTTCTCAAAATGTAAACAGTAAAAGGCAGATTTCAGAGTAGAGACTTAAGAACAGTATCAAATAGAAGCAGTAATACTGATATTGAATGCATATGTAATAGTAGCAAGAATTTTGTCATGCACATAAAATAAGCAGACAGATCAGAAAGTCACCATGTTGCTGACTAATCTTGATCAAACTATTTTGAAGGGAGATGAAGAAAATGGGAATCAAGAAAGGAGGAGTATTTAGTTCATCAGTGAACTAATGTACGCAGGCACTTAAGAACTGAGCTAACTAAAATATATGTTAGAGGGATTGTTGGCTTCAGATCAGTGAATCAGATTGTAATCATTCACTAAATGCCCCATGTAAAGATGTCAGTAGCAACAAACTAGAGAATCTCATTATAACTGTGACATCTCTTTCAGATCCTTCTGAATTATGCTTATATGCTGGTAATCAGGTCTATTTTCTTTGTGTCATTATAGGTCTGGAGGCATAGATAGGAAAATCTGAAACTAATGGCAAAACTGTTTTCAGAGGGAGCTGTTATCTCCATTTTGTGGCTTACTGACACGTTCGTTTTGAATGTGGCTTACATCTTTGAACATCTGCCAGTAGGTAAGTTCTGAAAAGTCTGAATAAGAAGGAGACACAGCAAATATATTTTATTTATGAGGGACTAGGTTTATTACGCTGATCTGAACCAATGGACATGAATAGACATTGGTGTAATGTCTCTGATAAACTTTTCTAATGTAATTGACAGTCTGTTCAAGAAAATCCTTTCTGTCTTACGAAAATTTTTAATTGCTGAATCTGACAAGAATGGCTGAATTGGGTTTTCTTTCAGAGTCTGAAAGGGATTTTAGTAGTGGATTATTGTTACAAACTTGTTTGGATTGGATTGTCTGCAGCTATGTAATTATACACTGCTTCTAGTCCAATCTCCTATGACTTTAATGTTGTAATATAATATAAGGTTTTAAAATCACTTTAAATTGATTAACCTTTGAGGTCCTGTCTTTTCCACTCTCTTCCTCCCTTCCCTTTTACTTTTTTTTTTGAAACAACAACAACAACAAAAATACAAAATCAGAATCACAGATGGACAGAGCAGGGCATCATTAGCTTTGGTCTGCTTCTTCATGCATGATTCCAGAAAGAGATTTGATAATCTCGTACATATGTTCCCTAAATAAATTAAAAAAAAAATCTTTAATTTTAATTACTGCTGCATTTCAGAATTTGTAAGTACTGAAAATCTCAGAGTCCTTCAAGTATTATGAATATAATGCTTTAATTAAACTAATATAAACTACTGTTTTATGCTATTTATTACTGTTTTATATTATTGTTCCTTCTTTATTTTAGAGAATGTAATTAAAACAAATTCAAGTTTCTTGAATCTAATCACAAGATTATGTATACAGAATATTTGTAAATATAAATACTGATACAAGCGCCCATTATTAAGTTTCATCGCCCACTTTGGTTTCTTCTTTCAGGCTATTTGCTTCTTAGTTTTCACTTTTCTATGCTCTATTTTCAGTTTTTCTATTATATTATTTTCTGTGCCCATACATCTTTTTCTTGCTGATTTCTTGTAAGTTTCATATGAAACTCAATAACATTTTCAAACAACATAAACTTATAGACGACTAGGGTTTGATGAAAGTCAGCTTGTCACAACATGTGAATCAAGAAATCATAGACTAGTTGCTAACAAAAGACAGCGAGAGATTTACAAAAAGGGCCTGAAGTGTTGCAGATGACATGAAGGTGGTAGGGAGTGTTGATCTGCCAGAGGGTAGAAAGATGCTTCAGAGAGGGACTGGATCATTAGGCCAAGGTAAACTGTATGAGTTTCAATAGGGCCAAGTGTCAAGTCTTGCATTTTGGTTACATAAACCCCAGGCAACACTACAGACTTGGGTAGGAGTGGCTGGAAATATGAACCAGCAGCAGGCCCAGGTGGCCAAGAAGGCCATTGGCATCCTGCCTTGTATAGGGAATTGTCTGGTGAGCAGGACTACAGAAGTACTACTACCCCTGTACTTGGCAGTGGTGAGGCCCCACCTTGAGCACTGTGTTCAGTTTTGGGCACGTCAGTTCAGAAAGGACATTGAGGTGCTGGAGCAGGTGCAAAACAAGGATAACAAGGCTTGTGAAGGGCCTGGAGAATATGGTCTATGGGCTTATTCCTCTCATCAAAACATGAAAGATAATTGCAGTGAGAGTGGGGTTGGTCTCTCACTGGTGAAATGTGACAGGACAAGTGGAAATGGCCTCAAGTTGCACCAGGGGAGGTTTGAGTTGGATGTAAGGAAAAACGTCCTTAAGGAAGCGATTGATAAGCACTGGAATAGGCTCCCCAAGGAGGTGGTTGTGTCACCATCCCTGAACGTGTCTGAAATCCATTAGGATGTGGTACTCGGGGACATGACTTACAGGTGAGTTTTTAGGCTAGTATGGTCAGGTTGAGGTTGGACTTGATGATCTTGTAAGTCTTTTCCAACTTGAAAAGTTCTATAAGTCGGTGATTGTAAATGCATGCTGATAGTACTAATTAGTGAAGAAGGAAATATTTAGCACTTCTCATCTGAAGTTACAGTGGCTTGTATAATGCTATAGTGGGGTTACAATTTTTTTTTTTTTTTTTGGAAGGTAAAGCTAGGTGGCAGCATCAAGAATAAATAGATGCCTGCACTATTAACCAATTAAACAAACATCATCATTAGAAAGTCTTGAAATGCAGCTCTAATAATTTCCTATGTTAGCAGAGATTGAAAAGTTCTAAGCTCTGCATTCTCTCTGTTTGGCAGCTCAATCCTGATTGAAGTACAGTTCTTGAAATGGTGGGTCTTCTCCAGTTCCACTTTAGTGTTAGAAGATTTAGTCCAGTGGTTACATTATAAACAGACAGGAAAGTGTCTGCAGCCTTATATACATCCACCCTTTCTGCAAAACTTGTTTAATCCTATTTGAACAAGAAAAGCTGAGTAATCACTTGTGTCCTGCTTGATAACTAACTGCCCCATCCCTCAGTCTTCCACTAGCATTAACATAGATGAGGCCAATTGTCCAACCTGATGATTATTTTTGAGTTTGAGTTTGTACTTTGAGATTATTTCCATGCAAGTAATTTTCTGTTTTCTGCCAAGATGAGAACTCTTGTGTAATATAGTCTTTTTATTTGCCAAACTCTATCTTGCAGTATTCTTTTAACTAAATTCAACAGAAATTGTACAAACAGGAGAATATGCATCAGATTATTTGATGTTAATATTCTTAGTCTTATTTGAGCTTGTTACATATATAGGATTTGACTTAAAAGATTAGTAGGGTTTTACTGTGAAATTTCTTGTCATCGAGAAATGTGAAGACATGTAAAACTGAAATGTAATAAGAGTCATCATGGTTGAAACTTTTTTAGGTTTTCAACATAACAGTGTTTGCACTGGCCAGAAAGTCAGGCAGTCCTGATTGCATCTGTGTAGCACTGCTTTATAGCTATTCCAGTGTAAGGATTTTCCTGGTGTTAGCTGGAACTGTGTATGAACTTGGATGACTATCTTTCTAGTTTATCAATTAAATCAGCAGTCTGCTGTATCAAAGAGGCAAAACTGCTCTCTCCTTCAGTGGTGTTTCCTATTAAAGGTACGAAGCATTTTGTGTTTGTGTACATGTACTTATTTTGTAATCCTGGTAATTTAAATTCTTTAAATAGTTATTCATTTAGTTATACTATTTTAAAGTAGTGGACAACTGTTGCTTACTTATGTGAAGTATTTCCCAAATAATCCAGAGTACTCTTATAGTTACTTCTGACTTGAATTATCATTACAATTATTATGAATGTAATAAATTACTCGAACCACCCACAGGTCAGAGAATGATTCACCTTCATATCTGCTCATTTCATAGATCACAACTGTGCAATTATAATCATGACTATTTTAAAAGATTTAAAATGACTTTGACGGAAAATGAAATGGGAGGAAAGCAATACAAAAGCTAGCAGCCATTCACCACACCTATTTCCCAAATCCACTTAAAAATAGAGATAATTTGGAAGAATCTTTTCTATCAGAGCTTGAGCTCTGGCTGTATAAGATTACTTTTCAACAATATAAGGTGCATAAGTGCCTTTTCATCGTGTGAAGAAAGTATGCCTGCTGGCAAGTGAATCATATTATAAAAATTGATTGTATCCCAAAAGGGA
The DNA here is from genome assembly GCA_023055505.1 of Callipepla californica brunnescens. Lineage (NCBI taxonomy): Eukaryota > Metazoa > Chordata > Aves > Galliformes > Odontophoridae > Callipepla > Callipepla californica. The sequence goes on along the minus strand of JALIRH010000031.1, from coordinate 4,751,311 downwards.
AAAATGTTATTGAAGATCCAATGGCCTGGGATGATACACCATTGATCATTGTAAGAAATACTTCTAGAAACTGTTTTTAATCTTTCCGCCAGAGCATTAGCAATTATTCTTTAGCCCGTGGTGAGTAATGACTTGAGTTTCCCAGTTTCTCAATCGATAAAACATTTACCCTACTGCTACAAATGCGCTCTTGCCTAGACAAGCAGAATTTTTCTTCCAATTACTCTTTTTTTAGTGTGACCTCATAAAATGTTTTTGAACATATTTCAACGCTTTTTCAAAAAGAAGAAACAATACTTTTCCTTCCACGCACTTTTCCTCACTTTTTTCATCCTGTTTTGAGAAATGAGTCATTAAGCTTTCATAAGATTCAGACATTTGTTGTATTGCATATTGGACACTTTGCTCATTTTTCTCAAAATTTGAGGTAACCAGTACAACTAAATTGCCATTTATGTCTTTAAATTGGAATTGGAAAAGGATACAAAAAGCTACTAACTTTCTCGCAAAAGTATTTTATCTTTTTTTCAACAAAATATGTTTGATGTCTTCCCTCATCCCAATTCAGCACACACACAAAATAAAAAAATGCTCTTTGCATTCTATTCAGTATTACTTTGGCTAATGAAGAACAATCACAAAGCACAGTATTTGAAGGCTAATGATGACTTTGTAGCCAATCAAATATATTGAAGGGTAAAAATAGATAGTCAAATGTTTTTTTTGTGATTGGAAAGTTAATGTTCAATCAAGTTTCTCCTCCCCACAGAGACTACATCCTATGTTTCTATTTATGAAACATACATAGATATGTAGTGTAAAAAGTTCATAGCCAGTATTTCATATTCTAGATGCCCTCTGATTGGAACAAGGTATATTTTATTTGATTTATTAGAAACTTCTATTGTCCCATTTGTACTATGGACTCTGAGATCTTTAAAGGAGATAATTACTCATATATATCAGGAGATTTAAAGGGGAGACAAACTTTCACACTATAAACTTTCCATTGAGCAAATATGTGAATGTTTTAAATATGTATTTTTAATGCAGACTGTGCTTACTTTGGGAGTTCCACTAGTTCTTGACCAGAGCAAAAAGCAAGTGAGAACTTGAGGGAAGCTGTTAATGAAAAACAGATTTTTAAAGTGTACAGGCAATTCAAAAAATGTTTAGCATTAGTGGGAGCAAGTAGACTTTACTGACTTATGTGATTTACATCATTGAGAAATGAACCCTATGAAATCACAATGATACCTATCATGTTTCTTGCAGAAAAATGAACTATTCATTTGTAAACTTATGTGTAATGGTAGAAAAAGTATTACAAGAACCAAATTAAGAAGTTGTCCAAAGTGAAAATCCAGGGGAATGTTACTTTGAAGAGTAGAAAAAATGAGCGCTTATAGACTCCTCTACCTTTCACCTCTTCCCTGTGGTAAACAGAGACAGGAACAAGTGGTACAAGTGAGTATAGAAACCTTACTTAACTGCTGGAAGCCAGTCAACCAAACAATTAAATTTTTTTCTTTATTTAAATGATGTGCAACAAATAAATAATTCAGTGATGCAAAACTACATGAGGAAGCAGAAATTTCTCCATTTCACACAAATAGTGCAATATGTGATTTGTCTATTGTACTATTTTTTGTCTATTGTACTGTTTTTTATTTATACTAATGGTGAAGGACTAGTGTTTTACACTATGGTGATGATGTAATTTGTTAGAGTATGTAATAAGATTTTCAAGCTAAAAACCAACCAGTCTAAAACACATCCCAAATATCATTATATTAAAGGTTGTGAAGTGTCTTATTAATCCTTTTCTATGCCAACCATAGTTGGCTGACCAATTGTAATAGCAATAGGATTCAAGGACCAAAGACAGTATAAAGTTGGGTTGTTTTCATAGCTTACACTGAAGCTTTGGGTGCTTGTCCTGATTGCCACCTCTTCTGAGGTAAGAGGACAGGGCTGCTCATCCACACACTGTTCTTGGGCTTACATCCATCTGAGGAAGGAATCAGTGTTTGCATACCAGCTCCTCTGATCAAGATGCTTTGCTCTGAAGGTGTTTCCTCTGGTTATTTCATTATCTATCTTCCTTGATAGTCTCAAATTATAAGCTCCTAAACTAGTATTTAGATTTAGGGTCAGGAATCTATTTTTTAAATCTTAATGTTTGCAAACTAACTAACATTCTCACTGCCAGAATGTTAATTTGTCTTAGCAAATGTTTTATCAAAGAAATTTTGTTCATTGTCTGTATTCTAGATATTACTGTTACTTAATGGGGCTCATATGGAATTATAGAAGTCTTTTAGTTTTTAGTTCTCTGAAGCCCCTCTGTATGCTGTAACTGCTACAGTTATAGTAGTGATGATAAAGTTCTCAGGTCCTCGTGAGAAAATTGGACATAAATAACCAGAACATTGGATTTTCTTTTCTTTTCTTTTCTTTTCTTTTCTTTTCTTTTCTTTTCTTTTCTTTTCTTTTCTTTTCTTTTCTTTTCTTTTCTTTTCTTTTCTTTTCTTTTCTTTTCTTTTCTTTTCTTTTCTTTTCTTTTCTTTTCTTTTCTTTTCTTTTCTTTTCTATCAAGACAGAAATCAGCTGATAGAGAAAAAATACAAGCATTCCTGGAAACAAGAAATAAAATATCTGTTTACATCTTCTTTGTGTTTTTGTGCTGTGTCAGTATCATATTATTTGAATTCATGGCATGTGGAGGCTCTCAAGTCGAACTGCAAGAAGTAGTTCAGGAGATAATTCATCTTGAGCCTTCTATCTATAGTTTGGACACTGAACGCAGAGAAAGCTTCAAATTAAAGCTGATCAGCTTTCCTTGCCAAATCTTATCAATGGAAAACATGACCTGCTAGGTTTTGGTCAAATTCTGCTCACCCTTCTCATATCTTGTCACTCTTAGAAATAAATACAGATTTGATAAGTTCCAGAGAATCCTCAGAATGATGGGAATTTACTGAGTCACCTATTTCCAAGGAAATCAACAGACAATATTTGTAGGCAGTGACAAAATTCCATCCATCTAGAGAATAACCTGAAGTGTGACATCCTTGTGTTTTTTTGAAGGAGATAGATGACTCTATTTTTTCTAATGAAGATGAGTGTGAAGATAGGTGAGAAAATATTCACATAGGTATAAATGTGCACTGAAACTTAGGGCTCTTGAAAAAAATATGCGCAACCTAAATTATTTACTTATTTAATGTCAATTTATAAAGGAATTCATCTGCTTTAGAAGACAAAGTAAGGAGTATGTCACTATCATCCACAGATGATATGCAAACATGCAGTATTTTATTTAATGTTCTGGCATCTATTTAGGTTTTATTCCATTGACAAATGCCTTAATTCTACTAAAATCTGGCTTTTACACTTATTAATATATCAGTTTGATATCTGGTAGGCAGAGTTCAAATTAAAGTATGTCCATCATGTGTAGCAAGATACATCTAGTCTGTTTAGCCACGTCAAGTGCCTTGATATTCAGAGACAGAGTTGTCATTGACAGGACTGCGGAGCCTAAGTAACTATTACCTTTCATTTGAATCTCAACGATAATTTAGTTCACTTTCTCTGTATTTTCTTTCAAAATTTCAGCTTTCTGATTTTACAGATTTCCAAGTTTAACTCAGCGAGGAGCACCAGTGGAAACAGAAAATTTAGAACCCAAATGGTCTAAAAAGGTCCAGAAACTGGCCTTTAGATGGCAGTGTGTACCTGTTGAATGGGAATTTTTACAGCTACACGGTGAATCTATGAAGCAGAAACAATTTTGGAAGGTGGAACTGAGATGAGTTCCTATTGTCAAACTATAATGAAATAGAGATCCCACCTGAGATCCCACCTTATCAGAATTTCTTTGTTGTCTGTCTGCTTCCAAATAAAATTTAATAAACAAACAGGAGGATATGATAAAATTGGTATGCTTATATTTTTCCTTTGAGGTTATATATTGAAACTTTTGCTTTGGATTTACCAGTACAAACCCAGATTGATAGTCACCTGTAGTAATTTTCTTCTTCTCCTTGTTTTTGCATATGAATTTACTACTAAATGTCCAAAGAAGCATGTGATGTGATAATCAGATATTGTGGGTCAAGTTATCTTTGGACACGTGGAATAGGAAAGGGAGGTCCTTACATGTATATATGACAAGAGAGTATCATGCACATAAAAGCTGAACAGTAGTCTTATACATGGCCTCTTTGCACTTTTGGGAAGAGTTAATTTTTTTTGCATGTGTCTATGAGTTGTTGTGACTGTCACTTTCAATATATACCATATTTATATTATACATAAATATTGTAATCTGTTGTATTTATTCTTCCTTTGTATTATAAAAGTTTTTGATTTTCCTAAGAGCTGAGGTTTCATTGCATAAATGCATATTTCTATAAAGCCATTGCTAAGAACAGAAAGGAGGCAAAATTTGCAAGAAAATAAAGTTATTTAGTGAATTTTACTTCATATTTCATGTCAGCCAAAGACCATTTATTTGAAAAATTTATAGGAATCCTTGTGCACTTGAGAGGATAACTTTCTTCACTGTCTCCAAGGGCAATGATTCTATGATTTAGGATTCTATGAGAGGAGATATAATTTGTTTCTAAGAAGTATCTGGCATCTATATTCCCCAGATAGAAATTTTTACTTCTGACTATCAAAGAATACTCTAAGATTTTTATTTGTTTTCCAAAGCAATAATTTAGTTAAATAAATGACAATAAGTAAATATCCATGATTGAACAAATGATTAACAGAGATGCACATGCCTAATCTAAACTTACCAAAAGCCAACAAATAACTTCAGTAGATAAAGACCTATGTGATCCCAATTTTTTTCCCCTGGAATTTATCTTTGTTCAGACAAAACATGTTATTGCTCCCGTCAACAGTTTCAAGCTTTATATCCTGTATCTGTGATAGGACAAGGATTATGAATTCCATGTTAGATGTATACAAAATAATCTGAGTGAACCATCCAGTAGCAATTTTTCTTCAACTGCAAAATTTCAAAATTACAACAAACCAAAATGTGTTGGCAAACAGATCTCTTTTAAGATCAATGTGACTGTGGAGATTAAAAAAAAAAAAAAAAAAAAAAAAAAAAGTTCTTTTCCAGTCTTTATTCACTAGGATAACAAACTTCTTATTGGTTTCATTGGTGAAGGATTAGTCATTAGACTACTTAAGGATTTAACGTTTATTACTTGAATTTAGTGGAGTCTGAAATGTTCTTAGGAATTTTTAGAATCAGGCCTTCTTTTAAGATTTATTCATAAAAGGGAATTTAGAAATGAAACATTAAGAAGCCTCTATTTCAAACTCCACTGAGCCACAATGTAATTTAACAGAAACTAGAATTTCTAGCCCTTTAACCTTTTCAGAAATATACTTAATCTCTGCCTATTCCTCTCTTCGTTATCTAAATCTGTCTAAATTTTGCTATTACATAGATTTTTTTGCATTGAAATTTCTTTATGTGTTTTTATAAGGCTTAACATTATAGATATCTTCATCTTGATTGTAAAGAAGTACCAGTAATAATAATGGCTTTGTCCTTATAGCTAGATATAGAAGCCCTGGGAGTCATGAAGTATGCACCTCTATTTTAACAGGAGCAGATGGCTGAGAACCAGCAGGTATGCTCATTTTTCTAGCATTAGGCCTCTGCTCAGGAACTGAGGATATTGCTCATAAGAGTGTCTACACTTTAGGTGGGGATCCAGACAGAGCCAAGATAAATCGAATTAGGGTAAAAAGGTAATTATCTATATTTTTTGGCAGTTAATTTCTAATCTTGTGAAGCACTTTGTTTATTTCTTTCTTTTGGATCACTGTGTGATCCAAATAACTGCTGGAGGGCCACATTATTCCACGTGGCCTGCTGCTGTTCAGGGTACATAACTTTTCTAACTATGGCTAAATGCAATGTTGCACTGTGCTTTTGTGTTCCAGAAATAATTTAGAAAAGGGCTGGGCTACTGGACAGAATATTTCATGCTCCTTAATTCTACTCTTTAGCACAGATGAGCTCCAGATAACTTCTGATGGACTAAAATTTCTGAATGCTATAAACGTAGATATTAGATCTCACTGTTTTTCAGATATATCCTGAGCAAGTGCATATGGAATGGACATACCATTTGTTTTTCTAAGAATAGGATCTTTACAGTAAAGTTGTTATGTCTGAGAAAATTACTGAGAGAAAATAGTACATCTGTGTTGCAAAAGTGAAGCTTTTATCAAAAAATATTCTAAATGGTACAGGAATTGTGCAGTATTCTAATGCTACAGAAATGAGACACGTAATATTGGAATCAAAATTTATATTGCATAATCTTGGAGGGAGTCAGAAGAAATCGAAGGTGTATTTAAAATGTATCTTTGGATTTCTTGTTAGTTATACTGAAATTTTTTTTTAAAATAAATGCTAGTATTTCTGGTTACTACAGCGATTATAGCAGAAAAATGGAAAATTGATTTCAGGTGAGGAATTCAGTAAACAACAGTTTGTAGCTTTAACTAGAATTGGTTCATCTTTAAATGTCTACCTGACTTAACACTGAATTAAAACACATCCTTTGTGAAAAGGAAGAGCCACAGACTGTACAGCCGTCTTCAACCTTGCATAGATACATCATAACTTCTACAGACTTCTACAGATGTCCAGTTGTAGACTTCTGTTTTTTAACACTTTCTTGTCATTATCTACACCAGAAGGTAATGGTATTTTTGAAGATAGAGATCTGAGTGACCCCAATACGATCCCTTGAGATCTAACAGCAGAATAATTATTGCTGATTGCCTCATGAAAGGGATATGACTGAGCTGAATTCATATCTAATTGAAGTTGATCTATTCCTGACTGTTTTGTTTCTTGCTCTTCTAGGCATTTAAGTTTACAGAACTTGTGTTGTGTTTCATTGCCAACTATTTCAATAAAGGTATTCTGCATAGTTCTGCATTTGTATTTCTGTACAATATATCTAGCATTTGATGTGAAAAATGTTTTTTGCAGGAAGTTCTAATGGCTTTCTATTTCTTTGGCAAAACACTCTTGAGCATAGAGGTGACAAAGCTGTGGCATATTTGGGCATACTAGCTGTGAGATCAATGGAAACAAATACCTCTCCGTCACTACATGATCATTTGAAAAACTTCCTGCTGATACAAATTCACTGCAATAAAGGACAAGAAGAGAGGTACAAACATTATGAAAATAGAGAGCCAAGGTGAAATACATGTGTGTGTTTTTAAGAGATTTTCTCTGAAAAGAAAAAGAAATGCTTTCTGCCAGCCTTGTACTTTATTTACACAGAAACTATTCAGGCACATGTGTTTTAAAAGAAGTTACAATTTCCTGTGAATTTTTTTTTACAAATCCTTTCTAGCAGCTGTAGACGGAAATCCAGCTACTCCTGCTATGAATGACCTTCAGTGTTTGGATCTCAATGAGTAAACAAACATTTACTCTACAGAGGAAGCCCTGCTGTGACTATAACATTAACGATACTGTGCATTACACTGCTCTATTAGTTTATTAGAAACTAATTCTTTTTCTGCCTAGAAATTATGACTTCTTGAAAACTAAATAATTTTTCTTAGTAAGTCAGTCCTGCTAACAAGTCAGATTTAGAGGCTGATAATGTCAGTAGTGCAGGTTACATTGTGTAGGGGTTGACAAGACATGACTTCTGTTTCTGTGTGCATGTTTTCTTTTTACAGTGTTTGTTTTACCTTTCAAGGCACTAGTTTCCATAAATTCCCTGTGTCATAGCTGCATAGAAGATATTTTTAAACATAGCTCTTACATTGGAGTGTACATTAAATATTTGTTCAGCTGATTAAAACAGTTCTACATTTATTTAATGTTTGAACAGTAAACAGTTTATTGAGGACTGAAATGTCTTCTTACATATACACATGCACACACTCAGGTCTCATTAGACGAGCTCATTGGAAAGGTATGTTCACCTCTAACTGTTTATGTCCTTTGCAATGTACACTTAGCATAAACTAGAAAGAAAATGAAAAATATCTAGAATATTCTTAGGAATATGAAGCCTCTGGTTAGTAGTTTTATTTAGTTGTTCCTGGAGACTAATAGTTCAGGAGAAAAGGGCTTCCCTTTATATGTATTTGTTAAAGTAGTGAAAACAGAAGAGTCTTCTTCATTGTTTGTTTCGACCAGAAAAGTTTAAAATTAAATTATAGTCTGAAAAATAGTATTTTTTACACTATAAGTAGTAAATAACATTATTTTTTCCATATTTTTCAGTATATATACTCAGAAACACTTTCTGAACCAAGTGTTTGTGTTGAGACAGCTCACAAAACTATCTCTTCCTTCTGCCCTGATTCCAGTCATTGCAACAATATCAGCCTTGGAAATTAAGAAGGATTCTTTCATGTTGCTCATTTCTAGAAGTAACAAAAATTCAGCAGATTGTATTAGGTCCATTCTTTGACACACATTCAGCTTCACAGCTTCTGGTGGGTTGCATAATTGTAAGTGACTGGTAAGTGGCTGATACGTTACTGGTGCAGTATAAAACACCGACATTCACACTATTCACAGAATCACAGAATTGTAGGGACTTCTAGAGATCATCTAGTTCAACACCCCTGCTGAAGCAGGCTCCCTAGACCAGGCACTTGAATGCAAGGTACTTTTCTCGGCATGGCTATGGGTTAATGTATAGGAGTATAAAGCAGTACAGTTTCTTTTGTCACTTTGTCACTTAAAGTGTGTGGGATGTGACTCTTCCATTAGTATGTATATGCCATTTTCAGAGAGAAATCTTTAATGGAATTGCAAAGTAGGGTGTTAATTTTGTATTGCAGACTTTGTTTCTAGAGTTAAGAGTATTGTAGCAAATTCGTGTCTGCTTGATAGCATGGAAACAGTTATTACTCTTCATTCTTTATTTATTTTTAATTATTATTATTATCATGAAATAGGAAACATGGAATAGGAGGGAATAACGTGGATAAGACATTACCTTCTAGTTGTTTAAGATCAGTCAAATGCACTTGTAGATGAGAGAAGAAATGAAGAGCAGAACTACTTGCAGATCAAAGTACATGACCTTGGTACTTGAAAGCGGAAGAACTTCTGCTTCTGCACTACAGTGCAATGGAGAAGAAAAGAATATTGACTCATCCATATCCCACAGTTAATGTAAATGTGGAATAAACCCACCTTTTCTACCAGGTTTATTATTATTATTTATTGTTTCATTTTTCATTTTTTTTTCATAATTAGTCTGCAAATTATTCCAGCAGTTATAATAAGTTAAAAATTCTATCAGGACAGGCTTATCACTTTCATAAGTGACACTGTTTTCAGTGACACTCAGTACCTTGAATAATATAAATATATAGGGGGAACAAGAAAATATCTAATAAAATCACATGAGCAAACAATTAGCACGTGCTTCTGAAGCCAAACTATATTATGCTATATGCTATATAGCAAATGCATCCTGTGAGATATGTCTTGTTTTGCGTGCATTCAAAAGTAGAGTAAAAAGGGAGTAAAAGTAAAATCTGCAAATTAAATCCAGGCTCTGATTTTGATTTGACTGTAGAAAGATCCCTGAACTTATATGAGGTAAGCATTTCATTCCTTATGCTAAGAATTTGCTGTTTTATCTATAAAGACAAAATCACATGCTCATAAGAAATCACAGGGTAAAGATGTAACAGAAAGCAAGGAAGAGCATCTTAGAAGATGGAAAACCAATATATGCAAGTTGTGTTCATAGATTCACAGGAGCTGTGTGATGGAGGTATATCTCCAGTCCATGTTTCTTCATACACAAGCCTTACACAGATTTCCTAATTTGTGTAAAACAAGTTTGATTTGTTTTTGTTTTATTTTTATTTTTCACCCGGTGCAATTTATGAACAAATCTTCAGAACTTCTGACTGAGTCTCGTGAGCCAAATTCAGGTTGGTGTTTGTGGGCTAAAATTCTGTCAGTAGACTTTTTCAGTCCTTTTGACTTCGGGGCCATCACTGTCTTATGATTACTATAATAGTCATCTGAGAAATGTAATGATTTTTCAGAAATTACAAAAACTGTAGCATCTCCATCAATTGGGTTCACTTGTCAGGCCTTAACCAGGATACTGTTACAGAAATCTTTAAAAAATCTCCTGATTAGTGATACCAAATCCTGAGGAATTATGTGTTGTTGCATAAAACAATATAAAATGCAACAGATTTTCTGTGGATGTATGTGAATTATTCAGTTTGAGTGTGTGGTTTTGTTCTTAATTAAAATAGTACAGAAGCAGTTTCTATAAGATGTGTGTTTTAGCTGTCAGCTTACTAGTGGGTCTCATCACAGGAAATCGTTAGGGATTTTACTGAACTCTTCTCTAATGTTTCCTAAAAGTTAGTTCATGAGTGACAGTAGTTTTCATAGGTATCTCAGGCATAATAAATTAGACCAAACAACAAATATGGTTATTCAGAGAATAAACTGTGGAAAAAAAGAGGTAAGAAGTGCTTCTTATGGAGTAACTTAACTACATCTTCAAAAACATGATCACAGGGATGCTTTCTGCAAATACCCTAAGTTATACTAACCATTTGTATAACATAATCAGTATTGGTACTGGCTTTGTATATGCATTATATTCTACAGTCACTTGCCACTATCACAGAATAATTTATGTTGACTGGCAACTTTTGATGCCATCTAGTCTAACCTTTTGCTTGAAGTACATCTAAGTAGAGCAGCAGGTTACTCACGAGTTTTGCTAATCAAATATCCAGATAAGTTGTGGCCATCTCCAAGTATAGAGACCTTACAACATTTTTGGACATAAGTTTGAGTGTTCTTGCGCATGCCTGAAAAAAACAAAGGCTTGCATGAGTATCTCCAATTTAATTTCTTCTGGCTAATATATATATATATATATATATATATATTTGATTATGCACCTTCTATTAACCTCTCATTATGCTCTGACTCAGTAGTTGCAGACAGCAATTAGATGCCTTTCTTTTCCAAAAGCCAAATAAATCTCTCTGTTGGGGGCTTTCGTCTTACATCATGTATTTCAGTTTCCTCAGTAGCTGTATTTGTTTCTGGATGTCCATGACTGTCTTGTGCTGGGGAGCCCACAGTTAAGCAAAATACCTAAATACAGTGTCACAGGTGCTGAGTAGATTGGAATAATCATTTCCATTATCATGTTGGCTATGGTCTTGTTAACACAGCTGACAGTGCTTTCTGCAGTCCCGAAGCTTTATTCTGAACTAGGATACAGAAGTAGCAAAATAACCTATGTATCTCTGACACATAATGAAAACTTCCTGGAGCAAGGGAATGGCAGACAGTTTACCAGGAGTGTGTTGGTACCATCCAGCTCTCTGCAGATGTTCTTGATGTAATATTAAATAAATAAATAAATAAATAAACAATTTTTCGTGTAGAATAGAATATTAGACAATTTCAGCTGGGACCAAACAAAAGCATCACTATCAACTGTCAGACTACTTTGGTGTGACCCAGAATTAAAATATGCTAATAACTGTGTTACACAAACGCCTCTTGAACACTGACAGAAATGAAGCATCAACCACCTCTTCAGGCAGCCTACTGCAGTGTTTTGTCACTTTCATAGTAAACTTACACCCATTCCTCTGACAAAACAAAAGCAGAAGAAAATAACAGCAACATCAGTACAAAAACAAATAATAATAATAATCAAATACACCCCCCCCCATAAAAGCAAGCCCAATGAAACAAATAATTCCTAAGGCTGGAATGTAGTTGTCTTCCTATTAGTTATCAGCATATACATAATAGGTGGGGTTTTTTTTAATTTGTTTTTTGATTGGTTTTTTTTTTTTTCATTAATCTGATTTAGTTTTTGTGTAAGCCTTTAGGTGAGGAAATATATAAATATATATAACATGCCAAATATAGAAAAACGTCAGCATCTGTTCCATTAAACAGAAAACGAAGGGTTGAATATTATCTTCCACTTGCACTTTCAGTTCAGTGGAATTAATGGATGACAGGTTTCATACCTTGTGAGTCTCACGGCAGGAATCCCAATTTCTACTTTATTCACTATGGGCCTAAGGGCAAGCCAATGTTTGCTGCAATTTTCTACAATAATAGCAAGACAATTTAGCAGTAATGGATAAGTAGGGAGAAAATTAAGCAGTTTTCTGAGATACAGAAATGAAGCCAGAAAATATTTGGCCTCATGTTAGACTTCAAATTCATAGTCAATTCATTAGTGTAATTTAGTCCTTGCATAAGGCTTTGAGTGATAAATTTACTAAAACATTTGAAATGCCAGCAATCAGAATAACTCACCAATTGGTGAGTAAAATTAAAAGACAGGGTAAAATAAATCCTTCATTTTCATCTAATTCATAAAATTTTATAAAGGTCCTTGCAAAAATGAGTATTTCCACTTGTTATACATGGTAATATTAAATATTAAAATATTAACATTTTAATGTTACAATAATGAAGGTTGTGAACCAAACATTTTATTTAGTTGCAGTGTTTACCAAGTCATAAGTAGTATGAATTTTAGTTTTGACTGGCTTGTTTAGGAATGGAGGAATGGCTTACAGGCAGATTGCTGTCCTTTGTCAGATCTAGAACATACTTTGAAAAACTGGCAATACGACAGATTCTTTGTTGGCTCAGAGGCAACAGTTTGAATTAAATCTTGCATAATTGGTTTTGAACTGGTTTGTTTCCTATATTCTAACCAAAACACAGTCTCCAAAAAATCCATATTGACCAACCAAGCTAGCAGTGCCAAACCACTGAAGTCAGCCTCTCTAATTCTGTGAATTGAAAAGATGGATTAAAGGCCATTCAGATTACATAGATATATGGTCATTTCAAAATGTGCAAATCTTATCCATTTCAATTATAGCAAGTTCTGTAAGAAAATACTTAGGGATTTATCTAAAACAATTTGTATTTATGAAGTATGAATACAGGATACCTTATAATAGAAATGTACCTGCTTTGATTCTCAAACTCTGAAGTACATGTGGTATGTGTACATGTCAGAGTTGTACAAAGGTAACAGAATTGACCAAATGGTCATGTGTATTTTGGCTGAAGTAGTTCAAAAGACTTTCATTATGTAGAGAGAAATCCTGTAATGGGATTTGCATTTGTATTCTTGAGTATTTTGGTTGAGTAGATATGGGAGCCAGACTACTGCAGAAAATTGTGCAAGATTATATATATACAGGAGACAATGAGTAATGTAAAGAGACCATTCTCCATGAAGCTTTTTAAGGGCAATCAGTGACCGAAGTGAGAATTAGTAGAAATAAAATCTATACACCCTTTCCTGCCAGAGCATGAAACAAAACAAAACAAACAAACAAAAAAAGCCCAGAAGAATAAAGGAGTTGCATCTTCATAAAATCTAAAGTTTTCTTCATATATCTTTAGGCACGTCACTCAGTATGACTCTTTGCATCCGTAAGAAGTGGATGCCATATACAAGACAGGATCTGAAAGCAACTTTTGTCACAATCTCATGCTCTTATTGTGCCACTGAATTAAAAATAAATTAATTACAAAATATCTTTATCAGAATCTGATCAACTTAGTTCTTCATGATAAAAGAACATTTATGAGAAAATAATTTGTACTTGAATAAAAGATTCAGTAGGAGTTTTGCTGGTTTAAGGAGCCTGATCTCAGTTTGAAGAAAGATAACTGAGTTATACCCCTGTAATGATCTGCTCTCTAATCAGGCATAAAGAGCACAAAGAGAGACTGCTGGAGTAGTCAGAGACACTCTTAAATTTTTCCAGTTATCTTATGAGTCAACTTTGCTGGATTAGATTAGTGTGGGATTTGTACTGCTGGCAGCCTGTGGATCCAGGAGATCCAAGGCAATAAAATATTTGGACCTCAAATCTCTCCCCAGGCCTATTCTTCTGAGCCTCAGGGATTTATGCTTAACAAACATAGCTGTGATTTATATTATTATTATTATTTTGAGTGAAGATCTTGCTTACTATATAACAGAACTAAATTCACACTGGTCGGACAAAAACCATATCTGTCTAGTAGGGCTTTGAATCTCCAGTTTTAAATAGTCTGAATGATAAGCTTCAGTTGATGAGTTTCTCTGTGTAACTCACATCACAAATAGAGAAAAATAAAGGTAAGAAATAAACTGAGGCTGAGGACAGGCAGAATGCCATGCGCAAAGTGTAAGAATAGGGAATTGATGTGTCTGTGCTAGTGGTAATGGTATGTGTGAAGCAAATAGATAAAACTGTCTCTTTAGATAATGCTTCTAAGCAAGACAGGCTGAATCACCCCAACAGACCCAAAATTTTAGTTTGTCTCTCCCATTATACTTTTCTGTCTGTTAGCGTGATGCACTACTGAAGTGGCACATCAGAAATGACTCTCCTTGGCTGACTGTCCTCTTCTTCCTCCTCCTCCTCCTCATTAATGTTATGTAAACATTAATTTTCTCTTGGTAATAATAGTTGTAGAAATATTTCATTATTGTAATGATGTTAGTCTTACAATATTTATACCACATTAATTTATTATTGTGACTTGCTTATATAGGGAGTATCTGTAAGTTAAGATCTCATTTCGCCTCTTCACTTCATGTTCATCTTTTTGAATACATTATCTAGGTAGGGTTAAAGCTCCTGTAAGCTGAAGAACCATACCATAAATATAAAAAAATACTGGAAAACGAATGTGTCCCATTGCCTACTAACATGCATTTTTGAGAAGATTGTAATTGGTACATGTGAAATTTACCCAGAGATAAAATTAGATATTTTGCATAGGACATCAGTAATGGTAATCAGGCAAAGACACAAAAGTAATGGTAAGCAATAGTAATAGTCAAGTGATCTACTGCAATCAAATTCACTGTAAGAGTTAAAAAAAAAAAAAGCTCTTTTTTCTCATTGATTAAATATATATGCTGAAGCATACGTCTACCATTATGTAACTGTAAATGTATTTTAATGATGCAATATGATGTCTTTTAAAATAAGATATCATATAGTAAAAATATTGAGGGCTTCCTAGTTATCAAATAGTAGGATCAAAATTTTCTTAGGAAATTAATACTAACACTACGTATAACAGGGAATTGATTTTGTAATCCTTGGATGTGCATGATGGTTACTTCATCATTTGGTCTCTCCTGTCATCTTTCTCTGAAATGATCACTCCACAAATATATTTTCAGTGTTGTTGCTTGAGAGACCTTTTCCTCTACAAATCAAGATTTTTCATAGCTCGTAGACAATATTGGTTGCTATACTACTCTTGTATTGTATCATCTCTCTTCACTTGCAACAGTAAGTGTTGTAACAGTTTTCAGTCATCAGCTGTAATAAATAATATGATGCATCCATTCTTTTCTGCAAACCACTCTTCAGGACTGAATTGCTTGAGATGAAAAGCATGGAAACTTCTTGGAAAGTGGGGGAGCAATGTACTTTGAAAGGAGTTAAAATTTTGGTTAAATTGACATTATCACATCAGTAAAATAAATGCTTTTTAACTGAATAAAAGAAGAAATATTTAAGCTTCCAGAGGCATACGTAGGCAAAGTTTGGATGTTTATGTGTTTATTTACATTACTTGGCCTAGGCTGGTGACTTTGGAGAAGCTTAGTAGAAAAACAATGCTTAACCAGCATATAGCAAAATAACACTCAGGAGTTCATGGAATAAGGGTAGTATTTCCTTACTCAAACCTGAGGATTTGCAAGTATTTTGCTTAAGTTTCACTTAAATGTGTCAAATTCTGCTTTTAAATATGACCACAAATTCTTTGCTAGATTGAGGTTTCTTCTTCTCAGCATCTGTGCTGATGAACACAAACATTATTTAAAAGTGCAAAGGAAAAATATAGAATAAAATTTTGACTATAATCTGAAGTTTTCAAAGAAAAATAAATAACTTCTTCCCATCCAGCAAGGAGTATTCCACTGTGATTTTCAGATTTGAGTCTGTGGTGAATATCATTTCACACTTGGTCCTGAAATATAAAATCTGGATTTTCAAGAAGTCTGGGAGGGGAATGTTCCTCTTCTAGCCCTTGGTGCACATAGATGAAGAGTGATGTCTGATAAAAGTTAATGGTCAAAGTAATGCCACTGACTCAAGAAATCTTGTCCTCTTGTTAATAACCGTTAATGAACCATTAATTTAGAACTCTCCGATCATTTTTCTATTTTGTGTCATTCACACAGAAGCTTTGTCCTCAGAACTTGCTCCCATTTGTACAACAGAATTTCATAGCTTTCACTGTGTTTGGGAAGCCGCACATCTAAAGAAATTAATGACAGAAAAAGTATTTTTTTGCAAACTGGGAGCCATTTTTGTGCATCAGCACTATTTCACATGGTATTAGGTTTTTCTACTCAAGTATTTGTCCTAAAAATTGAATTGAAACTGTTACCTCCAAGTGGGAAAAATGGAAAAGTGCTGTTTTGTTTCATTTGGTTTTATTCTGCGTAACTGCAACACAGAACAAAAAGATAGCCTGATCCATAGCATAACAGAATGTATTTCCTGAAATAAATAAAGATTTGACTAAGGCATTAATCTGTTTGGCAGTACTTCTTTGGGCAAAATGGATATTTCCTCATACTGATTTTCAGATGCAATTCTCCATTCACCACAATTTGGTTCCCGTAATAAATGATATAAAATCAATATTTTTGTATACCTCTCAGCCCGCATCCCAAATGAATTTTTTAAAAAGACAGATCCAGTAATCGAAATGATAGCTAAACCCTTGGAAGGATATTACTTGAGCATGAATCAGTAAGATTTCATTGTCTGAAATCCAAAACTGGAATAAACTACTCCAAAACAAGAGTGAGAGAATTGCAAGTGTATTATAAAATCAATCTGATTTTGATTCCATAATGGATTTTGATAGAAAACTAAATGAATCTTTTTTTTTTTTTTTTTTTTTTTTTTTTTTTTTTTTTTGTGTGTGTGTGTGTGTGTGTGTGTGTGTGTGTGTAGAGAAGCTTAAAGCAGCTGCTGAGCTTTCCCTAGGCATGATGTGTGTTCTGAATGGTTGTACACTTCTGGTCATTTTGCAGGCTGGTCTGCAGTTCTTATACTGTGTACAAGATGTATTTGCTCAAGGGGTCCAGTCACGCTAAATTAAATTGTTCACTTGGTTGGCAAATATTGACTTAAGATGTTATGCTTTTATGTAGTTCAGAGACTCATAATGTTTGAGAGCTCAGCAAGCAAACAAGAACAGGTACTGGAAGTTATTGTGATGTTTTGGTCTGATGTTTATTTTTCTGCTGCTGATGCATGTTCTCTGTTGTATGTAGCCTGTTATTAATGACCTTGTTAAATAGTGCACCACAGCTGATAAGGTTAAAAGCTTTAATAGAATACAAATACATTTCACATTTCCACTTGAAGAGTTTATTTTAATTGTATTTTGAAATATACTATACCCTGAAGGCATTCTATCCTCTATAATACGCTTTCAAGGAATAAAATCCTGTGAAGAATGGAATGTATAATGGTATGAGGTGTAATGGACAGTCATGTATTCAAATGGAGCTCTTTCTGAGAGTATCCATTTGGCATAAATCTAGAAAATCCTTAGCTATGGAAGAAAATTAAACAGATGGTAAGAAATAATAGCTTTTATGAATGTCTGATTTATTCATTTCTGACAGAAAGAAATAGGGAAATATCAAAAAGCATACTAGAGTTTCCTAGCTTTTGCTGTTACTTATTCTCTTTTGTGCTCCACATGAACAACCTCATAGTAATAAGCACACTATATTTGTTTTCTAATTGAAGAATACTTTGCTCTAAATGACTGGTTTCCAGATTGTTTTTTATCAGTTACACAATTCCAGAGGTAGCATGACCATCATCTGGGGTCTTCATCATCTTCAGAAACCACTGCTGGAACAAAAATTGTACAAAAATATGTAAAAATCTTGTTAAAATATCACAGCTTCAAAAAAAAAAAAAAAAAAAAAAAAAAAAAAACAAAGAGGAGGAAATGTTAAAGAATTTAGAAATCTCTGGGTATTTCACTGTGGTAGATAGTTAAGAAAAATCAGTTCATGACTTCATTTCTTCTTCTTCTTTTTTTTTTTTTATGAGTAAATGAAAGTTAGACCTCTGACCTTGAGAGGGATGGCTCAAGCCTGTAGATGATGGAGTATTTTTAAAAAACCCACAGCCATGCCTTGGAAGAAAAATAGATCTCACTGAAGTTATATTGTTTTTGTGGATTTATTTTATTTAACAGTATATATACATACATAGTATATATTTTATTTATTTTACTTTTTATTTATTTATTTATCACATTTTATGTTACAGTTTTCGCTATATGAAGTTAGACTAAACTTCAGTCTGGCTTCCAATATCAGTGCTAATCTTTCCTTGTTTTGATGCTAGGGGTAAAACTTACTCTTTTTGGAATGTCTAAGCTTACATTTAAATAGAAATGAAGGTAAGAGAGATCTACCTGAAAATACTAATGAGAGAAAAATCTTTTAGTTTCTTCATAGACAATCTTCTGGTTTCTAGAGACATAGCTGTTTGGATTATGTTTTGACATGAAAAAGTGAACAATAAAGGAAAAGCTGAGAGCCATAACCAGCCTTGTTCTGAATACCTCCAGGGATGGGGTATCCACAACTCTCTGGGCAACCTGTTCCACTGCATCACCACCCTCTGAGTGAAAAACTGCCTCCTAATATCTAACCCAAATCTTCACTGTCTTAGTTTAAAACCACTCCCCCTTGTCCTATCTCTATCAACCCATGTGAACAGTCACTACACCTCCTGTTTCATACATTCCCTTCAAGTATTGGAAGGCCACAGTGTAGTTTCCAAGGTTCAGTCTCTACTACCATACCACTAATATCTGCCACTAATGTTGTGGGCTAACATAAAAATACAGAATGCCTTACTTTCTGTATTGATTGTATTTGTTCTTCATACATCCAGATAAGGAATTAAAACAGAATGATGTTTTAAGTGTGTATTCTTCAGTAAAGAGAGATATTTAATATATCTGTAGATATGTGCTCTAATTTTTATGATATGGACAGTTGTATGTGCAGCACAGAAGAGAATGAACTATAACCCACCAAAATTTTTAGACACTGGAAGAGAAAGTAGCTTAATTACTTAATTACAGGTAAATCTTACCTGATGAAAAGATGGTAGAAGAGAACATCTTGCCAATAGGAGGATTAGAATGGAGAACTTCAGAGAGAAATAACTTGAATCTTGCTTCGAAGTTGATTCCAAGTTATATTTCTAAAAGAACTCTGCAACTAATTTAGAATTATGAAGTGGCTATGAGAATTACATGTTAAAATTCTACAGACTGCAAATTATCAATAAAAAAAATTACAGCGTCTCAAAATATTTGATGAAGTTGGGTCTAGAAAAGGAGTAAAAGCTGTTGTGCAATATAATTTTTTAGAAACTTTGCTAGTTTGTCTGAGTTGTGAACACATTATTTCTTTGTCAGTTAATAGCATGTTTTTACACCAAGCACTATATTTTAAAAATCAGATCTGTTCTATTATTTCAGCCTTCTTTAAATGGCAAGACTCAGAATTCTGTTAGAAACAAGGCAGATTAAAAACGGTATTTCAAAATTCACATTTCCAATTACAAAGTAAAAAAAAGTAGTTATTTGATGTAATCTATCTGGAATCATTGCAGGTGACTGTTTACTTTGTAACTACAACATATTATCTGTGTAAATCTGTGTTTACTAGACATTTCAAGAAAGTACATAATTGCCTAAAGTCCAGTGGCAAGGGTTAGGTCACTCAGAGCTTGCTTTCTTGGAACATGCTAGTTTGATCAAAAAACAGTATTAGAGCTACGGTTCTCATTTTGGGGTTCCCATCTACAAAACTGCTAATTTCCGTTTCTTTCTGAAATAAAATGGAAGATTAAGCAGAGGATTTCCCCTCTAAGTATAACATTTTCTGTAAGGCACATGAAAGTAACATGACTTTCTGAAACAGAAAAAACGAGAAAGTTTTTTTAGGATAAAACAAACAACTATGTGTACATTTTGCAGTAACAGGAAAGTAAAGTGATGTGCTGCATGGTAAGAGGGCTCTGGAAGAATATAAAACACAGTTAATGATGAATCTTTACTAACTACTACAGTATGAAAATCTTTCAAAAATCTGAATAATTCTGCATTGACTGAGGTTTTTTTCTATTCAGTTTCCAGCAGATGCTGTTGCTTACTGACACACTGGAAGTATCTTAATATGTATTTCTAAAATTATATATGTTGTAATATAGTTAAACATTCTTCTTTTTTAATGCCTGTTATATGCTCATATGCGTAAAACAAAGATGAGTATAACTGGTTTTGTTCAGCCTGAAATGGTAAGTATTCACTTACAACTGAAAAATTTGCAGTTGTTCCTTTGCAGATCCTATTACGGTGTAAAAATACTGTCCCCTGATGGAAATAGGGAAGTGGTGGTGGCTGTTCTTGTCCCTGTTTGAGCAGATGTTGGACATCCAGAGATCCCTTCTGACCTCAGCCATTCTGTAGCTCTGTAATTCTGTTAAACATCATTTCAAGTTTCCTGCTGTGAACAGAGTGGTATGATTTTTATAAACAAGCAAGTACATAAACTCCTTAAATTACAAATTCAGAATTTTATGAAAATATGCATCAATTAAAAAAAAAAAAGTAGGGAAATGGTACAGAGGATCATATCTGCATTCTTATCCCTATTTTTGATGGTAGTATTCTTTTCTATGAAGTAACAATATAATATATATATAAATATAAATATAATATAAAGTTAATATAAATAGAATCATGAGGTTAAGAATCATTTACATATTAAAGATGCTTCAGATTTGTTCAACAAAGATTAATGTAACAGTTGTGACAATACTTCTTTGTTGGAGCAATATTTAACAGATTCTAGTACTTGGGCAGTTCTGTTTTCATATTTTGCTGATGGCTGAAGGACAATAGAAAGAGAAAGATCATTTCTAAAGGAATGACAGAATACCTGGCAGAGATGCTCTAACTCTGTGACCTGGAGAACTATGAATTAGGGACCTCCACCAGGAAGCACCTGATTTCTCCTCTCTCTGTTCTATATCAAAAGATATAGCAGAAAGAAGGCTATTGGATGGGCGAGACCTCCCCTCTGTGGCATGCCTCACCAGCTTTCTATTTCCTCCTACTAGGTGCAGAGTCCTAGTGCTGCCTTTCCACTAGAACAATTGTCTTTGTGTTGGGGAATTGACATAGACCTTTAGTCTATTTATACTGTGACCTTAACATTTTAGATATTATGTGTGAATTATTGTGAATTCTTTTAAATTCTCAGTTTAAATTCTCTAACAAGTGCATCGCCCAATAGTCTGGAGAAGGAAATCTCCATCAAGCTCAATCAGGCTCCATCTGAAGGGCCAAATCCATGGAAAAACTGTTTGGAGAAAGTAAAAAACGTATTTATATTATGGGACCCTTTCACAGATGAAGAAGGAGTCTTCTGCCATTCTTTCTTACACAAAACCTGAAAGATTTATTTCAGAAAAATTGTTGATCTTCTCCTCAGCAGGATGCAAAGTCAAAATGGATGGTAATCTCAGATCATGGAGGTTATTATTGGATTTGATTGATAGAATTTAGGGGAAAAATGCAGCTATTGTAGAAGCAAAGTGAAGATTTTGAGCTAATAGAGGTAAAAGTGTACTGGAAAACAAGAAAAGGAATTAATGACAGTGGCGTCACATTTCATAGCTTCTAGTCACCAAATTTTTGTTGTCATGATGTTGATGTTGATAAAACAAAAGAGACTGAACAGGTAGTTTTAGGATCAACATATTCTTATACAGTCCAGAATTCATCATGTGATGATGATGCTGAATTGAAGCCAAAGTCTGTAAACTGCTGGTGAAGATAAGCTCTCTGTATTTATATCCAAATCTCCTCATATGTATATCTTTATTTATTTTTTAAAATATTTAATTTAACTTAATTTAATTTAATTTAATTAATTGTTTATTTATTTTTAGTCAAGCTTAAGTTTTATTTCAAGGAACCAAGTTTAAATGGCTTTCATGAAGACAGAAAAATCTGTTTCGTCCGTGGTACAGAAAGTGGTAGTACTTGCAAGTACTGAACTAAATTCCATTGAGTCCATGACAGAGAAATAGCAGTAACTTAGTGTGCATCTGGTCCATTTCCTTCTTTTAACTTGCATGTTCAGAATGAGAGCAGTAAAATGCCTCTATATGGATTTTGGAAAGAGGATACAGAAGACCGTTGTATTATACATGTTTAAAATAACTAAATAGAAAGAAAAGACACCTCTCAATGATACAGAATACAAAGAAAGAACTGAAATTAATTGACTTTCAGTTTACCATAAAACATACAAGCTACTGGACTTGTAAGCAGTTTGTGTCTTGCCCTTTTATTGAGCCTAGTCATTACTTATAGTTGATTAAGTCCCTTGTTAAGAAGTTGCAAGATATAGGTTTTCCTTGGTCTATTGCCATACTGCGTTGTATTCTGTGTTTTGTGTCTATGTTACGACATACTGTTAGGATGTACAGAAAAACAGAAAGTTTAGATGGAATGTATGTAGCCATTGTTGGATACTTTGTAATAAATTGTTTGATTTTGCACCCTTTCTTTTTCCTTTTACTATATACATATAAAGAAATTTTCTCTTTAATGTGCCTGGGATTGCTTGCCTTTAAAAAAAAAAAATTCAAAGAACTTTCTTAAGGGAAAATGAATTTTTAACCTTTTTTTAATTCTTTTTCTCTCAGCTGTGGAAAAGCTCAAGTTCTGTGCCCAGTCATGGCACCCAAAGTAAGTTACTTCAACTGAGCTGATTGTTGGTCTTGCCAAATCATCTAACTGTGTGTAATAGGTCCATGCTCTTCCCTTGGGAATGGTAATTACTGTGCACAATATGCACCTCACTCAGAAACAACAAACTACTCCACAGTAAGAAATATGAAATCACTCTAGTCAGAAATAGATGTGAGCTTTGAAGATAATGTAAACTGTGTTTTCCTATTGACATAATAGTTAAAGGCTTTTCTTTATTCTTTTTTTTTTTTTTTTTCTAAACAAGATTTCCCAGACATAAATCAATATGGCAATGTTTGAATCTGAAGAAACAAGAAACACTAAGTACAGTTTTCAGCACTTCATAACTACTCATTATGTTTATTTCCCAGAACTCTTTGTTATTTGTTTCCTGTATCTGCTTTGAGCCAACACATTTTTGGCTTTCAAGTTGAAGTGTGAGGCACTGCCAATCAGCAGGAAATATAATACAGATAAGATTCATATAAAGTCTTTTGAACTGTTCAAATCTCTGGATGGGAAATGGATGTTGAACTGTTTATGTTTGGCACGAGAAGAAAAAGTTCCATTTTTAAATTCAAAGTCTCCCTACCTTTGTAAAAGAATACAAATCACATGGGTCATATAGAGTTCCACTTCTGTAAAATCCATCATAAGTCTGATAAAAGCTTTTCTAAGTCAGCAACTTTATCTGTGGCTTGTTTGAAAGTCATTCTACAGCTTAAAGTGAGGTGGCCCTTTACCCTGTGTCATTTGGAAAACTAGTGTATCAGTAACGTGCTCGTGACACAGTAAAAACAGTTTTGTTAGTGTTTTAACCACTTTAAAAGATACACAATACTTCTCCATCACTTTATATTTCCCATGTTAGCCTTGAACTTTTAATTTTTTTACAGTGTATATCTAGAGCTTCTGTTTGTTTGATTTACAGATTAGAATCTTCAGAGGTAAACTCCTATAATTCTGCAGTTCTGTAAATTTGCAGGGATAAGGAGACATTCTGTCCCAGTTTTCTGAACATTAAACAGTATTGTAACTCAAAGTTCGGATGTTCACATTAGTGGTGAGTTTTTATATCAGTACTTATACGTGTGCAGGATGTAGCTCAGAGAGATTCTGGATGGCAGTAAATCTCAAAGATGAAGTTGAGAACAGCATCACCTTTGGAACAGTTAAGCATTGCTAATGAGTACTAATCATATGGCAAATTAGAGAGTGAGAAACTGTTTCTGGCAAAACTGCAGGCTGTTTTATGGAAGAATTTATATTTCAAAGCCAGCAGAAGCAGTGATAGCTGAAAAAAATATTCAGGACAGACTTGCCAACAAAAGTGCTTCAGCACTTGAAAACACTCTCCAGAATCACAGGAATCAGAATCCATTTGAAGAAGATGCTTAACCTTGAAGCTCTGCGACATTTTGGGTTTGGTTGGGACATCCCTTTGCTGATGGATGTGGTCGAGTAGACACTAATCTAATGCAGGGTGAAAAAGGTATTGAAATGATAATCAAGAGTTATGCGATTTGGCAGAAACATGACTCAAGGTGTATAGTTTAAGCTAATGTTTATGCTCTTATCTTCTTTTGATCACTTAATGCAGGAATTTTGATAAGACATGTACTTTTCGAAGTCTTCCCGAAGCAGAGATCATACAGCTTCAGAAGACAGGAATCTGAATGCAATCTCACTGCATTTCCTTAAGGAGTTTTTAAATCAAGGGTCTGAGTCTGGATGCATAAAATTCACCATTTAGATTTAAGGGAACTTGATAGAATACTTGAAATCTAGTAGACCTGCATGCTGTGAAAATTCATGTTTTAGTGGTTTCTCTTAATTTTTTTCCTGTGGAAGGAAAGAAAGGGTGAGTAGTACATTCTTAAAAGCTTTTATTTAGTAACTAAGAGAAATATTTTTCCAGTGACATCAAAGGATTTCAAGAAATAGAATCATTTACATTAATATGTTCTTGAGAATACAAGTAATTTAACATTGAATACAAGTATTTGACATTGGATTTGTTACAGGGTATGGTATAGCAGATGCTTTATTAATGAAGTTCTTGAGTTTACAAACACTGTTAAGTGAATATGAACTACTAAAATATTATTTAGATCGGTACTGAAAAAAACTTGCACTGCTCTAAAGATTAAATGAATAGTCTCTAGGTTGGGAGAAAATAAAAAATTATTTTTTAAACAGAAATCTGATGTCACTTCAGTCTTTTTTAATCACATCATTTGGATTTGTAAAGACATGATTGAACAGAAACTGCAGCATAAACAAGGCCCATTCTGAGGATATGAAATGCAGTGCTGGAAAATCAGCAGTATTCAGGGAAAAATAGTAGTTATTTGCTGTGTTTTTTGAAAATAGGTAACATTTTTCTAACTGAAGATCGTTCCTTATAACGAGTTTCTCATATATCTCTCAACATGCAGCTGCAACCCTGTTGAATTTTCCAGTGGTTTTGTGCTGAGGCAGTATTTAACTCTCTTTTCAAGAATACTGGAGAACAGAACAGCAACACTACTATCAGTCTTTTTTTTTTGATCATCACTGAAGATACTTGCTGAAGATGCAAGTCAGCATATTTCAGTCAAAAGTTTGTGAACCGTCACTGATCTATTCCAAAACCTTCATTGTAACTTTTGGTACCAAAGTTTGTGTAAACTTGCTAACTTAACTTTCCTAAAAGTAAATTCAGAACTAAGAGCTTGATCAAAGTTCTAAACTGTTCACAGTTGTTGTGGAGAAGTGGGAATGGGATGAGGGAATCAGACCTTTCATACTACCAGTAATAGGGAAAGAGGCAGTGAATAGAAAGCGAAACACAAAATTTCTTCTGTGCAAAGAAAAAAAAAAATTTACAGTGAGGATGATCAAATTTTGGCAAAAGAAAAAAAAAACACACAAAAAAAACAAAAAACAAATCCCAAAAACTATGGAAAAGTAGTGAAAAATCTGGGTATGCAAAGAATTAGGAATTTTTAAACAATTATATACTGTGTAATACTGATCTTCACTGAGGGCAATATATTTAGCAGTATATTCATAAGTTTCTGTTTCGTTGGCAATTTGTCATACTGAAATGGGAGCTTTTGAGAGATGCCACCAAGCCCATCTTGTTTTCCATTCTTGGTGATAGACCCATAATATCATTACAGCAAGGGGTAAGGGAGCTACAATGCTAAAAGCAATACTGTTTGAAACAGCATTAATATTGTTATTTCTAAGTTCAGTCTGGAATTGCCCTCTCCTTACTGCCATTCTGTTCTTCCAGGAAGGCCTGGGCTAACAGAAAGGCACTGAATGTACCTCTGCTTTCAGATTAATATAATGGTGTGGTTTGGAATTAGCTTAATTGCACACTTGGACATTAAAAAGTATAACATAATTAGTTCAAGAAGTTAATGGTGGCTGATAATTTAATGTACTGGGAGTTGTCTGCTCTTAATACACTTGCATGCATTTGCCTCCAAATGCTTTTGAAAGTTTATTACTAAAACCCAACCATAGTGAAAAATGATAGGTTATCGTATTAAATACTTCATTAGATTCAGGCTTTTAGAAGAAAAATTTTCCCTGATATCAAATCAACTGCATTTCTTCTCATCAACACTGTAGGCTGCAAAGATGAGAGGTACCCTCATACCTGAGTCCAGATACAAGTTGTTTAATGTCTTAAGGGAATGCCTGTACAGGTACATGGATCTCTGTCTGGATGTCCACACAGTGCGGTGCTTTGAGGATGGAGCAGTACCGTGTACCAGGAAGTCAAAAATGACAGCAAATAATTCTCCTGTCATGTTCCAAGGATTGATACCTTCCTCCTACACTTCAGCAATGATGTGAAATGATGAAACTATCATTCATTTAAAACTACAATATTGTGTTTTAGGAAGTTTTGATATTAAGACATGAAATTAAAATATTTTACTATTACAATTAGCATCTATGATTGTCTTGTCACATCTGTATTTATTTTTTAAGATTATGTAACATTGATTCAAGGAGTGTGTGTGTTTGTGTGACTGAAACATTAACAATCTAGCCTTTAAGCTTAACTGACCTTGCTTTGAATCTGTTATGAGTGTGTTTAGTCCCAGGTTAATTTAAATAATACCAGAGTTCTGGAAAAAGAATTGAGTTCCATGAGATTTTCTTTATCTGTATTTCCCATCTGGCTCGCTGTTACAAGCATTTAATCCTGTGTTTGCTGCCAGTGTTTCCCAGAAAGCCTTATAATTGCTTGGAATTTGTATGAACAGTTCCAGTCTGGTGCACAATTAGGGATGCACTATAAAATTTTCATTGCTCGATTTAGTTGAAATTATAAGATGGATGGGGAACAATAATGCCCGTAGTTATACCGTATAAAAATGACTACTGGAAATTTGCAAGAGGGAAAATTTAATGATAACTATTTCTTTTTCTTTTACTCGAGAGAGGAGGGGAGAGGGAAATGCAGCAATAGAATTAAAAAAAAAAAAAAAAAAAGCTTTATATTCTATGATACTTCCCTTCTTTCACCTGTAGTTGTATATCTCTAACAGGAACACCATGATCGAAAATGTATTTATGTGCCTCTTTAAGAGGTTGATACAGTTTTTTGGAGGTTATACAAACATGACATGCTTTTCTCATCCAGGAAAATAAATGTAAATATATAATTTACTTTTATATAAACAAATTCACTTGACTTACGTGCTTGCTATGGTTCAGGGAGGCATATGTCCAGTAATGATTGTCAGCTAGCATCAATACATCATGAAAACACTGGCAGACTATTCAGTAGTAAATAATCCCTTATTCTTCACCACTCTGATTGGAGATGCTGTTGAAAAGAAATGCATGTTTATAATTTGTATCAGTGAGGCTTCAAACTCCTGATTCTTTTCATGTTTGTTTCTCCAACTGCTATGGTTTCAAAACCCTGCCATGTCTTCAGCCACTTGTTTGCTGTAAGGTCAGAAGAATCTGTAAAAAGAAGTGTACAGCTCTGGGAGTTCTAACTGTAACAATCAACACAATTGTCTCAAACAGTCACGAAAAGAAAAGCCTGTATAGTCGTGGAGTACTGTGCTCGGTGGTATGTGAAATAGTTTAGGCACTGGCAGCCTTGTTAATGTGGCTATTCACATTAACTAGTTGGGCCCATTGTGAAGCAGATTGAATAATCCTGTTTTAGGTCTCTGCTTTGACCACAAGGACATTTTTGAGAGTACTTTCTTTTGTTTCTGATCATACTGCTAATCTTCCCGCTGTTATCTGGCACCTAGCGGTAGTTAGCAATCAAGGGAAAGCTGCTACGGTTTTGTGTGTAGGCTTCCACACTGCTGAGCTTGAGGAATGAGAGAAGTTAAACTTCTTCCTGTATTCCCTTTATACTCAAAGTCCAGCCACCCCATGCCCACTGCAAGAACAAGAAGAAATGGGATCTATTTTTTTCTGAAACCACTCAAACATCTGACGAATTTAAAGTAAAGTTTAAGGGCAGGAATTTGATGTGTGATCCAGTTCCAAAAAAAAAAAAAAAAATCGGTAACTTAGTGTCATGTTGAAATAAATAGATGTGACAGCCCTCCTACACCGTATGCTCTTACTAGGCATTATGAGCTTACTGTTTTACCATGAAGCGACATGTCAGTGTTTGGGACAAAATACTGATGAGACAGTCATTGCATAAATTGCTTGTGTGTTGATCTTTAGAAGTGAAGATCTGTGTTTCCTGCAGTAAACAGCATACTCCATGTTTAGGTGAGTGCCAAATGAACTGATTTTGTAAGATTTTTTTTTTTTTAAACAAAACATTGATGAGTAAAATTTTCTTTCTTTGCTGTCATCAAAAGCTGGATCATGTAACCTGGCACTTATGTAAAATATCATCATGATAGTGTTGTCTTGCAAAATAAATAATACTTGAAAAATTCTACCCTATATATTTTATATTGATGATTTTGAAAATCTCTATCTATTGAATAACAAATTTCCTCCAGAAGAGTGAAAAGTGAATCCATTTCTCCTCTGGGCATACATGTTTTCACTATTCTGAACAACTATTTGATAATAATATTCAGTTTGATGGAATAGGGAGGAATTTGAAGACAAGCAAAGTAGACAGTGCATTGCAATAAGCTTAATGGAGAGAAAATGCAGAAAAAGTATTCACAACTTATTATTCACATTATAGTTTCTCTTAAGTCTACATGAATTCTTGTACATGCTTTTGTGTAATAGCAGTGATAGTATAGGCCTGGATGCATCACTGCAATTCACTTACCTCCCTTAAGGAGTATAATTAGCAGTTTCAGAGAAGTCCTATGCTGTTCTTGTGATGCTGCTATGAAATCTTCAGGTAAGAACGAAATGGAGTCATGGAACAGATGTGATTATAAACAGTTATTTGCCTTTATATATAGCTTCTAGCCCTGGGTGAACCAGAATCCACGGATGGAGTGTACTGAACTCAATGTGTTGTATTCAGGTCGTATTAAGGAAATAGTAATTCTATGAAGTGAATTTATGTCAAAAAGCTCAATCATATTTTCCCTCTGTCCTGTGGATGAAAGATAATGCAACATAATTGAAGTAGTGATACGCTGAAGTACCAGGTAGATGGATTACCTTAGCAGTTTACAGTTTTACTGGTTTTACAATGGAACCAAACCACTTGAGCCACTTTTGAAGAAAGTTTTTGCATCTGTCAAAGTTTTTTACTGAAGAATTGCCAATGAATGGGTGGAAAGGACACAACCAGTTTAATGATTAGATGTTACATGAGAGGCCAGAAAGGATTCTTCATTCTTGTTCAAAAAACACAATAAATTCATCCAGGCACTAAAAAACAATGCACTGGAATTGTTTCATTTTTGGAATCATTCTTGCTGGTTCTCCTACAAGCTTATATTTGTATTCAATTTCAATAAAACTTCGAAAGCTAATAAATTGATCACATCAGTTCAGTAGGACCATTAAGGACTAGACATCAGAGGTTAGAAACAACACACAGCATTTTATGGTTCAATGTAAACTTTTCAAAATTGAGTTGAAGAGCAGTTTAGCTAAATGGAAAGTGGGTATTTTAACATCTCTGTAAAGATATATAAATTCCTTTTCAAAAGAAAATAAATAAAATGGAAACTCAGTAGGCTTGGATTCTTTTAGTCAGAAGAGTCAACTGGCTTGCAGATTTGAATATTTGTCTATAATCAAATTTACTTTATGACATTTGATCATTTAACTAATAAGCATAGTTTGATAAAAGTTACATCAGCTGCTAAACCTAATAGCTATTATCTATTTTGGAAATAGAATTATGTTGGTCATCGCTGCAATGTTTTCCAAAATGTGTATAGCTATAATACTGATATAATTTAGAATTATGCAAGAGTAATCAATATCTTTGTGTTTTCATGTAGCATACTGTTTGCTTTTTCTTCTCAACTCTTCTTTGTGGTTGAGATCTCCATAGGACACATATGGTGGCATCACCATGGCATATTCTTTCCTATACTAGGCTCTTCTTCTGGGCCTCACCTGACATAGCATGGAGGCTCAGGGACACTCAGAAAGAAGATGATGTTACTTGTCCAGAAGAATGTTGGTCTCACTACCCAGAAAAGCCTTCCTAGAAGGCCATTACCTCAGCCTTAGACTCCCGAGGTGCACCTTTTTCTCAGGATTCCTGCATGCCATTGAGAGAGTAGGAGACACTTTCATGTCATCAGTGACTGAGGTCCCTGCAAAGTGAAGTGAGGGAGGTGCAGTTGAGATAAGATACTGACCACCATACAGCCGTGAAGGAAGGTAGAGACATCCAAATTGTAAGGGGGAAAATCCTTTGAGTCTTCTTTGACCCACTTCTTCGACTCCAAGGCTGACTGTGTTGTGTAAGCAGTGCTGATATTCAAAGTATCTCAAAAGAGGGTCTTTCAAAGCTCCTCACAGCTCTTGTTTACTCCTTTCAACATAGTCACCAATAACTGCAGGGTTATATGACTGTGAGGAAAATGAGGAATAAAAAAAGAAAATATTTTAAACCAGTAGTGCTACAGGTGACCAACTGAGGCTTGCTAATGCAGATTGTTTAATGATCAGTGAGTGCTGTGACAGTTGCTTTCACTAAAGATTATTTCAAAAGACTTTTAATACAGTGATGGGAAAATTTTACTAGATCACATATGCTGTGCAGCATCCTCCCAGAGTGGCTTGCTTTTTCACTATGAAAAAAAAAAATTGTCATGGTAACTTCTTTGACTGGTTTCTGGAATAGTAAGGAGTTTGGACAGCCAAAAAAATCTAACTAATAAATGTTATCTGATTTATGCCCTAAATTTAAAAAATAATGCCAGCCCTAAATTAGAGCATGTTTAGAAGTTATTTAATTCTATCTCAAAAGATTTCAAGTCATGTTGACTTTCCCTAGTTAGCTGTTTCTGCCTTCAATTTCCCTCACAGTTAGAACATTATGTATCATTTCTCAATTGAATTTATCTAACTTCACTATCAGTTGATTCTTATTATGCCATTGACAGTAAGGTTAAAAAGCTCAGCATCATCTTTTCATTATGTGATTTCCTGCACACAGTGTTCAAGTCAGTTCTCAGTCCATAACCTTGGAGATGAAAAAATGAAATTTTCTAAGATTCACATTATAACACTTGTCTCATTTTAGACCTTCTCTAAATGTACTGACAGTTCTTCTTGCAGTGTGAATGACATAATAAAAAGGACAAAGAAGTTAACCAGCTGTTGATCTTGTCCCCAGAAATCCAATTGCAGTCATGGTGTTAATCCTATGTGTGAAGTACTCTTCTGAACAGTGAGGTTAGAGTAAATAACAAGGAAGCTTGACAGAATGCTACAGATGACTTTGTCAGTGAACATCAAGCACGATGCTGTCCATCTCCATTTATTGTGTGCTGGCAACTTGTGTATATACTTCAGATAAGGATAGTGCACATTTAAGGAGTTGTTGTTTGCTGTTGTTATGGTTTTGCTCTGTTTCTTTTCTTTCTTTTCTTTCTTTTCTTTTCTTTTCTTTTCTTTTCTTTTCTTTTCTTTTCTTTTCTTTTCTTTTCTTTTCTTTTCTTTTCTTTTCTTTTTTCTTTTCTTTTCTTTTCTTTTCTTTTCTTTTCTTTTCTTTTCTTTTCTTTTCTTTTCTTTTCTTTTCTTTTCTTTTCTTTTCTTTTCTTTTCTTTTCTTTTCTTTTCTTTTCTTTTCTTTTCTTTTCTTTTCTTTCCGTTCCCCTCCTTTCCTTTCTCCTCCCCTCCCCTCCCCTCCCCTCCCCTCCCCTCCCCTCCCCTCCCCTCCCCCTCCCCTCCCCTCCCCTCCCCTCTCCCTCTCCCTCTCCCTCTCCCTCTCCCTCTCCCTCTCCCTCTCCCTCTCCCTCTCCCTCTCCCTCTCCCTCTCCCTCTCCCTCTCCCTCTCCCTCTCCCTCTCCCTCTCCCTCTCCCTCTCCCTCTCCCTCTCCCTCTCCCTCTCCCTCTCCCTCTCCCTCTCCCTCTCCCTCTCCCTCTCCTCTCCTCTCCTCTCCTCTCCTCTCCTCTCCTCTCCTCTCCTCTCCTCTCCTCTCCTCTCCTCTCCTCTCCTCTCCTCTCCTCTCCTCTCCTCTCCTCTCCTCTCCTCTCCTCTCCTCTCCTCTCCCCAAACCTTCCCAAACCTTCCCTTCCCAAACCTTCCCAAACCTTCCCTTCCCAAACCTTCCATTCCCTTCCCTTTTTTTTTTTTTCCCCTTCCGTGTTCTTATGAAGTAAGTCATGCTTCATAGAAGTGAAAAAAAAAGTCTCCCATTTATATACACGGAATTTGTGAAAAAAAATGACATATTCCAAGTCATATTCAAAAAACACCAACATTTGTGACACTTTGGCCTTCTGGAAGTGCAGGAACAGATCAGATATCAGAGAAGGCTAATGTCTTGGTGGTGTGTTACAGAAAATGCAGAGGGTCTATTCTGGGTAGTCTAATTTTTTATGGCCTCCCATATGTAACAGGGAATGGCTGTTATACCAGTGCTGAGAGTGAGTGGTGATGCCTCCCTCCCTTGGCCTTCCTTGGCAGTGGCCTTAGCTCATGGCATAAATTCAGCTTAGGAGGAGGGATGAGTGAAGATTGTAACATAATCTTTTAGTGTAATCTTTTATGTAACCATAGAAATCCATTTGAGGAAAGAGAAGATGGCAGCTTTAAAGACACATCAGTGGTTGTTAATTCAAGGGTGCACAAGGACATTGTGCCAGCGGCATGTGTGCATGCACTTGGGGAGTGCAAGGAAGGGCTTCCACGCGTGTGCGTGGGCACAGGGCTGCACGAAGGGATGGGAATGCACAAATGTGTGCGAGCATGTTGTGAGTGCGCGGGGAGGGTGGCACAAAGGCTCCGGTTGGGCACGGATCTCCCCTGCCAGTCAAGTGGTGCTGGTCTATAATGCCAGCGCGTGTAGGGCGAACCGCGTCGGAGGACGGGCGCTAGGAACGAGCCGTGCTTCTATGTTTTAATCTTTTATTGAACATCATGGAAGCCCCGCTAGAGGCGGTGGGGACGCCGCCTCTTGCAGGGCGGAGAAGCACGCTGGGCACTGCCAGCCCTCCTCTTCCGGCGGTGCCGGGGCCCGCCGCCCGAGCGCTTCCTGCCCCGGCTGCGAGTGGAGGGCCCGGCCGCCGCGGGACCCGGCTCCTCGACCTCCTCCTCCTCCTCCTCCTCCTCCTCCTCCTCCTGCGGCTGCCTCTGCCTCTGCATCTGCTCCTGGGCTGCGCTGGGCTCTTGGGGGCCGACCTCCTGCTCTTGAGCGTTGTCGTGCTCTTGGAGGCCCAGCAGCCTCCGAGCTTCCGGGCCGCACCAGCTCTCGATGTTGGCGACGAGAGCGTCGATGAGCGGTGCGGAGACGGGGCACTGGGTGCGCTGGGCACACTGCGCCAGGAGGTTTCTGTCCGGCCCCACCTGGCACAGGAACGCCAGGATCACGCTCTTCGCCCAGTTGATCTCCCACCAGCGCAGCTCCTGGTTGCGGCACAGTTCCTGCTGCAGCCAGGGCAGCACAGGGGCGAGGATGCCTTGGCTCAGCCTGAAGAGTGCTGCCCAGTCCCCTGGCAGGAGGCCGCCCACTCGCTCCGGCTCCGCGGGCATCGCTTCAGGGGACGCTGGTGCAGGGGGTGGAGCAGATGCCGCAGTGCCACTGGGGCCGAATAGAGTGGGCACTGGCACTGCAGGCGGAGAGACGACGCACTCCACGTACTCGTCTCCCCGCACGGAGACCCGGACGGTGTCCATGGCTGTCCTGCACATCGGGCAGCTGTCCTTCATCGCCGCCCACCGCAGGATGCAGCCGAGGCAGAAAGCGTGGTTGCATGGAACCACGTGTGCCATGTCCTGCCGCACGTAGCAGCAGATGGCACACGTCCACGCCTTCTCCGCGGCCATGGTCCTCTGCTGCAGCGGGCTGGGAGAACTGAGGATGACGAGTTTCTCCCTCACCGGACCTGCAGCAGTGGTTTTGCACCCTGGAAGAGGAAGGAAGAGAGGTCACGCTCAGTTGCTGCCCCGCACTAGTCCTCAGGCAGTCCCTGAGCACGAAGCCCTCCCAAGCCCTTGACTGGGCTGTCTCGAGCTCCCCGCTGGCCCACAGCCAGTCTCCCCATGCTTGCCCCAGGTGTCCCCACAAGCACTCACGTCCGCTGCTGCGGGGTGCTCCGTAGAGCCCTGGCTGCCTGCACTAGGCAGGGCCAGGGAAACACGAGCAGTACTGCGGGGTCAGGCGCTCAGATGCTGCAAGCAGCCCCAGGCACGACCCAGCGCAGCACAAGGAAACCCTTGCTCGACCGACAAGCCTCGCACAGCTGCTCAGCACGGACAGGAACGAGCCAGAATGAGCCAGGTTCCGCTAACGCCCCACGGTGAGCACTGAGGGCTAAGCAGTCACAATCCGCTGCCCGGTGATGTCACAGCCTGCTGCTCGGGGACATCACTATGGGCTGTCCGCCCCCCGCAGCACCCGCCCGTGTTTCAGATATTGCCTTCTTTTCCTGTTGCTAATCTGCCGTTCCCCCCCCCCTCTTTCCTGCCCACCGTTTATGCTCTACCTTTGACATTAGTGCGCGGGGCTTCCTTTTGCTCTGATTAAAACAGCTTTAACCGTGTATTTGTTTCCTCTGTGTGTTCCCCAGTAAACTGTAGATTTTTCACTAGCGCGTTATGCAGAACTGGGGTTTGGCATTCTCCTCTTCTTGCTTCAGGACCGCCCAGTCGATCTTTCTCCTGTCAGCATTATCCCGGTGCTTTTCGGAGATGTCTTCTGTTAGCGTTTTGTGGGTATCTTTCTTTCTGAGTGTTGCATCCCACCTGCGGATTCCTTTGAATCCCTTTTTCACCTTAAGGAGAAACAGCACTCAAAATCCATACATACACATCAAGTTTGATGGGACATTTATGTAAAGCAGCTATCCCGTAGGCGTTGGCCCTCTGACAAGTATACCTACCTAGCCGTATTCTGGGCTGCATCACAAGCAGCATGTCCAGTGTGGGAGTAAAGTGATCCTGCCCCTCTACTCTGCACTGGTGTGGCCTCATCTGGAGTGCTGTGTCCAGGTGTGGAGTTCTCAGTATAGAAGAGACCTAGACCTGCTGGAGCACATCCAGAGGGAGGCCTGTGCCCATTTCACACATGTCAGCGCTTCTCCTTGACCGCTTTTCCTTAATTTCTAGTACTGAAATTAGTAATACTTCATTCAAGACATGACCTGGAAGCAGCCTGTAAGTGTCCACATAATGAAAGGCATAACAGCAACCTTTGCAAAGGAGTGCAAAGATGGAAAAGTTGGGGACGTAATCACAGAATGACAGAATTGTAGGGGTTGGAAGGGACCTCTAGAGATCATCGAGTCCAACCCCCCTGCCAAAGCAGGTTCCCTACACCAGGTCGCACAGGTAGGCGTCCAGGCGGGTCTTGAATATCTCCAGAGAAGGAGACCCCCCTGGGCAGCCTGTGCCAGTGCTCCATCACCCTCACCGTAAAGAAGTTCTTGCGCACTTTCGTGTGCAACTTCCTATGCTGTAGTTTTCTGGTTGGTACCCCCTTGTCCTTTCTCCACACACGGCTGAAAGAGTCTGGCCTTGCAGTTCTGCCCCACACAGCTCAGGTATTTATAGGCATGGATCAGATCCCCCTCTGAGTCTTCTTTTCTCAAGGCTAAACAGACCCAGTTCACTTGGCCTTACTTCGCAGGGGACATCCTCCGGGCCCTTCACCAAAAGGTTGGGGTTCCACTTGTGTGTGTAGGCACAAGGACATTGTGCCAGCGGTGTGTGCATGCACTTGGGGAGTGCAAGGAAGGGCTTCCACGCGTGTGCGTGCGCACAGGGCTGCACGAAGGGATGGGAATGCACAAATGTGGGCGAGCAAGTTGTGAGTGCGCGGGGACGGTGGCACAAAGGCTCCGGTTGGGCACGGATCTCCCCTGCCAGTCAAGTGGTGCTCGTCTATAATGCCAGCGCGTGTAGGGCGAACCGCGTCGGAGGACGGGCGCTAGGAACGAGCCGTGCTTCTACGTTTTAATCTTTTATTGAACATCATGGAAGCCCCGCTAGAGGCGGCGGGGACGCCGCCTCTTGCAGGGCGGAGAAGCACGCTGGGCACTGCCAGCCCTCCTCTTCCGGCGGTGCCGGGGCCCGCCGCCCGAGTGCTTCCTGCCCCGGCTGCGAGTGGAGGGCCCGGCCGCCGCGGGACCCGGCTCCTCGACCTCCTCCTCCTCCTCCTCTTCCTCCTCCTCCTCCTGCCGCTGCCTCTGCCTCTGCATCTGCTCCTGGGCTGCGCTGGGCTCTTGGGGGCCGACCTCCTGCTCTTGAGCGTTGTCGTGCTCTTGGAGGCCCAGCAGCCTCCGAGCTTCCGGGCCGCACCAGCTCTCGATGTTGGCGACGAGAGCGTCGATGAGCGGTGCGGAGACGGGGCACTGGGTGCGCTGGGCACACTGCGCCAGGAGGTTTCTGTCCGGCCCCACCTGGCACAGGAACGCCAGGATCACGCTCTTCGCCCAGTTGATCTCCCACCAGCGCAGCTCCTGGTTGCGGCACAGTTCCTGCTGCAGCCAGGGCAGCACAGGGGCGAGGATGCCTTGGCTCAGCCTGAAGAGTGCTGCCCAGTCCCCTGGCAGGAGGCCGCCCACTCGCTCCGGCTCCGCGGGCATCGCTTCAGGGGACGCTGGTGCAGGGGGTGGAGCAGATGCCGCAGTGCCACTGGGGCCGAATAGAGTGGGCACTGGCACTGCAGGCGGAGAGACGACGCACTCCACGTACTCGTCTCCCCGCACGGAGACCCGGACGGTGTCCATGGCTGTCCTGCACATCGGGCAGCTGTCCTTCATCGCCGCCCACCGCAGGATGCAGCCGAGGCAGAAAGCGTGGTTGCATGGAACCACGTGTGCCATGTCCTGCCGCACGTAGCAGCAGATGGCACACGTCCACGCCTTCTCCGCGGCCATGGTCCTCTGCTGCAGCGGGCTGGGAGAACTGAGGATGACGAGTTTCTCCCTCACCGGACCTGCAGCAGTGGTTTTGCACCCTGGAAGAGGAAGGAAGAGAGGTCACGCTCAGTTGCTGCCCCGCACTAGTCCTCAGGCAGTCCCTGAGCACGAAGCCCTCCCAAGCCCTTGACTGGGCTGTCTCGAGCTCCCCGCTGGCCCACAGCCAGTCTCCCCATGCTTGCCCCAGGTGTCCCCACAAGCACTCACGTCCGCTGCTGCGGGGTGCTCCGTAGAGCCCTGGCTGCCTGCACTAGGCAGGGCCAGGGAAACACGAGCAGTACTGCGGGGTCAGGCGCTCAGATGCTGCAAGCAGCCCCAGGCACGACCCAGCGCAGCACAAGGAAACCCTTGCTCGACCGACAAGCCTCGCACAGCTGCTCAGCACGGACAGGAACGAGCCAGAATGAGCCAGGTTCCGCCAACGCCCCGCGGTGAGCACTGAGGGCTAAGCAGTCACAATCCGCTGCCCGGTGATGTCACAGCCTGCTGCTCGGGGACATCACTATGGGCTGTCCGCCCCCCGCAGCACCCGCCCGTGTTTCAGATATTGCCTTCTTTTCCTGTTGCTAATCTGCCGTTCCCCCCCCCCTCTTTCCTGCCCACCGTTTATGCTCTACCTTTGACATTAGTGCGCGGGGCTTCCTTTTGCTCTGATTAAAACAGCTTTAACCGTGTATTTGTTTCCTCTGTGTGTTCCCCAGTAAACTGTAGATTTTTCACTAGCGCGTTATGCAGAACTGGGGTTTGGCATTCTCCTCTTCTTGCTTCAGGACCGCCCAGTCGATCTTTCTCCTGTCAGCATTATCCCGGTGCTTTTCGGAGATGTCTTCTGTTAGCGTTTTGTGGGTATCTTTCTTTCTGAGTGTTGCATCCCACCTGCGGATTCCTTTGAATCCCTTTTTCACCTTAAGGAGAAACAGCACTCAAAATCCATACATACACATCAAGTTTGATGGGACATTTATGTAAAACAGCTATCCCGTAGGCGTTGGCCCTCTGACAAGTATACCTACCTAGCCGTATTCTGGGCTGCATCACAAGCAACATGTCCAGCGTGGGAGTAAAGTGATCCTGCCCCTCTACTCTGCACTGGTGAGGCCTCATCTGGAGTGCTGTGTCCAGGTGTGGAGTTCTCAGTATAGAAGAGACCTAGACCTGCTGGAGCACGTCCAGAGGGAGGCCTGTGCCCATTTCACACACGTCAGCGCTTCTCCTTGACCGCTTTTCCTTAATTTCTAGTACTGAAATTAGTAATACTTCATTCAAGACATGACCTGGAAGCAGCCTGTAAGTGTCCACATAATGAAAGGCATAACAGCAACCTCTGCAAAGGAGTGCAAAGATGGGAAATTTGGGGACCTAATCACAGAATGACAGAATTGTAGGGGTTGGAAGGGACCTCTAGAGATCATCGAGTCCAAGTCCCCTGCCAAAGCAGGTTCCCTACACCAGGTCGCACAGGTAGGCGTCCAGGTGGGTCTTGAATATCTCCAGAGAAGGAGACCCCCCTGGGCAGCCTGTGCCAGTGCTCCATCACCCTCACCGTAAAGAAGTTCTTGCGCACTTTCGTGTGCAACTTCCTATACTGTAGTTTTCTGTTTGGTACCCCTTGTCCTTTCTCCACACATGGCTGAAAGAGTCTGGCCTTGCAGTTCTGCCCCACACAGCTCAGGTATTCATAGGCATGGATCAGATCCCCCTCTGAGTCTTCTTTTCTCAAGGCTAAACAGACCCAGTTCACTTGGCCTTACTTCGCAGGGGACATCCTCCGGGCCCTTCACCAAAAGGTTGGGGTTCCACTTGTGTGTGTAGGCACAAGGACATTGTGCCAGCGGTGTGTGCATGCACTTGGGGAGTGCAAGGAAGGGCTTCCACGCGTGTGCGTGGGCACAGGGCTGCACGAAGGGATGGGAATGCACAAATGTGTGCGAGCAAGTTGTGAGTGCGCGGGGACGGTGGCACAAAGGCTCCGGTTGGGCACGGATCTCCCCTGCCAGTCAAGTGGTGCTGGTCTATAATGCCAGCGCGTGTAGGGCGAACCGCGTCGGAGGACGGGTGCTAGGAACGAGCCGTGCTTCTACGTTTTAATCTTTTATTGAACATCATGGAAGCCCCGCTAGAGGCGGCGGGGACGCCGCCTCTTGCAGGGCGGAGAAACACGCTGGGCACTGCCAGCCCTCCTCTTCCGGCGGTGCCGGGGCCCGCCGCCCGAGCGCTTCCTGCCCCGGCTGCGAGTGGAGGGCCCGGCCGCCGCAGGACCCGACTCCTCGACCTCCTCCTCCTCCTCCTCCTCCTCCTCCTCCTCCTGCCGCTGCCTCTGCCTCTGCATCTGCTCCTGGGCTGCGCTGGGCTCTTGGGGGCCGACCTCCTGCTCTTGAGCGTTGTCGTGCTCTTGGAGGCCCAGCAGCCTCCGAGCTTCCGGGCCGCACCAGCTCTCGATGTTGGCGACGAGAGCGTCGATGAGCGGTGCGGAGACGGGGCACTGGGTGCGCTGGGCACACTGCGCCAGGAGGTTTCTGTCCGGCCCCACCTGGCACAGGAACGCCAGGATCACGCTCTTCGCCCAGTTGATCTCCCACCAGCGCAGCTCCTGGTTGCGGCACAGTTCCTGCTGCAGCCAGGGCAGCACAGGGGCGAGGATGCCTTGGCTCAGCCTGAAGAGTGCTGCCCAGTCCCCTGGCAGGAGGCCGCCCACTCGCTCCGGCTCCGCGGGCATCGCTTCAGGGGACGCTGGTGCAGGGGGTGGAGCAGATGCCGCAGTGCCACTGGGGCCGAATAGAGTGGGCACTGGCACTGCAGGCGGAGAGACGACGCACTCCACGTACTCGTCTCCCCGCACGGAGACCCGGACGGTGTCCATGGCTGTCCTGCACATCGGGCAGCTGTCCTTCATCGCCGCCCACCGCAGGATGCAGCCGAGGCAGAAAGCGTGGTTGCATGGAACCACGTGTGCCATGTCCTGCCGCACGTAGCAGCAGATGGCACACGTCCACGCCTTCTCCGCGGCCATGGTCCTCTGCTGCAGCGGGCTGGGAGAACTGAGGATGACGAGTTTCTCCCTCACCGGACCTGCAGCAGTGGTTTTGCACCCTGGAAGAGGAAGGAAGAGAGGTCACGCTCAGTTGCTGCCCCGCACTAGTCCTCAGGCAGTCCCTGAGCACGAAGCCCTCCCAAGCCCTTGACTGGGCTGTCTCGAGCTCCCCGCTGGCCCACAGCCAGTCTCCCCATGCTTGCCCCAGGTGTCCCCACAAGCACTCACGTCCGCTGCTGCGGGGTGCTCCGTAGAGCCCTGGCTGCCTGCACTAGGCAGGGCCAGGGAAACACGAGCAGTACTGCGGGGTCAGGCGCTCAGATGCTGCAAGCAGCCCCAGGCACGACCCAGCGCAGCACAAGG
The DNA here is from genome assembly GCA_023055505.1 of Callipepla californica brunnescens. NCBI lineage: Eukaryota > Metazoa > Chordata > Aves > Galliformes > Odontophoridae > Callipepla > Callipepla californica. Next base: position 4,710,486 of record JALIRH010000031.1, on the reverse strand, counting down.
AAACCCTTGCTCGACCGACAAGCCTCGCACAGCTGCTCAGCACGGACAGGAACGAGCCAGAATGAGCCAGGTTCCGCCAGCGCCCCGCGGTGAGCACTGAGGGCTAAGCAGTCACAATCCGCTGCCCGGTGATGTCACAGCCTGCTGCTCGGGGACATCACTATGGGCTGTCCGCCCCCCGCAGCACCCGCCCGTGTTTCAGATATTGCCTTCTTTTCCTGTTGCTAATCTGCCGTTCCCCCCCCCCTCTTTCCTGCCCACCGTTTATGCTCTACGTTTGACATTAGTGCGCGGGGCTTCCTTTTGCTCTGATTAAAACAGCTTTAACCGTGTATTTGTTTCCTCTGTGTGTTCCCCAGTAAACTGTAGATTTTTCACTAGCGCGTTATGCAGAACTGGGGTTTGGCATTCTCCTCTTCTTGCTTCAGGACCGCCCAGTCGATCTTTCTCCTGTCAGCATTATCCCGGTGCTTTTCGGAGATGTCTTCTGTTAGCGTTTTGTGGGTATCTTTCTTTCTGAGTGTTGCATCCCACCTGCGGATTCCTTTGAATCCCTTTTTCACCTTAAGGAGAAACAGCACTCAAAATCCATACATACACATCAAGTTTGATGGGACATTTATGTAAAGCAGCTATCCCGTAGGCGTTGGCCCTCTGACAAGTATACCTACCTAGCCGTATTCTGGGCTGCATCACAAGCAGCATGTCCAGCGTGGGAGTAAAGTGATCCTGCCCCTCTACTCTGCACTGGTGAGGCCTCATCTGGAGTGCAGTGTCCAGGTGTGGAGTTCTCAGTATAGAAGAGACCTAGACCTGCTGGAGCACGTCCAGAGGGAGGCCACAAAGTGACACCAGAGATAGAACACTTCTTCTAGCCTGTCCTCGCAGGCTGAGAGAGCTGGGGCTGTATCTAAAGAGGGGCTGTAAGAAGGAAGGGGATGGACTCTTGAGCAGGGCCTGCAGTGTCCAGGCAAGGGGAAAATGTTATCAAACTGAAAGGAGGGGGATTCAGACTGGATATGAGGAAACCGTTTTTTACAAGTAAGGGGGATGAGACACTGGCACAGGCTGCCCAGAGAGGTGGTGGATGCTCCATCCCTGGAGACAGTAAAGGGCAGGCTGCACTGAACAAGCTGTAGGTGTCCCTGTTCCTTGCAGGAGAATTGGACTAGGTAGCCTTGTTGCTGGCTGCAATAGCAGGCTACTGTTATTGACATTCTTCTACCTTCCAGTGCCCCCGGTCCATTATGTGCTGAATTAATTCGAGCATGGAACTTGGGTACTTCGACCCTGTTTACTGCTTTTTGTTAAGGGGCTCTCCAGAACAGTGTGCAGACAGATGATATGCATATGCTGACTGGACTTAAACGACATATGTGAAGAGTACTACAATCCAAGTGTGTGAACGACTGTGTGAATGTGGCAGGCTCAGAAACAGGAAAAGGCAGTTAAAAAGCACAATGTATGCCGAGAATCAAAGAAATATAAATCAATATTAGAGTTTTAGGATATCTTAAGAAGACCTGTGGGACTATATAGTCCTGCCCCTTCTCAAACCAGAGCTAATGAGAACATGTTTCTCATGACCATCTCCAAATCACGTTGGAACTTCTTTTTGGATGCAGATCCCATGCCCTTACTCTGCTCCAAAGCAGTCTTTATCAAACTTCATGATCTTTGTGGATGAGGGTGTATTCGGGATTTTATACCTTTGTACTGAGTTAGAGCTACTTCTCTTAGCCTGCTTCTGACCAGACGGCCCCACCAGTTTGCCAAAGCAAAACAACACTCAAACAGACTGTGACAACTGGAAAATGTTTCAATGACTTTGCTTGTATATTTAATCAGATCAGGGTAATTATTTAACGCTGATGACATGAAGGCATTAAGGCATAATTATTTTTAAAAGATACAAAAGGTTCTATTGTCCATGTGTTCTGCCAATAGATATAAGTAGTCCATTACCAGCATCCACGTGACTAAATAAACTTACCTCGCTGTTTTCTATCTGCCAGCTCTCCATTCTCATTTATCAAGGGGGGACGTTGTTGTGGTTTTGTGGTTTTGATGCCGGTATTCCACATCAGAACATGATGCAGGCCGTGAAGGAGTTAATGCTGTGGGAGCAGGGGAGGGGCGGAGCTCCGCACCAGACGCCAGGCCCGCGCTTTTTGTGGCGCGCGCTCTCCGAGCGGCTGTGAGGAGTTCAGCACGTGCAACGTAAGCTCCCAGTTTTCTGGTTTGGAAATTTTGTCTCTCTCTCAATTGTTCAATTTTATTAGATTTAGTAAAGTTACCGTTCCTTCTCAGATCGTGCCGTTGTGTTTTTCTTTACAGACCCTCAATCCCCTCTGTTTCCCCTCCCCCTGGAGCGCGCGGCTCTGCTGAGGCGGCCGCGCAGCAGTTTTTTTTTCCTCTCCCTTTCTTTTTCCCTTCTCGGTTCCCCCTTAGGTTACTGTCACGGATAACACCGTGACAGACGTGCATGGGGACCTGCTGGCCTTCATGTGGCTCTTACCAGGTCAGTGTGGATAGAAGCTCTCAAAGACGTTAGCTGCAGCACCCAGAGTGATCTCCAGTTTGTATCCGGGAAGTTTTCCACTGGAAGAACAGACTGAACTTTTATTAGGAATGGATTCTCTCCATGACAGCTCTGTCATAGGGAACCTACTGAGGCTGGTGGGTTAGACTAGATGATCCCCAAAGGTCCCTTCCAATCCCTGCAATTCTGTGCTTTAATGATTACGCCATGTGCTGTGAGATGCAGTTTTCCCCTTGACAAGCACAGGCTGGGTATAAATACAAAACTGGAATTTTTATTCAATATTGGGTGAATACTCTCTGAAAATCAAGGTCCAAGAAATGAAAATGTCAAAACTGGTACTTTATGCTTCTCTATTATATATTATATAGAGATAATTTATCCGCCTGTATTGTTTAATAATGTAAATCAGAATGCAAAAGTTTACGAGAAAAAAAAGAAGAATCCAAATTTCCTTTCTGGAATCTGGAGAAAATCATCAAGTTTACACCTGCTGTAGATCTGTTTCTTGTTTGCTGCTCCAGTGCTAAATGAGCAACTCCTTCAAAACAGAAGAACTTCCAATCCTGATTTGCTTTATAAGTGTACAGATTGATGACAGCTTGATGAATGACAGCAATGCCAATATCATACAGAACGAAAGCATGAAATTTTGTTCTGTGAGACAGTTAGTTTAAGTTTAGAGCTGTGATGTTTCCTTCTGTCTTTTAAGTAGCAGAACCTTTAAATAACAAGGCTGCAGTTATTTTACATTTTAGAGCCTTGTATGAGGCTAATGACACGAATGCCTTTGCCAAGGGTAGACGGCAGCAGTAATGTACTGTGGGACCAATGACTGAGACGGTATCTCACTGGAGATGAAGGGCAGCAACTTGCACTTCCATCACACTTCAGCAGCAGAGGCGGTGCATTACACAAGAATGAGTGCTTAAGCAAAGCTTTAGGTAAGGCCAATATGGGAAAAGTCAGGAGAGAAGAGCTGGTGTAGCTGGGATGTGCAAAGCCTTGGCACTGCTGTTCCTTTGCCTCACAGGCATGCAGAGGGAAGGGCATGCAGGGACACCATCACTGTAACAAATTACCAGTCAGACACTTTGTCCACCACCACAGATGAGGCATGCTGTAGAGATGCCTGCAAGATGCTGGAGTAACATGGGTTAGCTCTGCAGAGGTGCAGGTGGACATGGGCCAATTCAGATCTATTTATCTGGGAATTCAGAGGTCAGAATCTGGGGTAATAGAGCGTGAGTCTGAAAACTGTGATTTCCTCAGCTTTGGGCGTTTATGTGCCTTTAGTATTGCTGGAGAGATTTTGCAATGTGCTGATCCACTTGTACTTTTTACAGCACAGCTTATTCAGGCCAGACCACGAGGGCAAGGAACTGCGTAACGTTTGGATGGGTTGCCAGAGAAGATCTCAACAAGAGTTATAATAAGGATCAGGGCTGGCATTCCCCTGCATTGTCCACTGTTGCTGCAGGAGGTATAATTTAGAATTTTCCAGAGCTTGCACACCTCAAAATCACAGCCACAGCATTACGCTCATAGGTTGCTAATCATATTTCGTGATTTTTTGAATCTGAATGTTGAACTGTATACGTCACTTTTATGGAGGGCAATTAATTAAAATCTACTCTACCCATACTACCCAGTTATTCGAGTTTGTGTGTCAAGGAATGAACTAACTGTTAAAGATCATATGCCTAATTAAACTGTTTAGCTCACGTGTTGTGAACATTATCTGCTCATTCTGTCCTGAACAAGGATAGAGAGCCAAGAATACTTGCTCGTGATGTTTTTTCAGTAAAATATTAAAGCAGTTAATCTCGAAACATTATTTTCTGAATGTTTCATCACATATTTCTGGCCGTTTGTTCTGCATACTACGATAATGAAACTATTCAGATTTGAGGAAAAAAACCTGTCGGTGTCCTTCACAGTTTAGAGCAACCTTCAGACATACCGTGTAAATAATTGATGCCATCAAGGCTTATGTCAAGGCGCAGTACAAACAGTTAAGGCACATTTGCCTTGACCTAACGCCGAGACAAACTGTATTAAATAAAAATTATTATGTATTTTTTTATTTTTTCATCTCTGTTGTTGGCTGTGTCATTCGCTTTCTTATGAGAAAACCTGGATAAATAGTCAGCTCATTAAATGATCGCTAGCAGCTTACAATATTTCAACTTTGGTGCAAACAAACCTCTCACAAGCAGCTCCTTGGTCAGTACAAGAGAATGACCCAGATTCTGCCATATTCACCGCAGAAAACTGACAGACATACAGAAATGGTGGTGTTGGCTGCTACTCATAGGAGCAACAGATCTTCTACCAGCTTCTTGCATACTCACCCTGGGGTCTCATGGCTGCACCAGCCTGCTGCATTTGGCACGTGCTTGGAAAGTATCTGAAGTGTCCAGGCTGCTCTGAGGCTTTGTGGTCTGGCCTAGCAAACAAATCTCATCGTTGGTGCTAAGCTGGGAGAAAAGGGTGGAGAAACAAGGATGGAGAAACTGGCATAGAGAGGAGCAAACCTTAAGAGTGAAAGCTGAAGAAATTCTCTCTCCACTTGTTTGAGATATGGTCTGAAGCAGCAAGATATCATTTCTGTACTTGCTGTTCCCTCCTATGATTTGTTTGGTCCAAAATGAGTTATCAGGGAGAAGAGAAACCCTGGCTACTTGGAATTCTTCTCACCTGTGTTATTTACTGATGCATTTCACACACGTCAGCGCTTCTCCTTGACCGCTTTTCCTTAATTTCTAGCGCTGAAATGTGTAATACTTCATTCAAGACATGACCACTTACATGGCTGTAAGTGTCCACGTAATGAAAGGCATGACAGCAACCTTTGCAAAGGAGTGCAAAGATGGGAAATTTGGGGACGTAATCACAGAATGACAGAATGGTAGGGGTTGGAAGGGACCTCTAGAGATCATTGAGTCCAAGTCCCCTGCCAAAGCAGGTTCCCTACACCAGGTCGCACAGGTAGGCGTCCAGGCGGGTCTTGAATATCTCCAGAGAAGGCGACCCCCCTGGGCAGCCTGTGCCAGTGCTCCGTCACCCTCACCGTAAAGAAGTTCTTGCGCACTATCGTGTGCAACTTCCTATGCTGTAGTTTTCTGGTTGGTACCCCTTGTCCTTTCTCCACACACGGCTGAAAGAGTCTGGCCTTGCAGTTCTGCCCCACACAGCTCAGGTATTTATAGGCATGGATCAGATCCCCTCTGAGTCTTCTTTTCTCAAGGCTAAACAGACCCAGTTCACTTGGCCTTACTTCGCAGGGGACATCCTCCGGGCCCTTCACGAAAAGGTTGGGGTTCCACTTGTGTGTGTAGGCACAAGGACATTGTGCCAGCGGTGTGTGCATGCACCTGGGGAGTGCAAGGAAGGGCTTCCACGCGTGTGCGTGGGCACAGGGCTGCACGAAGGGATGGGAATGCACAAATGTGTGCGAGCACGTTGTGAGTGCGCCGGGAGGGTGGCACAAAGGCTCCGGTTGGGCACGGATCTCCCCTGCCAGTCAAGTGGTGCTGGTCTATAATGCCAGCGCGTGTAGGGCGAACCGCGTTGGAGGACGGGCGCTAGGAACGAGCCGTGCTTCTACGTTTTAATCTTTTATTGAACATCATGGAAGCCCCGCTAGAGGCGGCGGGGACGCCGCCTCTTGCAGGGCGGAGAAGCACGCTGGGCACTGCCAGCCCTCCTCTTCCGGCGGTGCCGGGGCCCGCCGCCCGAGCGCTTCCTGCCCCGGCTGCGAGTGAAGGGCCCGGCCGCCGCAGGACCCGGCTCCTCGACCTCCTCCTCCTCCTCCTCCTGCTCCTCCTCCTCCTCCTCCCGCTGCCTCTGCCTCTGCATCTGCTCCTGGGCTGCGCTGGGCTCTTGGGGGCCGACCTCCTGCTCTTGAGCGTTGTCGTGCTCTTGGAGGCCCAGCAGCCTCCGAGCTTCCGGGCCGCACCAGCTCTCGATGTTGGCGACGAGAGCGTCGATGAGCGGTGCGGAGACGGGGCACTGGGTGCGCTGGGCACACTGCGCCAGGAGGTTTCTGTCCGGCCCCACCTGGCACAGGAACGCCAGGATCACGCTCTTCGCCCAGTTGATCTCCCACCAGCGCAGCTCCTGGTTGCGGCACAGTTCCTGCTGCAGCCAGGGCAGCACAGGGGCGAGGATGCCTTGGCTCAGCCTGAAGAGTGCTGCCCAGTCCCCTGGCAGGAGGCCGCCCACTCGCTCCGGCTCCGCGGGCATCGCTTCAGGGGACGCTGGTGCAGGGGGTGGAGCAGATGCCGCAGTGCCACTGGGGCCGAATAGAGTGGGCACTGGCACTGCAGGCGGAGAGACGACGCACTCCACGTACTCGTCTCCCCGCACGGAGACCCGGACGGTGTCCATGGCTGTCCTGCACATCGGGCAGCTGTCCTTCATCGCCGCCCACCGCAGGATGCAGCCGAGGCAGAAAGCGTGGTTGCATGGAACCACATGTGCCATGTCCTGCCGCACGTAGCAGCAGATGGCACACGTCCACGCCTTCTCCGCGGCCATGGTCCTCTGCTGCAGCGGGCTGGGAGAACTGAGGATGACGAGTTTCTCCCTCACCAGACCTGCAGCAGTGGTTTTGCACCCTGGAAGAGGAAGGAAGAGAGGTCACGCTCAGTTACTGCCCCGCACTAGTCCTCAGGCAGTCCCTGAGCACGAAGCCCTCCCAAGCCCTTGACTGGGCTGTCTCGAGCTCCCCGCTGGCCCACAGCCAGTCTCCCCATGCTTGCCCCAGGTGTCCCCACAAGCACTCACGTCCGCTGCTGCGGGGTGCTCCGTAGAGCCCTGGCTGCCTGCACTAGGCAGGGCCAGGGAAACACGAGCAGTACTGCGGGGTCAGGCGCTCAGATGCTGCAAGCAGCCCCAGGCACGACCCAGCGCAGCACAAGGAAACCCTTGCTCGACCGACAAGCCTCGCACAGCTGCTCAGCACGGACAGGAACGAGCCAGAATGAGCCAGGTTCCGCCAACGCCCCGCGGTGAGCACTGAGGGCTAAGCAGTCACAATCCGCTGCCCGGTGATGTCACAGCCTGCTGCTCGGGGACATCACTATGGGCTGTCCGCCCCCCGCAGCACCCGCCCGTGTTTCAGATATTGCCTTCTTTTCCTGTTGCTAATCTGCCGTTCCCCCCCCCTCTTTCCTGCCCACCGTTTATGCTCTACGTTTGACATTAGTGCGCGGGGCTTCCTTTTGCTCTGATTAAAACAGCTTTAACCGTGTATTTGTTTCCTCTGTGTATTCCCCAGTAAACTGTAGATTTTTCACTAGCACGTTATGCAGAACTGGGGTTTGGCATTCTCCTCTTCTTGCTTCAGGACCGCCCAGTCGATCTTTCTCCTGTCAGCATTATCCCGGTGCTTTTCGGAGATGTCTTCTGTTAGCGTTTTGTGGGTATCTTTCTTTCTGAGTGTTGCATCCCACCTGCGGATTCCTTTGAATCCCTTTTTCACCTTAAGGAGAAACAGCACTCAAAATCCATACATACACATCAAGTTTGATGGGACATTTATGTAAAGCAGCTATCCCGTAGGCGTTGGCCCTCTGACAAGTATACCTACCTAGCCGTATTCTGGGCTGCATCACAAGCAGCATGTCCAGCGTGGGAGTAAAGTGATCCTGCCCCTCTACTCTGCACTGGTGAGGCCTCATCTGGAGTGCTGTGTCCAGGTGTGGAGTTCTCAGTATAGAAGAGACCTAGACCTGCTGGAGCACGTCCAGAGGGAGGCCTGTGCCCATTTCACACACGTCAGCGCTTCTCCTTGACCGCTTTTCCTTAATTTCTAGCGCTGAAATGAGTAATACTTCATTCAAGACATGACCTGGAAGCAGCCTGTAAGTGTCCACATAATGAAAGGCATAACAGCAACCTTTGCAAAGGAGTGCAAAGATGGGAAAGTTGGGGACGTAATCACAGAATGACAGAATTGTAGGGGTTGGAAGGGACCTCTAGAGATCATCGAGTCCAACCCCCCTGCCAAAGCAGGTTCCCTACACCAGGTCGCACAGGTAGGCGTTCAGGCGGGTCCTGAATATCTCCAGAGAAGGAGACTCCAACACCTGTCTGTGGAGCCTGTGCCAGTGCTCTGTCACCCTCACCGTAAAGAATTTCTTCCGCACATTCATACAGAACCTCCTGAGCTGGAGCTTCTGGCCATTTCCCCTTGTCCCGACTCCACACACTTCTGAAAAGAGTCTGGTGTCGCCACTTTGTCCCCCACACCTCAGATATTTATAAACCTGGATCAGGTCTCCTCTCAGTCTTCTTTTCTCAAGGCTAAACAGACCCAGCTCACTTCGCTTTTCTTCATAAACAGACAGTCAGCTTATCACCAGTAACTTATTTTATGGTATTTCTTTTTCCCCTCGGTTAATAAAAATTAAGGTTTGTTGTTTTATATGTAAACTCAATGTGTAGGAAAAAAATTGAAAAGATTAAGGAGAATTAGAGGTCAGTATTATTTAACCCACTTAAAATTAGCTTGATCCTGTAGAGAAATGCTGATGACAAGCATCAAATCAACTTAGCATTTCTTTTGATGTTGAAACCTCCTTATGGGTTTTTAGGATAAAGGCAAATTCACTGGCTTCCTACTTTAATGTAATCCTGAGCTAGTCATACTTGAACTTGTGTGTTCTGAGAAAATGTAATCATGAATTTAAAGCAAGGACCTTATTCTGAAATTAGTGGATACTTGAAGTAAAGTGCACTGAATGCATATTTCATTGTTGTGATGCCTTCCACATTCCAGTTAGACCTGGGTAAATAAAACAACCCATACAAAAATTAGGATTTACTGAAGTGCAAAGAACATTCTGCCTGTACAATTTCAGTATGAAATAAGGTTTAAAATGATTTTAGGCCATGGGAACAGGTTTGCCCTTAAGGAATCATGGATGATATAACAGTGAGGATTAAGACTACACAGATACATTTTTTTTTTTTTCAATATTGTACTCTCAGTAGGAGTTCAAGAATGGAAATAGTTATGAATGATGAAAGTGCTGTTGCCAGTTCAGTTTACTCTAGCTCCCCAAACTGCCATAGACTATCCTCTCCATGGTGCATTTAGTAATGAAGTACGCTACCATACCATTCTTGTGCAAAAATGTAAGCCTTAGCAACACTCTCTATTGCATCTTTTGTCTAAAGCCCTGCTTAATGTTAGGATTTTTTTTCTTTGCTTAAATTCTTCTCATCAAATTATTTCAGTAATATGGCAAAAATAAACTGCAGGGAAAGGAAGGAGTGCGCATAAATGTTAAAATTTGAGCTTATATTCAGACCCAATATGGATATTTCGCTACATACTTGTGTTAGCTGTAAGATAGACTAAGTGAAAAGTAGTTAACTGAAAAGTAGATTCATAGATTCATAGATTCATAGATTCATTAGGTTGGAAAGGACCTACAAGATCATCTAGTCCAACCATCCTCCCACCACCATCCCTACCCACCAAGCTACTAAATCAAATCCCTTAGCACCTCATCTAAACGCTTCTTGAACAGCACTAGGGGACGGTGGCTCAACCACCTCCCTAGGCAGGCCATTACAGTGCCTGACCACTCTCTCAGAGAAAAACTTTTTCCTCAAATCTAATCTAAATCTTCCCCGGCACAACTTGTGGCCATTCCCTCTTGTCCTTGGCCGACCCCCTCCTCACCACAGCCTCCCTTCAGGAAGTGGTAGAGTGCAATGAGGTCTCCTCTGAGCCTCCTTTTCTCCAGGCTAAACAATCCCAGCTCCCTCAGCCGCTCCTCGTAAGACTTGTGCTCCAGACCCCTCACCAGTTTTGCTGCCCTTCTCTGAACATGCTCCAGGGCCTCGATGTCTCTCTTGTAGTGAGGGGCCCAAAACTGAACACAGTACTCGAGGTGCGGCTGCACCAGAGCTGAGTACAGGGAGGAAAAAAAAAAAAAGTATTCCTGAAGTGTGGCAGTATCCTCCTGGATATGGGGATCTTCCATATCTGTTCTGCTCTCCCTTGACTATGACACTTCTCTTTTGCTTCAGTGTCCCATCTTTGCATTTTTCAACTGCAGGCACTGTATTTGGGAGGTCACTGGAATTACATGACTGTATAGATGGATGCAACACTGCGCATGGTAGGAGTACGGGACTAGATTGTCTTCAAAGCCCCTAAAAGTCCACGTCATTCTATGATAATGATTATCTCACTTGGTAATCACATGATGTCATGAGACAATATAAATAAATTTTCTTATCAATATGAGACTTATTATCTTGATTAGTAAATTTTTTATTGATCTTTAAGAAGCATTATTTCAAGGTAAATGTGTCACAAGGCTGTTGAATAACAATAAAAAAGATTGCACTTGTTTTTAGATTTTTATTGCTTCCCTATTAACATTTTTAAATGTCAGGAGTCCAACTCTGCTTGTTTTCTTAACCTCCTCTCTCCCTACATTCACCTGGAACTGCCAATACATACCTATGTTATGTGTACAGTGTCGTGCCTTTTGAGACAGAAGCAAGGAAAGACAGCATCAACCTCCAGTCCTTAGGGTACATTGTAACAATAATGGAGAAAATGTCTTTTCAGTAGTTTAAGAAACATCAAAATAAAACATATTTGCTACTTGAAGGGAGGTTGTAAAGTTAGGTCAAGGTGTACGATCATGAACCATAATCAGATGTTCTCTCTCTTTCTCACTTAGCCTATGTCTTTCTCGAATTCTCAGTTTTGTAATTTACTCTAAGTATGAAGGGAGAAAATGAAAATTAGGGAATACTGGAAGGGTCAAATGAATAATTCTTTCTGTCTAATTTCCTTCAAATTTAAGGATACGGTAATTCATTCTTATCCAACACTTAGCAAAAAGCAGCTCCTATTTAATCTTTGTAATCCTGGCTTTGAAGCTGCTGCTGCTTTGTAATTTTCTATACGAGTGGCAATCACAGCAGTAGTTTTGATTAAATGATTACCCACAGGCCTGTTCTTGAATAAAAGGACAGATGTACTCAGCTGAGACGCAAGTAAATGCTGTGAAATCGTTGACTTGTCCAGGATGAGTGAGTTCCAAATATTGTTATGTACTATTCTCATGAATTTCTTGTGACACAAAACATAATTTATCATTTTCTTTGAGCAGTTTTCTTTAAATGGACAAATATATTAAAAAAAAAAGATGAAGGTTGTGTCTTTGTAGTGCTCATTGCAAGTGTGTGTGTATAGATGGAAAGTGAGTGCCTATGTCAGTAAGTGCTTCCTCAGAAAGATCTTGAAGAGTCTGAAGGTCATTCTGCTCTTCTCTGTTGGTCTTTCAAGAGTTTATTTCTGCTTTGACAATTTTTTCAGAAGTGTGAATCATGTCAAATCTTCTTCTAATAAAAGGCTGACAGCCCACTGTCTGAAAAGAAATTCTACAAGATATCAGCATAGGGCTATTTAATATACTGTGTGCTCTGAAGTTTTGTCCATTCATCTGTAAGTGGTTTTGTGAGCTGATGGATTATGTTCAGTGATACACACAAAAATAAGAGCATAAGGTGAAATGTTTGTAGCAACAGGAAAATTAGTCTGAAAATTTTATTGACTCACAGATGTTATGCTCTCTGTAACTTTTGGAAACTTTGTTTTGAATTATGCTCTATTTCACTGTTTTCTATGGAACTTTTTTTTTTTAATCCACACTTGTATAATTCTTGTTTATGTGTTCCTCTTTCTGAAAAGAATCAAAGGTTTCCAACAGCAGTATCAAATAGGTGGTGGTACTGGCATAACTGTGCATTCTCTCATGGTTTTGTGCTATCTGGGAACATTTCAGTTCCATTATAATGTGTTATTAATCACACAAACCAGAATCTGTGTCTGGATCTGTGTGGAATATTCTTAGTACAGAGAAAAGCAGAAACCAACTCCACCCAAGTTGCTTAGTGGACTCTCTTCATTTCTCCAAAGAAAGCAGCAGTCGTTTTACATCAATTGTATGGAGATTGTATGTATTTCTCCATCTGGTTTTAACACATAAAAGCAGAACACTGCATTCTGCAGAATCCCTTGCAGCCTTTGGTAGTTCTCTTTCCTTCTGACTCCTTGTTGTCACGTAGAAATCCACCAGCCTTTTGTTAAAGCTGTGACTTTTACAAATGAGAGAAAGCAAAAAAGCAGAGTGAGATGGTGAGAATGAAGGTGATAAAGGAAAAGGTCAAAGGAGGGAAAGATGCCAGGAAGATGAGAGAGACCTCTGGAGGAAAAAAAAAAACAGAGAAAAAAGGAAAAAATCCAAGACAGCAATAGACCTGCTACTAAAGGGAGCTGGTACTTCATCACTGCCAATGTTATCAATATTAGGGTAATCTTTACATTATGGTAATAGTCACAATCCTGGTTATGCTGTCTATTTTCCGTAAAAGTACCATCCCTTTGTTTATCAGACTGATGGCCCACTTACCCTTGTTGCCTCAACAGACCTTTCATTTTTCCTTTCCCTTTCCATCCCATTCTTCTCTCATGACACAGTCAGAAAGAATTCCTCATTTCACCTGTGGCTCACAGCATTAAAGCTGTATTGTCTTTGAAATACTGGCAGGTATGTTATTTGGGAACAAGAGAGCAAGTGATGAAAGGAAGAAAAGGGCTGTGAGGACATGCAGCAAAGAAGCTACAGACTGTAAGGTGAAGAGGTTATTCCTCATCAACCTCACTGCTAGACTTACTGGCATAACTATCTGTAAAGTCATTCCTTCTTATTGTATCGGCATGGTCTATGTTAGATTAAACACTAAAATAATTATGCTTTTAAAATCTGTGTCATTTTACCAAAGTAAAACCAAAGAGAAGTTTGGGTATGTAGTCCAATAGATGTCAGGCAATAGCATCCTTCACATGTGGTTTTGGGCAGTGATTTCTAACCAAGCCTAACTGCAATGAAAACATTTTTTACATAACTTAACTTCTAGTATTTTGTTTGAAAGTGAAGAATGATTGGAAAATGGACTCCTGCATACTTGTGAAAATAGCCTAAAGCCTGTGCTTTAAACCCATGTTGTGCATACAGCATAGTGTGGTTGTATTCAAAATGCTTGTCAATCTCTAGCTCACTGAAGATTTATCACATGTGAAATTATGAAAGACAGCACCCTGCAGTGGACATTTGTTGAGGTCACTCGGTGTACTGCTCTTTTGGATAGTCTGCAAAATATTAAAATCATGAGACATTGGAAATATGATCAAAGCTCACTGATGTTTATAAAAACTTACAGGTCTTCAGTGGACTGGGACACTGATACCCGCTACATTTCAGCTGCCACCTTCCTGATAGTTCAGTCTTTTCTCAAAATCTGCCCCTTAATTCTATTTTCTGATCCATCATAGGGACACCCACCCACTATGTGCCACCTGTAGTCTATCCTCTGTGCAGAAACATGTCCGGAGGATCTGCTACATAGAAAGCTGCATACTGAGATGGTATCACTGTTAAATGAGCATGATGTTTTTATCTGAAAGAGAAATAAACAAGAAATGTATGAAACTCTCTCAGAATTTTATGTGTATGAAACTTTTGCATGATCACGTATAATCTTGCATGCAGGCATGTATGCCTTACTTTCAGGACTGCCTGCCTGTGTTGGTAAGCTGTGCTGTGGGAACAAGGACCAAAAAAGAGCCTGGGTATCCAATATAGATAACCTATGCAGAAAATGATTCAAAAATAATTTTTTTTGCACTATCAGTCACTATTCATTTGCTCTTCCAAAAGAACAGATGTGTAATTGATGATATCATCAGTTTGAAAAGATGTTAATATTTTGGATGCTTGCTAACACCTTGCCAACATTGAATTCATTTGGATTGGAGTGAGGTGTACAAACATGCTTACACCTGATCCCTAGTATGTATTCTAAATTACCTACTATGACAGTGCACTGTAAATAATCACGCAACGTATACATTACAGATTCTCATATTTCTCAAATTCATTAAATAATTTTTCAAAGCCATGCATTGACTGCATCAAAAAAATAAAAAACAGAATGATGAACTATGAAAAGTATGGTGAAGGGAGGGCTGGAAGCATAATGAAGTTTGTTTTCTTGTTTAAATATACAGTGATTTAAACCAAAGGAATTTTTGGACTAATTTCTCTAACTCACAGTTACAACTTCATGTCTAATTACTCAAGTTACACAACTGGTAAATGCTTTCTCTAATTCATGTGTTTAAAGTTATACACTTAACTGCATCCTCATGTAAATAGCATCTGACAAATACAATTGCTTTGAAATAGTTCAAATAATCAAGGGACTTAATGAAATGCCAAAAATACCAAAGCAGATTCTGCTTGGTCATTATCTCCCACGCAGCTTTCAGCATTCTTCTCATGCTATATTCAAATTCAGCAGCCACAGCTTCAGTTCCACCATGTGTAAGATCACATTACCTTGGCACTAGTGCTCATCCTGGTAGTTCTAGGTGGAAATTATGAGGGTTGCTCATATAGTTTTGTTGGTTTTGTTGGTGTATTTTCACAGAGAGAACTCAGAACATTATTGCCTTATCTTTGTTATTTTCCCAGTAGTAGCAGTAAATTTTAGCACTGATGAAAAGTTAAATATTAAAGCAAAACAAAAATTATACATGGCTTTTCATTATATCCTAAAATAAAATATTCTTGTAGAGATGAAGAAATCTTTCTATTGGCAGATCTACTTTGCCAAAGTCATTAATGTAAATCCTTTGTAAAATACAAAACAAAAGCATTTGAACAAATAGGCGTGTGTTTCTGGAGCTGTAGATTACACAAGCTTACGACTATTATTCATGTACTCAGATATTTGAATTTTTATTTATAATCCTTGATCAAGACGTGGAACTCACTGAGGTGTTAGCCAAGCCACTTTCCATCATTCATTAATACTTCTGGTCGACTGGAGAGGTCCCATAATACTAGAGGCTTGCCAGTGTGACTTCCATCTGCAAGAAAGGTCATAAGGAGGATCCGGGGAACTACAGGCCTGTCAGCCTGACCTCAGTGCCAGGGAAGATTATGGAGCAGATCATCTTGAGGGAGATCATGTGGCATGTGCAGGACAACCAGGGAATCAGGCCTAGACAGCATAAGTTAGTGAAGGGCAGGTCCTGCTTGACCAACCTGACCTCCTTCTGTGATCTAGTGACCTAGCTGTGAAAAGCTGTTGATGTAGTCTACCTAGACTTCAGCAAAGCCTTTGACACTGTATCCCATAGTATTCTCCTGCAGAAGCTGACAGCCTCTGGCTTGGACAGGTACACTCTTGGCTGGGTAAGGAATTGTCTGGAGGGCCGGGTCCAGAGAGTGGTGGTGAATGAATTTAGATCCAGCTGGTGAATGGTCATGAGTGGTGTTCCCCAGGGCTCAGTACTGGGGCCTATCCTGTTCAATATCTTTATTGATGACCCGGATGAGGGAATTGAGTGCATCCACAATAAGTTTGCAGATGACACCAAGTTGGCTGTAGTTATTGATCTGCCTGGGGGTAGCAAGGCCCTACAGGGAGATCTGGATAGGCTGGAGAGCTGAGCTGAAGCCAATGGGATGAGGTTCAACAAGACCAAGTGGTGAGTCCTGCACTTCGGCCACAACAACCGAGGGCATTGTTACAGGCACAGGGCAGAGTGGATGGAAGACTGTAGTGGAAATGGACCTGGGGGTACTGGTCAATGCTCAGGTGAACACGAGGTAGCAGTGTGGCCAGTTGGACAAAAAGGCCGCTGGCATCCTGCCTTGTATCAGAAATAACACTGCTAGCGGGAGCAGGGAAGTAATTGTCCCCCTGTACTCCACACTGGTGAGGTTGCACCTAGAGTGCTGTGTTCAGTTTTGGACCCCTCACTGCAAGAAAGACATTGAGGCCCTGGAACATATCCAGAGAAGTGCAATGAAGCTGGCGAGGTGTCTGTAGCACAGGCCTCGTGAGGAAAGGCTGAGGGAGCTGGAATTGTTCAGACTGGAGAAGTGGAGGCCTTGTTGCTCTCTATTACTACCTGAAGGGAGTTTGTAGTGAAGTGGGGGTTGGCCTCTTCTGTCTGATAACTAGTGACAGAACTAGAGAGAGTGGCCACAAATTGTACCAGGGGAAATTCAGACTGGATGTTAGGAAATACTTCTCCGAAAGGGTCATTAGGCATTGAAACGCCTAATGCTCAGTTAGGTGGCGGAGTCACCGAGCGTGGAAGTGTTCAAGAAATGTTTAAACATTGTGTTGAAGGACACGGTTTAGAGAGAATTGTTGTTGATACGTGGACAGTTGGACTGGATGGTCTGGTAGGTCTTTTCCAAATTGGTGGTTTTATGATTTTATATTTCTGTGTTTCTATGAACTGCAGAAGTGAAGCAAAAAACCCAAATCCATGGGGTGGTCAGTTCCTGTTTCAATGACCTATATAATCTGTAATTTTTAGGCACACCAAGAAGGTAACCCTCACTGACAGTTAAATAGGCAATCTAGGAAGACCTGATAGGGAAAAAATATACTTTCAATTTGTATGCTGTCTGGAACTGCAGTATTGAGTAATCTGCCTATAGAGAATTATAATAATAAAAATAAAAATAACTCATGATGTAACCATCCACATACCACTTCCCAGAGCCTTCATGTTTCATCTTGTTTTAGTAAAAAATAATGAGCTGCTTTGTTACGTATTACAGCAACCTAACAATATCAAATTGTAATCTGCAATCAAGGGAATTTAACTTGTAAGAACTGTATGCACTTTTTGAATGAAAGAGCTCCTCTTTATTTATGCTTTCCTTTAGGAAACTAATTCTAAGCACAAAGCAATAAAAAGCCTACCTTTAGGGTATTCTGTTTTGTGTGATTGATTTAAAGGCAGTTGCAGTATTATATTGTAATAACTTTCCTTTTAGACAAGCAGGCTCTTTATGCCACTGTTTCAGTCCAAGAAGCCAAATAATACCTTTTTTATTGAAGTATTTTTAGACATTGGGTACATCTGGAAAAATATTCAAGCAGATAATTAGATTGCATTAGCAATGTGTCTGTTGTGGTTTCCCTGATCCCAAAGAAGGCAGCCCTTTCTGAAGCACTTGGCCACAGTCTCCGCAAAATCGGCTGTGTAAATTGGCCCACACTAAAGCATGTGGAAAACATTTTTTGGCTGAAACTTGAAACCATTCATGTGGCTTTGAGTCAGGGAAGCTCAGCCTGCCAACATCAATAGAACTTTGTACTACAAACCAAAATGGTCATTTAGACATGTGTACTTTCATGCTCACAAATGCACTGAGGTCAAATATTTTTTAATCTTGGGAATTTTTCCTCTTTATACAGCCTCATATTTCACGCAGGAAATGAGGCTGAGTACAACAAACACAAATCATTGAGACTGACAGAGCATATTGGGTTCAAAACCCAAGCTTTGACTTTAATTGCTCTCCAAAGGCCTCTGGCTCAAGGTAACTGTTGATTTAGTTCAGCTGTTTCAAATCAGCACTGTAAGGTCTTGCTAAGACAAACTGGTTAGGCCACATTACATTTGTACCATTGGATCCCTTGGGTACAAGTATAACACAGTTAGCATTTTAAAAGATTGCATTTGTCCATACACTGCAGGCGGTAATTACAAGCAGGCAAATCTTTTCTGAAAGACGGTGTGACCTTCCTTATGGTGAAAGAGTGATGATGGCTTCTTGTGGAGGAAAAACTAATGTTTCTGTTCAAGGTTCAGAGAGGGACTCCATCTTATTTCGTAGGCAAGCCAGACTTGCCAGACATTTGTTGAAATTGTTTTTGTTTAGCTTTGATAATTCTTGCCTACCTGTAAAATTTTTCTTACTCTTCTGCTGCAAAAACTTTACACCACCTTCTCAGTAAGAAGGGTTTGCTAAGAAAACCCACCTTCCCCCTACATGCATTAAGCCACTGACACTCATTCAATTCAGTGTATTTGTTTCCTATATTATTGACTGCTTCTGACATAAACTGGAGCTGACTTTTCAGCAGGGGCAGGCCTGGATGATTACCTAGCAGAGTATAAATCTGCTCGGTGCATTATATTCTCTTACTGTTCTCAGTAGAATAAGTGCTGAAGTGTGATTTATACCAATATATCCATTTGCCTGTCTACAGTTAGAATTTGCATAGCAAAGATCTAATCCCCTGGAAGGGAAAGCACAGTGAGCTCATGCCAGGTTTAATTCACTAAGTGTTATTTTATAGTTTAACCCTCCCTGGCCCAGAGGTCATTTTGGAATGTCATACTGTGCCTTAAAAATCACAGATCAAATCAGCTGGACAGATTAAATGGATTTTATCATGGTAGTGGACTACAGAGGCAACGAGGCTCTAAGCCACTTTACACCCTGCCAAATAATCAGCCCCCAATGTAAGTCCCACTGGCAGACCTTTTGGTCAAGGAAAGCCATTCACCACACACAGTGAGCCTGCAACTTCTCTGCAGCTTCTACTTTTTGCTTTCCAGGTGAACAGGGAAGGGGTGAGACCATGTTGGGAAAGGGTAGACTGTACTGGATTATTGCCATTTGAGCAACACAGATGGGTAGGTCAGCCAAGAACACATCTGATTAATTTAGTTAGCATTGAGTGTCACGTGTATATTTGTACATAGGTTACTCTGTTCAAACTTACTATTTTAATCAGAGTATAAGTTTTGACTTGCATATGAATTTTCTACTGAAAAACATTTCCAAGTTTCCTTTTCACCTTTCTTCAAGCAAACCACTAATATCTCCCCAAATCTAGTGTTTACCATCAAGGACCATGAATACTACTGTCTTTAAGGTATCTGATTTTCTTTTCAGAGCTGAAAGGTTCAGACAGATTTGATGAACCATTTTTGACATCTTGCTGAAGAACAGATAGCTTTCTTACTTCAATATAGATAATATAGTAGTTGTTTTAACACAGATCAGTTTAACACGTTAGCTGTTCTGTTGCTTTTTGCTCTCTTATTGCCTTTTTCACCTAAGATATCCAGTTCTTTGTCGAATTAACAGTTGTAGTTGACTGTGCCATGATTCAGAGACGCGCAGTTCTCCAGCAAAAGATTTATATTTTCTAAACTGTGAATTACACTCAGTATTTACAGGCAGATATAAGTTTGTTTTGACTATGCACAAAACCCACTATAAATCAAGTTACACAGACCATTGCTAGCCTTGTCCAGTAAGCACATTAACAAGTCTGAGTTTTTAGGTCTGATTATGCAGTAATGTGTTACATGGCTTTGAGCTGACTTGGATATAAGCAGAGCAAGTTCATACTTGCCTGTAGCTCACTGCATAGATGTATCACTAATGGATCTGTACAGATTGAAGAAACTTGTTCTTTTTTTTTTTTTTTTTTTTTTTGCCTTGGTCTACTGGATAAGGTTTTCTACCTTTTATTCCACGTAAAGTGCTTCTTTTCTCTTTTCACATCAAATTTAATCCTACAAAACTTTCTTTATACTGGCTTGCTACGCTTGCAGGAAGGAAGCTTTTAATTCCATTATCCAAAACCTCTGCAGATT
Organism: Callipepla californica brunnescens; assembly: GCA_023055505.1. Lineage (NCBI taxonomy): Eukaryota > Metazoa > Chordata > Aves > Galliformes > Odontophoridae > Callipepla > Callipepla californica. Next base: position 4,690,414 of record JALIRH010000031.1, on the reverse strand, counting down.
TCTGAGCTAGGTTCACTTTTTACTAGTGTAATGACTGTTCTAGTAGGGAAGAAGCATTACAAGTGGAATGCATCAGTGTAGTTCTGTAAGACAGAGTAATTAAAATAGCTGCACCTCCTTCATAACTTCTCTGTACATAGGTATGTAATATCTATAAGTAAGGCCTTCAAAACACTTTCCAAATATTCAGAATAATGTATCCCTTTCTCCCAGTTAGGTTTTTGGGAGTGGTTTTCGATGATAAGTTGAAATTTTGCTTTCTTTTCCTGTTCTTACAAAGTTGAAAGCTGTGAAATCTGTTTGCTAGAGTTGTCTTTTAATAGTAGTAACTAGAAGTATATTTAGCACATTTTAGAAAACAAAGCAACCCAAAACCATATCTCACAGAGGGTCGCAACAGCTCCTTTGTAAGATTAGGGAAGGAAGATAACATCAACAGTTTGTATAGCATGAGGATTTCAATAATGCTACAGATTATGGACTGAAAGAAGATTTCGCAATAAGTTGGTGCAGCATTATATGCATAATTATTTTTACAATTTGCTAATTAAATTTTCATGCCTCTGCCTTTATACAACCCTTCAGTTCATGGAAGAATAGATTTGCACTGCATTTATGGAATGGAATTACATTGATTCCAATGTGAAAAATAAGATATTTATTAAATGAATATCTTACAATGTCATGAATAATGAGCATTCATGAATCATATTGAGAAACAGTGTCCAAATAGTATTCTGCACATATATATGCATATATATATATATATATATATCTGTTGATATATCATCTTCTGCTGACTATTTGCCCTTGATGCTTTTGTCTCAGTTAAATGTGTAAGATCCTCTCTATTGGAAATACTCCCAGCGTGATCCATAAGTCCAGTCACTTAAGAAAAGGAGAGAAGGTGACAAAATCTCAGCCTTCAGTGCTTTTAAGAACAGTATTCATTTTCAAAAATCTAATTTTATTTCTCCCCAGCAGTTGTTTGTTTGCTTTTCAGGTATACATGCACAATTGTCCTCATTGTTAGCCACTTTTTCTGTGCTAAGCTAAGTAATGCATTAACCTTGTTAAACTGGTGTTTAATGACCAAATCTGGCATGATGAGAACTTCTTTTGCTCTTTTACCTTCAGTGATTATTAAATCAAGAGCATACAGAAAGTACAAGATCTTCCAAATACAGCTACAGAGGTAGTATTTAACCTAGATGGCCTTTCCAGGCACCTCTGAAGTGATAGTTCAGACCTGAGCTGTTCAGTATAAGCCACTTGGTATTAAAGTTGAATTTGCACCTTTGAGAAGAATGGGGACAGCACAACTTCTGCTTGAAACAAAGTGATTCACTGTAGTGCCCTTGCAAAGAGTAATTTATTAAGCTGAAAGTGTTGCTCTTGGGTGTTATAACTTCTGATGGAGGTGATTTTCTTTCTTGTTTCCATGTTTATTAGATTATTTTCTAACTTTGCCTTTCTGTGTCAGCAGTTTGTCTCCAGCTGCAAAACATCACAGGTGAAACGGTAAAACTCATGCCATACTCTCTTTTGAACGTTAATTTATTAGTCTCAGTCAGAATACCGATTTTTGCTTGCTTGTTCTTTATCTGCCAGCAATTTCTCATTCCCTATGTTTATTAGACTTCTTTTCACATTGCTTATAGGCTTTTCTTGCCACCTTGCGTAGACAAACTTTGCATAAAACACAGAGCTTTGATTTACCAATGATGGGAAGCAACAACAGGGGGAAAAACTCAGGAAGCGAAGACAGGAGAAGGGATATCTGTCGAAAGGAAAGTGCCACAATGTCTTTGGCAAACCCTCACTGTGCTGGCCTGCAAGCCCGGGGAAATCCGGTCTTTTGCATAGTCAAAGCTCTTTTTGCATGACAATGGAATTGATTGCCACCTCACCACAAGTTTAACTTTTTTTGAAAACTGCTTTAATTCTGAGATTCCTGCTCAAACTGGGCCAATCTAATTTTCATAAGTTGCCATGGGAAATAATGCTTTTTTCTTTTCTCAGAAAGAGAAAGAGGATGACTGAATGAAATAACGGAAGAATGACTGAGCTACTGGGCTGTTTTCTACTTATTAAGAGACCTCACACATCCATGCCTTGGCCAATCTATGTTATAAAGGGTGTTTTTTTCACAATTGAGGTATTTTACTTGAACTTGGTTTCTGATGACTGTAAAAATGAGAGCTTTAAGGGTCTTCGTTGACGAAGAAACTAATGCACAAAAGTATTTCAAAATCTATGACAATTAAAGCATTACTTTCTCCCCTCCCCCTCTTATTTTTCCACTGTGTGTTTTAGGGTTATCTGAGAACCACAGTTGTGATTGTTACGATCTTTTTAGTCATTGCTTCACTCTGAGTGAGTTTTATGTTATAGTTTATAAGATGCTGAACATTTGCTGTGAGATCAAAGTACTTATCATAATGAGGAAAACATACATAGCAACACTTGTACAGGAAGGGTAAGGATTGCCTGAAGCAGAACTAATTTCTGCAAATTGCTTGACAATGTAAAAATAATATAGGAGTATAATGATGAGAATAATATTACTTAATAAATCACAGCACTTATATGACAAACAATGAAACTTACCATATTATAAACTACTAAACACATTCTCTTGATTACCTATTTTATGTCCAGAAGATGTGCAATAATTTCTTCTTCCCTGAAATAATTTGAAAGAAAGAATTCTGTTTGCTAGCGAAGATCAGTAGAGTGGCAGTGGCAGAATGATATCATGACTTTTGCTATGTTTAGCATTAACATGTAGTCTTAAACCCATTTGCCTGTCCAGCAGGTACAGTGACAAGCAAAGTGGGGGCTGGCTTCCATGGAAATGGGACCCGAGGGACTTCAATTTCAACACAGCAGTGGAAAAGAAAATAATTTTGAAAGAAAAATAGTGACCCTTTGAATCTCCAGAAGTTTCTGAGCGCCTGCACTCACCCCATTGCCCTGATCCCCTTGACATGTAGATTTTCTATAGTGAGAGGCTATCAAGGAAGGAAAGGTATTCTCTGAAACTATCCTTTCTGGTTCTTTCCACATCCCCAGTCATCATGATGGCATGTAGAAAATGTAATAAAACCTGTTTGCCTTGGCCTTTCAAAGGGAAAAGAAAGACTGAAAATACTGAATCCTGTTGCCTTTTCTTAGGTGTTTCTTACTTGAGTTTGATTGTGTTTTGTCTCAGAACTACAAACTTTGGCCTAGAGTTAATACAGATTTGTTGGTATAGTATGTGTTAGCACTCAAGGAATTCAAAATCTAAGTCTGTGCTTCATACACCATGTGCTGCTGCTTCTTCTTCTTCTTTTAATATTTCAGATATTTATTTAATCATGGTACCAATCCAAACTTTTGAAATGTTATGTAGAAGGTTCAGTACGCAAGACACGTGACCAATAAACCTTAGGGGTGGGATTTTTAAAAATCAGATTTCCACTGAGTCCAGCAACAGCCACAGAGCTTGCAGTCTTGAACTATCTCTGTAAGCAGAATTTCCTGGTCTTCATCGTGTTTCTTAAATTTTCTAATTACATACTTCTGTTTATCAATAAGGGATTAATGATATTTAAGCATTTCATTGGAATGGGGTGTTTCTGTTGAACACCTTACAGAATAAAATGAGCAAGTATTATTATTACTGCATAGATTATTATTGCAAATTGAAATTCAATAATGATGTGTCACTGGTGATATATTCTTAGAAATGAAGCAAAGCTTACCATAGTGAACCAGTAGTATGTTATCATTTTCCTCTTCTGCTGCAACACATTCCTTTTGTTATGGCAGAGTTTCACCACCACTCTGTAAAACTGCTGTAGCTGTTGTCTGTAACCTTAATGCTCCTTTGCATTATAATACCATGTTCTGAGTGAGGTTCTTGGCTGCAATTCTACTATTAGGAAGATTGTACCTAGTAAATTCTATGTATTTCCAGAAATATAGTATGAATATGCTTTACTTGAAGAGTATACTTCAGGTATGTGTGCATCTGTGGAGCAGAAAATCCAATTCCTGATGTTTTGCAGTTGAGAGAAAGGCATTCCATCCGGATAATAATACATTTTTGCAACCTGAGTATACTAAGATCTTGTGCTCTTGTTTCCTGCATATTATCATGTTAACAACATTGCCCTTTTATATTTTACTATTCCTGCTCAAATACTATCTACAAGTTGGGCTAATGATTTTTTTTTAAAGTTAAAAAGATTTGTATTATATATTGTCTTGTCCTCCCTTTTGTGAAAAGTGATTCACTGAACTGAACTCATTAAATAGTAATTTGTAACAGAGGTGTTCAATAAAGGATTGTTTGAAATGTCCTTGTGGCCCATTTATGTAGTAACAAGGAGGATGTGTCCTGACCTAGCAATCTCACTGTAAAAGAACTGCTAAAAGCAATATGTATTGTGAATACAGAAACCAAAGGATAAGAATGTTTATTACTGCAACAACTTTGAGACCATTCAAGAAATCCAGAAGAGAGACTTCACTAAGAGCTAATACCAAGGTCTTCATTTAAAATGTTTCAGAACACCTCTATACCTGACAGTCTGTGTCTAATGTTCCAATTGCAATATGTGATTTGTTTTCTTTTCCTTTTATCCCTAGGGAATCTATTTCACTAATACCCCATTTAAGTCTGGCCAAGCATTCATAAGTTACTGTTTTCTTTTACATTTCTCTCTGAAATCTATGGAAAATCAATTTAGATTAAAAATAAACAAAATGCTCTTTTACTTTATTTTCACTTTTTATTTATTTATTTTTTCACTGCACAAGAGTGTTTTTATTTACTAGCATTGGGTCAAGATAAAGAGGTGTTAAAGAAAACTGAAAAATATTGCAGATCGTGTACACACATTTTGAAAGCAGAATTTGGGTGTGCAGTATAACTGGGATTATACCAGCCACACCATGATGGCAGACTGAATTAATCATCAGATGATTTTCTCTTGATTTATTTTTGTTGCCCTGCTAAACTTGCTAATCACTCTCAGCTTATCTGACAGTCATACTTTCTGTCCCAACAGAGAGATGAGCAGCAACTTTGGATCCAAAACAGATGACTAGTGCTATGTCATAAACTCAAACAACAAAACTGATAAAACCTGTTTGATAAATACACAGCTGAAAGGCTGGTGCCCCTGCAGGAATTTTGGCTCTTTTGTCCATGAGATTGTTTACTCAGCACCTGGCCTGATGGCTACTGATAGGACTGGCCTGGGTCAGAGAGGGAAAAGAAGTTTAGCCTAGTAGCTGTCTGGTCATGTTGACAGGGTTTAAAACAAGGTTATAAGGGGGAAATGGGTGAAAGTAACCCTGCCCGTGACATAATGTGGGGTAGTGTAACTAAGCTAGTAGGACAAGGTACTAGCAGGCATATGTAAGCAGCTGCATCTTATGATGAATATACTAGGCAGCAAGTTAGTGGGGCTCAACACCAGGGCTTTAAACTGGATTAGATGGGGGAAGGGTAACACAGCCAACGTCCAGCAGAAAACTATTAGATTTCTGTCATAGAAATGTAGTCAAATTCACACAATTGGAATACCATGATTGATGGCTATAAGCTTTTTAGAAGGGATAGATGAGGAGACATGCAGGAGCTGCTCTCTGTGCTAAGAAGTGGATAGACTGCTAAGAGCTGCTCTTGAGGAATGGTTATAAACTAGATGAGAGCCTGTGGGTTAAAATTAGTGACTGGACCAATGAAGAACATTTAGAGGTCAGAGTTTACTACAGGCAGGAGGAGACTGCTGACAAAGCCTTATTGCTTCTGATGCAAGTGGTGTTGTGTTTACAGGCTGTCATACTGGTGGGGCATTTCAACCACCAGATACCTACTGCAAAAGCAATGTTGCAAATGCAAGTAGTCTGGGGGAATCCTGAAGTCCACTGATGATAACTTTCTGGTTCAAGCACTGGACAGGACCACCACAGGTCTGTCTGAGACCACCTCATGAGGCTGGATGTGTACAAGTCTAAGACATGCATTCCAGGGTTCTGAAAAAAACTGGCTGACGTGGTTGCCAATCTGCTCTGCGCTGTATTCAAAAAACTGTGGCTGTCAGGTGAAGTCCCGTGGGACTGAAATAAGGGAAGCACCACTCCCACGTCTAGGAAGGGAGAAAGTAAGACCCAAGGAACTACAGGATCTAAGACTGGAAATGTCATAAAGCACACTTTTGTGGAAAAGATGTCATGGTTTCATGTTTTTTCATTGGTATTCTACACCACACAGTGCACTAGGGGTTAAAGACTTAATGATGCAGTTCCATGGATTATTGACATACATGTCATATGTTATGGTTTCCTAGTCTCAGAAGAGAAGAATGAACTTCCAGAAGACTTTGTTTTTCTGTTTCCATTTTCCATTTGGACAGAAAGATAAAATTGACTGAGAGTCATGAGATAGACCTTTTGCCTTTTTTACTCCCTGGCCATTTCACCTACAGTATTAGGGTAAGGACTTCAGTTTCAGAAACTCTCTCTCTTTCGAATTTTATTTGATTTATTAGCTCCAATTTCAATCATATTTTATTGTATTGCATTATCTCACATTCTGCTATTATATTTAGTAAACAACATTTTTCTCCTTTACCTCCTTGCTGCTGGTCTCCTTTTCCAGGCCCAACTCCCCACCTCTTCTCTTTACCCAATCCTGCCCTTCTAGTGGTGTGGATCTGTGAGTCCCTTTACCACCTTGTCACAGAAACCAGGCCAAATCATGACAGACATTAAGGTATATGCAAGATGTAGAAGTGACCCGAGGCAGCCACTACAGTTTCACTAAGGGCAAGTCAGCTTGACCCATCTGGTGGCCTTCTATGACAGAGTGACTGCACCAATGGACAAAGAAAGGGCAAATGACGTCATTTATCTGGACTTTGACAAAATCCCACACTGTATCCCTATCTCTAAATTGGACAGATATGGATTTGAAGGCTAGATTATAATGTAGATAAATGGTTGGTTGGACAGTCACATCTAGAGGATTGTCAGTAGCTCCATGTTCAGGGGGAGGGTGGTCATGAATGGTATACACCAGGAGTCCAACTTGGGACCAGCACTCTTCAACATATGTTGTGATTTGAAGAGTTGGGAGAAATGGAAGAAGGAAAAATATGAAGTATATTCCTTATGTAAGTTTGATTCATCCAGGATCTTGATAGTGTTACTGCAATTAAGAGCCAAATAAAGATTATTCCTTTAATGCTCCAGCTTTCTTTAGTATATTGCTACAGTAAAGAACAGATGGATGACTGATAAATGAAAATTTGTGTTTGTTGAATATCTGTATTGAACTTAAGATATGAGATTTCATAAAAGTTCACCAGAAATGGTGATGTAGGAAATGGAATGTAGGAAACTTTAAGATTTGAATAATCATCAGGAGCAAATTTTTACCTAAAAAAATATCTCAATTATTTCCTCAGTGAAACTGATGATTTCCATTCATTATATTACAGTTGAAGCTGAATTCAAGGAAAACTCCCAAAGAGTACTTTTCTCCTTTTTGTTTCTGAGCTACAGGATTTCACTATTATTATTTGAATGTGGCAGTATACCCAAGCTAGTGCTCAGAGAAAAATATTGTGCGATGTCTTAATTTAAAAGAGGCAGAGAGAGAGAGAATTAAGCCTGCAGTAGTTATTGTTACAGGTATATACCCTGATTTTTCCAAGTTCAGTCTATTCAGCAAGGGCTACACTATTCTAAGAAAATACAGATTTTGGGATAACTTCAAGATATGACTAAAAAGAAGTTTAAGAATGTATCATAAACTTTTCCATTATAAAACAAAAACAGAGTGCAACTAGAGTAGAAATCATGCAAAACAAGGCTGTTATCCCTCATGTCCTTTGTCATTTAATATTCTGCCCATTAGTTAAAATACATTTTTGGCATGGGATAAGACAATAAAACTATCTGTGTGAAACATACAAATTTAGAACATGCTTAAGTAGACCTGAACAGCAGTTGCTGCCATGCTCTCATGGCGCTTTCATGGTCATACTGTCAGGCTGTGTTCTATTGCATGCCTGAGAATGGAGCAGCTGGTCAGAGCTTTCATTTCTGAGTACTGCAAAGTTCTGTGAAAACATGGGTAGCATTCTGAGCTGTCACTGCTGTTACATCTTAAAATCTATCTTGATTTTACAGGATTAGTTGTATTTTTGGTTATGCAGGTGTTAGAGACAGATAACCTAAAGTTCTCTAGAGGGGAGCAGTTGATGCTCCATGATCTGCATTCTAGGATTACTGCACTGGTGTGTAGATAATGATGTACACTGACTACCAATGAAGTATTGAATCTGAGATGAGAGCCATGCAGTGTGATTAGCTGTTTAGTGCTCCTGCTTTCCATTCTTTTCACCACATCCGGCTGTTCTCCTTTCTTACAAGGATGTAGAATGAAGTCAGTGCCTTTGCACTATTGAAACTTTAAAAACCTTCTAAAACTCTTTTTTATTTTTTCTTTCCTTTCAGCAAGAGAAAGGATACACATGCAGGGCTAATTTTTATGGTTCAAATTCTTCGTCAACTATATTAATAGTGAGGACACCTTTTTTAATTGTCTATTATCATTTAGAATCTTCAGATGACTGCTGAGATCTTAATGTCATAAACAGTTTGTATATACAAAATGTGAGTTCTGAGACTGGCCCCAATGTAGTTGGCTCTAATTCCAAGACTGACTGAGACAATGAACACCAGTCAAATTGAAGAAAGTGACATCAGACCCCTTCCCATGACTTGACCTTTTTGTGGGCATTGTTCTGGATTCTTCCAAGTCTGGTTGAGACATCAGTCAGTTTAAGGGAAAGGACACCAGACTCCTCTGTGTGACCTATTTGTCTTGTACAGTGTTGTACACACTCACAGTAACAGTCACTTGAAGGCCCTTACAGTGGCCTGCTACTGCAGAGTTACAGTACTGGTGGATAAGGGAAGTGCAAATGGCATAATCAACCTGAACTTGTGCAAAGCATTAGATATTGTTCCACAGCACATTCTTTTCACTAGAATAGAGAAACAAGAATTTGATAAATGAACCACTAGGAGGGAAAGTTATTGGCTAGATGGTCCCATTCAAATAACTGGTTGATAACTTTATGTCCTGGTTGAGACCAATGACAAGCGATGTATCTCTGGGGCATGTATTGGAAGTGGTGCTATTTTACATCTTTGTCAGTGACAGTGATACTGAGTGCATCCTCAGAAAATCTGCAGGTGACACCAAGCTGAATGCTGAGGGTGGCACAATAAAAGAAAGGGATGCCATCTAGCAGGACTTGGACAGGCTTGAAGTGGATCCACAGGAAACTAATGAAGGCAAAGTCCTGCAAGGAAACTCCAACATGAATACGGGCTGGAAAATGAGTCAATTGATATTAACACTATGGCGAAGGACTTGGTTGTACTGGTCAATGAAGAACTGAACATGAGTCAAATACGAGTGCCCAGAAATCCAATCATATTCTGGACTGCATCAAAAGAAATGTGGTCAGAAGATCAAGTGAAGTGATTCCCTCTCTTCACTTTACTCTCATGATATCCCATCTGAAGTACTGTGTTCAGCTTTGGTTATCCTGGAGTAAGAAACTTACAGATCTTTTAGGGTAGGACCAGAGGAGGGCCATGAAAATAGTCAGGAAACAACTCTTCTATGAAGACAGAAAAGGATGGTTGGAGGTTATTTAACATGGAGAAGGCTCTAGAGAGACCTTATAGCAGCCATCCTGTACTTACAGGTTTCACAATGAAATCATGGATGCTCTCTCCCTGGAAGTGTTCAAGGCCAGGGAGGATGAAGTTTTGGGCAACTTGATGTAGTGGGAGGTATTACTGCTCATGGCAGAGGTTGAAAATAGATTATTTTAAGGTTCACTTTAAAGCAACCCGACAACAAACTGAAGTCAGTGTGACTGTGCAATCAAGTACCACTAAGACAGAAATTTATGCCTATTAACTGAAAGCACGTAGAAATGCAAACACTACTACAAATACTTGAGTTGATTAATTAAGTTTTATGGGTTATTTTCTGCTATTTTTCTGCTGATTCTGAATTTGTAAACCTTGCCGAAGTGAAAGACTGGTAAGACCAAGAACATTTTCATTCTATCATTTTGTAGAAGTGATTTAAGAGACAGCTTACCACTGACTTCAGTGAAAAAGATGGTTAAACTTGTTGGAACTTTTTTTTTTTTTAATTAATTAAACGTTATTTTTGGAAAGGAAATATTTCACTTGATCCAGATGAACATATTAAAATATCTTGAAAGGACAGAAGTAACTTACACAAAAGGACAAAGGTTTTAATTTTGCCAGGTGAGAATACCTGATTGTAAAGGAAATTTCCTTCTGTTAGGAGACTTGGAAAATGCAGTAAACTAGAAAGAATTTAATTAATTCCTTAATTAGGAGCTGTTTTCCATCTTTGATATCAAACACATATCTAAAGTTGTTATAATTGTTGCATAAAATATAGAAAATAAAAAAGTTGTAGCAAAAAAGGAATTCTTAGAATACACTGAAGTTGCTGTCATTCATATCTGTCCAACATCAAGAAGAAAATATTTCATTAAACATGAGTTACTAGAAATTTCTTCTAGACTTATATGCTGATTCCTCTTTCTGAATCTGCAGTTTTAATCTCTTCTTACTTCCTTTTTCTACAAATTGTGATACCTAGTGTCTAGAAAATCTACACACTTAGAAATACAGAATACCAATTATTCTACAACAATGAAACACTAATGATCATATAATAGAATGAAGGAAGTTTATTTTCAAATAAGCTAGTCCTAAAGACTCAGTTGTTTAACAGAATAAAACCTTATAAACTTCAAATTTTATGGGATAAGGATTTATTGCTTGTTATTCTTGTTATTCATTATAAAATGGAAATTTTGGTCTTTTTTTCTGAATTTCATATGGATGCAAAATAGATAACTTGAAATTGATAGAGCAATTTGAATGTAAATAAGATGTTAATCTAGAGTTTTAAAAATATATATTTTTAATTAGGTCTGTTTCCCTAACTATAATATGTATATTTAATAAATAAAATCAGGAAAAATTCTAAGTAGAATGAGGGATATGTCCTGCTCTTGGAACAGCGGGATAGCATTTAATTCAGAAAAGTAGATACTAGAATTGTCATAAGGAAAAGAAACTGGAGCATAGATATAATGTTTCACTTAAATTTACGAACTGTTCTGGTAATGGCTCGCAACAAATCCTTGTTTGTTGCCATTTCTCCAGAACACTTCTCCTACACCATCAATGCCCTTTAGGTTTGGATGGACAGGAATACCATGCTAATACTCTATTTCTATTATGCTGTAAATCACTGCTACACCAGACACAGAGTCTAGCAGGTTGTCACCTGTTGCAGTCAGGGTTCTGGCGGACGGAAGATATCGTGCTGTACGGGAAGATAGGGCCACCTCTCAGCCAATAGTCTTCGTTCATGGTGTAAGTAGGTGGAGACAACATTGTAGCCTTAGGTGATAAAAGTACTGTGTAGCCCACCAATAAACGCTATTTGCCGTCCACCACATTGGCGCCTGTGAGCAAGTGGACCGAGCAGCCTGGGGTTGGCTGCCGTGCCGTTCCTGAGAAGGGCCAACACGCCTTTGAGAGGCAACAGTCACCACCCAGCAGCTGAACCAGAAAAGATGGGAATGATGTAGGTCAGAGTTTTCACCACCTGAAAGATCATAAAGCATATTGTAGGTGGGAACTTTACGCCCTGGTTCATGTGGACAGAGAAGAAACAACTTATTTGGCCTTGTTGCTGACACCAAGTGAAACCATATTTGTACAGATTTGTACTTTAGGGGTACCTGCACCTGTTGCTTCCCTAAAGTGTCTGTATACTAATATGTGCAACATGGTAAATAAACAGGAAAAGTTAGAGGTTTGTGTGCGGGTGCAAGGCCACAATCTCATAGCGATCACAGAGACGTGGTAGGACAGTTTGTGTGACTGGAATGCTGCCATGGATGGCTATGTGCTTTTTAGAAAAGACAGGATGGCAAGGCAGGGTGGTGAAGCTGCTTATTATGTGAGAGAGCAGCTGGAATGTATCAAACTTCACCTGGAGGTGGGTGATGTACCAGTGGAAAGCTTGTGGGTGAGAATTAAGGGACAAGCTAGTGTGGGTGACACTGTTGTGGAGGTGTATTATAGGCCCCCTGATCAGGAAGATGAAGTTGATGAGGCCTTCTGCAAGCAGTTGGAAGTTGCCTCATGATCTTAGGCGCTGGTTCTTATGGGGACTTCAAATATCCCAGATATTTGCTGGGAAAGCAACATGGCCAGGCATGTGCAGTCCAGACGGCTGTGCAAGAATGAGTCGAAGATAACCTTCTGATGCAGATGGTGGAGGAGCCCATGAAGAGTGGGGGGTTGCTGGACCTTGTTCTTATGAATAAGGATGTTCTTGTTAGGAAAGTGAAGGTTAAAGGCAGTTTGGGATGTAGTGATCACAAGATGGTGGAGTTTGAGATATTTAGTGGAAGAAGCAAACCAAAAAGTAGGATTGCCACCCTGGACTTTTGGAGAGCTGACTTTGATCTCTTCAGGGACTTTCTTGGAGCTATCCCATGGGTTAGGGTGTTCAAAGGCAAGGGAGGCAATGAGAGCTGGTCAGCATGTAAACAGTACTTCTTCCAAGCTCAGGATCAGTGTGTTCCTGTGAGTAAGAAATCGGGCAAGGGTGAAAAGAGACCTGTGTGGGTGAGCAAGGAGCTCATGCATAAGCTCAAAGGGAAGAGAAAGAGCCATGAAATGTGGAAAAGGGGTCTGACCACATGGGAAGAATATAGGAATGCTGTCAGGGCCTTCTGGGATGCAACAAAGAAGGCCAAAACCAACCTGGAGTTGGATCTGGCAAAGGAGATAAAGGATAATAAGAAAGGTGTTTCTTAGTATGTCAACAGTAAAAGGAAGACTAGGGAAAATGTGGGTCCCCTACTAACTGAGGCAGGTGCTCTGGTAACGGGGGATACAGAGAAGGTGGAAATGCTGAATGTCTTCTTTGCTTCAGCCTTCCCTGTGGGAACTCCCCATCAGGACACCTGAACAGTGGGAGTAAGTGAGAGAGTCTGGGAAATGGAAAGCTCCCCTTAGGTGAGGCAGGAGATGGTCCAAGGGCATCTATGCAACATCAAAGTACGTAAATCCATGGGCCCCGATGGGATGCATCCATGTGTGCTGAGGGAGTTGGCAGAGGTGATTACTGAACTGCTCTCTATCATCTTTGACAGGTCCCGAGAATGGGAGAGGTGTCTGAAGGCTGGAGGATAGCTAATGTTACTCTGGTCTTCAGAAAGGGCAAGAAGGAGGATCCAGGGAACTACAGGCCAGTCAGCTTCACCTCTGTCCCTGGAAAGGTGATGGAATATTTTGTTCTGGATGCCATCTCCAGGCAACTGAAAGAGTAGAGAGTTATCAGGATTAGTCAGCATGGGTTCACCAAGGGGAAGGTCTTGCTAAACCAACCTGGTGGCCTTCCGTGATGTCATCACTGGCTAAGTGAATGCGGGGAGAGCAGTGGTTGCAGTCTGCCTTGATTTCAGCAAGGCATTTGACACTGTCTTCCGCAGTACCCTGCTAACAAAGTTGCAGGGGTATGGAATAGAGAGTGGACAGTGAGGTGAGTTGAGAACTGGTTGACTGGCAGAGCTCAGAGGGTTGAGATCAGTGGTGCAGAGTCCAGTTGGAGGCCTGTACTTAACAGTGTTCCTCAGAGGTCTTTGCTGGGTCTGGTCCTCTTCAACTTCTTCATCAATGACCTCAGTGAGGGAGTAGAGTCCACCCTCAGCAAGTCTGCTAATGATAAAAAGCTGGGAGGAATGGTTGACATGCCTGAGAGCTGTGCTGCCATTCAGCGAGACCTGGACAGGCTGGAGAGTTGGGCAGAAAGGAACCAGATGAGGTTTGACAAGAACAAGTGCAGAGTCTTGCAATTAGGGAGGGATAACCGCATGTGCCGGTACAGATTGGGGAATGACCTGCTGGAGAGGAGCTCTGAGGAGAGGGACCTGGGTGTCCTGGTGGATGACAGGTTGGCCATGAGCCAGCAGTGTGCCCTGGTGGCCAAGAAGGCCAATGGTATTTTGGGGTGGCATTACAAAAAGCATGACCAGTAGGGTGAGGGAAGTGATCCTCCCCCTCTACTCTGCTCTGGTGAGGCCTCACCTGGTGTCTCAGTTCTGGACACCTCAGTACAAAATAAAACAGCGACCTCCTTGAAAGAGTACAGCAGAGAGCTACAAAGATGATAAAGGACGTGAAACAACTCTTTTATGAGGAAAAGCTGAGAGACCTGGGTCTATCCAGGCTTGAGAAAAGAAGACTAAGAGATCTGATCCCCATCTATAAATATCTAAGGTGCAGGAGGCAAAGGGACGAGGCTGGAGTCTTCTCAGCAGTGTGTGGTGATACGACGAGGGGAAATGGCCCACAAACTGAAGGACAGAATGTTCCACACAAATGTGTGTGGGAACTTCTTCACAGTGAGGGTGAAGGAGCACTGGCACAGGCTACCCAGAGAGGTTGTGGAGTCTCCTTCTCTGGGGACGTTCAGGACCCTCCTGGAGGCCTACCTGTGCAACCTGGGCTAGGGAGCTGCTTTGGCAGGGGGGTTGGAGTAGATGATCTCTTGAGGTCCCTTCCAACCCCTACAATTCTGTGATTCATGATACTAAAATCTAACCCAGAACTTCCAGGACAATTAAACATGCTAGAATTGTCACGGTTTATTATCCCACCTGTTGGATTCAACTACTGCTTTTGTGATGATGACATTTGTAGTTTAAGCTCAGCAGGATGCAAAGAGATTAGGAAAAAAAGCTTTAGAACACACGTACATACATACACACAGCCCTTGCACTATGTTTAATATTTCCAGTATGCACAGGAAGCCAACACAAGCAGCCCAGCAAAGTAATACTTTACTTTATAGTTGTAATAGCACTCCAGATGAAAGTGAATTTTGCTACTGCTGGAAGATCCTATATAATTGGAGAAGATCACTGTGCAGTGATGTAATAAAGTATGCTGTTGTGTTCTTCAAGTGAATTCAAAAGAGGTGAAGAGGGAAAATCAGACAATTTCATCCTCACTATTTGAAATGTTCTGGTCTTTCTAAAAGCACTTTTGCTACTACATGATTATTAGAAGCTTTTCCTCATAACGATATATAAATCCTGCCATATACTCTATAAGCCTCCTCTCACATGCCAGGAATTAGAATAAATTCCCTTTGTGCCCAAACAGTAGCAGTGTCCCTATAAAAAAGAAGAGAGGACTGTAAAAAGGACCAATATAGAAGTGAATCTCCCTGTTCCCAGTTTTTGATATGCATGCACACTGAAATTCAAGAAGTTGCCATTTTCCTATGGTCATGCTGGTGCAACTGGCCATGGGCTGATCGTTTGCTGATGCTAAGAACAGATACTGCACTGACATGAAATACCTCCAGCCCAGGAGTTACATGGCTATGACTGAGACACAAAAAAAAGCATGTCGGTTTTAATTTCTTTTGCCCCATAGTATCCTTGTAGGCTGTCAGTCTGTAGCGTTTTGTGATTTATTTCCTTTCAGCTGAACCTGGCAAAGTGGCATTTCCAGGGCAAATATTTTGCTCTGACATATTTTCTGGAGAATTCTTTAAATGTAAATGTAAAGAGCCCTTGAGCTCTTTTAATGTGTAGGCCTCTCCTTTCACGTAGTCTAATGAATATATTATGAAAACAATAGTAAAGTCTTTCATGTTTCAAATATATGGTTTTAACCCCACTTGCAGAATAGAATGCTTTTGAAAAATGCATTGAAACGTGGGTTATATTTCCCCATGAAGAGATATTGCTGCAAAAACAAGTATGAAGAAGGGAAATCCTGGAGGAATTATGCAGCCTTTCCTCTTCCATATTGTTTTTCACCGGCTTCTCAAATCAAACTCCTTGGATGATTCTTAGGTAGCTCTAGTGGGAAAAATGGTAGCTGTGCATTCGCTGTACATAAGTCTGCCATTACGATATACCACGAGTAAAGATGTATTCTCAAGGAAGTTTCTCAGTTTTGTTAGGTAGGTTATGTAGGAGTTATGGACAAGGGCAGAGAAAATGAAAAGCTGTTTCAGTAAATTTTACATAAGTTGTAACCTTTTCTGTTCTGAAGCAACTTATTGTATGGAACTCAATATGTCAAAGATCAGCTTTCATCTTACTGGTTATTTTAGTCCAATTTGCTGATGAAGAGAGGGTTGTAGTTCATTGCTGGAGTAATGAGGGAGATCAGGATCAACATTTGTCTCTTACATTGGTGTCACTCTTGCAGAGTTTCTCAGTTTCTCTTATTTCTGACAGATCTCGAATGTATTACCAACAAACAAATGCATATATACACAGGAGTGATTACTAGTGGAAGTGACTTGTACAGCTTCAGTTATGACTGGTAGCATTCCATCACCTTTATGCTTATTTCGAAGTCCCCTTGACACAGATTGATTAAGGGCAAGGACCCATATGAACTTACGAAAATGTATGGATTTTGAATGGGCTTTAGCATGTAGCATTTAAGATGTAATCATTTATTGGCTGTCCTTTTTTTTACTCCCTTCTCCCCATCTCAAAATCTTTCTTACATTGAGAATGTATGTTTAATGATCAAAAACTGATGCTGCGGATTAAAGAATAAAGATGTCACTGGATAAAATAGCACAGCAACAACAGAAAGAAATCATTTTTGTATTACTTTAACTATTCTTTAATCTGCTTCTGGGCAACAAAAGTGATTTGTGTCAGCTGTTATTGCATTAAACTTTAATTTTCTTCCACAAGAACGGGATTATTTAAAAGAGTATTGGATTGCACTCAGCATGGATTAGCTGAATGATGTCTTTGCTGCCAAGGACCAAATGGATTTCCTTCCTTTTGTGATTTATATTTTTACTGCTGTTTTTTTCCACTCCTTCTAATTCCCATTACCTGTCTCTTTGCCAAAACTGAGATACCCTCAGAAGCAGAAAGGTAGGCAGAATTATTGGCTTACTGTATATATTTCTATTCCAAAGATCCTCCCCAGACAACGTCAAAGAACTAAGCTAGCCCTCAGCCATAGAAGCTGCTTACTAGTTTAAAACTGAAAACTGAAAAGCTTATTATAGAAGGAGCATAGTCTTTCTTTCTTGAATAATATATTTGTATATATATATAACTATCTATTAAAAATATATGTATATGTGTATGTGTATATGTGTGTGTATGAGTATATATATAATACTCATGAGCAGCTTAACTTATCCCATAACAGCTGATAAAAATTTCCAGACTTCTGGCTAATGGTAAACCAGCAAATGCCTGCTAGAAGTATGATAAATGCTCAAAACAGACATGCTGGCAGTGTGAATGGAAGAAGCAAAGATTCACTCAATACAGAGAAAGGGAATATTCAAAATTTGAAGTGACAAAAACAGTAAAAAAATAGAAAGCCTTTTACTAACTGTCTGAAGGTCATAAATTGCTGTTTGCATTTTGCAGTCCATTTTAGAAACAACTAATGAATTTTCTGTTCTTGACATTCTATCCAATAAGGAGGAGGTAGATGAGATGAGACAAGATGGGAGTATTTTAGGAAAAATATTGAAGCTATTATGTTACAGGACATGGTTTGTGTTTGTAGGCAGTGAAGTACAGAAGTATGAATGCCTATTGGTAGTCTCTCCTGGGCGGATTCATCACTATCAAATGATTTTTAAGTGAGATTAAACACAAAACAAAACAAAAATCCTGAAGGGCATAGCAAGCCATAAAAGCACTACTGTTAAGTACTATAAATAAAAGATTTGATTCTCCACCAGGGGAATGATGTAGAAGAAGGCCCTAGTGTTATTCACCAAAGTAGTTCTTATTTAAAAATAAGCTCCTGTACACATTTTCCATGGGTCAGGCATAAAATTATTTTATGGGTGACAAAGACTCTGGAAACTTGAAATTGATATGTGTGGCTGTTGAAACCTGAGTGACCTTTGATCCTGTGCTTAAATACTTCTCTTAATGCTTAACATCCATTTTGCAGCCCCAGACTCAATCCACAGTCAAACCTGTCCCAACTGTTTGTGTGTTGCAGAGTAAACCTGACCTTTCTATATATTAATATGCAGAAGAAGCAGATTGATAATTTCATGATTCCTCACTTGCAATGATATTGACTGAATATAAGAATAAAAGATGTTTGGGTTGTTGTTATATTATCAAAATTCATCTCTGTGATTTTTGACCTGTTATTTTTTGAAGTTTTTGAATAAGACCAGTGAGTATTATCTCATTATTACCATTTTGGTTTTTGTTTGTTTTAATAATCTTTGGATTTCTCCAATACCTTTCAGCTTGTTGATAAGTAGAAACTTTGAGTCATCATGTATTTTCCAAAGAGGCTTTTTTTGCCTTCAGACTGACAGAGACATGAGTCTGTCAAACACTAAATCAGAGAGGATATTTCCTGCTGCTTTTATCACATCAGAAAGATATACAGAGAGACTCCCTATGGTGACTTTAAGACATAGTGTTTGCTTGCCATATCTTTCTTACATGAAGGAGCTGTTTGTAATGGAATAAATATTTCACTATACAATAACACTGTTGAAGTCTTTACTTTCTTACTGAAAAAAAAGACCTCCCTGCAACATGCATACACAAACCCACAGTCTTTTCCCCACAGATTGAACAGAGAATCTCATCTTAGCACACTTGTCCAAATATAAAGTACTGTCTGTCTTCAGAGAACTCTCTGAGAAACGGACTACAAGGAGCTAAGATATCTAACTCCTAGTCCACATTAATCAGACAGAAATCTCAGACAGAAAAATGAGTTGTCTTAAAGCTCAGAAAGGAGACAGCAAGCAGATGTTATTTCACTTCTTATCCAATTTGCTTAAAGTAAAATCCATTAAAGTGGGTCTAAAATGAACTCTGCTGTTATTAGAAGCAGTAAAATCATGTGTTGTCTTTTATGTCTTTTCTATGCTTGTCATACTAGTCATATCTAGAATGCAATCATATTTTTCTTTATTATGATTTTTTTTGCCCGCACTGCTTTTTATGAGATATATTTTTTCCTGGTGCCAACAGAATATTTGAGTTTCTCCACACTCATTTTAATGCAGTTTTTAAGTTATTAATTAACAGGAACATAGATGTGATAGAACCAGTGATTTTCCTTGCTAATTGTTAATGAAATTGGTGCTGTTCTGTCTGAAAGGCATGCCTTCATACTGGGATACATAGGCACTATCATCATCAAGATGAACTTGCTCTGTAGATGCAGGACAAAATTGCCTGCTCAAAAAAACTCTGGATGTGCTAATGGGACTCTGCATGCTTAGCTCCATAAAACTGGGCTTTAAGTCAACTGTGCATCAAAATTACACTCACTGTGCAAGCCAGAAAGCATAGTCTCCATGTGCATATGCACGAAAGATGCCATTTTGATTTGTATTTTCTGTGGAAGGCAGTTCACTTCAAATTACTCTCCACTAGTATCTAGAGGAGCTCAGCTGAGGCTTACTGAATACTGAGGGGTCAATTTTGAAACATCCTGAGAGCAGCTAGTTTCAGTTTTGTCTGCATTTTTTTCTGCTTGTCTGTAGTGACATGGGAATCTACAAGTTTCTATCAAGATTATCAGCTTAACTATGCAGATCAAAAAAACGCTTATCTATCAGAGCTTGTGATTCTAATGTGAAATGGCATGTTATAAATGTGCTTCATTAACAGTTCATTTAGGAAGCTGAAACGAAAACTGAACAAATGAAATATTTGAATTTGAGGAATATTTAAATCTGCTTCAAAAGTTTCTGGTTGGTTTCATCCCAATATGCTTACCAACTCAAACTAAGCATGCCAGTGATTTGGTAAAGTACAGGCATACCTAGCCATATAGTATGCCATATTATTATTATTATTATTATTATTATTATTATTATTATTATTATTATTGTTGTTGTTGTTGTTGTTGTTGTTGTTGTTGTTGTTGTTGTTGTTGTTATTATTATTATTATTATTATTATTATTATTATTATTATTATTATTATTATTATTATTATACTTGTGTGCTTCTCAGGTCTGACTCCTGAAGATCTAAGCTATGATTGAGTTGTTTTTTTGTTTTTTTGTTTATTTCTGGCAGTCTCTGTCACTCAGAACAAGCCACTATTGGAAATATTTATGTATTGGTATTGTTTACGTTACCATAGGTCTTCAAACTCAGTAAATACTGGGTTTGTGGGCTGCTTTTTCATATCTGGAGATGAGCTCTGATTAACCTAACCTTAAGATCAGGAAAATTATTTTCAGTGACAGTTTAAGAGAATCTTACTATATTTTATATCATAGAAGAATTTACAAAATACCTCATACTTTAACCACAGGCCTCAGGCAGACTCTGTTGAACTTCTAGACATGCTTGTGAAGATATCTCAGAACATCAGATTTTGTGAACCTGACAGCCTCCCACTGTATTTTTGGAAGATGTTAACTGGGTTATAAAACAGCTCTTTAAAAAACATAATAGTAAATACCTTTAATATGTAGTCCCAGAATAATGTGAAGAAAAATGAGGATGAGGCATTCTTGGTACACCTTAGTATATTGGTTAAAATTGACGTACTGGTTACACTTCTTCCATAATGACAAAAGAATGTATAATCTACAGCAAAATGAGGCAACACATGTCCAGGCATTGTAAGCCCATCTTCTACAAGAATATATGGTACTGTGATACATTTTAGTGGCTGGTACTATATTTTCAATAGGCTGAAAAAAGTATTGATTATTTTTTTTTTCCTAATCTACTTCATCAAACTCTGAAAAGGGTATGGAAAAATTGTAAACAATTGATCACAGAGTCAGAAGAGGGATTCAAGGGAACAGAAAAAAATAATTCACAGTTATTAAAAAAATAGAATTTTAAGGGGTTTATGTTTTAATTCATCCAAATGACAATTATGAGATAATTTTATCCAGTTTCTAACTACTCATGAGGAGAAAGGTATATGGTAAAATAGCCCCTCCAATACTGCTCCAAAGCAATAGCTAAGGAGGGGTATACTGAAATTGAGATGTGAACTTTTAGTAAGTAAAATGGACTTTGGAATAACAATGTAGCATTCTTAAAGTGTAATCTTTCCTATTTGAAACTAACACCGAACAACCATCTGTAAGAAATACTACAGTTAATTAATGAATTATTTGTCTTGAAAAAACCATTACTGAAAATAAGTGCATTGTCAAAATGATCTCACCTGGCTTGAAAGTCTGGATCTGTAATTATACTTAAGATTACTTAGGTTAGCTAAATTATTTTATTTTTTGAAACTTCTAGTAGATTCACTTGTTAACTTGAGTGCTTTTGCCCACTTCTGTCTTATTCCATTCAGAAATCAGGCTTGATAAACTGGGGTTATGTCGCAAAATTCACTGGTGTACAGATGAAGCAACAGTACAATTAAAAATGAAAAAGTATAATCTCTATGATGCTATTTCCACACTAGTTAATTGAATAATGAATTAAATATCTCTGAAAAACCTGATGCAAATATATCAGCTGCTGTATAAGTATGCTAACCTTAAAATGAAAAGCTTACTTGAGCTGGTAAAAAAAATGGGCAGGGGAGCAGAAAATCCTTTGTCCAGGCTTATATTTCTGCTCTCTAGATATTCCGTATCTTGTCAGAGAATTTGGCTTTGTAACTTTGCTTGAACTTGATATTTTTTGCCATAAACATACATAATGTATAACAGACATCTGGCTAGGAGATCAAACTGTTATATTTATTGTTTCTATATGATTGTGGGTTGGTTTTTTTTGTTTTTGTTTTGGTTTTGGTTTTTTTAGTTTTTAACATTATAATCAAAGCTTGACATTATTTAAATCATTATTCCATCTAACCTGAGTGCCATTCTTTATATAAAATGCAATAAAGATTTTAGTGTTCACTCCTTATGATAAATATGTAAATATAAGATGTCATTTTGGCATCAGCAAGTTAATTCCCCAATACAAATCAATATTGAACATCCATTTGCTTTTAAACGTTCTCCAGTCTTCAATTGTTCTGAGTTTTTTTTTTTTTTTTTTTTTTTTTTTTTTTTTGTTATATCCTGTGATTTTATGGTGTAGTATACATGTGCAAAAGTAACCAAGGATGATGCACTTTTGATTCTCCTTTAAAGTGGTGTGGATAATATTTTAACCATTGGGCACAAAAGCTCATTTTTTTTAAACTTGTAGTACCTTTAAAGGTGATTTCGAAATTGATTATTCTCAATTTCTTAATATTTGGCCCACTAAGTCCAGTTACTGAAAGGATTTGAGAATAAAAGTCTGAAAGAAAGATCTTACTACCTAATTCTTGGTTATTGTTATTGGTTTGGTGGGGGGTGGGAATAGGGAAAATCCACAATCTTCTTATTTAACTGTGCCTATTTAAGGCTGTTTCCTTGCCTCTCCCCACCTCGCCTCTCCTTCCACCTCCCCCTCCTCCTTCCCTTAAATCAGGCTTAATTGCATATGCATCATGTAACTTTTAAATTGTTGTCATTTTTTCCCCTACTGCAGAATACAACTCACAGTTTGTCTTGTTTTTCAGTAGTTACATCTTGTTAATTAGCTCTAGAAAAAGTACAAAATCACTGAACCTGTGGCCTATTTTAACTCAGCCTACCCCCTCAAAGGAGCCATTTGTTTACACTGAAAAAGAATAAGGTGTATGAAGAAATACTGGAATTCTACCATATGCCATAACATATGGGCAGTTCACACTATGTTACATTCATGTCAAGGAAAGAACCCTGATGGACAATTGTATTGCATTATCCTGTCTTAAACCTTTCGTAAGAGTAATTAGCACATTCATAACACTGTAAAAGAGTTAGCTAATCCTCATCAAATCTGTTTTTTTTTTTAATTATCAGTAAAGAGAATATCACCTACGATTAGGGAAGATAAGGCGCAGAGAGAGCCTAAAGCTACACTAGTCTTGGTAATTAAGTCTTCAATTTGCTATGCAATATACAGCAGGATTTGAAATGTGTATGCATTTCCCGAATTATTCACAAAATGATCTTTGTTGCACATTTGTAGTGACAAAGGAATAGAACTGTCAGCAGTTCTAATTCATGGAACTACAGAAAAATATACTTAGTATTATGAGGTAGAATACTACTACAGATCTGGTGGTAAGAAGGCATATGTTATAGCTGGATAAATAAATGTGAATAGCTGTAAGTTAAATGTTCTTATTGATATCTGAGGATGCATTGCTTATACAGGTGAAATCACATTTATATCAGTATAACTGTGTTGGTTCTGTGGCTGAGGAATGAAATAAAGGGACATGGCAAAAAATATAAACAAAAAAACATGCAAACAAAAAACATGAAAAACAACAACTACAAAAGAAACAATCAACTTCTCTCACCCCTTCTATCAATCTCAATCCCACAACTTCCTCTCCTCATTGTTCACATTCCTCAACACTGTTCCCTTAATTTAGAAGATCCTTTATTTCAAATCCTATTTGAATAACACCTATTTACAGGGCTATAATCTATAATGGGTAGCCCACTAAGGTATCAGTATGACTTCATTTGGTACTAATAGTCATGAGTAATTACATAAGATCCAGACTCTTGAAACTGTTTCCACTGACTTATTTGCTGCTGTGCTCATCTTTTTATACACTGATCAATGAATAAAGTTTGTAATATTTTTTAAAATAGAAAATACTAGCCTTTTAGGCTGATTTTGCTTTTCTGACACTTCTGAAAATTTTGAGAATAACTCAGCTGTAAGGAACAGCTTCAAAAAAACTCATTTAAGACTATTTCTATATAATAGATCTAATTCCTTTTCACTTGAAAATAGCTTAAATTATGTTCCCACTCTATACCATACACATATATACAATTGTATTGTAGAGAAGTTAATAATCTAAAGTAAAAAATGCAGCTCTGTCCAGGATTGAGACCTTAGGCTCCAGATCAACAAAGATCTTTTCATAAACTTAAGAACTCGAGAATGTCCGCAGTTGTATAGTCAGCTGAAACCCTTGAACTTTATTTTAATCACATATAAAGTCTCTTAATAGTCAAAGTCTGTAAATTCTTTCTAGTAAGAATATAATTTGTCTACTATTTTTAGCAGTAACATAGCTACGTAATTGTAGGCTAGAAGAAGACTGCAGGCACGAATTATAAATGATAATCATTTAGGCACTTTTCCGGTTCAAAAACCATGCGAAAGGATATGGAGTATGTTACTGGGTGCAGTTTGTACCATAACATAACATTGAAAATGTCATTTACTAAATAAAACTGTTTAAAATTAAAATAATGATATTTAATTGACATTAGATTTTATGATGGATACTATTATTGGGGAAACTCTTGTTTTTGTTTCATTTAAATGTGACTGTGTAGGTGAAATTGAGTTTGTAATTTATGATAGTATGTTTAAACTGAAAAGCCTCATGTTGACATAAATTCACTGCAATGTAAGTACTGAATGCTATTGTACATATGCTATAGCATATGGCAGAATTTCATCCCTCATATCTTTCTTATGCTCTGTCCTCTGAGTCACTAAAAGGCTGTCCTGTGAGATGACTGTTAAATTAGGTCAGCAACGGGAGGAAGTTCCACTGCTGAAGGATACAATGAAGTTAACACTTAAAAAGTTATATCTTCTGCAACCTTTTCTGGGCAGAAAGGAAAAATCAGATGAGAACTCAAACTGTCAAAATTATTGGAGATAATTCTTTTTATTCAGATATTTATATGATATTTTAAAATTTATTTTCTATGACTATGTTAACTGTACTTTTACTTTCAGACAACTGAAGCATACTAGGAGACTGTGGGCAGAACATCTTTGTGAAACCACAACAGGGCTGTGTGCATACTGTGAGGAAGGAGGGGCTGACCATGCAGCTAATGCCCTGTGTTCCAGTGGTATTGGAAGTAAAAGAGGAAGTCTGTGCAAATTTGGCCCTACATGTTCTGGATTGTTTTGCTGTTGCCTACTTTTGCTCAAACATAGTTATACATACCAAAGAAGGGGAAAAATGCCAGTGTAATACAGAGCAGTATATCCTCTGCAGACCTTGATCTCCTTCCAACCTTCCAGACTTAAAGAAATATTGCCCTTTTTTCTTTACAAGTGGTTTCATTTCCAATGCCTCTCTGCTGCTTGTGTTTTTACAACTACATCACAATCAATCTCATTTGCATCTTATTGAAGCTGATGAGTATAAGCTTGCTTAATTGTTTTGATTATATTTGTTGCTCTCTTTGAGACTTTTCCAGTTTTTCTGTTCAATTTCTAAGATAGAAAGATTGGTACCAGTAGTATCAATTTACACATGCTGACTATATATGGGTTCACCAGGGGAGGTAGCAGTCAATCAACCTGGTAGTCTTCAATGATTTTGTCACCAACTGGGTGGATGGGGGGAGATAAGTGGATGTAGTATACCTTGATTTCAGCAATGCATTTGACACTGTCTCCCACAGCATCCATTTAACAAAGCTGAGGAAGTGTGGGATAGATGAGTGGATGGTGAGGTGGATTGAGAACTGGCAGACTGGCAGAGGGTTGTGATTGGTGATACAGAGTCCAACTGAAGACCTGTAATTGCAATGTTCCCGAGGGATCTGTGCTGGGTCTGATCTTGTTCAGCACCTTCATAAATGGATGTGATGAGTGGATAGTGTCTACCCTCAGCAAGTTTGCTGATGATAGAAAGCTGGGAGGAATGGCTGACACACTGGAAGTCGGTGCTTCCAGTCAGCAAGACCTGGACAGGCTGGAGAGTTGAGCAGAAAGGAACCAGATGAGGTCTAACAAAAGCAACTATAGATTATTGCACATAGGGAGGAAGAACCGCATGCACCCGTATAGGTTGGGGGATGACCTGCTGGAGAGGAGCTCTGAGTACAGCAACCTGGGTGCCCTAGTGAACAATGGGTTGGCCATGAGGCAGCAGTGTGCCCTGGTGATCAAGAAGGCCAATGGTATTTTGTGTGCAAATCAAAAAGAGCATGACCAGCAGGTTGAGGGAGGTGATCCTCCCCTCTGCTCTGCTCTGGTGAGGCCCCAGCTGGAGTATTGTGTCCAGTTCTGGACACTTCAGTACAAAAAGGACAGAGACCTCCTTGAAAGAGTCCAGCAGAGGGCTACAGAGATGATAAAGGGCCTGGAACACCTCTCTTATGAGGAAAGTCTGAGAGACCTGGTTCTATTCAGCCTTCAGAAAAGAAGACTGATCAGATCCATGTCTATAAATATCTAAGGAGCAGGAGGCAAAGGGACGAGGCTGGACTCTTCTCAGCAGTGTGTGGTGATACGACGAGGGGAAATGGCCACAAAGTGATGCATGGGAAGTTTCATACAAATGTGCATGGGAACTTCTTCACAGTGCAGTGACGGAGCACTGGAGCTGCACAGAGAGGTGGTGGAGTCTCCTTCTCTGGGGACGTTCAAGATGCACCTGGAGGCCTACTTGTGTAACCTGGGCTAGGGAGCCTGCTTTGGCAGGGGGATTGGAGTAGATGATCTCTAGTGGTCCCTTTCAGCCCATACAATTCTGTGATTCTGTTCCAAACAGCATTTAAACAGCATATATTTAATGGATTTCTATAGTGCCTTAGTTGTGTTCTGTTGTGTTTTTTTTTTCTTTTATTATTATTATTAATTGTTTTTTGTTTTGTTTTGTTTTGTTTTTAACTACCCTTCTGCTAGTTCCTAACATTTTGTTTCCTTTTGTAACTCCTACTGAGGACTAAACTGTGTAGGTTGCTCTATTTATTTCCATGGAAACTACAACAGATGCAAAGAGCACAATAATACTTTCTGCTAGAGCAAATTCTTACCTACAAAACACTACTTTTCAAGATAGTCACCACTATTAGCTATGTTTTTTTCACAAGCCTTGAATAAGAGCCTACATGCTGTACTCTTAACAATTTGCACCAGTGAAGGTGAACCTCTGTCTCTGCTGCCACTGCAGAAATCCACCGCTCATCACTTCACTGTGCTCACATCCCCTGCTTGATCTCCATAATTGTTCTGCAGACATCACTGAATGTCAGTGGAAGACATTCCTCTACATGGTGGAAATCAATGGCACAACTTTGTTTCATAAAGGACTTCCGTGTCAGACACCATTTGTCAGACTTCCAGCCTGCTGCCATTTTCTGCACTGCAACAAACTGTGATGGAATATTGGTGGGAAGATACATCCTGAACAGCCAAGCCACTAGCATTTGCCTCTGAAGTAATGGAACAGTGTAATAAAACTGGAGACATTACTTTCAGAGCAACTCTTGTAAAATTTTCATGGACATGTTAATTCTCCTAGATTTCATTATTGAACAGTAACAGTCAGGTCAAATCAAACTCAGAGTTTTTGGGAAATAAGTTACTGTAAGAGACTATTTTAATACCAATGACTCAAAGTTTGCTGATGAACATGTCCGAACATGTCCAAGCTAGTCCTGGACAAGGTTGTGAAATCCTTTGTCTAAGGGACAAGCAGATGGGGCACGTCCTGGGGCAAGGAAAGAGAGATAAGCTACAGCTCAGTGGCCGCTGAACACTTTTTTGTTTGGTACTCATCTCCGTGGGGGGATAGCCATCTCAGGAGACTCTTGCCTGACAAACTTGCATGGGGTTTGTCAAGCAGACCGGAGGAATCTGGAAGATAAATATACGGGTCCTGCAGCCACGAAGTTGGATTTTCTCTGCGGGGGATTTTCTCTGTGTTGGAGTTTCTCTTTGGAGAGACTTCCCTAGCTGATCACTGCTGCTGCCTGGAGAGGCCTTCTCTTAGGAGAGACCTCACGAGCTGATCACTGTTCGCTGCTGCCCCTCTCGGGGTTGCCTCCCTCGCTGCTTCTCCGGTGCTGCCCCTTCGCTGTTTCTCCGGCCGACTGCTTGCTGCTCATGGCTGCCCGTCGCTGCTGCTGTTCTCCCCGCTTCTGCCATTCCCTGCTCTTCGGCCTCGGACCGTCGGAGCCGCTTGCAACCGGACCGCCCCTAGGATCCTGACTGGTGACTTTCCCTGCATTGTACAAACCCTTGCTTCTTTCCTATCTTTCCTATCGCTCGCCTTCCCTTCCCCATCACCCTTAACAGTGTCCGCCTTCCCCTTCCCCATGTCCCTGGTTTATATTGGTAATAAACTGGTCGGACCAACATTTGGACCGTTGTTTCTTAATCTCACGCTGGGTATACACATAATCTTAAGAACCTCGTCTTCCTCCTTTATATTGGAGCATGACATTTTTATTGGCATAGTCGGCAGGATAACCTCCATGAGTCGCCTCTCTCCCTCCTCTATATTGGAGCGTGACAGTTACAAAATTTAATTTATTCTTTGATGAAGAGATAACATTTAGATTGTTGAATCAATAGTGAACAGAAATTTCCAGGCTGGTCTGATATTTTTTCTTTTCCTCTTTTAATATACCAGTTCAGAATTTCTGACCAATTGTCTGGAATACAGGAATGACAGATTTAGCTGCTTCTTTTCCATAAACAAGGCTTGAACAGATATGTGGATTTAGTAAGCCTTCCAGAAAAATAAAAATAAAAAATAAAATAATAAAAGGAAGTGTGTCTTAGAGAGAAGACCAGAATATTCTTGATTTGTGTAGCCTAAAATGAGCATGCTTGCTATCCATCGGTACACTTTGAGACCAAACACTTGTGAGTGAACTCCCAGCAAGCTGAAGATCAAGTAAGAGTCAATATTGACATAAAAACAGATTAATATAGTGGTTGAAGAGAATTTTTTCTCTAGGAATTAGGTGGCTGCTAGCTTTAAATCTATTAAGTTACAAGAGGCACTGGTGAAGACAAAAATACTTTAGCTTTCGCTGTGTTCTTCAGAATTCTGTGAATTATTCTGACATGGTTCCTGGAGAAATTAGGAACTGGAGCTTGAGTATAATCACTACTTCTAATAATTTGAACAGAAAAAGATGAAACAAAAAAGAAGTAAGTTCATCCAAACTTTCAGAGTATTTGAGTCTGGTGTTGGAACCATACATAGCTGAAAGTAATAGTTCCAGTAAATCATTATTCATCTGAAAAGTACAGGTATGACTTTGTTAATGTTTTTCTACTTCCCCCTATCATGTTCAAGTTTGGAAATAAATACTATGCGCTACACATGCAATATTTATGAAAAGCATTTTTATAATTAGTAATGTTACTTGAATGAGTGAATGTCAAAAGTATGATTACTGTTCTCTGTTTCTGACACTTCCCCTTGAATTTGAATATTCTCTTTATCTTTCCAAACTTGTGGGTCTGACTTCATTTCAAGTAGAAATATAAAGAAATACACCTCAAAGAAAGGAAAGAGAAGGAGAGTGGAAAGTACATTTTGTGCATTTAAAGTGTTCTTTGAATTGATGTAATATACTCAAGTGATTGAAATGCAGAGTACAGTATGCTTCCTGAACCAAACTCCAGATAAAAAAATGCTGCTTATCTTCATTCTTGTAATTTGTTCCTTCCATTCCACCTCCTTTTACCTTTTTTTTTTTTTTTGTGACAGTTGCATTCCTTTCAAGAACATTTTCTTAACCTCATTATATGTTGTTCTAGGTTTTTATTTAGGATTTTTCACACATCCTTCACATCCCCATTACAGTCTCCAGTTAATAAGTGCTAAGACCTAAACACTCCTTGTGCTCTCCATGTCTGTTCCCTTACTACATGCATTTTCTGTTGCCTGAAGGCAGATCTGTACAATTTTTGTTATTGAAATCTGTCTTTTTCTTCCCAAGCAGATGGAGGATGTGTAAATGTGTCTAAAGACTGAGAATACCATTAACTTGGTTTTTACAGAGCCCTGGGAGACACAATGTCTCTCTGGATCCTTTTAAACCAGCCTGGAAAAAAAAAATACAGTAATAACAACACAAGCAAAGCAACTTTAGCACATTATTGTGTCTTTCTTATAGCTCTGACTATGTCGAGGTGGTATGGGGAAGTGGAAGAGAAAAAAAAGATGCACTGCTGCTGCGCATCAATCTTTTGCTCTTTGCAAGAGAACTCATTTCTGAAATCATACATAGGCTGGATTTACATTATTCCATTAAGTATTGATTGTAGTGCCTTGAAGCCTTTATTGTTGCAATATATCAGAGCTTTTTGCACTTTGATAGGTTGAAAATAATACTGCCCAATCCATGGCTGATAGGGCAAATGTGGCCAAGAAGATTCTTTTAAAAAATGACAAAACCAAAACCATGTCAGTAGATTCAGAAAGGAGCACTACGTTAACCCAATTTGCTCAATAGCTGGAGTAAAATAGAGCACATTCAATCTCCAATTGAGCATAGAGGTCTGAATTAGAATAATTTAACACAGAAATGTGAATTAGAATAGTTTTGCAAAGGGCAGACAGTTTTCTGTTATTGCAAATCTATGAAACTAAATCCAATAAATGCAAAGTATTAACTTTTTTTTTTTCTTTTTCTCATCAAGAAGGGATATTCAGTCTTTATTTTATCGGAGCTCATCTAGGCTCCCTTTTTAACTTCATTCTGGAGTTACTGCATCAATAAAACATAAGATTAAATTTTTAGAAAAGAATCTGTGTTTAATCAGCAGTATTTTAAACAAATGATCCTATGAATGAAAGAAAAACTACAAGAGCCAAGGCTGGTTTTCTGAGACGTTTCACCCAGGTTCTGTGTTCTTTAAACCACGCTCTTTGTAAATGATGGCTTGGATGATTACAGTTCTGGAAAACAGTTCTGAGTCAACTCTTAGCCAAAATATGTTTAATTTATATATTCAAAAACAAATCTGAAGGATGTGGCAGAGAAAACCAGGTCACTATTGTGCATTTGTCTGGGTACGATCCTGATTTAACTAAATCAGCATAGCTACATCATACCTATTAAAAATTTTGGTTTAACTTTGCATGATAATTTTAATACATTGACAGTTGTCTGCTCCTACTTCTTAAAAGTTTCTTGTATGTCTGATCTGTAACTTTAATATCAACATTTTGTAAGCTATATTGAAAATTATTTCAACTGTAACCTATAGAAGTGACACTTGAGTACTGAATCCATCAGTCAGGAATTATGTTGATCCTCATCTATCTCATTTTCAGCCATTTGGCAGCTGAAGGATGTGAAATAACATCAGAGCCACTTAAAATGTCATTTAGTTTCATTGGTGATTTTCATTCTTGTCAGCTTATAAAGGGAATTCTTGGGTAGTATAAGGCCTGATTCAAAGAGTTTTTACAGAGCATGAACTCCTGTGTTTATCTGGTGTATGTACAGTGTTGGCTCAGTAATGTGCCTTTGCTGCTAAGAAGACTTAGCTGCTCCAGGCAGTTATCACTGCCATGTCAAAATAAGTCATCCCTCCTTCCTCTCTACTCAGAATCGATGAGGATGTACATTGAATACCAGGTCTAATTCTTGTCTGCCCAGTACAAGAGACATGGATATATCAGGAAGAATCCAAAGGAGGACTCCATGATTAATGGACAGGAACATCTCTCCTCTGAGAAGGAGGTGAAAGTGAAGCCTTGTGAAGAGAAGGTTCAGGAGTGGTACAGAAATCTGGGAGGAAGTGAATGAAGTCTGGCATTTTTCAGTGGCACCCAGGGACAGGACATTGCTGGAAGCAATATCTGTTGGTAAAAGAAAATGATGAGTTGCAAAGGATTAGGAAGACTCCTGGAGTGTGTAAGGGAAAACTTCCTAGTCCAAGTATTAGTAAAATCAGCCAGAAGTGAAGTATTACTGAACCTGGTTCTCACCACTGCAAAAGAACTTAACCCTTTAGGGGTTAAGACTACTGGCAGTCTGGGCTGTAGTGACCACACCTTATTTGTAATTTTGGTGAAAATGAACTTGGCAAAGAACAAAGTGAGGAGCCTGAATTTTAGAAATGTGAAATTCCAGCAGTTTAAACAATTAGCGGAATAGATTCCCCAGGAAACTATCCTCAGAGATAGAGGTACTAAGCAGAGCTGACAACAATTTATGGACCTTCCTCAGAGCACAAGAGTTCTCTGTCCTCCCGTGCGTGAAATCATGCAGAGGGGTCATGAGACTAGCACAACTGAACAAGGACCTATTGGTCAAACTGAAGAATGAGAAGAAAATGTGCAGGCAGTCAAAGCAAACACATATGGCCTGAGGATAGAAGAGGGATAACACTCAGATATGTAGATAAGGAATCAGAAAAGCCAAAATACAGGAACTGAACTTCTCAAGGGATGCAAAGAATAATAGGAATGGATCCTATAGGTACAACTTAAGGGGTCCATTTTGAGACTGGTGCTATTTGATATTTTTATCAAGGGCATATGTGATTCAGTGCACCCTCAGCAAGCTTGAAGACAATATAAAACTGATAAAGGGACATAAGAAAGCTTGGGAAATGGGCCAGTATCAACCTGATGAGGTTCAGCAAGGAACCTGTGTCAGGGTAATCCCAGACATATGTACAGTGGGAAAAAAACACACATTGACTGCCTCTGCTGAGAAGTACTTGAGTTCTGGTGGGCAAAACACTGTACACAGGTCTGCAGTGTTCATTTGCAGTCCTAAAGACCAACTGTATCCTGGGCTTCATCAAAAGGGGTGGCCAGCAGACTGGGGACCCTTCTCTGCTCTGCCTTCGTGGGCCCCATCTTGAGTACTACATCAAGGTCTTTGTTCCTTAATACAGGAAAGATCTGGAGATGTTGCGTCTATTTGGAGGGCTACGAAGATGATCAGAACACGTCTCCATAAAGAAAAGCTGAGGGAGCTGGGCTTGTTCAGACTGGAGAAAAGAAGGCTCCCGGGAGACTTCGTTGTTTCCTTTCATTAGCTGAAGCAAGTTTATAAAAAAGATGAAGAGTAACTAGAGTGAATTTTATACAGCCTGATAGTGATAGGACAAGGTGTAATGCTTTCAAAAAGAGAGATTGAAATTTGGTATAAGGAGGAAATTTTTTCATTTGGAGAGTGGGTGGTGATGCATTAAAATAGGTTGCATTTGAATGCCCCCCATCCATGAAGGTGTTCAAGGACAGGTGTCTCAGAGAAGATTCTATCACCTCAGAATAAAAGTCATGACACCTAGTTCCCTTCAGTCAAGAGGTTGTGTAATTGGCACCTCCTTCTACCATAAGGAGTGAGGATACTTATTACTATGCAAGTCTTTAGCTTAAATTACTACATAGCTTAGTGCTTTCTGTAAATGTCTTTGGGAGATATCAAGACAATGCTGTGTCCTTCTGAAGGAACCTGTAAATCTATCTCAGGGTTGTTACGTCAGGATATTCTTCAAGTTAGTATAATGCTCAGACTTGTTATGCCAAAGATCTTCTGTTAGCTCTTGAGCAAGAGGACAATCACCCACTGATTCCATAGGGATTCTTATGAATATTCCTTACACAAACTAAAAATATTTCCTGGAAAAATAGGTGAATCTGATATGGCCTATACAGATGTGAACCTATAAGTTGCTTTTCCACAGCCAACAAGCATAAAAAATATGAGTTGTTTTTAATTTGGAATTTATTTAATGTTCTGTTCATATTACTAACTGATATTCTAAATTCTTTGCCTACTAAATATGGATGGACATTTCAGGTAACCACATGGATTTCTTGTATCCAAATGGCGAATTTTCAAGCCCAAGTTCTGAGATAGAAATTTTTCATTTCCTAGAGATGCATGAGAATAGAAAAAGAAATTCTACCTTGCTTTGCTCTTTGAGAACAACTTGGCAGCAGTCCACCTGAGTATGCTGAAAGCACTTTGGCTAGCAGAATTGATAATATCAGGCTCTGAAAGTTTCTATGAACAGACTGATGAAATAAAATCCAAACTCTTTGCCTCACAGCTCCACATTTGCTGAAATATCTTGATTCTTGGAAAACATACAGTCTTTGCCACATCGACTGTTACTTATATTGGCAGAAATTTCTCTGGGAAAGTACTCTGGAATCCCTTGAAGGGCTTCTGAGTGTAGCTTAACATCCTCAGTGTAAAGCATGGCTAAAATTTGAAGTAAAGCTCTACACACTGCACATTCTATGCTGTCTATGCTAAGAAAAAAATGCAGTATTAAATTAATAATTTGTGAATATCTAAATAATTTTAAAGAGGAGTGAAAACGTATTCTCTACATCTTCTTGAAGGCATTATTTGACAAACTTGGGAGCTCATTAGTACTGCAATAGGCTCTCAGTACTTGAGAAAATCCAAAGCACATCTATTCAGTCGTATGTATCACTGGAAGTCTCGGATAAGAAAGGTGGAATTGAATTCAGACTGCCAAAAGAACATCAAAGACAATTAAACTGATATGAGTTTTCTTCAGAGAACTGAACAGTGTATGTTTAGAAATATACTGAAAGGTGGAACTTTAGGTTAATCAAATATTTTGAACAGAAGCCTAACAGATAACATCTTCTGGAAAAGAGAACTGGATATTATGCCTTCTTCCATGTTACTAGGTTTCATCTCATTAGTGAGATGTATTCCCCTGGTGAGTCATCACAGAGCTGAGAAATTTTTTGCATGTTTATAATAATATGACTTTAATCTTACCGCTACTTCAAAAAAAGTCCAATAAACATGAGATAAATAGAAAGTCAGTTAATATTCATTCTAAATATGTTTACATTTTTTTTAACTGCTTGTGCTCCAGCAGATCTCTGTGGTATAAGCTAGGACAATGACTAACTAAAAAATCATGGTGGCAAGTACAATTATCAGCAGATGTTGCAGTATTTGTATTGGGCTCAATTGCAGACTTTTACTTTTTGGATGAGTATGAGATATTTGCTTATGTAAGCATGATGGGACAGTCTGTAAGAATAGGAATCTAAAAGTGAGAGGACTTCTCCAGCAGAACAGAAATGGCCTTCAGCTTAGTTTATATTAAAATTATCTGAAATAATTTATGAGATGCTATCCAGTAAATAGAGCTTATGATTAAAGAGCTAAAAGAATTATAATATTTTAAGAAAACTGTAGTAATGATAAAGAAGAAAAGGGGCTATAAATCTTCACTTGATGGAGCAGGGTTTCTAAAATGTATCTGTCTAGGTTTAGTGAATGATGAGTTTTTGTGTTATTGCATGGGCTTCTATTTACAACACATATTCTACAATTATACATTCCTGAAGCAGAGAATAAGCTAGTAACTCATGTTTTTCTTTTTAATGAAGTTTTTAGAAAACATTCTCTTACACTTTACAAAATTAATTCTTCAACAAAAATAAACAAAAATTAAATAACAAAAAGGAAATTAAAAATATGTATTTACATCAGTATTTATGCTTAATGACTGATATGTTTTGTTGAAGTAATAAATCAAACTATTATGTCATATTAAAATAATTCCTAATGTAAATGGATGTTCTGTGCTATTTGAAATGCTTCTCTCTACAATCACTGTAGCACAGTATATTAAATGGGAATTATTATGTTTTTCCTTTTCCCTCAGGTTACTTTTCATGACACTCTACTGGCACAAGTTCACTGCATAAAATCCTAATTAAGTGTCCAAAGCAAAAGAAAGTAAAATGACCCTCAGGCAGAATCTTATTTCTAATGGTCCTACCCTTCTGTGCAACCAAACAAGTTTTGATGCAACTTGAGAAAGCAGAGATTTGGTGAGCAGTCTTGCTCCTATACCTAAGTACAAATACAAAGAGGAAGAAACCAGCTGTAATGAGAAGAAAATGGAGATGACATTCGATGAATAAGGATAAATACAGAAAAAGCTGGAGTGATGGTAATCAAAATGTTGGTGTGTAGAAGAAAAAAAAGAGAAAGCAAGTCAAATGAAGAGACTCTTGAGTGAGGATCTGATCTCAGTAGATGTGTCAACAAAAATAAACACTCTTTTTGACTATAAGCTTGTTTTTCTTGGGAGTTCTTGGGAAACCTTAATCACAATATAATGACAATATATTATGATATATTAATGTCTGTAATTATACAATAATCCCTGAAATACAGTGATTTTTAAGTACAATAAAGACAGTGTTTGTTATGTAAATGCTCTTGATATAGTGAAGACAATTTTATTCTGAGGGAAGAAACAATATTTAATAGAATTCTCCATAATATTACAGAAGTTCAGTTGTCAAATTGAACTGGGAAATTAAGAACTTTGAGAATGTTGCCTTTGAACCAGATGGTAAAAGTCTCCCAGAACTTAGCCATTAGAAAACTGCAAAATTTTATTCCATGACAGGAACCTCAAGAAAAAATAAGCTGTATAGTATGCTTCTGAGATGATATCATAATCTGAAACAGTAAATACTGACCTCCGTCAAATGTTGATATAGCTCTGGTTTTAAGATCTGCAGACCCACTTTGCATCAAAATATAGAAAAAAATATAAATACTATGAACACACATTTGAACGTGCATTTCTTTTTGTAATTAATACCCGGGAGAGTTTTGAAGTCTGTATAATGAGGAAAAAAGAGATTATGGAACCAAATCTTAAATAATTTTTTTAATCAAAACTGCCCTGCCCTGTCTCCTGGAAATATATATTTTACCAACAAATCAGATAATTCAAAGTACCATGGAGAAGGTTTGTAGTTGAGTTGAACAGTGCTATTTTTTCAAATTTGTAAAATCTGTTTCATATCAGTATTTCTGGGAGGACTAAGAAAGCAACTATAAAGAAGAAAGTACATAACATAATTAAATACATTTATTCTTCTTCTCCTGGCTTTCCTTTTAATTCCTTTCCTTTTGATGTTTTCTTAATTTACTACTTTATTTTCTGACAGCTGTACTAAATGTAGTAGAGACAGTGCTTGTTCTAATTTCATTGAGTCATGTTCAGGTAATTATTTCAGGCTCTAAACATTTTGATGTGGATTTGTACAGTTAATTGCGGAGTTGAGTAACCAACAAATCACCAGTACTGGAAAGCAACTAGAAGTAAACATGAATTTCAGATTTGAATTCCTTTGGATTTATAATCATACTGGGTCATATACATGTCATTAAAATATTTTGTAATTAATCCGTATTTATGTTGTAATAACATATATGAGAAAAGAATCCACAGGTATTTTCTTTTTAATGATCCTTCATATAGATATTTTCTGATCTATCACTGACAGAATTCTTTATTTTTGAGGGAAGGAAGATAGGACCATGAAGTCCTAGACTAAGACAGGGAAATGACCAGTTATTTTCTCAGAATCAGGAAGGAGAAAGCTAAAAGGTGTTTAAAAAGGTAGACTTAAAATAAAGTAAGTCAGTAGAAGAAATATGCAAAGGAAAACTGGAGGACAGTGACAGGGCCTGAGGAAATAGCATGGACCTGTGTGTGGGGAGGGTCAAGTAGGGAACCAGGAGTTGAGCATGATGGTCCTTGTGGATGATTTCCAACTCAGGACATTCTATGGTTCTATGGTTGTATCTTAATTATACTGTGTTACTAATCTTCATTCTTCTTCCCCAAGACTTCAGTAAATCTCACCATCTGTTCATCGTCAGTCACGGGAGGCAAAACAGTATAGCTGTATGCACTCAACTCAGTAGACAGGCAAGAAGATATCTAACATTCTTCATTTCCATGTAGAAAAACTGAATTTATAATTTGCTAATTCTTTTTTGACTGGGGTCTTGAACAGGCAGTGGAGGCAAGGAGGATGAATATGGAGAAACTAAAACTATACCTATGGGTTCCACAGCTACTCTGAAGCTCTGTTGAGTGCCCTCCTTAGTCTTCCTCCTCTGGAAAACAAAACAAAACAAAACAGAACAAAACATATTTTTTGTAATGAGTTATTTCAGATAATTGAGTTCCATCAGGAAGAAGAAACATTTAAAATTATTAAGGAATAAATAAAGAGGCAGGATCAAGAAAAGGATGAATTCCGGCAATGCTCCAGAAGGAGAAAGAAGTATTCATACTTGGAAAGAGTTAAAAACATTTAGATATGAAGGAAAATATGTTTGGGTCGGGAAAAATAAAGTGCTTAAATATGCTAATTTATTTCTTTTCTGAGATCACAGAATTGCTCCTTCAAGTTGACTGAGCTGTGTTGAGACAAAAGCCTTCCTTTTAAATAGTATTAATTAAATCAAAAGATCTGTTCTCTTGTGTTTTTTTTCCTATCCAGCTCTTAAATCCACCTTCTTCCTCAAATCCCCCAGCTACAATTCCACAGTGAAATTTGAGTATGAGAGACAGAGAGATGGAAAAAATGCTGTTGGTCTTCTGTTTTGCTATTTAGTGTGTTTCCTCCCTAATCCTGTATGATAGGGTAATACATATACATATACATATTTATATATGTAGCAAAATTATTGCAGAGATTGTACAGTAGGAAACAGTGTAGTATTTGTTAAAATTTACTGATTAGTAAGTAATTTGAATTAGAGCTGTTACTAAACCCTCACACTCTGATCTCCTCTGAACACACCAAGGAAATCATACACGTACTGGAGTTGTGGTGCAGTGATCTCACTCCAAGTGCTATATTATCTTGTTTTGAAGATGGAGAGATTTGATATGTTAGTTCCCATGAGGCTACAGTGCTTCACAGAAGCTTTATCTTGTTTTTTGTGTGGAGACCAGGGGATGAACAACAGTGAACTTTCCAAGCTTTCTGAATATGACCTATGTGATTTTTTTTTTTTTTTTTTTTTTTCTGGAAACTAGCAGAACAAAAACTTTCAACAGTTAAAGTTCTGAGAAAACAGACTGCTGAGAAAAAAAAGCAAACCACTTCTGTTTTAAAAAGGATTAATTATTCAAAGTCTAACGACTGAATTTTCTACGCTATTGGCACCCATTATAATAATATTTTGCTTAACAACTGAATTTACATATTATTTTGCAGGGAAATGCATTCGTTTAAATAAAACTGATAGATACAAGTACCTGAGCAGTATATAAAGCAGAGATGAAAATGCATTTCCTTATGCTTTATTGTTTTTTTTAATTATTACTTTTTTTTTTTTAATTTTAGTATTTCTTCAGTTACAGGCAAGGCTTACTTGATGGGTCACACATGTCAGAGAGCATAATTTCCTCTAAAATAGGGATGCTCTGTATCACACGGTTCAAAGAGTTTCTGCAAGAACTTTGACTCATCTTTTAAAAAGATTTTTCTTATCCCATTGCAAAATGTTGGCCTTCATTAATATGTCTCAGTTTCCCTATGATTAAGTTAATAGTATCTGCTTGCTGAACAATGGGGTGGATTAATCTGTTAATGTTTGTAAAGCACTCTGATATTCTCATTTAGGATTATGTTGCAGAAGAAATAGGATTAAGATATGCATTACTGATCCACATGTATACTTAAATCTTCTGGGCCACTTGAAGAGATCAGATCCTCTGATTTTTGGACAAAGCTGTTTACACATTTCTCACTTTATGATTGCACAAGCACTCAAGGTATGTTGAAACTACCTTGCTTGAGCATCATTAGCTAATGTTTTAGAGCAGAGATTCTGAAATGAGGAACACTGTTAATTCCCA
Source organism: Callipepla californica brunnescens (assembly GCA_023055505.1). Taxonomy (NCBI): domain Eukaryota; kingdom Metazoa; phylum Chordata; class Aves; order Galliformes; family Odontophoridae; genus Callipepla; species Callipepla californica. The sequence goes on along the minus strand of JALIRH010000031.1, from coordinate 4,650,802 downwards.
GCCTGACAGATTTGTCTCTCTCACGCCTTCAAAGTCTTCTCTGGTCTTTCTCAGATAACATGTTGTTCTTCCTGTATACACCATATAAAACTTGCCTCTAATACTGCCATCGTACATCCAAGATATGATATAAATTATTGTGTGTCCATTTAACATGGAACTAGAATTCCATATATTAGCTAATCTGAACAGTATGGTAATTTGAATTAGAATGTGCTAGAAGTTCCATGTCCCAAACATGTCTGCAGTTAATGAAACTACTATTAGGGGAACTGAAAGTTGTAGAGAAGAAACTATTTGTCATTTGCTATGTATTATTATCAATTGCAAAAAGCTAATGATCATCTGCTTAGTTTTAATGTGTTGACATTTCCTATGGTATAATAAGTGTGGATATTATTTGGTAATGGATGCTAAATGTTTGAATTTATTCAGAAATCAAAATCATTATCACATGAAAATACTGGGGATGCTGATTCAATCTAAACACAAAATGTCATGCAGCTCCTAGAAAAGAAAGGAGAAGATTTATGTGGCCTAAAGTCAAGGTTAGACATGATGTCATTACATCTGCTCTTTTGCAGCCTTGCTTACAGTGTCCCTGAGCTCCAGTTGAATGTCTTTTCATACCATGAGCTACTTAAAAACACAACGGTATCTTAGCATGAGACTGTGAATGTACTGTTTGCCTGCATATGTCAAATAATCTCTGATAAATCTATTGTACGTACATTGTTCCATGTAGAACTGCAATATAGCTTCCATTATTTTGCTTTCAGAAAGGATTTAATATATATATATATGCATATGTTCAATTATATTTAGGCATGGAATCTCACATCTGTGAAAGGAGAGCACAAAGTAGGTGAAGGTTTTTAATGTTCTTTACTACAGAAACAAAATGAGCTGAGAGTGCGACAGGAATAAAATATTAATGATTTAGTGACTTTTTTGGGATATTTTTTTCCAGACAATAATACTATTTCAATTGTTTAGAATGAATGTATAACATTAGAATGCTCCATAAATAGAATATAAACATATATAAAAGTACATATAAATATATACATAAACTTGTAAAATAAAAATAAAAATAAAAACACTTCTCTTTTTTTTTTTAATGTATCAATAAGACTCATTTATCCCTGGAGTTGTTCAAGAACATTTAGATGTTGTATTGACTGACTTTGTTTAGAAAAGAAATATTGGTGGTAGGTGGATAGTTGGAAAGGACGATATTGGAGGTCTTTTCCAACCTCGGTGAGTCTACAGCCTTGTGATTTTGAGATACAGAATGAAGGAGAGATTACACAAAGGAATGAGTACCAAAAGGGGTCTCAGGGCTATTTGGAAAACTCTTAATCTAGAGATTGCTTCATAAGGAAATTTAAAATATCCGATGTACTCAAATACTTACCTGAAAATGTTTGATTTGATATTGAGACAAGATTAAAGTAGACTTCTCCGTGTAACAAAACAACTTTTTCATTACTGTTATCACACTGCACATGGAAAAGTCTTTTTTCCCACTCTCAAATTAAGTTGCTGAACCTGTACCATGCTGTTACTTTTTGTTCTTTGCTGCTTTTAAAGGATAGCAGTTCTTCTCATTTCTTTCTGTCACTAGGCTTGATTTGATTCTTCCAGCTTCTTTGAGAATTTTCTGTGTTATGGTGCAGCCCCACACTGAATAAGTGTACTCTATCCAGGATTAAAATGACCCATACAGTGTTCCATCAGCATTTCTACATTATTTTTCCACATTGTCTTTGAATACTTTTAAATAAATACTTGCTTGTCAGAAGGAGTTGAGATTGCCACTGCTAATAACATTTCTATAGGGCAGTTATTTGATTGACTGATACTAAGTATAGTATAATTGGGTAAGGTAAGAAAAAGATTTTTTTGTTAATTCTTCGTGAATTAAAAGTTCAGGTCTACTAATTACTGAGGGTCTTCTTGTCTAGTGTTTGTAACAGGAAAAACGCAATAATGTGAAAAGACTGTTTCTCAGTGGGCAAGGTTCTGGTTAATGTTGAAACAATTGAATCATTCAAGAAAATGTTTTTAAAGTATTTTTGAAATGGATACATTTTCCAAACTAGCTACAGTCTGCAATTACAGCAATAGAACTACAAATAACGGAAAAAGAGTTGTGTTTGTGTCACAGAGATTGCTTGATACAATCTTCCTATTTTCTTAGAAATGCGGTTGTATTTAGGACTGAAAAGCTTATGGGACTTGAATGCAACCTAAGGCATTTAAGTGCCTGGGAATTTCATTTGCCATCTGTGCCTCAGATGGATCAATAAAGAAGAATGTGATACATACAGGGAAAAGGTGGAGCTGCGAGGATGAAGTATGAAGCAATTCAAATTTCATTAAATGGGCAGATAGGCATCTCAGATGAACCATGTAAGCCCTTTTCATTGCAAAAGAAAACCATGCAAATAAGTATAATATATTGGTAAACAGTAATGAAAGTACATAAATCTCTATCCTTTAATTCTTTATCTCTAGAGGTTTCTTCTAACCCTCATTCACATGTGAACAGTGATAGTATTCCTCACATTAAATACTGGTAATGTAAATATGTGAATGAGTTCAGCTAGTGTCCCTGCCATGGTTTGATGGTTTTCATCGCAACTCCACATCATAATATCATGCAGCATACTGGGAGTTGAAGAGTTGAAGACAGTTCTGTGGATTGTCGATATTTCCAGTCTCTTGATCCCAGAAAGGAAGAATGAACTATAAGTCCCAGAAGACTTCATTTTTCTGTTTGTTTTCTTTTTGGAGGAAAAGAAAGATAAAACTGACAGGGAGTCATGAGACTCTTCTTTGCTACACGTCCGTTTCGCCTACAGCATTAGAGTAATAACTTTGATTTTGGAAGCCCTCCCATTTTACTTCTTTTATTAGCTTCAATTTCAATTGTATTGTATTATATTGCATTATCTCACATTCTGCTACTATATTTCGTAAATGAACTTTTTTTCCTTATCTTGTTGCTGCTGTTAACCTACATCCAGGCCCATCTCCCTACCCTTCCACTCACCCCCAGCCCTCACTTGGAAATAGATCTGTGGGTCCCTTTTTCTCCTTGTCATGGAAACTAGGTCAAACCAGGCTGAACCGTGGCAGTCTATGAATAAGAATACTGTGTGCTAAGATCATCAGCTGGTCAATATCTTCATGTCTGGAGGACTGCTGCAAAAGTGATGCCTTCTGTTTTATGTCAGCCCACAGTGTCAGAGGGGAAGTTGGTGGTATGGCTGTAAAGGTTGAACCTTCCCATCAATACTGTTTTACATTCTGTTGCCATGTGACAAATAACAGCAGAGGTGCTGTCTAAAAATGGTGTATGACACAGAATCAAATCAATCATAGAACTATAGAACTGACAAGCTTGGAAAAGACCTACAGGATCATCCAGTCCAACCATCCACATATCACCAATAATTCTCACTAAACCACATTTCTCAGCACAGTGTCTAAAAGTTCCTTGAATACCTCGAGGGTTGGTGACTCCACCATCTCCCTGGGGTGCCCATTCCAGTGTCTGAACATTCCTTTGGAAAAGAAGTATTTCCTAACATTCAGTCTGGATCTCCCCTGGTGTGACTTGAAGCCATTCCCTCTAGTCCTATAACTAGTAATCAGAGAGAAGAGGCCGACCCTCATCTCACTATAATCTCCCTTTAGGTAATTGTAGAGAGCACTAAAGTCACCCCTGGGCATTCTCTTCTCCAGACTGAACAATCTCATCTCACATACATACAATCTCATCTCACTACATACACCTCACCAGCTTCATTGCACTTCTCTGGATATGCTCCAGGGCCTCAATGTCTTTCTTGCAGTGAGGGGTCCAAAATAATACAGTACTCGAGGTGCAGCCTCACCAGTGTGGAGAACAGGGGGACAATTACTTCTCTGCTTCTGCTGGCAACATTATTTCTGATACAAGGCAGGATGCCAGTGGCCTTTTTGTCCAACTGGCCACACTGCTAGCTCATGTTCACCTGAGCGTTGACGAATACTCCCAGGTCCATTTCCTCTACACAGTCTTCCATCCACTCTGCCCCATGCCTGTAACGATGCCCTGGGTTGTTGTGGCCAAAGTCAGGGAAGTGGAGGTCTTCCATGAGGACAAGGGCTGGCAATTGCTCAACTTCTGACAGCTGCTCATAGGCAACCTCATATGTCTCTTCATCCTCTTTAGGTGGTCTATAACAGACCCCCACTAGGATGTCTGCCTTGTTAGCCCTTCCACTGATGTTTATGCATAACAATTCAACCTTATAGTCCCCAGTCTCAAGCTCCGAAACATCAAAGCATTCTCTGACATAGAGAGCCATGCTACCAACCTTCCTTCCTTGTCTGACCTTTCTGAACAGCTTGTAGCCATCCATTGCAGCACTTCAGTCATAGGAGCGATCCCACCATATTTCCGTAATGACACCTGTGTCATAGTTTCCCTGCCACGCAGTGGCTTCCAACTCTTCTTGTTCGTTGTGCATGCTATGTGCATTGGTGCAGATGCACTTCAGATGAGCCCCTCAAGTCACCTGTGAGTGCTCATGAAGAAAAGTTGAGCCATCAAATTCTGCCATGCAGTAAAAATGACACCTACTGACATTCATTGATGGTTGCTGAATGTTTATGGAGTCCAAATACTGGGTCTGAGCACAATTAGGAGGTAGGTGGTACATTTCAGTAGTGGAGATAGTGAGTTTCTTTTGCTGGTGTAGATTTTCATGAGTATGGCATACAGACTCTTGTTCATTGCTAGCAAAAATCATCATACAGCTTCCACTGGTGACAGTGTTGAAAAATAGTATTTTGTAGATGATAATTTGCTCTAGCAAACAGTGTTATTGTACTCTCTGCATCTGTAATAATTTCCATGAATATAAGCAGGAGCCATTACTTACAGAGTGACCTGTGCACTGGCCAGTTGAGGGGTCCTGAGATGAAGAAATCACAGAACTTGATATGCTGTCATAGTACTATTGACTGCATCTCTTGAGGATCTAAAAGTGCTTTATGTACGTTAATTAATGAACTCATAGCCTCTCTGAGAAGTAGCTATAATTTAAAAATTATTTCAGGACAGGAATGGAGAATATAAACTGTAGCACAGGGACAACTCTGGGTGCTTCATTCCAACCTTGCAAAGGTACTAAGATCTGTCCCCTGAGATAGATTAATGAGGATGTGTGTCTCAGCTGGCACTCAGCATATATAGAAGACACATTTTGCTTCAGTAATTTACAATCTAGATTTACTAAAACAACAGCTGTATTTATAAAGTTGCTTTTTCATCATGACCCGAGTAGCAGTGGTCTTGTCATGATGGAGGTATTTTTTTTAGCTCAGAGATTAAATTAATTCAAAAATGTTAATGAGATGCTTATATTCTGACAGTGCTGATGAGGACAGTGGAATGTTGCAAAGCAGAGTGGGCTGTCAATACTCCAAGGTAGTGCACCTGCAGGGACCTCACACCCATATATCATTGGTAAATGTCTGGAGGGCTTGAACATTCCTGATACTTGTGCTCCTCCAGCCTTAAATCTAAGGGTTCATGGATTACCTAGAGCTGTATACCTTAAGTATAATCCTTAAAGATTCTCCATGCAATATTGGCTTTGCTGTTTTAATTGTGGCACTGGTCTACACTCTTTACTTGAACAGATGCATCAGAGATGCCCCGGAGAAGGGGAACAGGGTAAGGATTTTCAAAAAGGAAGAAGGGAAAAGGGAGATGGGCTTAAAAAAAAGACACAAAAAACAGCAGCAATGATCTGAGGAGGAAAGCTAATTTACTAAGTAAGATACTGGAATGCAAAATAACACAATATAATTGGAATTGAAGCTATTAAATCAAACAAAATGAGCAAGAGAGTGTCCAATAGACCAAAGACCTTACGCTAAATGCTGAAGATGAGATAGCAGCGAGCACCTGCTGCTGGGTCAATCAAAAAGGTAGAGCCTATGTCTCATGACACACAAGGAGTTTTTATCTTTCCCGCTGAGTGGAAAACAGAAAAATGCAAAGCAACATAAAGTCCTCTGGAGTATGTAGTTCTACTCTTCTGAGACAGGTGTACCTGGAGCTACTGGTGATCAATGGAGCTGGAGCATTAACTCTTAAACTCCCAATTCACTACATGATGTTATGATGTGGAATACCAATAACAAAAAGGATAAAACCATGACACCGTGTTTCTGACTGTTATTTCTGTGAATATGATGATTCTGACAATGATAATTTTAACCTGACTGCAGATTTATAAGCCTAGGTTGAATTACAAGTGATCTTTCTGGTAGATTGAGAGCAAAATCATGTATAGAGTATATAAAATAAATGAAAGTAACTGAGATAAAAATGCTCTCATCAAATGAATAAGGTAATATTTCTAAACTTTAAGTACTCAGTCTTACAAACTGCTTAGATGAAGAATTGATATGCATTCAAAATTCTGCAAATGTAAAGCATGAACCCACTTACTGTCAATAATTCAGAGGATTTATTTGGCTTTCAAATTCCCTAATGAAAAGAAAAGTGTCCTGCAAGTCCAAGCATCAGACTGGACTTCTCTTGCACTGAAGGGTAGTTTGGGGGGGGGGGGGGGGGGCAGAAGCTAGAGAAGAAGCTTAACTGATTGCGGCCTCTGAAATTGCAGATTCAGACAGACTACATTTGTGATCCTATGAAAGCAGATAGATGTTTACTGATTAAAATAATCTACAACCTAATTTCTTCCAAGTTGCTGATAGAAAACATTAAAGATGTAAAGAGAGTCTTTTAGGCCTCTGCAGAATACAATGAAACTCAATGTTTTCACATCTACACTAGGAAAATAAAAATTTTAGAAAGGAGGTACTGTCATATTGTATTTTCTGAACATAAGAGTATAGATAATCTGTTCAAGTGGAAGGTTACAAAACCTGAAGAATAAGTTGAGGCCTGTCAAGAATGGAAAAACATCCTCTTGTACTTCTTCTGAACTTGATCGTTCTAGCTGTCAGAATGTGACCCACAGTTTTTCTACATAGGTAGTGACTAGGACTAAAGTACTAGCTATTTAGAAAAAGTAAACCTATTCTTATCAGATCAGAGCTACATGGAGGAGAATTTAATATTTGTAATGTTTATACAGAGATTTATCTCAGAGCCACTTCTCTCATACATATTATTTCCTGGCCTAATCTAATATTTGCTTGAAATCTTCCCTGTGTTCAATACTTTTTAAAACCATAATAAATAATCCAATTCAATTTAGAAAATAATAATGTTTTCCTCCAAATTCTAATAATCCAGTGATACAATCTGTCCCAGTTATAGTAACATGTAATAATTTCCTTTCCTATTTAATTTCTTTTCCCAGTTCTTTTTTCTTCTCAATTATTATTATTATTTTTTTCTTTGTGAGAGGTTCTTTTGTTCAGAGGGTTTGGAATGGGGTAGCAGGGCCTTTTCGAATTTGTGGTTTCATTGTATCACTTTCAGTTTCTTCCTTTAATGTACTAGATATTACTCCCGTAAAAATATGCATAATCACTAGTGGATATTAAGCGCTGCCCTGCACAAACTTTTATTCATTTAAAATTGTATGTGATAGATGTCCTGTTTTTTTCTTCTGATCAGTTATCTTGTGCAGTTCATACAGAAGAGGCATGTGTGGCTTCTTTCACTGTTTTAGGTACTTAGTGAAGACTTGCACATTTTTTCTTATCACATAGAACTTAGTAGACCCATGATGAAATGCACACAGTTAGCGTAAAGAATATCTCTATACAATCTGAAGTCCTTCTAAGTGTTATACTGTCTAGTTATAGTAGTGTTTGTATTCGTACTCATCCCTGTTACTTTTGAAACGTCTAGAGCTCAAGTTTTGAAGAGGGTGATACAGGCAATAAAAGGCTATTTTTCCTATAAGCTTAAAAACTACTTTTTAACATGAGATATAAGATTCAAAATGAGAGAGCATTCTCACTGAATGTGAGAGTATTTTTACTGAGTTGTGATTCTGTGGTTCTGATGAAAAATCCTTATCCTATTTTTTTGGATGAGTTTTTTGTTCTTCTCTTGGGGGATGTACTGAAAAATGGCTAAGGATGCTGTTGCTGAAGAATTGTTGAATTATTATTACATATTATTAAATATGGTTTACAGTAACAATTCAGTAGCGAAGTGAGAAACTCATCTGTTATAATGTCACAGCAGTAGTCTATTTAGGCATGCAGCCAAAAATGATTGCTTGTTAAACTCAGTTGTTACGTATGCTTATGTCACTCATTGTAGAACAAAATATAGAACAAAGTATTCAGGATGTGGTCATGACACCTGGATAGTTAGTGCAATAATGAGATAAGAGTTGCGATTTATTTTGTAAGGTATGGAAATGCATAGGAGATAGTTGTTTTAGAACTGCCCAACCTTCAAGACTTATTTCTAAATCGATCTTCTTCCTCTGTAATAAAAACAAGGATTATTAATTGTAGCATATTCTTTGCTTATTATTTTATTGCATTAGTGACTGTGCATCAAGTTGAACAGACTGAAAAGAAAATAATAGATTAGATTTTCAAAGCACATGAATGGTTTGAAAGCATAAACTCTGTAAAATTTGAAGGCAGCTTCATGCTCTGAGTGCTTGTTGCTGCTTTTGAGGATGCCTCTGAACATGACTGTGGCACCCAAATATCATGAAAGTAGAAATTCCTGAGCTAGCAAAGTTCATTAGTAAGGGATACAGATAGAGCATGAAGAAATGCTTAAGTTTGGAACCTTGTGGCTATGTTCACATTGACTTATATCCAAGAAATAAAAAGAAAAGAAAAAGAAAAACAAAGCCATATAAAAAGTCTCAAGCTTGTGTATATTTAGCCCATTTAATTTTACACATGTGAGTTAACCTTTAAGCAGATATAAGCACTTCTAGAACAGAATTTATTATTTCAAGAGAGCATTTGCAGAACTGTGAACAATTTCATCAAAAGAGTAATGAGTTGACAGGGCCTCTACATAGTAGCACTACAGACAGGAAACAAAAGCACAGGTCACAAACCAGCTGTCAAAATTATTTCTGCCTTTTTACTGGAACTTTCAAGTCATTACCCAAATTCCTATTGGGAACAAATTAGGACTACCACTTTTTTACCCAGACATTTTTGCAGGAACGAGCTGCATAAAATTTGGAGATTTTACGTACCCGCTCATTGTCCTCAGAGGACTTCTACTACTGTAGCACAGTAGAGTCATCATTACTTTTCTTTCTTTCTTTCCATTCACACTTTCATAAAACAGCCATTCTAACAGAGAATGCCCAGAGAAGCTCTGAATGCCCCATCCCTAGACATGTTTAAGGCCAGATTGCATGGGGCCCTGGGCAATCTGATACAGTACTTGATCTAGCAGCTGGCAACTCTGTCTGTGACAGGGGAGTTGGAACTTGATGATCCTTGATGTCCTTTCCAACCCAAGCCATTCTATGATTCTATAAATTAATAGGATTGTGATTTGCTGAATATGGGAATTATTTATATTTCTATTTACTAGACATATATACACAACAAAAATGAGTGTCATTATATTTATCTTCTTTACCATATTTAGAGGAGATTGGATGTCCATGTACAATGAATGGCCACTGCTACATGCTCAGAGAGGAAATGTAGTCAGACACAAAGAAGAGAAAATGCTGGAGAATATCTACTTAAAGAAACATATATGCTGCTCAGAAGAGAAAAAAATTATGGCCAAAAGGCCAACAGTGTAGTGTTGTCCTGAAGAGTTGTAGATGTTTTTGCTGTAGCTCTTACAGACCAGTCCAGGTGGCATAACTCTCAGTGGAGAACATGGGGGGCTGCACATGGCATAGGTCTGTTATATTACTCTACAAAGTGTATGAGAATATGATAGCTGAACAGGAATCATGTCTGCAGGTACATATGGAAACAATTTGCCAACTGTAAAGGATGATACAACTTACTAGAGTTTGTAAAAGAGGTGGTTGTTTTAAGAGTTTGTTGTTCAGTCCTCCTGCATAGCTTGAAGTATAAAGAAAGCATGAATTCATGAAGTTAAAAGTAGCATCCTTCGAAGAGGGAGAGAGAATAATTCATGCTTGACCTTATGTTTTTACATAAATATCTCTCAGAGGATACATTTGAAGTATTTATTAATGTCACGTGAAAAAAATAAGTAACAAGAACACTACAGTAATTCATATTGATTGTTGAGATACTTAAAATAAAGTGGTAACATTTTTCTAATGTGCCTAGGTGACCTGATACCCTCTTCATTAGCAGTATTCCCTGTATTCTACTCACACAGAAGAAGAAATCATGAGTTTGATGTTTCATGCTATCCTTCTGTAGACACAACTGGATGCTACACTATGAAGACACAGCACTGTTATAGTACAGACTTTACACTGCTCAGTCTCAACCGCAGAAAATTGTAGTATATGAAGATGAAGAGAAGGATATGCTAATCAGTGTATTAAAATTATACCATCAGTGAAAACAAAATGTTTAAATTAGAGATTTCTTATGTCCCTTTTATTGTCAGAAAGAACTCTTTAATTTTGGTTCAACAACACAACTGTGGGTTTAGATAAAAAGATTAAAATAGAATTGTGGTTACAGATGTGAAGAACCAAATTCTAGCCCTTCAGCTTCTCCAAAAGGTCGCTTGGAATAAGAGTATCCTTTTCATAGATGTAATGAAACAGAGCTATTAAAATGTTTATAAATTACAGAAAATGAAAGAAAATCTTTTCACATTGTTAGCTAGATGGTTGTTTAAGCATGCAGAATGTTTGACTTCTTTGTTGTGCTTGTATTCCTCTTGACCTGTGTTTTGAAATCATTATTCTCAGTGGAGATCTACACACTGTGTATAAACTAGATAACAACTTGAATCCATTTACAACAGATCAAATTTTACTTTGATTTCTTTCAACTTGTTTTTAAAATACTTCTTGTTTCTGACTCCACAACAGTAGTATTTTTTTCTATATACCGATAGTCATGTTTTGTTTGAGTTCTCTTTTAGGTTAACACGTCAGCTGTAGTGGAGTTTTGATCACGCAGAAACTCAAAGAGCATGCTAGTGACAGTCATTAATTAATACCATTAAATGGGCAGGGCACTATTAGGTTCACCAATATATTTATCTCAGGAAGGAGGCTAGAGAAGTCAAAGACATGTGCTATTAACTACGCACTTAATCTACTTTCTATAATGCACAGCTTGACATCAGGTGGTTTGGAGATTTACATCAAAAGTATTGGAGTTATGTGAAGGATCTTTGGTTTGCAGTGCTGAAAACTGAGAACAGAAGATATATACATATGTACTTTCTGAGTTGAAATAATCTTGAACACTTCGATAATACCTGTTTTTCTGCTAGTTTCTTCTCAGGACTAGAATTGAGTACAACTTTGTTCAGTTTTTAAGGAACAAAATGGAGGAATAAAAGTCTTTCAGCTCTGTGTAATTACAGCTTACTGAAATCAAGAAAATGAATGAGGGAAACAATTCTCTAAAGCCGAGAAGAGGCTATGCTAGCTTTACTAAGTTTATTCTATGTTGGTCGAATATAGGCTGAGAGTTAAACAAAAAGTTAACATTTTTTTTTTATTCCTGTGCTTTGAGATAACTTTTCTGTTGAAACCTGCTTGTTTTATTGAATCATGAGAAAGATGAGAGACTTGTTCTAGGAGTTATTAGACTGACCTGAGGAGATAAAAACTTTAGATCTACTCATTACTAGTTATTATTAACAGCCAAAATGAGTTGTTGGATTCTACCGATTAGTATGACAAGGCAGAATCTTGACAATACTGGATGAAATACAAACTTGCTGTTTCTTTAACAGTTAAATAGAAAAAAAAATACATAGAGATTTTCAAAAGAATACAGTTGCTGTCAAGATCAGCATGTGTTTTTTATTGTACTTAACAGAAAGAAAATTATTTAGGATTTTACTTCCTCAGAGAAAAAGGCCTTTTGCAGTCAGCTCTGATACATAGAAACCAATGACACAACTATGATCTACAGAACACTCACATGTTTGGTTATTGTTGGTTTACAGCTTGCAGTCCTTACTGCTGTTTCCTTTCCTAGTTTCACTGAGCAACTGCTGTTTATTCTTCTCACTATTCAAGATTCATCTTTGCAAATCCAACTGCAAATCCCTATTAATTGGGGTGTGGAGGGGGAGTTACTTCACAAAAAAAGTAAACAAATGCTTACCTAATCATCTGTTAACAATCAGTACCAGATTACACTAACATGGTTTGAAAATCAAACTGTGGTGGGGAAGGAAAAGCCCTTAACAATTCATGAAGTAGGTAGTAAATCTAGCTGACAGAAGATAAACTTCTCCAGCACTGCGGCAATGAAAGTGGTGTTGATCTATATAGCTGCAGATGTGGCTCCAGGGTGCAATCTGTCCAGCTGCTCAATATCAGTGCTACCACATGGGTACTGCAACAGGGGAGATAAATAATAAACCTCTTAGTCAAAGAGATAAATACAATCAGCTGCTGCTAGTTTTCACAGTGAAAGGATGGTGGTTTCCCCTGTCAGAAAGAGCAAGTACTTCTATGGGGTATCTGATGAACACCAAATAAAGAAGAATTAAGAATTCCCTCATTAAATCTATTATTTTAAGCAAGCAAGTGATGATTTTGGAATTTATCTTCTAGCTTGTAATTAGTTATACCAAAGTATACTCTAAAAATTAGAGCTGTTTAGGCTATTTAGAATACTAAGAGTCTGCTGCTTAACTCAGCTGAATCTAACATTAATGAAAGCAGTTTATCCTGAGTAATTGTCTGTTTTTACGAGTAAAACGGAGTCTCTTGTACTGTTCCAACAATCCAGAAAGGAGATGAGCAGTCTGTTTTTTCTCGTCAGTGAATTCAGGGTTGTTTGAGGAGTGTGGAAGTTAGTGTGATGATTTCAGTTAAAAATCTGAAGGATGTGAGAGGAAAACAAGTGTTAGTAGTGCATTTCCTAGACATGTGCCAGTTAAATAACATATAAGTAATTATGCCAGCCATCACAGTTGACTGCAGGCTGTTTATTTAAAATTTATATGGCCAAAGCACATAATCTGAAGCCTATACTTCAATATATCTTCTGTGCTATTAAAAACTGAAACTGAGACATTAAATCCTGGATTCATTAATATAACTTTCGATCCCCTAAAACTATCACTAACATATTTTAATGTTTTTCCCTTTATATCTTTTAAATAAAAATACAAATCTTTCATGTTTTTAAAGAACATATTGTGTTTGAAAAATCTTCTCTGTCTGTGATCCATGACACATTACTGACAATCCCTCTTTGCAGATTAATAGGAAATCACATTTGATGGATTAGTGAGGTTCAGATAAATAATACTACAATGTTCCCTCCTTAATTCTGTCTCAGAGCAAGTGATTGAAAAGCTGCTGGTGTAAACTGATCAAGAAATCTGAGTGTAGGCTTTAAAAATTGAATAATATAATGAATTTCTCTGCTAGGCTGGTGGAAGGATACTGCCTGCATAACTGTGTTTTCTGATGCCATCCAGTGAGATAATTAATCCATGTCTATGGAAATTGATTCATTAATATTTCATTGAGTAGGCTTCAGTACAATTCATGAACTGCCCCTAGAAATTCAATAAGTGAATTCACACAGCTTAAAAAATCTGAAGTAAAAAAAAAACCAAAAAACTATGAGCTGGTAATTACCAATGGAATTTGTTGTGTGAAGTGAGCTTTGGCAACAGTATTTTGTTGCTGTTTTTGTCTTCAGGAAAGTCTAAACAAAATAGCTGCAAGCCTTCATACACATGTGGACCCAGAATGTGATGCTAAAAAGACATTGAACTGGATTTAGTACTTGAACAAAAACTTGCCTCTTAATGCTTTGGTTTGTTTGAAATTAGAGCCTGAGCTGTAGTTGTGTTTTTCAATGGTAGTTATCTTTATAATGAGCTCCTGCTACATAATACCTAAGCCTTGGCAGGTGCAATTGTAGAACCCAAAGCACACGTTGTGACATAAATCTCACAATTCTCTGCATTTGAGTGTCTGTGGGAAAGAAAAGTTTTATCCAGCAGCGCACAATTAAGCTTCTTATTTTGCTACATTTTGTGCAATCAAAGGATATGGGACAGATGTGAACATTTAAGCTATCCTGGAAGAAAGCAAACAACTGAACCATCATACATAGCCGAGGTTTGAGGTCAGAAACACATTGATGCCAATAGCTCAATTTACTATTCAGAACTGGCATCAAAGGGGGTGATTAGGAAAAGAGTTTCAAATTACTTTGTCTACTAAATAATTAGTCTTTGAGTGTCCCTAAAAACTAACCAATAAATAATTTTATTTTCATTTTGTATCAGTGTCTCCAAGACCATGTTTAACTAACCTGTATTGATGTCTTTTAATTAAACCATGCTTGATATGCTTACTCTGCAGTGGTGCATACTGAGTGTGCATGCTAGACATTCCAGATAAAGTAATTATGCTATTTGTCACTGTCATGATTAATGTGTGACAGCTGTTAAGACAGCTGTGCCACTGTTTTGTCACAACACTGTGTTCATCCATAACAAAATTACGTGTCTCACTCGAAGGTACAGAGTTGCCGCTATTTCCCTAAGAAGTCAACAATGAAGAAAACTGAGAAGTAATATTACATGAGCTGTGTGACAAATAAGGGAAATGACATCTTTATTTTTCTTTAAATGATGATATAGCTTGCCTGCATTGGAAATGCTCATAGCTCACCTCCAGCAAACAAGCTGTCACACAGAGTCAATCCACCACTAATCTAACTAACAAGGTCTTTGTATGTGAAGGGATTGCTTCATAATTTGAATTTTACCATGTCAGGCAAGGGTGTAGATGTTATCTAAATTAGCACTGGCCTCAACTTTTCTATCTGTCAGAGTAGGGGTGGGAGGGAGGTCAAGAGAAAAAGCAAAGGCTGTGTATAACATAGCTGGAGCCTTATCTTCTTTCTGAGTAGCCAGTCAAGCAGAGCAAAATAAATAACTCTCAACACATTTTCTCCTGCCCTTTTCTCTGACACTTGCACGCCTCCACTGGTTTTAAGTTAACAAAAAACTAACTCCAAAATGAATCTTGAATCATTTAATTAAATATTATTATTAACACTATCTAATAAAATGTCTTATGAAGTTCTGAGACCAGATTGTAAAAATCATTAAAGAAACTGATGTGAAGAGACAGATGGCTACAGTAAAGCACTGTTTCATTATCCTGTAAGTTTTGGTGGTCTGCTTATCATGCAAGTTCTTGAAGTACAGAATAATGAACCTTGGCTTCTGTTCACTATGAAAGATAAATACTGAAATATGAACCTTAGAGTAAGAAAATATATACCCTGACAAACATGAAGATTTATGCTAAAAAGAGCAAACATTTTAAAAAGTACAACTATTTATTTTTCTGGTAAACTCATTTGGAAGTGATAAACATCTGTTTTAATTCTACCTTATTTTCTACATAATTTAGTTTAAATTGGACACATATGGTGTATTTTACTACCTTAACCTAGTCTTGGATATTGAGGAAGAATATTTCTGTTGTTAATTATATTTTATCCCATGTCCAGAGTAAAAGAAGCTAACACAATTATTCTTCCTATTAGGCACTTTATTTCAAATGTCATGTATGTACAGCGTTTTGCAGTTTAATACCTCTGACCTAAAGTCAGCTCTTTGGAACTAGAAGTGAAAACACATTCCTAATTGATGAGAGAATTGATGAAGCAATTTCTAATTCAGCCCAAGGAATCACTGATTATAGTCAGTTCTCTTCTTTCCAATGATCATTCAAAGACAAGGCAAACCGTTACTTTTTGTATCAGTTGGAGCTAAGTATCATCAGCAGTGGATGTACTTAACATAGGTATAAGTATTCTTGTAGTGAATGAATGGACATATATAATTGCCTAAATATATTAGATCAAGGTAAAAACTTTGACTGTTTAAATAGCTTTTCCCTTCTGTTTTGGAAACGTATCATTGTAAAGTATTCACATTACTGTTATATACGCAGTGAAATATGACAGATGTAGAACAGGTTAAGAAATTGACTTTATAAATTAAAATTTATTAGGTTTATATGCATAATACTCTTAGATTTTCCCTCTCCCCTCCCCTCCCCTCCCCTCCCCTCCCCTCCTCTCCCCTCCTCTTCCCTCCTCTCCCCTCCTCTCACCTCCTCTCCTTTCCTCTCCCTTTTTTTTCTCTTTTCAAATGACAGACCTCAGAACGCAGCCCATTATCACAATGAAAAGCACCACCTTTAAATACCAGACATACCCTGAAGAGTAGTTAGGCTGATCACCACTATTACTGAGGGAAATCCAGGAATCCACTACTTTTAGTTTCAGATGCTCAGTGAATTGATTGTCTTAGAATGTTTCTTGCTATAACTCTGTAATAAAATGATGTTTCATTTATTCTTCCTTTACCTCTTTTACTTTGATCTAATTCCAAATCTAGCTTGGAAATTTCTTTTCATGTGAGAACTGCCAACTCTATGCTGACAACAAAGAAGAGTGGTTTTGCACAGCTTGAAGAAGGATTTCAGAATGTTTCTAGATTACCCTGATATGACAGCTTAGTGTTCTTCTCTGAGTCTGTCCCTGTCTAGTTCAAAAATCATATGGTAAACTTTTCTGAAACTTTCTCTAACTTCTTCAGAGTTTATGTACAATTCTCTAGCACATTTATATGCAAGAGAAAATATTTTGTTGTACATAATATGAATGCTGTTCTACTTTGGTTCGGTAATAATTTTCATTATGGCAGAAAGATTTGCATGAGATTCATCTTTATTTCCCCATGTATTGGCTGCACTTTCGGAAGATTGCATGTATGCAGCCTCCCTAGAAAGGTCTATTATAATGGTTATCTTGATCAATCTCTTTCAGAAATGCATGCAACATCTTTGCTTATTATGAAGACTATATGTAGGAATGTCTATAAAGAGGTGCACAGGCACATGCTTTGGAACAACGAAGGTGAAACTTGATTACTGATACTTGTAGAGCGATGTACCTGTATAAAGGGAATTCAGAAGCTTCAGAGCTAATGGTTGATTGTATCCAATGTACTGGTATGATCCCTTCACAAAGGTAGAAGTATAAATAAGAACATACTATGTGTAAAGGAGGTAATGTATTTGCTTAATGTAAGTTAACAATTGAAATAGAAGGCCCAGTGCTAATGACATTTTAGAGAAACAGTCTTGAATTTAATTGATGTCATAAGTATTGCTACAAAATATTTGCAGATCCATGATTCTGCTGATATTTTTTGACTGATCTGTTCCAAAAGTTTGACTGTCTTCTGAATAATTGTCAACGGTTTACCGGGCTGGATCGGCCCGGTTCCGTGACGATTGGTGTGGGGGACTCACGGACCCACGCCCCAGGAAAGGGCAAGGGAAAAGGGAAAAGGGAGATGGGCCTAGAAACAAAACAGCGGCAACGATCTGAGGAGGAAAGCTAATTTACTAAATAAGATATTAGAAAGCAAAATAACACAATATAATACAATGTAATTGGAATAATTACTAATGAATCAAATAAAATGAGCAAGAGAGAGTGTCCGATAAACCGAAGGCCTTACGCTAACGCTGAAGGCGATACGGCAGCGAGCACCCACTGCTGAGTCGATCCCGAAGGAAAGAGAGTGTCCCGTGACCGCTGAGGGTTTTTATCTGTTCCCTCTGAGCGGAAAACACATAAAAATATAAAGCATCGCAAAGTCCTCTGGGGAATGTAGTGCTTCTTCTCTTCTGAGACAGGTATACCTGGAATTATCAATGATCTATGGAGCTGGAGTATTAGCTCTTTAACTCTTAATGCAATACATGATGTTATGATGTGGAATACCAGTACCAAAAAATCATAAAACCGTGACAATAATACTTTCATATTTTTTGAGGAACTAATGTAGTTCCCTATGTAGGACAAACCAGCAGAAGGCGTGTTGCTAAAAGAGAACTCTCCAAACACTCATCTTGGCAATGTCTGCATTATTGCACAGGTCTGATGAAGCTGATGTAGATATGTGCAGATAATCTACTGTAGGATTAGCGTAATGATTCCTTTGAGCATCAGTGAGATCTGTCCTGTCTGACTGTAGAAGACAGAGCAAGAAGTGCTGTGTGACTACTTTTTAACTTAAAGTTCTGTCTGCTCTTGTACAATGTACAATTGCACTATGTACAATGAAAAGGAAACTGAATATTCTCACTTTTCATAGAGGAGTCCAATTCTATAGCACTTTTCCATGTTTGTGTCTTTCACAGCACAGAATAAGAACACTTGAACTTGTTAGAGTGAGTTGATTTCTTAATGGATATTAGGCACACTATATACTCATCCTTTTAGGAGAGAAAAAAAGCTGAAGAAAAAGTACTCCATGGAGTGTGTTGGGAAAGATACACCAAGTGTCAAAAAGTATTTTAACAAGTGCTTGTGTCACACAGCGTACTGGAATTAGACTGAATTATCTTCTTCCATATTAAAGTTCTAGTGTTGTTCTTGAAATCTATATCAGTGGTTTTCAGTCAATGAAATAACTAGAGACATTCTTAAAAAGTGGAAGCATGTAATAAAAATGTAGAGCGCATTCTTACATAATGAGAACAAATGTATCAGTGTGTTACTGAAATAGAAATGATGTGTCATCTCGTTTGGGCTTGACTTTCTATGAGCAAGAGAGTAGAATTTGAATGTATTTACTAGGATAATACTAACTGCAGTCTGTATTTAAACAGTGATATGCTAAGTCTATACAAGAAGTGTAAAGGAATGAGAAAGAAACTTTTACAACAGTAGGGAATAGCTCCTAAAATTCTCTCTGTTTAGAAATTTATGTTACTCTAAAACAATCAAAAGAAAATCAGAAAGAAAAAAGATGTGAGAAACATTTTGGTCATTTAATAATCCATCAACACAGAAATATCAAAGCAAAACAATTAATCTTCCTCTGTTTCTCTTTGCATGAGTTTGCAGACCGTCCTAAACAGAAGAAATTCTAAGTAAATAAATTAATATGTAGTGGCTATCTCCTGTTCAGACAAACTTAGAAGAGATCCCTAAGCCAAACTAGAAATACTTTTCTTCTTGGGTAAACAAGTAGTCCAGTTTCTAGGAATTCATTAGCATTCATATTTTTTCACTAAACCATATCTCTTAGTACAACATCTAAATGTTTCTTGAACACCTCCAGGGTTGATGACTCAACCATTCCCTCGGGTAGCCTGTTCCAGTGCCTAACCACTCTTTCAGAGCAAAAGTTTTTCCTAACATCCAACCTGAATCTCCCCTGGTGCAACTTAAGGCCATTCCGTCTAGTCCTGTCACTAGTTACATGGAAGAAAAGTCTGACTTCCACCACCTCACAACCTCCTTTAAGGTAGCTGTAGAGATTAGTAAGGTCACTCCGTAGATCCTCTTCTCCAGACTAAATAATCCCAGTTCCCTCAGTCGTTCACACAAGTCATACATGGAAAGAGTCCAGTGGAGGGCCACAATGATGGTGAAGGGTCTGGAGGATCTCCCCTATGAAGAAAGGCTAAGTGAACTGGGTCCCTTTAGCCTTGAGAAAAGAAGACTGAGAGGGGACCTGATCCAGGTTTATAAATATCTGAGGTGTGGGGGGCAAAGTGGCAAGGCCAGACTCTTTTCAGCATTATGGAGAGGCAGGACAAGGGGGAGCGGACAGACACTGCAGCACAGGAGGTTTTGCACGAATATGCACAAGACCTTCTTTACGGTGAGGGTGACGGAGCACTGGCACAGGCTGCCCAGGGGGGTTGTGGAATCTCCTTCTCTGGAGATATTCAAGACCTAACTGGATGCCTACCTGTGTGACCTGTGTAGGGAGCCTGCTTTGGCAGGGGGATTGGACTCAATGATCTCTTGAGGTCCCTTCCAACCCCTACAATTCTATGATTCAATGATTCCTCATCAGACCCGTGTTCCAGACCCCACACAGCTTCATTGCCCTTCTCTGAACAATGTGTACAGACCTAAATCTGTACACAGTTCTTGATGTGCAGCTTCACGAGTGCTGAGTAGCTCCTCTGATTCCATGTTTTTATGAGTACAGAAAGATGATAGTAAAATCACAGAATGGGTTGGATTGGAAGGGACCTTTAAGATCACCTAGTTCCAAGCCCATTTTTATAGCCAGAGAACACCTTCCACTAGACCAGATTGCTCACACATCCAGCCTGGCCTTGAATACTTCCAGAGAAGCATCAACAGCCTCACTGGGAAACTTGATCCAGTATTTCACCACCCATACAGCAAAGAATTTCTTCTTAATATCTAGCCTAAATCTACCTTTTTCCAGTTTAAAACCATTTCCCCTTGTCCTGTTGCTACCTGCCCTTATAAAAAGTCCTTTTCTGTAGGCCCTCTTTAGGTACTAGAAGACCACTACAAGGTCTCACCTGAGCTTTCTCTTCTCTAGTTTGAAGAGCGCCAGTTCTCTCAGCTTTCCCTCATGAAGGAAGTGCTCCATCCTTCTGGTAATCTCTGTGGCCCTCCTCTGGACCTGCTCCAACCACTTGATGTCCTTCTTATATTGGGGGCTCCAGAACTGGATGCAATACTCCAGGTGGAGTCTCACAATAGCAGAGTGGACGGGCAGAATCACCTCCCTCAAACTCACATCTTTGCTCCTGTTGGCAACACTCTTTATGATACGAGTCAGGATGCCAGTGGTCTCGTTGGCCACCTGGGCATGCTGTTGACTCATGTTCAGTCAAGGGTAAACTAACACCCCCAGGTATGATTCTTCCATGCAGATTTCCAGCCACTCTGCTTCAGTCTTGTAGCATTCCCTGTTGTTCCTGTGGCCAAAGTGCAGGACACAGCAGTTGATCTTGTTGAACTTCACCTCATTGGCCTCTGCCCAGATATCCAGCTTATCCAGATCCCTTCATAGGACCTTCCTACCCCTAGGCAGATCAACAGCTCTTCCCAGCTTGTTGTCATCTGCAAACTTACTACTAGTTCTTGACTAGAAATGGATTTTAAATTGTAAACATCATCTCAGGTGATAGGATGAACATTACTAGCCTTTATAAACTAATATGGGTTGTTCTGATGTTTATTACTATATTTTAACTGTTATATATGCTCTACTCAAATATTCTGGCTAAAGGTGATGAAACAATTAATTCTGGATACACTCTGCAAGCTATTTATGATGTCACCACTGACAGGGTAGAATGGGAGAGAGCAGCACATGTTGTGCATTTTGACTCCAGAAAGAGTTTTGACAATGTCTCTTGTAACATCCTTCTTATGAAACTTAGAAAATATGGGATATATGAGTGAGCAATGAAGTGGATTGAGAACTAGCTGACTAGCAGAGCTCAGAGGGTTGTCAGTAACAGCACGAAGCATAACTGGAGACCTGTAACTGCCTCTGTTCCCAGGGATCAGTGCTGGCTCCAGTCTTGTTCAACATATTCATCAGTAATCTGGATGAAGGGATAGAATCCACACTTCAAAAGTTTGCTGATGAGACAAAGCTAGGAGGAAGGGCTGACACACCAGAAAACTGTGATTACCATTCAGCAAGTCCAGGGCAGACTGGAGAGTTGGGCAGGAAGGTATCACATGAGAGCAAGTGTAGAGTCTTGCACCTGGAGAGGAATAACCACTTGCATTTTTTCAAGTTAGGGGATGACCTGCTGGAGATGAGCTCTGCGGAGAAGGACATGGGTGTTCTGGTGGACGACAGGGCCATGAACCAGCAGTGAGCCCTTTTGGCCAAGAAGGCAATGTGATCTTTTCAGGTCACACACATATAGACTGACCTTCCCCATGATCACACTGACTGTCTGTTTCTGACCTAGTGATTAAGCATAGAGACTTCCTAGTGATGCTGTCCTTTCCCAGCTATCACTTCAGACAGAAATACTAAGTATTTTCAGTTAGTTTTCTTATGTAGCCTTAGTCTGCTACTTTGAGGCTTTCACATTAAAAGACAAGGACAGAACCTGTTCCCAGGGTTGATGAAAATGTACCACAATCCAATATTAATGTTTTTAAATACTCTATTTGATATGTTTCCTCTTTGAAGATTTTAGCTTGGATGTTCTGCTCTATTAACGCAATTTTTTATCATTGTTGTTCCCCTTAATATGCTAGTTGAGGTTAGTCCTTCTAATATGGTATAGTATGCTCACATTTTCTCACTTTAATCAAGAGTTGTATATGTTAAGTATTGTTCTTGTGAATGTGAATAAACTAGTCAGTCCATTGTGTTATGCATAATTCAGAAAAGTTAGGAATATTGACCATATTAAATAAAATGCTTGCTTTCTTAATACAGTCAGCTTTCTAGAAACTTGACTAGATCCAGCTTATTTCCATGACATAGTATTAATGCTTGTACAGCTGTACCAAGAGTAATGGGAAAAGATAATGGAAAAAAAAATGAGAGAGAGAAAAGAGAATAAAAAAAAAAGTTAAGGAATTTAATTCTTCTAATTGTTTACTTATCTTTTATGACTTCTCAGAATCTGAATAGATTCAGGATTCAATCAATCTCTGACCTTTCATTGTACATATCCTCTGTCCTTAATTTAATAGTGTTACAGGTAGAAGTTATATGCGTGAAAATGTATTAATCATCTCAGTTTTATTGCATCAGCCAAAAATGTTACATGACCAATGTCTTTATCTTTTCTAACATTCTGTACTGTATTCAAAAGACATTTAGCAGATGTTGGCTTTGAGATAAACTCCATATCTTAGCTGAAAAGAACATAAATAACCTTCTGCAAGGACAGAACACATGATACCTTTGCAGGCCTTTTTCCGGTAACCAGGTTTTGAAAGCCAAAACTAAGCAAAACTCAGAGTGTGCAGTGTAAAATAATGTAAGTTCTTTTCAGAGATTTCTCTTCTGTTTAAAATAAATAGTATATATTGATGAAGATCTACTCATATAGGAGTGCATATGTATAGAAATAGAAATCTATATCTAATATAGCCCTATCTATTAAATGTCTGTGCATGTACATAAATGTCTATAATAATTTTAAATAATCTGCTTGCTAAATGAATTAAAACTGCAGATGAACTGTGAATTGGGTAAGTAATATAATGATTTCTTTATTCTTCAAAGCAAATTACATTTGTATCTTCTATGCAAAGCTGAAGGAGCATGCTAGACAGCTATTGAAGGGTGTCTGGAATTCCACAAAACACAGATCTTATCTCAGGACAGGAGATAAGTGGTCAAGTATCTCAGGCTGGAAATCCCTAATCATTTTTTTATAAAAAAACTATGGAAAACACAAGCTCAGATCTACAGCCAGTAGTGCAGAGAAGTCAAATATCTCAGTACTGATGTCCATCTAATTTTGGACTCAAAACTAAAGGTTTAATCATTGTTGCTATTAATTTTATTCCAAAATCAAAAGCTATGTTACTGCTGTTAATAAAATCTGTTTGTGTTTTTTTTTAATTTTTTTATTATTCTTACATTCCTGTTGCAGTATCTCAGTGGTTGACAGTGAAGAGCAAGTACTACACTTTTACAAGACTGTTGCTTTCAGTATCCCACTTATAATATCCAAATGTTTTTGGGACTATTAATCCAGTGATTTTTTTTTTTTCCAAAACAGAATAGTGAAATATACAATTTTTCTTCTTTTTTGTATATGAAAACAAAGTGCTGTATCACCAATAAAACCTTGAACACTATTAATCTGATGGAATAACCCTTGCACAAAAGCAGTGTTTTGTGTCACACTGGCTTTTTCTGTGCTCTTTCTGCAGCTGGCAGAGTGCAAAGTTATGCAGGCTATGGTAGTCTGCTCCTTTAAAGGCACCTGGTCAAGGACCTTTTGCAAGGCCACAAGGGATAATGAGAAAAGGAAGCAGTGATAGGAACCAAGTTTGGGCTGTCGCACTAATTTAGGAGCACTTGAGAATTTGGGCATGTTTATTCCAGTAGGATTGTCTGATTGAGGACTTAAAAGGTGGGAGATAGTCACAAGGAACAAACCTCCTAGTCATACTAACTGATGGTCTAACAAGCTGTATGCACCATTTCTGGGAGGATGAACTTTGCAGATGATAATACTGTGGACCAAGGGGCCTGGCCTGGGAGAGGACATACTGCAGAGTTCTAAAAACCCATGAAATGAGTGAATGGAGAAGATGGAGTAGGAGGAATACAGAGTTAGGAAAGAGTATAAGATGACTGGTAATATGTGAAGCACAGTTGGTCAGGCTGCTTATCTGTCCTAGCCCTGCTTATGGTCATGAGAATCCTTCCTGACGCCCTGTGTTTTCCTTCATTTAATCTTTTCTTTACTCTCGCTTGTGTTTGCACTCTTTCTTCTATAGATATGTGTGCTGCAAGGACTACATGCTAGCCACTGGCAAGACTTGGATGTGGGTTAGTAAAACTCACGGGAGTCAGGTTGGGAATGAACACTCTGACATGGGCCAGCACCTCAAGGAAGTTCAGGGCCTCAGCATCAGTTGCTGGTGAGACAGGTGTGTGTGAAAGTGGAATTGGTGCCAGCTACTGAAGACAGATTGTGGGGTGATGGGTACTGGTGCAAGTGGGGGTTCTAGCATCAATAGTTTGACAGGCTTTAGCTCTCTGGATCAGAAATCATTCTACGGATTTTGAGCCTGGAATGACAGCTATTGGAGGGATTGCTGTGAGAGAGCTGAGTGCCAGCTACTGGAGTCAGGCTAGGGTACAGGCTGTGGACTGTGATGCCAGCTACTGGAGCAAGTGGGGTCCCAGCATCAGCTACAGAAGCCAAGGGGCAGCTGCAGTGTGTGTTCCCAAACCTACTGGTGGGGACTGGCCTGAGTAAGGGGAGCACAGGGCTACTCATTGGAGGCTGAAGCTGGGTGATGGGTCACAAGCCATATGCCTGCTGCTGACTGCTTGCGGTCAAAGTGTTTGTACATTCCACAGCTTGGTGTTCATGGGGCGTGTGTGTGCATTTACCTGCAAACATTCAGCTGGACCACCCAGGCAGCAGCAAGGGCACCAGATCTGGGCTGGGCTATCAGGTAGCTGGTGGGATGATGATGGTAAGCCCAGGGAACTTTCAGATGTGGTTGGCCTAAAGGATGGATGCCTGTGTGCGTATCTACAGTGAGCTTCAAGCTGGATTAGCTGGTGAGTGCGTAAGAGGGTCCAGGGTTCCTGGATGGACAGAGTGCCAGGCCTGTACTCCAAGTGTCTACAAATGTGTTTGTGATTGTGAACATACTGCTGTGTCAGTGTGTCTCAACTGATGTACTTCTATCTCTACCAGCTCAAGAGGAGGAAGGAGTCTTGTCTATCAGTGGCTGTATACCTGAGTCCCATGGTAAGTGCTGTTGAAGGCAACCTGTGGCTGGGGCAGCCTTTGTGACTGGAGGTGTCATTGTCCTGTCCTTGGCTGCATGTGTATGCGTGCTCCTAGCAGATTTGCTACCAGTTAAATCTACAAAGGTGAAAGCAGCGGCCACAACCCCCAGCCTGGGCAGGGATCCCCTATGCCTGGATATCAGGCTGGGTGTGAATAGCCATGCAGAAGTTGTCCTGGGTCTGAGACGGACTGCTGGAGACAGTATCTGCATGCTCCATGCTTGTCACTGCTATCTCACCTAACAGCTGTGGTAAGTGGCACCAAACCAGGCTGCTTTGTCAAAGGCTGCTGGTCAGAGACTTGTGTCAAATTCAAGTCAGTGTCAGGACAATTGCTTCTAAGTTTTGCTTTAATACCTGGGGTTTGTGTTACTGATATTAAATAAAATTCTTTGCAATGAATTTTAAATCAAGTAAAAGCTCTCACCAGAGATTTGTTAAAAGCAAACTAACAGTTGTTCTCTTTTTTCCTCTCCTTTTTAGTAGAAGGGCTTTAAATTATATATTAACCAAAAAGGTAAACAGAATAAAATGGATAATTAAATATTAATCGAAGATGTAGTGGAATTGTCCTGTGCAGCACTTAAAATGGTCTGAATGATTGAGCTGTGAATTGCACTCCCTTAGGTATTGAAAAATTCATCAGCACTATTTAATAAATGTTCGTATTCGTAGCCACTCATGTTTACACTACAGCACTTCCAGTAGAGTGCTTACTAAAGAAAACATTTTAATGGAAGGTGAACTTTCCTGTACAGTGAGTCACCTTAAATTATACAAACTATGTGGCAGAGGAGACAGAGAAATCTCTGAACTGACAAATGAGAAGTCTGCATAACTTATGAGCATCTTTTGTTAAAGAGAGCTGCCCATGGATGGTAAAGGGCTTTCTAGGTCCAAAGCTATTTTGATGCTTTTAAAAATTCATCTTGTTTGCATTTTAAAAATATTTAACCTTTCTTCACTGTGTGAAATCATCCTCCAGGATGACTTGAGCCAAGGATGTAATTATTACTGTAAAATAACATGCCTAATGTAGAGGAAGAGTGGTAAAACAAAACTTGCATCACCAACCAATCAGACTTTGAATTTCTTTTCCGGGTGACACTTTTATGGTCTCAATTTGCATATATACCCTATTAATATCATTTAAATATTCATTTGTAAAGTTACTGGGTTAATTAATGAATTCACTTGGAAGTCATAGAAAATGAACAAGAAAATGCTGAGTGCTTAGTGTACCAATATGGAAATTAAGTAAGAATGCCTCTGCATGATGTAAGGATTTTTTTGCCTAGCTGAGGTGCGGTGGCCACTCCAGTTTGGAGCCAACACACTGCTGCTTTTAGGCACTTCCACTTCTCCTGCATGATAGGCACAGCAGGAAAGAAAGAAGTGGTTTCCATTTTCTGGAGACTGGTGGAGATGTGCTTCTAGAAAGCCAGTGACTATGGCATAGTCTAACTGTGTCCTCCCTCTCTTTCAGGGGACAGTTTTTGAACCCTGTGGCACATGTTATGTCTCTCATTAGTGTGCTCATTTCTGCAGCTTAGGGGAAAAGTGAGACTGTGCATAGTTAGTGTGCAGGTGAAGTGCTAGCTGTAGAGAGATGTTATTACAAGTTATTAATCCAACCGAGGTTCTTTCTGACTTTTAAACTCTGAATCTGCTCATTTATTCTCCTCAGCAGTAGCTTATCTGATGACAGTCTGGTGCACTGCACACTGGCTGTTCCAGACATACATTAGAGAATTTTTCTCCAAAAGTTCTGGTTCAAAGTGAGGTTGTCTTGATTGTGCTGTACAGGTACACATGACAGTTTCACTTATATTGCTGTGGCAGATGGCTGACATTTAGGATAGAAGCACATGTTAGACCAGAAGGTTACCTGCAAAGCTGCAAAAAAAAAAAAAAAAAAAAAACAAAAAAAAAAAAAAAAAAAAAAACTTACGAAAAGAGGGTACAATAAACTGTAGTGAAGAAAGGATAAACTTTGCATCTCAAAGATACACCTGGTAGAGTGGAGCAAGGCACACAGAGGTCATGCAATCCCATCTCCTTCACATACTGCAGTTGGGATCAACTTGCATATGCAAAGAAATAGGCAATTGTTTTATTCATTGTGATTGACATCACAATTTAACATGATAGAAGTTGAAAAAAAATCAGAAAGGAATAAGCCAGGTATATTAATATATATTAATAAAATAGTCTGTAAATAATCCAAAACTAGCCAGGATTTATTCCTCCAATGTGGCTCAGGATTGCATATGAGAAAAGATTACAATAAAATATTTTTAAGGGTCAAAAACAGTGTTTTGAATTTACTCTGGTGGATTTGGGGACATGCTAAAGTAACTGTGGATCTTATTAATGTATTGTGGCATGTAGAGGTAATGTGGGAGATTGGGCTGCCACACAATACCTCTTAGGTGCTATGCCAGCATTGCTTCCAATGCCTTCACTTAAATGAAAAAAAGAAGTCCTCTAATTTGGAATGAAGGTTAAAATTTGCTTTTTGCTTCCTTGCAATAGGGTTCAAGATAACTGAGTAAGCTGAGTTGTTCAGTCTGCAGTTCTGGCTGACATAGTTTAACTGATTTCAGTAATTTCACTCAGACAACCCCAGTAAGGAACACAGCTCCTTTAATGATGAAGATAGAAGCTCACTGGGAGATTTAGGTGAAAAAACTTTATGCTCAAGACACCATGGGTGGCAAGAAGATTGCTTTTAGAGCAGAATCTTAGTTTTTCAGATAGACAGAAAAGGATGACATTCTGCAATACTGTTGTTTGATTTTCTCCATCAGCAGCTACACATATTAAAGTCCATGAATTACAGACAAGACATCACTCTAATTTCATTACAAACAAGATAGGGGATTATAGATCATCTCCACACAGGCTCAGTGAGGTTGATCACTAGCTGCAGAAGGTGTAGGATTTTCTTGATAAATAAGGAAGTCCTGAGATACTTTGTTGAATAGACAGTCATTTTGTTTAGAAATGTAAATTATGGAAGGCAGTCTACCAGTACACATTTGTATATAAGTACCAAATTAGATGACAGTAGAGAACAATAAGAAGATCAGTGATTTTGACCAGGTCCCTGTCCCAGAAGAAAGAAATAATAGATTAAAGATACTGGTGATTCTGATTTTACATTAAGAGAAGGCCAATGGTATCCTGGGGTGAGGGAGGTGATCCTTCCACTCTGCTCTGCCTGGTGAATCATTTTCTGGGCTCCTCAGTAAAAGAAAGACAGGGGTCTCCTAAAAGAAGTCCAGCGAAAGTTCACAAAGATGATGAAGAGCCTGGAACATCTCCTGTATTAAGAACAACTGAGCAACCTGGATCTGTTCAGCCTGTAGAAAAGAAGACTGAGAGGCAAACTGGTAAAGTTTTAGAAATATCTAAAGGAGGTGGGAGGCAAGTGGATGAGGCCAGGCTTTTTTCAGTGGTGTGTAGTGATATGACAAGGAATAACGGCCTAAAACTAGAGCACTGCAACATGCATAAAAATATGCAGAAGAACTTATTTACAATAATGGTGGCAGAACACATGAACAGGTTGCCCAGAGAGGTTGTGGAGTTTCCATCTATGGAGATATTAAAGACCTATCTGGATCCCTACTTGTGAGAGCTATTGTAGAGTACCTGCTTTATTGGAGAGTTTGGACTCGCTCTAAAATTCTGTGATTCTATGAAGTTACAGACAAAAGATTCAAGGACCCTTGCCAGTTCATGCATTTCCTAAAAAGTATTTTGGTGAATTAATAGAATTCAGAGCGTAACTTCTTTCTACAAGAAAAGTGTTTTTGACTCCCAAAGAATCACAGAATCATAGGGCTTCGAAAGGACCTCTGTAGATCATCACGTCCAGCCCTCCTGCTAATGTAGGTTCCCCATAATAGTTTTCACAAGAAAGCAGGTCAAGAATACCTCCAGGGAAGGAGACTCTACAATCTCTATGGGCAACCTGTTCCTGTGCTCTATCACCCACAAAGTAAATGAGTTTTTCCTCAAGTTCATATGGAACTTCTTATATTTCAGCAGTGAGCCCGCTGCTCCTCATTCTGCTGCTGAGCACTGGTGGAAAGAGCCTGACCCCATCCACTTGATGCCCATCCACTAGATCTTTATAAATATTGATAAAGTACTCCCTCAGTCTTCCCCGGATCAAGCAGTCCCAGATCTTTCAGCCTTTCCTTGTATGAGATATACTCCAGGCCCTTAATCATTTTTGTCACTCTGTGCTGGGCTCTTTATAGGAGATCCCTGTCTTTTTGATTTGAGAAGCCCAGACCTGGCTTCAGTATTCTAAATGTGGCCTCACCAGGGCTGAGTAGAGAGGATCTCAATCTGCTGGCCATGCTCTTTTCAGTGCACATTGGCTTTCCTGGCCATAAGGGCACACTGCAGGCTCACTGCCAACCTGCTGTCCAGTAGGACTCCTCCTTTTCTGCTACAGCAGGTCATCCCCTAACTTGTACTGATGGCTGTGGTTATTTCTTCTGAGGTGAATTATCCTCATCAGGTTCCGCTCCTCACAACTCTCCAACCTGTCCAGGTCTCACTGGATGACAGCACAGACTTCTGGTGTGTCAGTCATTACTTTCAGCTTTGTATCATTACCCCAGCCATAGGTACACAAGGACTTTTCTGCTTTTCTATTTTTATCAGTATATATTTTGTAACTGTGCTGTGAGTCTATATGATTTTATACAGTTTTGTTTTAAGTGGGTTTGGTTTAGATTATTTCAGTTCAGTCCTTAGAGGAAGTGAATTTGATTTGAAGTAAAATAAGAGTAAAAGCTTTATTTGTTTATTTATTAAATACAGTGTACCTGAAAAATATAAATAAAAATATAAACATAAAATAGCTCTAGTTAACCTTAATAGTTACAAAAAAGCCATTAAAACTGAAATGAGTTCAAAACTAATTCTTCTCTTGTGTTATGATATGAGCCAGCAGTGTTTCCAGGCCACTAAGAGGGCCAGTGGCATTCTGACCTGCATCAGAAATAGTGTAACAGAGAGAACTTGGGAAGCGACTGTACTTGGCAGTTGTGCCACTGCACCTTGAATATTGTGCTCATATTTGTGTCCCTCTGAAAGGGGACACATGAATTGCTTGCTCATGTTTGGAGAAGAGCAGCAAAACTTGTGAAAAGTCTAGGGAAAAAAAGAGTTACAAGGAGTGACTGAGGGAAAGGAAGTAGTTTAGCCTGCAGAAAAGGAGGCTAAGGGGCCTCATCACTTTCTACGATTATCCAAAAACAGGTTGCAGTGAGGAGAGTTTCAGTCTCTTTTCACAGGTCACAAGAGATAGACTGGATGCAAGAAAACAACCCCAAGATGTCTACAGATGTGAGGTTTGGGTTGGATATTAGGAAGAATTTCTTCATGGAGAGGGTGGGTAAACATTGGAACAGGCTACTCAGGGAAGTGGCTGTCCCCATCCCCAGAGGTATTTAAGAGATATGTGGATATGACAATAAAGGGACATAGTTTGGTGTTGGTATTTGGTTAGGTTAATGGCTGGATTTGCTGATCTTGTAAGTATTTTCCAATGTAGATGATTCCACGATTCCATGAAATTCTTTCAGACTGCTTGTTCATAAAGCTCTTTGCTGAAGGTATTTGAAAGCTCTTCCTTAGCAGTCCCTAACCCCCATAAAATCTTTGCTTTTCACGACATCTGGTCAAACATGCTGAAGTGTCTGAGTCAAAGCATGTCTTCCAAATGAGAAAGTTTCTTCATCAAAAGGACTATGTAATTTCTTGCTACATGACATAAGTTAGTATGTGACAATCTACAATCACTACCCTGGGAAGAAGAGGATGGAAAATTTGAACCCAAAATTTCTGTATGAAAAGCATTTGCTAAAGATTTAGTTTTCCTCGTGTGTTCATGGAAAAAAAAAAGGGAGGGATGAGGGGGGGGAAATCTAATTCAGGAAGCAAGGCAAATCATGCTATTACTGCATTCATTTTAGTTCACCTACAGAACAGTGGGTTTATTTGTTTATTTATTTATTTATTCCTCATGAAATATCTCCTCTGTTTCCTCCCGGAAAAATTAAGTTTTTCCATAGACAATGTTATTTTTTATTAACTTTCTGGAAAGTACTCTGGAAGTTCTATTTTCATGTCCTTGTGCCATGGTAAACTAACCATACTGACTGCAGTTCATTAGTTCCACTCTGAAGCAGAATCCAGGCAAGATCACACAGAGCTTTTAAATACTTAAATTACTAGTGGAAACACTGTATTTTAAATCAAGCTGCTTCAGTTTGTATTGATGAAATAACAGACTACCTTTATTAACAATTCAAGTGTGTGTGTTATCTGAGATTCAAAAATAGGAAGCACTTGAAGTGCATAATGATCTCTGGCTGCCACTGTAGCCTCAGTAGTATGAAACCATAACACCATCTTTAGACTGCTAGTCACTCTTCATTCTTGTCAAGCTCTAGTAAATAAAATCCCACTTTTTTTTTGTTCAGAATCTTCTTCTGCAGTTTTATCCTGAACCGTTTTATGTGAGCCTTACAGTTCTCAGTCCTTCATTTATCAAGCATCAGACTTTATCTCACTTTCCTTCGTATTAACACTTGGAATACGAGTTGTTTTATCTGGAGAACAGATAATAAGCAGTAATATGTTTGTATCTTTCAGTGTTGTGGTTCTCTGCTGAAAACTTTCCCTTTTTTCCTGTATCTCCTAATTCCTCTCCTCTGCTGTGCATTATTAACATTGCCCCTAAATTATTTACTGTAGCTCTGTGAAATGTCATTAGTTGAGCCATTTCACTGGTGAGGAGAGCTAAAAACCATCATGCAGAGGACTGAAGGAGAGTGAGAGAAGAAGCAGTAGAGAGGCTAAAAATTATTATTATTATTATTTTTTAAGAAGAGTGAGAGAGATTCCTGATGAAATCACAGTCATAGGCAGTGTTGTCAAGAGGAAGCACTGAAGTGGGGTCAGTAGTGCTAAAGAGAGACTGAGGGTAAAAGAAACAACTGGCACTGGATATGAAAAATAATGGATTTATATTAATTTGAATGAAGCACTGATATAAAAGGCTGGTAGAAAATACAAATGAGACAGAAACTGCCATTCAGCAGGCAGAAGATCAACTTGTTCAGCACAGCAGAACGTTCATAAGGGCAACCTGAGAAAGGGAGAGATGAAACAAATGAATAGTAATGTTAAGTTTTAATATAAAGAGCTGGATCTTGGACAGAAGATACATGATGTAATAGATTAAAAACCAATATTTTTAAGTGTCCCACAAGGAAGGAAATACAAAACTTTTTGGCAGAGCAGAGTTTTGGAGAAGAATAACGGAAAAAAGTTCATAATAAAAATGAAAGCCTGATACTGTAAGTTCTGTTGATACTCTAAAAAACAGTCCTGACAATAGAGAGAGAAGCCATGGGAAAATTAAAATGCGTTTTCTCACAGGAATGAAATGGAAAATGATGCTGAGAAAGTAAAATGGGCAGTAAGCTTAAAATTGCAAGTACAAGATGTGAAAGAAGTGGAAGTAAGGCAAATAAGTGACAAATATATATAAATATTTTTAAGAACAAGGAAATGTCTGAAAAACTGAAACTTTTTCCCCACATAATTTTCCGCTAGGATTTAATGATACTTACCTTCATTATCCTTTAATATTATTATAAGTTTAGGAGGCATCTTCTACTAATAATGACATGATATTTTTTTGTTTGATTTGCAGTTTGAAGGTTTTCTTGTACACATTGGACCACATGCACAGTCAATGGAAATAACTGACATGTTTTCCATGTACTAACAGACATAATATCTAAAGCAGACATTGAGTCTTCAAACTAAGACAAGAAAATGTAGATTTTCCAAGCTTTATGCAACTATAAATTGAACAAATCCATTTATTCACTAATGGGATTTATTCTTAGCTCCCTGTTCACAGTTTTATGAATTTATTTACACATGGCCATCCTGTAAAGTTCAGGGTACTCCTGTTGTGAGATAACTCAATTCATTTTTGTGTACATGTGTGGTAGGTTTTTTAATTTTTTTATTTTCTCACCAACATTTAACTAATTTTTAGGTAAGCAATAGGTTTAGATTGTAAGTGACTCTGTATGTCAAAGCACGGCATGTGACACATTCATTGAATCTTCGTTAAACTGCACTAGTCTAATCCTTTTTTCCTTCCTCTGGAAGGCTTACCATGAACCTAATACATTATTTGTATGGGATTATACCTCAGAATTGCAGATTGAGAGACTGCATACAGTTGCTGCATAGGAATGTAAGATTAGACTGAGAATCTAAATATTTCGTTTTATTAAAAGAGACTAAATTTAACACATCACTTTTGATTTACATTTAAAAACAAAACAAAACAGCAACTTTTCTGCCAGAAATATAAGCAAACAACCGTAAATACTTTAATCAAAATTGTTTCGAACAAGCTGTAAAAACACAGAGGTGTACCGTCTATTTGCTGCAACAACCAATCTGGCCCTCAGACTGGAATCCTTCATGAAGACAACTGCATATGTGTTTGAAAAAAGTGAGGTATACTGAATTATTTGTCAATTCTGTGGCCAATTTATTTTAAAACACAGTCCAAATCTTATACAGATAGTAAATGTATCACTTTTCCTTCACTTCTAATGTAAAACATAAGCAAAACCTGAAGCATTTTTAGGCAAACATGTATACTTGAAAGATTGTAAGTTAGTGTGAACATCTCTTTGTTGTGCTATTACGAGTCATAGGATTACAGGAGAACTGTTTTCTACATCTTTGTTTCATGACTGAAACTTGCTAAGAAATCTCTTCCGGTATCACACACATTCAGCTAAGCTTCTAGTATATAAAAGTAGAGTGCCAATAGGTTTCACATGACACACAAACAGCATCCAGAAAACAATCATTTAGAATAGTTATCATTGGAATACTGTTTGTCATACTGGTGGGCAGTAAAGTTGTTGACTGAAAACAGGAGGAGGGCCTGAGGAGACAAGAAATTTGAATTCATTTGTCCTGTCATTGTAGCAATGTTCTGCTGCCCTATGAAGTAAGCAAATAAGCAAACCAAAGGCTGAACCTTTTTTCAGAAGGGATGGACAGTCTGTTTATGATGATGGGTGACATTTTACTTTATTGACCAACTTATTTCACAGAAAGAACAAATTCCAACAATTGATTTGAGATAACTATTTTGTTGTTTTTTTTTTGCATCGTTTTTCTAGTCAGAAAAAACAAGAGTGAAAAATAAATCTTGAATGCTTTAAACATAGTATTTATTCAATTTGATTATGTATTACAGCATGTATGAGTATTTCTAGAGTTCTATTCAGAGCTTTCCACTGAAGTTTTTTTTGTAACTTTATTTTTTCTGTGTTCTTGTGAAATTAAACTGTAAAAAGCAGAGACTTAATGGAACCCAGCTGCTACTTTTATAGGTGAAGATTCAAGAAACTACAGCCTTGAAATGAAAATCAGTCTAATATTCTGTTTCAATACACCTGTCTCCACATGGATGGGAATTTCAGGAGCTGCGTGGAAGAATGCTACCACAAATTAGGTAGGTGCTGTGGACCAGAGAACTGAGGATAATAATGTTCAATGTTTGTTCTCCCTGTGAATTTCCTTGCATTCCTGCTTTATTTCATTGACGATACTTTAAGAATGTAGAGTGGTTTTTTTTTTTCTTTCTTTCTTTCTATCTTTTCATTTTGGCTTTGTTTCTGAAAATAATGACTTAGAACTTAGAAGTACCTTCAGGAGGATTTATAGTATGAGTACATAGGACAATAATATACATTCCAGGCATTATTTCTACTATGTTGAAGTACTAAAATACTGTTGTTGATAACAGATCTTTAATATTAAGGAACTAATACATTTATAAATTAAAAGAAGTATTATATTGGGTGAATATGTTGTTAAACTTGAACAAGTTTGAAGGTAGTTTAGTGCATCAGGAGACTTGATTTGAACTCATTAGTGTAATGTAACTAGAGTGTGCAAAGGATTTCTTTGGGCCTCTAGGTGCTCAGCAGTGGGATATTATTCATTGTGTATTTTTTCTTCAGTTCCAAAGTTTGAAAGTTGTGGAAGAAAATCTGTTTTGTTGATCATGTTGCTTCAAATATGTATTTTTTTCCTTTTGTTTTCCTTTATTTTTTTTAACTTGCCTACTTGTCATTTGATAATAAAAAAATGATAATGAATATAAAACAAGGTAGAATTTCTGTAAATTATCTTGTTTAGGGAAATAGACAATAAAATTCTTCCTGACTTCAATGGAAGCAGAGTTACTACAAAAACCATCAGTCTAGGTACTGTGAGCAGACAGAGACTTTTAGGCAGAATGATTATAAATTGAAAAGGAAGAAGAGGCCTCTCATAAGAAATAGACCACTAGTACAAGTATCTCTGTAAACATAAGAACAAAAAATGCTAATGTCAAATGTTTGAAACCTTAGAGAGATTTGATGTATCATCCTGAAGATCTAGCACAAACCAGCTCAGTTTTAACTTTTGTTGTTTTATATATAGAAGGTTATATTTATTTCTGTACAAGGTTATGAGCAATAAAGTGTAAAATGGATTGAAAGGAGATTTCTTGTTCCACTTAAAGAAGAATTTCTGTTGTCAAAGTAGGTAAAGGATCAGGCAACTGTTCAAGTGGCTTTTCTTTTCTTTTTTTTTCTGATAAAGAAAAATAAATGCAAGAAAAACATATCATTTCCTCTTCTTTACCTAGCTTGTCATGTGAGATTTTTCATTAACAGTAAGATCTTCCGTTGCTGGGGATATATAATTTTGACAATTAACATCACTACTTTGTAAGCTCTTTTGAAGATAAAAGAAAACGTAGACAAGTTACTTATCCCTGATGAAAGGTGACACCATAACATTGTAATTGCAAATATGATCAGGCAGATGCTCCAAGAGGTTAAGACTTTTAAAATCATATTACATGTATATTCATGACACTCAATGCACGTGTCAGTTCAGTCTTTATATTACAAAATGGAATACAATCAAGTATGATAGAGGTGGAATAATGAAATTGAGTCAATGTTATTGGCCACTAGGAAAACAGTTAACTAGAAACTGAACAACTAAATCTCCAAAGATTTCATAAATTCTCCTTCACAAAATAGGAACTCTTCAGACCTCTTGGTCAGGAGAGTATGGAATTATCCTTACATGACCCACAGCTTTATTTTAAAATCATTTGTAAAAATCACCATGACAGTTCTTAAAAGAAAAATGAATGCCTGTGCTTTTTTGAAGATTTGACCACAGAATAAATGGGAAAGACTTGGCATATACTATCATGATTTACAAAATATGAAAGAGGAGAAAATTTGTAGGCCTCCAGTTGTAACAACTCAACAGTACCATATGTGTCTGCTTAGGAGGAGAATGCTAAAAATGTCAGGTTGTGCTAGATGCTGAATGGAATAAGGTAGCTGGGTAGATGTCCTGGAGTCCCACAGTGGCAGGATTTTTCTTAGCAAAAATGAACAACTGAGTGGCATAACTATTACCGCCCTACTGAAATGGGAATTCAATGCTCCCTTGAAATACTCTACTCTTTATTTCACAAAACCTGGTTTTATGCAGCACTGAAAGAGGAGACCCTATCTTGTTGAATGAGATCTTACGTCATACCTGTATAAGCACTTTACTGCGATTTTTCACTGCTCAAAACTCCCAGTTTGAAGGGAGAAGAGGTATTCAACTGGTGAGAACAGAGTGAATTTACCAAGCTTAATGCTTGCTTGCTGCATTAATAAAAATCAAATGAAAAAAGCAATCTGATTAAATTATGTGTGCTTTTTCCTATGCCAGTGGAGCTTAACTAAGCAAACAGAAGCAGTGAAGTAAATCAGTGTTGGTTTATTAAAGATCAGAATTCAATATCTCAATAGTTGAAGGGCTTATGCACCAGTGTTCTCACTGTTCAGCTTTTCTGTGCAAAGAAAGTAAACACAGTGGCTCTGTGGGGTCTCTTGTTAGGAAAGTGACACTTACTGAAGCATAGTTTTCTTGCAGTAAAGATGCTAGCTTATCTCTTACTTCTCTCTTGTCAAAATATTGTAATGGAAACAAAATTCTTGATGTTGTAAGCTGACAGCGATGTCACCCATTGTAAGGGAGGAACTCTGAAATATTCTTCATTCTGTAAATGAAAATACCCCTTACCTTAGCTGCTTTTCTTTTAATATTCTTATCTGCACAAATACAGATCCCCCCTCACACTGATCTTAGTGTGCAATCAAAATAGCCAGGTTTTTTGAGTGGGCAGAAACTAAGAATGTTTAATCTAGTCTTTAAGACTCACAAGTATTTAGACTCACTGAATACTAGGGGTCTCACCTCCAGAATAATTTACTGTAGTCAGCAGGTGAAAAAACTGCCTGTTAACTTCTTTGTGATCTAAATAATTTTTATCTTTTGTAAACAAGAAAACCAAAACACCTGCTCCTCATGACAGATTGGTTGTTGGCTCTGTTATGAAGAGACCAAGTACAGACAAGAGGTTTTCACATATTCCATTTATGCCGGCATTACACAGGGCATCAAACTGTGCAGAGCTATGCTTCCTGTGCTCCCAGAGCTGCTGACTGGCTCTCTATCAGAAAGCAAATCTTAAGTAATTGTACTTTGCTGCTGCTTCTGTCTGTTCTCTCAAAGAAATAGAGATGAGCTGCATTCAGCCTGAGATGGTTAGCAACCAAGAACATATACACAACTGTCTTTAGAAGCACAGCTCCTTCTGCTCATGTCCTGGGAACCCCTTGGCTCACATGATGCTTTTGGTAAAGAGCCCTTATAAGCTGCTTTTGCATGCTGCTCCAGAGGTGGATTGCATGAGAGAAGCATGATCTTGCCTGCTGTTAATAAATGAAAAAAAAAACTACTTTCCTCACTGCTTGAATGATTTGTGCTACACAATTTGAAGACATCGGTGAAGACTATATAGGTCAAGACAGACACACATTAAGCTACTTTCTTGGATAATATTTAATACACACCAGAAGTCAGTTTGTTAGGAATTATCCTTCTCTTTAAATAGCTGATTTCTATAAAGTTAGGATAAATTATACTTCATGTCACATATGATAAAACCAAGGTCATCATCAGAACTGCAGAATTTGGGGCATCACAGGTTATCACGTGGTCAAGTCACACAAAAAACTTCTGTCCAGTCCTGACATATGACATACCTACCCTTAGGTAGGTATCACTGCTAATGAACACTGATGCTTTTTTTTTTTAGCAATGATGATGGTAAACTTTATTATACTGTCCAGGAAAAGTAAATAAGAAAATAAAAGATGATTCCCTTTCCCAAATTGTGAGAAAAGTTAAGAATTTTGGTTTAAACCAATTTAAATAACAAAGGAATATAATTTCCTCTTTCAGGTCTGAGTGGATTTGTGTATCTTGAAAAAAATTAATACAAACCAATATTTTCAGAACAGATAAATTCAAAGAAGAAATTCTCCTTGTCTGTGTTTTTGACTAATGTGTTTCTTCTTGCAGAATGAGAAGAATTTGGATAAGATCATGGAAGATGAGATTATTGTTAATTTTGAGAATGTTGGATGGCAAAAAAATCTATCCCAGAAGCAATGACTGCCCAAAATCCAGATGTGGCTAGAAGCAAGGAGCATGCTAGAGTGGTGGAGGAAGGGAAACAAAGATAAGTTTGTATTTCAGCCTCCAAAGGGCCAAGAATGGGGAAATCATGGAAAAGTGTTAGTATCTACTTGTTTTCCTTTTTGGGGACCAATTTAGAGAGGGAAGAATATGTTTTTCTACTGATGTACAAGAGAAAATGTCAGCATATTCCCTCATAAGAGCTAAAAAGTCTCTACCTCAATATCAACTTTTGGTCTTACAGAGGATTCCAATGCTTGCCTTGTTCATTCAGAACCACTCTAGGCATTTATACTTATCAATCAAGTCTATGGTTTCTTGAAGGTCAGTGAAAAAAGGTAATTGTTCTCACTTGAAAAATATAAATCAGCAAACATAGCAGAGATAAATTAAACTTCCTGTAATGTCCTAAATAATCTTTTAAAGGAAACAAACTTTCTTCCTGGGAGGACAGAAGACATCTAAGCTATCTGCCCCTTTGTACTTTTTTATTGCAGAAGAGATTCTTGCTATTTGTTAAAAGGGAAAAGAGAGGCTATCACTGTGAGTCTGTGTACAGTGTTAATGATTATCTCAATATATGTTCAATATTGAAACATTAACACTACTTATAAAAAGAAAAAAAAGATGCAAAAGCGATCTTGATCTAATGAAGCCATGCGTATGCTTTATAACAATTTCAAATCATC
The DNA here is from genome assembly GCA_023055505.1 of Callipepla californica brunnescens. NCBI lineage: Eukaryota > Metazoa > Chordata > Aves > Galliformes > Odontophoridae > Callipepla > Callipepla californica. The sequence goes on along the minus strand of JALIRH010000031.1, from coordinate 4,610,947 downwards.
TCCTAAATACTGTGATGTTCCTTTGATAGGAACTGCTTTCATTCAGAAGACTGTATATTACATTTCTTTATCAGAAGCTGGGCTCAAACCCAGTGCTGACTATACAATCCTTTACTAAATAAATGCTGGCTGGTGGGTAGCCATATTGACCTTTTGCTGAGATGCTGAAATCCTCTTGCCAACATTCCCACCTCCTGCTTAATTGGCACTGTGTAAGAGATGTTTCCAAGGGAGTGTACAGCAGCAGTCATAGTTGCTTGCAATATTAACACAGCAAAAGAAGCATGTAATTTATTCCTCTGAAAAATGGATGCATAACAAAATACAGCATAATAAATCTCTTTCAGCTAGGATTATGATGACTGTAAGTAGGCAGCCCATGATATATTAGCGTGGTGCTTGTTTGCTCTAGGAAACTGCTTTTTTTTTTTTTTTTTTTTTTTAACCAAATTCAGAAGCACTTAGGTGGCACTACAGCCCACCTTTTATTAACAATTGAGTTTATCTTTTTTGTTGAAGCCAATCCACCGTTAGTAACATCCAGTGTAAACAGGAACCCATTAAACATACTATAAAGGCATATTTCACCACAATATAACACAAAGAGAGCTTGGCTGATGATGCTACCAGTTATCAAAGAATCACAGAATTATAGGGGTTGGAAAGGATCTCAAGAGATCACCAAGTTCAACTTTCCTACTAAAGCAGGTTCCCTACAATAGATTGAACAAGCAGGTATCCAGATGGATCTTGAATATCTCCATAAAAGGAGACTCCACAACCTCTCTGTGCAATCTGTTCCAGTTCTTCATCACACTCACTGTAAATGAGTTTTTTTTGCATATTTGTGTGGAGCTTCCAGTATTCAAGTTTTAGGCCATTACTCTTTGTTCTATCATTACGTACCACCAAGAAGAGCCTTGTCTCATAGATACTTATGAACATTCATCAGATCCCCTCTCAGCCTTCTTTACACCAGGCTGAAAGGACCCAGGTTATTCAGTCTTTCATCATACAGGAGATACTCCAGGCTCTTTATCATCTTCAGCACACAATATTCTGTCAAAGTAGAGGACAGGCATCACCTCCTTCGACCTGCTGGTCATGCTCTTTTTAACGCACCCCAGGACACCACTGACGTTCTTGGCCAAAAGGGCACACTGCTGGCTCATGGCCAACCTGCTGTCCACCAGAACACCCAGGTCCTTCTCCACAGAGCTCATCTCCAGAAGGTCGTGCCCTGATTTGAAAAAACACACGTGGTTATTCCTCTTCAGGTGCAAGACTCTACACTTGCTCTCATGTGATACCTTCCTGCCCAACTCTCCAGTCTGCCATGGACTTGCTGAATGATAAGCACAGCCTTCTGGTGTGTCAGCCCTTCCTCCCAGCTTTGTCTCATCAGCAAACTTTCGAAGTGTGGCTCTATCCCTTCATCCAGATTACTGATGAATATGTTGAACAAGACTGAAGCCAGCACTGATCCCTGGGAACAGAGGTATTTACAGGCGTCCAGACAGACTCTGTGCCATTACTGACATCCCTCTGACCTCTGCTTGTCTGCCATTTCTTATTCCACCTTACTGTCCAGTTATTATGCCCAATAAGTCTTTGTATATTTGCTGAATATTATCATTGACTATCGAATATATATTTTACTATTTCAAAAAATGTCAGTGATTGAATGAAATAAAAGATGTTGAAAAGCAATTAATAATAGTGGGGAGGGCTATGTTAGAACTTTGCAGTGAAAGAACACTTGATTAAGTGAAGTAGTCCTGAATTTCAGTATGTGTTTTTAGCTTTATGTTTACTTTTCACTAACAAAATATTAGCAGTGGGGTGAATTAGGTCAGTACATTTTAGTATATTCAAGAGTTATTAGCTGGACTGAAGCTCTGCATGTACTCTACCTACCAGTCATCTCAGGCAGAAGTGGTACTTCACAGCTGGCACAACAGCTTCTGTAGAAATCACGCTTAATTTTCTGACTGAAGCAACTCACCATATTTTCTTTCAGAGATATTTGTATAGATACAGCTGTCTTTAGTCCAAAAATAATAAAGCCCATTTTCGTCTACCTTTGCTTTTAAAGTTAGTCAACAAGTATGGGTATTGATTGTATGGAAAAATTACCTTTGAAAGATAGCTTTCACTGTCACAGGTGAAAGAGAAGCATCGCACAATTATTTAGGTCCTTGGAAGCAACTAGAAAATGCTTCAAAGATATATCTAGAGGGGAAAATAGCACTTTATGGCAGAAGTCACAAATCTGACAGTCTTCTGGGCAAATTATAAAATTTCATGATTCAGCCACAACAGAGAATTCACCATGTATACTGAAATGTGTCACCATTATAAAATGACACTTTTTCTTCCTTTGAAACTTTAAAAATTGTACATTTGAAGTGTTTCTGAAGAGCTGAATAATCTCATATTTATTTTTGTGAGCTTTGTTTACCTAATTTGTTCCTTATTTTGTTTCAACACATGGAAATATTTTTTGCTCACTCTTGATAACTCTGTGGATATCACATGATGAAAAAATTTACTTCTATTTACAATGGAAAATAGTGAAGAGTCTAGGTCAAAGTATTCACTCAACATGACATATCCATCAGGTTTATGATTGTGTCTTGCTCACACTAAGATATTACTGTATTTTGTTAGTGGATCAGAATAACCTCCTTAGAGACAGAAAGGTTTACCTTTGGCTATTGCCATCTGTAAGTAGAAATTAATACCCTCGGTCTTTTAACCTCGAATTGGCTGACCATTTACACTTTTCTTCAACTAGGTCTATATCCTGCTGCTCTGTCATCTATGACACTGAAAGCCTCTTATTGGCTTCACTGTGACAGTATTTCTTCAACATCTAGAACGTGACCTCAGTGAGTTTAGCTTCAGCGTGAGGATGTTACCTTTTGAAGCCACTAGGGAACAGAATTACTTTTTACTGATCAATTGTTGAGCTAGCAATCAATTGGTAATTGACTGTTAACCTTCATGAGGTGACTGATGTCATGAAGTCAGGCACACAGTTAAATATCTTGCTGATCCAGTGCCTGCTTGAATGTGGTTTTTGTGCATGAATGTCGCTTTACATTTTTCAGAGCCATGTAAAAAAAAATCTTCTGTAAATGAGCCACATGGAAAAGAATAAACCTGTAATAGGGATAGATTTACTGTGTGCTACCATTCTATATTTAAGAGCCCCCCTCTCTCTGTTATTACTGAGGCAATCAAAGATGTCTTGAAAGATTGCTAAAAATGATTAAGGATGCTTTATTTTAGATTGATACCTGCAGTGGCAAGTATGAGAAGGAGGGCAAGTAATTGAAGTAGATGGAATCATTGTGTGCCTGCCTAACATGACTGGCTTAACATTTGTATTTTAGACTGTCTCTTGCCTAATAACAGCATGTAGTGAAATAAAGGGTTCGCTCTGGAGGTAATTGTTATGTGGCAGGATATAAACAAGACCCATTCTACAGTGCATATTTATGAGTTGGGTTTAATTAAAAGTTGGGAACACTAGAGCTATTTTTTAACTAGATGCCTATTATCTAGTATCAAATGCTTGGTTTTAATCATGCATTTTATACCACTGTGACCTAGATCACTGCCTGTGACATAAGAGATAGTGTGTTGTCTTTCCTGAGAAGATGTAGCCAAGCTTGATGGATGTTTTCTCATTCCTAACCTCATTACTACTGGCTTCCCATCCATCTAATAAAATGCTATGATAGAGAGTGGGAAGGTGCTATAAATCATAAAATTCCAGCCACTCCAAGCAGATTCATTAGAAATGCTGACTATATATCTCACACACAGAAAGTCAACACACAAAGTAGGTTGCTGCTTCTGCCTGTGCTGCAGACGTCCCCTTACTCTTTCCAGTCAAGTCAGGATTTGCTTTTAATGGCAAAAATGATAATTAATGAAGTTCTAGGTGGCAGGCTGCGTTGACCTGATTAACCCAATAAATATTCCAGCTCTTATTAGTTTTAAGCAGAGATGTAGTGTGTTAGCTAGCTCACATTGCTGCTCCTCTCTGAGAGGGCGTAATTGCTAACTAATGAACTACTTTTTTGACTGAGGCAAGGAAGTAAAGCGTTCTACTTTACTGGTGTTTTTCTGGTGTTTTCCTTAAGGAAATGTATCCTGTTTTTCAGCCAGTCCAGGCAAGTCCCTGAAGGAGAATATAGGAGTAAGGGAGAGAATCTATCCTGTCTGCCTGTCACAGACTGTGGCTACAAAAATGAAAGTGTTCCAGAGTTGTGCCTGGAGAAGAACAGGAATGGCAGAATCCTCTGAAGTCTAGGCTATGAATTTTCACTTTTATTTAGTTTTAGATTTGTAGTGGCACCTACATGTCTGAAGAGGTAATGAGAGCTACAATCTAAGCAAAAAAATAAAAATAAAAGGAAAAGGGAAACCAAAAGCACTTTAAATACAGCTCAGCTCTAAAAGTGCAATGTGGCTGTTGCTTCCAGATGTTTGGAGTTTCTGTAGCAGCTGCTCTCAGAGCTACTTACATTTTCCTGTGCTGTTTGCTTAGGTGACATATTTCTTGCAGCCATTATGTAAGCCTGTATTCTAAAGGATTTTGTGGGAATTCCTCAGAAAAAGTTATGTACCACTAACCTGATATGTCTTGGTGCTGAAGATCTTTCATGAAGAGGTCTCTGTGAACTGAGTTTGTTGGCAGCCACAGTATCTAAGTTTATTTTCTTTCATGTATGTGGTAGTTAATTAATTATACAACAACAACAAATATTGGTGGCCTTTCTGCTGGAATTGAAACAATATGTCTACCAGTCTTTGGAATTATTTTCTTTCACTGTGATTGACACGAGTTGTCAGGCAAGCATATGGGCTTGACTGATGGAAGTCAACAGTGCATACAGTCACCAGGAATCTATCAGGGGACATGAGTGGCTTTCTCTGCCTGTGCTCAAAGGCCATTTCACTCCATTTCGGAAAAATGAGATAGTGTGTGAGCAGGGAGTATTCTTTACTAAATCCTTGAGGGGGAAATGCAATTGTATTTGCATGCTATCTACAAGCAGTAGATTTCATTATGATTCACCGTGATCTCTAGTACTTAATGTCAAACTGTTTCAGGGAAAATGATTGATAACTGTTATTAGTAATCTATGGTTTTATGAATGTACAACTTAAAAGTAATCACAGAGAAAGGAGTTTTAAACATCAGTTAATATAATCCATTTATTTTGAAACATGCACTAAAGAGTGGAATTGATCTTTATTCTAACACCAAGTCCTGGCTTTGTGGTAGTATTCTTAAAGAGATGATTGTAAAATACGTAAATAATTCACTCTAACAATATAATGAGCACTTTCTGGTTCCTGAAGCATTCTGAAAGTTACACCTAGGAAAGAACAATACCTCCTTGAGCTGCAATGAATGATTTTAAGCTGTCTTTCCAATGAGACTCTCTTCAAAGCAGCCAGAGGACCTAGCTCAATGGACTGTAAGTATGTCATGTGATCAACAATGCACATGTTAAGGGAACTGTGCCTTCTTAGACCACTTTCTACCCCTGAACTTCTACATCCAAACCAGCTGTGGATAGCACATGCCTGGGAAAAACAATATGGAGAATTGTTCGGAAGGTAAACATGCAGAACACAAGCTAATTAATAGTATCTATTTCAGTTCTCTCTGTACTCTGATAGTTTAGCAAGTCTGCAGTTTCCTTTGAAGAAATTCATGATTAGGAAATCTTTTTTGTTCTGCAAAAGGGAGAGCCCCAGAATTAGCATGAATGAAGAGGAAGTGATGCCAGAATCATACCTGCTTCACGATATTGTTTTTCACATGCTACAAAGAAGTTACAGCTAACAAGAAAAGGACACTCCAAGATGTGTCACTCTTTGCTCTATAATAGGAAAAAATAATGAAGGCGTTTACTGGAATTCAGCTGCTATTTGAGCAATTTGCAATGATACACACTGTTCTGTTGTGTTCCATTTTTGCTGGTTATGAAATAAAAGACAAAGAACTATATGTTTATGCACTCAATCTTTATAAAGAGCTCAAATCTCAATTTATATTAACCTCAGATCAAAATGAAGATTCTCCTTTATTTGCTATGTCATTTTGTCTCAAGGTGAATATTAAAAAACTCATGACTTCTATGTAAAATACTACCAACATAGAGGGAGCAAAATAATGTATTCTTTGGGGAAAAAAAAATGTAACAGCTTTTCCGTAAAATGGGAAAATATATGAGTAAAATGGAGCATAAATTCAGAATGTCTATATTAATTAAAGTTTAAATAGGAATTCAGTTGTTTATTTTGATACAGTGTCTTCAGTTAGCATAATTGCTGAATACCAAGCCAAGCCTGTTTGTTGTTGTTTTTCCTTGCACCACTGCCATGATCTGTTGTTTTTTGATTTCTGTCTTCTTTAGTAATGTATATTTCTGGTCTTGAGTGATAATGAGAGTTTTATCCTTAATTTCATTATTAAAAAAAATGCTCAAAATATAATTTTGCTTGTGAATTTTTTTTTTTGTGTCTAGAAACCATAAATACTTGCATAGTCAGTCTTAAAATTTCCATTTATTTCATTGGGAGCATTGTGCTGCCAATACTGAAAAACTTCCTGTAGTAAATTGGTTGCTCCAAAAGTAATGACTTCTCTTTATTTCCAAAGAAACTACAACAAATACAAAAAGTAGCTATTTAATGGACTGTATTCTCACCTGTTAAATGCTCTTTCTCAGTGTAGTCAACATAGGTAGCCAGTCCTTGCAGATGAGTTGAGGTGCTTTTAATTTCATGGTGTGAACGCTGTGAACCACTGCTGAAATATCTCACTGTGCTCACATCCACTGGTTGATCTCCATAAGAATTCACCATGTATCCATGAATGCCAGTGGATGCCATTTTTTTCTGCATGGAGGAATTCAGTTCTATCCTTTTGTTCCATATGCCCTTCTGCTGCCATCTGTCACACAGCAACTGGAATGTATGTGGGAAGATTCAGCCTTTACTGCCTAGGGATTGTGTACATTATTGGATGTTTTGACTGTCAGCAGCATTTTAGCATGTGTTTAAAGTTAGTTAAGATCTTAAGAATGGTAAGTAAAAAAGTAAACTTGCATGAAGTAAGTGTAATTTTAGGTGCAAGTTTTTTCTGTATTAGGGCTTCTATGAATAGTGTGGAGACAATCCTGAGTGAGTGAGAGGTGTGGATGTCTCATATGACAAGTGATTGGTCTAGAGGTAATGGAGTCAAGTTGCACCAGGGGACACTTAGATTGGACTTCAGGAAATACTGCTTCTCTGATAGAGTGGTTGGGTGCCCAGGGAGGTGGTGGAGACACCAACCCTGGTCATTGTGTTGTGGGACACGGCTTAGTGAGAACAATTGGTGATGGATGGTTGGACTGGATGATCTTGTAGGTCTTTTCCAACCTTGGTGATTCTATGATTCTATGATTCAGTGATTTTATGATTCTATATTTAACTGTCCCTCTCAAGGGGAAAACTAGTTGATTTCTGTAGCAGAGGAGGAAATCCTTAGAGAGGAAGTACTTCCTCATTCCTTAGCAATTCAGGAGGGACATAATTCACTACTTCCTTTTGTAGTAAGATTTTTCTTTTTTTTTCCATCTTCAATTCGCATCCCTCCACTTTTTTTTTCTGTGCTTCTCTTTAACTGTGCTCCCTCTCATCCTGGGAGATGGCTTAAGCTGAGTGAGCTTTATGTGGATTCTTTCATATTTCTGGTTTCTGCTTTTTCCTGTCAGTGATGAATCAGTCAGTGTTTCTCTCATTTTCCCTTTTTCTCCCTTTTTCATGTAAATGGGAACTGGCAGAGTCTCAAATTAGGAGCAAACCTGACATGCCTACTTGGCCAGAGTTTATGGTAAGGTTCATTACAGAGCGATGCCTACTTACTTGCCTACTTATATGGATGTGCTATATGAAATTGAATCTTCTTCAGATTTTAATTACCTCTTGTTAGTAAGCTTTGTCTGATCTTTACTGAAACATAATGCAGAGATTTGCTTTAACTCCACCATTATTTGTAGCTCTCCCCACTATGAACTCCTCATTTACTACATCCTCAGATTACTAGCATGCAATTAGGAGCATCAATTTAACTGTTTTTAATATTGTCTTATCATTGTATATCTGTATCTTTGGCTAAGTGGCTGTACCACTTCTACAGGTGTTTAAAGCTAGAAACAGAATCAAAATCTCAATTACTTTCTTGTTCCTTCCTTTCTCTTCACTGTAACCCAGACACTTGCTCTGTAGCTACATGATATATAATCAAAAGAGTGCAGGTGCTCAATATGATTGAACTGAACATTTCCATTTAGTCTATTGCTTTTCTAATTCAGGAGTGACGCACAGTGGGTGTGATTGAAGAGATCTCTCTAATTATGAAGATTTTTCTATGCAGCGATGGAGGATTTTTTTGTATTATTTACACTGCTCAGTCTGGCAGTAATATTTCTGTCTCCTAAGGACAATTACACTTCTCTTTGACTGGTGCAGATCAGCAGTCTGTGATATCTCGGAAAAGCCAGTGTGTATCACATATCAGTAAAAGATATATTAACGTTTGAGTTGAGGACTGTAAGTGATGTAACAAGATTAGATGGCACCGATATAAAGAATTATCTTTAAGCTTGTGAATAACCAAGAAACTGCTAGATGACAACTGTCAATTATTTACTGTCCCTATCCAAAGTAATATTAACAGCTGGGAGCCTTCAGTCAGCACCCACCACTCCTTCCCTCATCCATTAGCTTGGTGTTCAGTTCTGCAATTTTACCGGAGTAACATTTTTTCAAGGCACTTTGCCCTGTACTGCTATTAAGTAATTAGCAGAAAAAGTAAACAAGCCTCTGACGCATCAGAGTGCCTCATTAACTGGAAAGGATTAACTAGTTTCAAAGAAATTTTTCCTTATCATAACTCTTGAAACACCTCAACTACTTGTAAGAGGTTTTGTTTGTTTGTTTATTTGCTTTCCTAATAATGAACAGCGCAGTAAGAAACAATTCAGTCATGGAACTATTGCCTATTTTCAACCATGGTACTATTGCTTATTTTCCCTTACCTTTGGGAACACCTCCATATTTTTAATTTGTTCATCTAAAATCGAAAGAAAGTAAGGTATGTCTGAGGTAACAGCTGCATGAATCTATCATGGTCTTGGAATCTGTTATGATCTTAACTCCTTCTCCAGTATTATGCAAAAAGAAATCCTCGTTTTTCATGTACTTTTTGTTTTTAAAATAACTGTGGGTACTTTTTTTGCATTCTTGTTTCACTTAATTTTTACAGGCAAATTTTTATTTCCTCACCACATAGATTCAATTAATTTTTGCCAGCGGGCAGATGGAGGTAACTAAGTTAAATGATATTTTAGGTAAATGGGTCTAGATAGACAAGGGAGAAGTTATACAACCTCTACCTCAACAGGAGAATTATAATAAACGTTATGTGATCCAGACTATGCTTAGTAAAAGTTTCAGTTAATGCAACTAAATTTAGCCTAACTGAAATATCCTCTGCAGCTTCAAATGGGTAAGATGCATTTCTTCTAAACAGATTTTGCAGTGATTTTGCTTATCATTAATACTAGCTTAAAATTTTATTGGAGAAGAGTATGAATTTGAAAGAATAAATAAGATAATTATGATTCTTGAACTCATTTTGTCTTTGTCCTCTTTCTGTGTGTAAGACTAGTTACTATTATGCACTGTAAAAATGTTTAGATTATGACTGTGGTGCCATTTTAAACTTCTAAAGCTGTTCCTGTAACAGACTACATGCCACCAAATAAAGACAGGAAATTCAGAAACACAGCTGTTCTAAGTTTAAATCTAGCTGCCCAGTTACCCTTTCTAATAACTTCTTTTTTTTTAATCATCATTAACTATGTGTTTCATAACCAACTTTAATTTACTTGTAGTCCTTAAAGACAGACCACATTTTAGTATTCTCTCTACTGTTGGGAATGATATTCTCATGAACTGAGGGATATTGAAAACTATGGCTTAAACCAGTGGAGAAGTTCTCTGCTTCTAAGGACAGCAGCCTTGTGGTACATATCTTAGTAACTTTTTGTAGGTATATATTCCTATGTTAATTTCTGTGGGATTGTTTCTGAACACGAGCTAACACTTCTACACATACACTGTCTGTTCAATAATTTTTTTGTACTTTTTTTATATTGACTTTTATTTTTTTTTACTATTGAAAGATTTCACAGCTGTAAGAAATGATTTAATAGCTGAATTGAAAAGGATATAAAGAGATACAGAGAATACTCAAAGGACTTCAGCTGAATGTACCTTATATTACTATCTAGACTTGTTTTATGTCAAAAGAAAGAATATTTGCTTGTGTTTGTGAGGTAGAGATAAGAAAGAACAGAGATCTTCTAGCACATATCAATAAAGTAGGAAGAAGTTGCACAGTAGCAATAGCAGTCTCCAGGATAACAAATTGGCACCCACTAGTAAGGGGACAAGACTCATAATTCACAGCCAATGATGCCACAAGTGAGTTATAAAGGTCTTGTCCTCTTCCAGTGGAGATAAATGAGTCCATCTAGTACAACCAATCATATGTTCTGTTTAGATAGGTCAGTCTTCTTTGTCCATAATCCTTTCTCATTTAAAATTATTTCAGTGAGTATAACAATACATAGGGAATAAAAGTAATTCCACTCCCCCACGCTGTCACTGAGCAGCTGTAATCTGGTGCTGGAGTATTGAAGATGTTCCTTGTTTTTCTTTTTTTCTTTTTTTACATAAATCCTAATTAAAGTTGTTAGTCATGTAACTTAGAGGCATACGTAAAAGGACATTGTGACTATGTAGGTTGCTTTTGTTTGCTTGCTTGTTTTCTTAGTTGGATATCTGTTCATTGTTTTTTCTGTTCTTGCTAGTACTTATCTATTGTTACTGTTCTTGTTTTCCACTGTCTCCTAACCCCACTCTCCAAGTATGATTACATCTCTGGTGTTTGCATAAACTTTCCAAAGAATCACAGAATTGTAGGGGTTGGAAAGGACACCTAGAGAGCATCTAGTCCAACCCCTTTGCCATAGCAAAGCAACTCCTTAGACCAGGTTGCACATGTAGCTGCCCAGGCAGGCCTTGAAATTCTCAAGAGAAGGAGACTCCACAGCCCCTCTGGGCAACCTGTTCCGGTGTTCTGTCACTCTCACTGTGAAGAAGTTCCCATGCACGTTTGTGTGGAATTTCCTATGCTTCAGTTTGAGGCCATTCCCCTGGCCCTGTCGCCACACACTGCTGCGAAGTGTCTAGCCTCGTCCCTTTGCTTCCCCCTCCTTTTCCACAGTTTCTGGACAGACGATCAAAAAGCCTGTCTTTAAAGCAGTAGACTGATAGACTGATAGCTAGTGCTTTCTAAATAAGCCAAGAGTCTTGTTTTCAAAGCCTTTATTATTCAAGGGACAAGTGGTAAAGAAATGAATGTGGGCAGCATTCTAAAACTTAAAAAAAACTAATGCTCTTTACACAAGGTGCTTAGCAGAATAACATCCTTGTGAGATCAGCCATTATTTGTATAAAATAAAGTGAAATGACGACCTTGCCAGACTCATAACAATTTTATTTGGTATTTTTAAAATAATCTATTCGGTCATTCACATGTAGCACTTCCAACAAATAGGTCATAAGAACTGAGTGCCAGAGTCAATGGCTCTGATAGGATAATCTCTGTGAAAGATAGGTCAAAAATATGTCATTAAAATTACAGAAAATGGAAGCAGAAATGATAATAATTGAGATTCCATAATGATTTTTTACTTTTATGGTCCTCTTCCAGTTATGTGTAATTTTGACAGCTTTGCCATTTGAGACAGAAGTTTTTTTCTGATTGTCTTTCTAAAATATAATTAGACTTACAAAATCTGAATATTCTTACCCTAGAAATGTTCTAGATATTTCTCAGAACTAGCTTTTGCAATCATTTTTGTGAGAACACTGTGACTACACTTTTACGTAGTACATGAAATTCGGTGGAGGTGCTTTGTTTCAGGTGTGTCTTTATCCTGTTCTCACAGAATGTTGCCTACATGCAGAGATGTGTTGGATTCAGTGATTGTTGTGAGTCTCATCCACCTTGGGATGTTCTACTGTTCTATGAATATCTTAGTTTTATGAATTATGTTAAAATTTGCTGACTAAATTTTCTGTAAATTCTGGCTACAAAATTAGCTCCTCAGGGCTCTTCTGTGATGGTTGGTGGTGAATGACTAGTGATGGTCTCAGCCTGGGGGCTTAAGACAGGTTGAGGTTTTTACTGCTGATATTGCTCTGTATACTTTGTGTTGGAAGGCACAATAATAATTTAAGGGGACTATTTTTTTTCTGTACATTATTACTCCCATACTGCTGTTCAGACTGTGTGAAAGAGAAGGAATAATGTCTCTTCCACAGCTTGAAAATAATGCTGGGATCAGAGGGACAGATGAAGATAAAGAAGCATTATGAAAGATAAGGGACACAGAAAAGAGAAAAGAGGGGAGAGAAATTCAGGTAGGGAGCACAGAAATAAGCCAGAAGAATAAAATAAAATGGTAATGGAGGAAGCAAGGTCCGGGATTATGAGATCAGGAAGGGACATGAAGTATTTCGAGGAGGAAGTTTAATATCATGCAAGGAGAGGGAAGGAACAGGTTAGACAGAAATAGGGTACTGAGCTGCTTCAATAAGTTTTAGCATTTCTTTCCTAAAGCCTAATGTCAAGCTAACAGTTTTGATTCCTGTTGCAAGCCTGTAGTAGAATTCTTATTTGTTTAATGATAAACAGATGAGTTTGCTAAAAGATTGTTTCCTCAGCCATTTATTAACAAAAAAATCGTGAATTTGTATAATGCCACTTACTAGGAACTGGCTATAGTGATAAGTTTTTTGGAAGAAAAGAAAACTTAAAAGACACAATGACCAAAAGTTTTAATTAAACTACTTTAGTTGTAGACTGTCTCCTTTTCAAAAGGATCATACTGTTGCATGAATAATCATTAAGAGTCTGTATTTGACTTTTAACCTCACATTTACTTCTTAAAATGGCCTAGTTTCCTTTGACTAGCAATGTTGGCTCTCCCCCAATTTATTCATTTACCTTCCAACCGAGACCTTATTTATACCATGTTATGCTAGACTAACAGTTTCTTTACCATTGGTTTTAAAAGCTAAATACTGCTTTCTGTATATAATATATATTTAAAATAAGGATTACTATCATAGTGCAAATATGTGTCCAATCACATACCATTTGAATATGTTTAATGTAATTTGGGAGGATTTTTGAAAGCCTCATACGCAACAAAAACCTTTTTATCATAATATTATCTCCCATATTAACTCCCTTGGGCCTTTTGTAAGTTTCAGAGATCTCTCAGAAGACAGCAATGTGAAATGGACATACATAGCTGAAAAGGCATTAGTATTTCACCCCAAAATACGTGGAGTATTCTGCTGATAATTGAAATTAACACAATCTTCCTCAGATTAATGGAAAACACAGTCAGACCTTTCTGTAGACACCTCAATTTCAAGTGTCACTAGCCTGTAACTGCTTTGTTTGTCTCTGTCTTCTCATAGCCTCAGTATGTTATGCTGGAAATTTCCACAGAGTCTAAATGACATTCTGGATGAAGACAATATAAAGTATTTCATTTTTTACTCCTTTGCAGTGCCACAGGTGGATATTCTAGAGTATTTATGCACGTACAAAACTGCTGCTGGCCAATAAAGTATACAAGCAGTGAGCAGGAGATGTTACCCTGGCTGTATTCCAGCAGGATAATCTCAAGAATACTATGCTACTAAAGGCTGTGATTATCTAGGTACTTCCAGGTAGCTGCAGTGATTTTGACCTATTGTCTTCTGAATTAGTTTTGTTTGCTGAAGCAAATCTTTCTACATAGACTGAAAATCCCTGTCTCAAAATTGCAGCTGAAAATTGCAAGATAACAGAGGAGTAATCACTACAAAAGAGAAAAACTGTGATAGTTACGTGCTTCCACACATCAGCCTCAGCCCTGTAATCTGCCAGTGGCATATAGGTCAATGCAGAATGTGTGGAGATAGACTGAACTTGACTTCTGGCTTATTCATCTTGGATGCTGTTCTGAGAGACACACAGATGAAGTGGACATTAGGATTAGGTGAAGGGCCAGTGAAAAGTCCCATCATCTTCTAAAAGAAAATGCACAACTTTGTGGTGACTTCTCTCATGCCTGACAGTTAAACAGTGATTAAAGATATTTTTTCTATACAAATAGAGTTTCTATTTATTATTTAGGTAATAAAAGAACTGCAAATGACCTTCAGTAATGTTCAGTAGTAACCAACACTACTGTAAATGGAGCAGTCTACACTCACGTTTGTTTCAAGCAACCTGTGCAGAGTAGAATATATCCCAAATGAGAGTAGTACAATAACCATTTCAGTAGGCTTTTCTGTATTTTTTGGTTCCTTTGTTTTAAAGAAACCAGGAACTTCCAAGAAAACTACAGTAATTCCAAAAGGATGCTGTTTCCATAGAGTGTGCTATATCCACTAGTTAGGAACCCTATTGTTTTTCTTCTTATGTTCTTTCTCTAGTACTGTGCTTACATGGTAAATAAGGTAAGAATGTAAATAGAAGTTGGAGCAATCAGAGAGGAGAGGGATAGGAGTAGAGGAAATAGCCTCAAGTTCTACCAGGGGAAATTCAGGTTGGATGTTAGGAAAAATTTCTGCACTGAAAGAGTGGTCATGTAGTAGAAAGGGCTGCCCAGGGTGGTGGTGGAGTCACCATCCTTGGAAGCATTCAAGAAACATTTAAATATTGTACTAAGGAACATAGTTTAGAGGGAAATGTTGGTGGTAGGTGGATGATTTAAATGGATGGTCTTGGAGGTCTTTTCCAACCTTAGTGATCCTGATTCTATGATTCAATGTGGTGGTTAAAAAGTTTATATCTTCTCAGTCTACTTCCCTTTTTCCCTCACACAAATATCTCACACACAGTGGAAAAACATTTTTTTTTTTCTAGAATTATTGATTTCAAAAAAATAATTTGTTAGGGAAGGAAGATGATGTGGTTAGAGGTTATTCTCATGTTTAAACCATAGATACTTCTTTCTCTGTTGCTCTAGTCTTCCATTTTTAAAAAAGGAGTTTTAATGATTCCTTCTTGAGCATACCAATCTCACCATCAAATCTGACATTATCTTGTTTTGTATAAAACAGTTTTCAGTCATCATAGTTATTTTCCTTTGATTTGAAATAACTAGTGTCAGTGTCAAGTGATTAGTGCCATAGAAAAGATTGGAAGGAAGGAAACATTATGAGTGCTTGAGTATAAGAAAAGGAAAGGCATAATGAATGATAAATCAGGAATTCTAATTTGCTGATGTTAAAACTCAAGAACTAAGTGGGAAAAAATAGGAAATATATAAATGATAATTATTTACCATGTACTTAGTTTTGTGGAAATTCTGGCATTTAGGGCAAAAGTCTAGAGAATATATATAAAGAAATGATTGGCATATTCAAGTATACAGCCAGGTAGTGGCAATTAAAAAAAATTTCCATTTCCATTTTCTATTTAGAGGAAAAGATAAAACTGCTCATGAATCACAAGACTGTCCTTTACTGTTCATCACTGCAGTATGTGCTCCCTAGTCACCTTGGCTTCAGCACTACAGTAAGGTCTTTGGCTTTGGACACTCTCTCTCTCTCACTGTATTTGATTTATTACCTTTGATTCCAATTATATTGTATTATATTGTGTTATCTTGCACTCTGCTATTAGATGTAGTAGATTAATTTCTCCCTTTGCTTGTTGCCGGTGTTTTTGTTTTTAGGACCATCTCCCTACATATTCCCTCCTCCTCTTTCCCTCTGCTGGGCATGGGCTAGTGGATCTCTCTGTCCCTTTAGTCACGGAACAGAGCTGAGCCTGCCCAAAACCACTGACGGTGTTGTTTCTTTCTTTCTTTCTTTTTTTTTTTTTTTGTTACTGGCTAAATATTGAAGTTATATATTTAGAGTTAAGCTAGAGTATACATGAGACTGGGAAGTAAAGTGTCTTGGAAAAAAGGTTTTTTTACTTACGATTTTGCTGAAAATGTTTCCAATTTAAATAATCTTGAGACATTCATTTTCTTCTTTTTCACTACTAGGACTTATTCCACCTATAACATCCCTGTTTTGACATACCAAAATTGTATGTTAAAACCACCTCAAATGACTGCCTTGCTAAGCAGGAGTCCTAAAGAATTTATCAATGTTGGCTTCATTTCATACAAGTCTAGATATGCACTGGTTAAATACAACCCTAAACCTAATCAGAGCCCAAAATGCTTTGTGCTTCCAAACTACTTTTCTTCCATCCCAGTGGCTTGATAGGATCAGTGCTGTGATGATGGCAACAAGACAGAGCATTTCCATTTAACTGAAGAGAATACTGAGCTGAAAGATCGTCAACTATTCATTTCATATCATGGTCAATGTGTAAACTTTAACTTTTTCTTTGTTTTTTAAATTCTTCTCCATCAAGACAGTTCTGTGTTTGGAAGAATGTCAGGCTACTACCCCAGTATCCAGAATGTACCTACAGGCCAGTAGCCAGATCAAGTCAGGTATTTATTTTAAAGGCTTAGGCTGAACCGACATCTCCCGTAGAGTAACTCACTGTATTGTTATGTAGTGACCTAAGAGTTTACTATTGGTTTATTTCCTTGATTTCTCCCTAAACTGTGTGTTAATTTCAGCATTATGGTTTGGTATGAAACAATGCTCTGCAGAAAATTCAGGAGTCATTGCAACCACTGGTGGTCACTCCTGTGAACACTGGTGGAGTGGAATACAGGCTTTATATCTCGTGTCTCATTGGAGCGAATGTCAGTTTAGACTGTTTTGTTAATCACTTTGGGCATAAAATTGGTACTTCTTTTGGAAATAAATTAATATGATGATTAAGAAATTGTGGGCTAAGTATTACATAGAGCAAAAATGAACCAGGTGTTTAAGAGCAATTACCGTAACGTAAACACTTCAAAAAATAATTAAATGCAAGGAAATCTAAGCAAGTATGGTAAATCTTTATCACTTTTTTTCAAGAACTAAAGATCATTTCATACATTTCCTCCTGCACAGACTGAATTACTTAGCTTTAGCCTGCTAAAAGGAGGACTACAGTCTTACATTTTTTTTCAGAAAGTAAAATTTTTCCAATGTCTGATCTGTCTGTTTGGTCTCTATCTCATGAGTTGACTATGTTTTTTCCTGATCTAGATGCTGAGAAGACACTCAACTCTAGAAGAACTCCAGTTCCAAATTCCACAAACTTAGATGTATCTTATTCCGGTATATGCTTACCTGAAACACTAAAAACACTAAGGCCTTCCCCTTGTTTTTTGATTGTTTGTTTCTTTTTGGCACACCTTAATTGTACAGTTTTTCCAGTTGGTGAATAAAGTAGGGAAAAATGTTTACAAACTTCTACTCAGAAGGGGTGAATTTCATTTCCTGTACTCTGTTCAGTGGTAGCTGACTGTGCAAGCAATGATTATATGAAGCTGACATCTCAACATGCAGTAATGCTTCACACTGTCATTTTATAATGCAGAAAATCTAGAAGGGTTTAATGTGGATCAGTATTATTGCTTCCTATTTCAATTTTTGGATAGTGATTTTAAATTTTTTATGCTAGGGAAATTTGACCTACCTTAGTAAAAGTTTTGGTTTCCTTGGAGATCAAGATTTTTTTCTTTCCTTCTCTTCCTTTAGTTATTTCATCAATGAAAGAGGAGAGGTTTCATTTGCACTTAGAAGTATAAAATTTATTTATTTATTTTATACTCAGAAGTATAAAACAAATATTGAGAAGAAGAAAAATTTAGAATAATATTTGCAGCCTTAGAGGAGAAAATAGATTACATATCCATTAAATTTGAAAGAGAAAATTCCCAGAAATGATTGCCTCCTAAACTTTCGTGAGTTGTGATGCACAATCTTAGCATGAATAACAACTTAATGTAAATGCCATAGCATAGGTAATATACATTTATCATTTTTAATGTTAAATTGATTTTGTGCCTTCTTTTAAATTGTGGAATTTTATTTACTTGGTAGTCTACTGTGTAACATTCTCCAACCTCAACTGCTGTGTTCACTCTACAAAAATCATTTTGGTCAAATTGAATAAAATGAAAGTATTTATACACATTTTTAATCACATTTCTATTCCTTAGTTTTGTACATGTATATAAGGAAGATCCACACGTATATTAACATATTTTTTCTCACAGAACATTGAAGAGATTCTGGGCAGAATAGGCAGTTTCAGAGTAGTCTGCCACTTTCATATTATAAACACATGTAATTATTCTATCACAGAAAAAAGAATAATAATAAAATTTATGTGAGCAAAATAAGTACACTTAGAGCAGACGAAACAAAACAAAACAAAACAAAAAAACAGACAAAATCTCTGTGACACTAATTGCCAGAACACAGTAAGAGCTTTCAAATAAGTCCTCAAATAATAAATTGATATGGGAGAGAATAATGACACCCAGGTGTTAAACCTTAACCTGAGAGTACTGCTGCATGCTTAATGACATAATTGCCTCCATTACCATATTCTAGTCTAGCATGGGGTTTTGAGTTATAGAAACTGGATTGAAATGAAAGACAAAACATGTTCAAATTAGAGGTGAGATTTGAAGCAGGAATATATAATGAAGTCCAGGTAACTAAATTGCTACTTGAGTTTTGAAAGAAGGCTTAGACATTATGTTAAAAATTGTATTTAAATACTATTCACAGTCTGACACGGTCCCACAAAAGCAAGGGTTAAGAAAATTCACACTGGGAACTAGAAGAGCCTTAGTGAAAAGGCTCTCCAAAATTCAGTAATTTTGTCTTATTTTCCTATGTACATCCCTGTTCCTTGTAGGTACTTCTTTCCATGTAATAGACTACACTATAGAAGGTTCCTTCAGTGAAGGAGTTTATTTCCTCTGTCCTTGCTGTTTTGAGCACAGTTTTGTCCATTTCTCTAACAAGTATGAGCCAACATAGAACATGAATGCAGCATTTTCATGTATATTTTGTATTTATTTTTTGCAGTGTGCTCAGTGTAACAAAACATGGGAAGGATTGATTTTGCAGAGTAGTTTTCGTCATATAAAGTCAGTGTTGCAGGTATTACCTTACCAGTTGCTATTGTAAACTGTAATGCGCCCACAGAATAGAACTGCATAATTATTTATGTTAATGATGATGTTGAGTTAATAATTTACTTATTTTGCCACCTTCAGAAAAGACTGTGATCAGGAAAAGCCGAAACAGGGAATAATGTTATCAGCTTTATCACCCCATAGCTACAGTGATGTTGAGGTAATTTCTATGGAGAAAAAGTAAATCTGCAGTAAGCAGAGCTGATTCTGAATTTCTAGGTGTTAGCAACATCATTTACTGGAATCAAGCCTCTAAAAGAAGTATATGCAAATTTTGACAGACAAGAAGTTGTTAGTTGCACTTCAGAAGCATTTTGATCTAAGTTACAATGACGTTCATAATCTTTTGGAGAGTTGAAGCTATAGAAATAATGCAAACTCCTCGCCCCCAAAGATACCTTTTTAATCTGCTGAAGGTATCTGTTGCAGATTACTGAAAAACAGATAATTACTGTCAGAATTGTACCTGCATTGCAGAAATTTCTGGTGGTACTAGACACAGCGTAAGCGCATGACAAACAGGTGATCCTTGTCTTCAGAACCTAATATAAATTAGGAGATGACGGAGAGAACCTCCTTGTCATTTGGCAACAGAAAATATTTAGCTGTTCTTGATACTAATACACTCCTCTCACTCTCACAGAGATTTCCCATTGGGCTTTAGGGATTGGAATCTAGATTCTCTGGGCAAAAGATGTGGGAGAGCTATAGCCATAGGACTCACCTCACTCCAGTAAGAAATCAAACACACTCCTTCTTGCCCCTATCTGTTTAGGACTACCATGGCTGCAAATTCTGCCATAGATATTGTTTGGGAAATGTCATATGTTTTAAGATACAACTACTCTAATTAGGTTTTAGGAAGTATTGCATGCCACTTGGACTTTCTCTTAAAGAGAAGATGGTACTAAGGACACTGAATGATAGTTCACTGGATTCTGAAGGAAATGGAAGTTACATGCTAAAAAATCACAGAATCATAGAGGTTGGTAAGGACATCTGGAGATGACTGAGTCCAGCCCACTGCTATAAGAGGATCCCTAGATTGTGTTGCACAGGAAAGAGTCCAGGCAGATTTTTAATTTCTCCAGAGAAGGAGAATACACAACCTCTTAGGGTAGATTGTTCTGCTGTTTTCACCCTTGCAGTAAAGTTCTTTCTCGTGTTTGTATGGAACTTTCTGTTTCAGTTTTTGCCTGCTGCCCCCTGTCCTACTGCTGCACACCACTGAAAAGAGCCTCCACTGGGCTCCAGCACTTTAAATATTTATAAACAGTGATGAGATACCCTCTCAGTCTTCTCTTCTATAGAGATTCTCTGACATCTCTCAGCTTACTCGTCTTCTTTGGTAGCAGGGCTCTGAACCTTCCCTTTTGTTATCTTAATACTTTGCTGTCATGCCAAGAGGTGAAGGTGCTGAGAAAAAGATGTTGTTAGCTGTGTAAAGATCAGAGGAGATAAAAGAATATATATGCACAAGTACTTCTCTGCAGACTGCATGCTTTTGTCCTCTTTAGCTGCAGGCCTGTTCATCCATTATTAGGTGAGGACTGCTCCAAGAAGGCAAGCAGAGCAGGTGAATCTTTTCTTTAGGAATCAGCTGGACCCCTTGAAACAATATAATAATTTTAGATTCAGTCTTACGAACAAGATGGAAAATTATTCTTTATAGTTAAAGTAAAAATGTGTTTGTATTGACAGATGTTATGCTCAAAAAGTATCAACTGGTATTTATAATGGGTGGGTAAAAATACTAGAAATTAGGAAACATTTACAATAAGCAAAAAAGAATTCTCAATTGGGATTTCCATTGAGAGCCATGAAAACCCATTTTGTTAAGAGATTTAGGCCTTCAGTAAATACTAGACAGTGAAGTAATCCTGTATCAGCAATGCAGGAGAAAATCTCTTGACAGCTGCAAAAATTCTGGATCTCTTCTTGGTCTGCATATGGTGACCTGTTCGCATTCAGTGTCCAGGAAGTTGAAAAGGACAGGTACACTACAAAGAAGAACATAATGGTTCATGTGTATGCATATGTACATAGAAAGATAATACACATTATGACCTGTGACAGCAGTATTAGCTGATTCTCTGTCTGTTATGGATTGCAAAGTGTAAGTAGTGAAATATCAGGAAAAGTTGATAAACAATTGCAGGTTTTTCTGTGTGTATTGTGTGTATTTATTGACACCCAACTGACCAGTGGTAGGCACTGAGGTGAGAATCTGATTTTCCAGTATCTAAGAGAAAGCAAAAACCCAATTAAGAGCTCCTATTATGCTGAGAAGAAAAAAAAAAAGGAAAGTGGCAAAAGTTATGCTCATAGTTGGTAATGTATCATCTACTTATTCGAAATGGTTAACTTGGATCAGCAAGAGTTACACCTGTATTCTAGAAGACCAATCTTGTCTTAAATTATTAAAAGTAACATGAACGTATTTCATTCCAAAACATGATATATGAAGTCTGTATACCTACTGAGCTTCTCTATCCACATAATGAGAAAAAAAATTGAATAAAATTGATGAGAGCTCTGTGCCAAGGTAATGACCCTGATGACTTCTGCTGTAACTTCAGTATTTTTAAGACTTTCAATATTAGAACATCATATTTTTCTGAAAAATTACTGCTATTTTCATTTCCTGTGAGACAAATTTGCATATGCTTTTCTCTGGCCTCGCAAATGCTTTTGAAGGACAAAACTCTTATTTGTTTAGTTGCTTTTTTTTTTTTTCTCCTAAAGGTTAGCCTTTATATGCCCTGCTTGCCTTTGGAGAAAATGGGTTTATTTTGTGAATATGCAAAATATTTTCATTTGAGAGGTGATTATTAGAGAGAAAAAGAGGCAGAGTAGTTTGGCAAGTGAATAATCAGGAAAAGTTTGTAAAGTCTTGTTAAACTTTGTCAATTTTCCTGATCCCTTGAAGCATGTGCTGTGATTTCCATATATCTTAGATTCAGAAGACACTGATCAAAGGTAAAGAAAGCTTACAAAACAGGAGAGAAAAACATATGCAGATAAGAATTGTCCAAGTGTTGTGACATGAGACAGAGTTGGAATTCCCATGTCTCTGGGCAGTTCTTACACATCAGCCACAGCATGATGTCTGAATGTCTTCTGCCCACAGTGTTGATTTGATTTCACATCTAATTCTAAGCTAGTGTATTTTATAACATGATGGATCACTTACATATAAACTGTGATGGAACTGCTAGACAATCACATCTCCATGTCTACTGTAATAATATCCTCGCCTAGACTCAAGGAGACAGCATTCTGAACCAAAAAAAAACATTTTAAAGTGCTTACCTTTTGTCCATCAGAAAGGATGTAAATTCAGGGAAGGGCTTGATGGGGGAAAAAAAAAAAAAAAAAAAAAAGCACAACTGTGATGGAATTAGGAAACACAGCTGTTATTAATTAGTGTTAGTGGCCTCCCTTTATGCTGTATTAGATCAGGCTGGGAAGTATGCAGAAATATTTTAAAAACTGATAGTGGTTATTCAATCATCCAGCGATATTTTTCAAGCATTTGATTCTCTGGTGTGGAAATACACAAAACAGGGGAAATAAAAGCATACATACAAAGCAAACCAATTAAAGTGAGCTTATAAAATACTTTTACAAGAACAAGCCTTTGAACTATGGCAGATGAGTGTTGCCTGCAAGCATCAGGAAGTGAGGCTGCAACTCCATTTCCAACATCCTCCTCTTGCCTCTGACTTAAAAACTGATATGGCATATGTCAGCAATATGATTTCACCAACCTTCTTATACCTGCAGACAGGAAAACATTCTAAACTTGTAGTTAATTACCCCTTCAAATAAAATAATAAAATGTATAAAAGGTACAGGAGACCCTTGTGGAATCCATGAATTATGAATCATAATGTGAAATGACTCATTCCCCAAGGATAAATGACTTGGCAGGGTAGGGTTGGTATTTTACTGAAGGCCTTATTTCCCCCCAGTAAGAAGGGGTCTATTAACTTCAAACACATGGAGCCACATGAATTAAATTAGGTCACTTCTCATGTTACGGTTTCAGATTTCATAAAGTACAGCTTGTGATTATGCCGTGTTTCACATCTAAAGCCCTGGTTGATGACTTCTCAGTATCATGCTTCTCATATCATGACTATCTTCAATATCATACTGTTGATGATATTTACTATAACTTGACCATAACAGTTTCAAAGCTGGTGTTAATAATACATAAGCCAGTTTTGTAGGTCTGATGGTAATTTACTTCCCAATAAACACATACTTGTGGTGTGATTGTGGGTGGCTTAACTGTGTAAGTTCCTTGTTGTGAGCAGCCTTCAGGAAGAAAAAAGCAAAAGTATGATCCAGGCTTAATTACAGGTAGTGATAATGGCTCACTGAAATCAGCCATTTAGAAGGGATGTCTCTGGAAAAGATTTAAACGCAAATAACAACCGATTGCTAAAGAACAAAACATGAGCGCAGTAGCTGGTTTAAAATCCTCTTTGTCCTCCATAAATTTTATTTCACTTTCTTTTTTAGAGTCATGGATGCAGAGGGTGTGTATGTCACAAAAAGTTTCTTAATCAGAATAGTTTCTTGGTGATTATTTGTTAAGCAACCTGTTGGAACACAAATTATAGACCAGCAAATCAATAGCTAAACACAATAAACTTCTGGTTTTTATCTTAGTTTGTTATGATTCCCAGAATTAGGCTCTATTGAAAACAGAGAGAGAAAAGTATCCATTCATCCTGCCTTTCTTCACTTAATTCATTTTGTTTGCAGATATAACATGAGTGTTATATATTTGAAATGTTTAGCTGCAATACCAAAGAAAGCATGCATTCATTTTAATCTTTTAACATAATCACATACTTCAGGAAACTTTCATGAAGAGAAAATGTCATGGTTTTATGATTTTTTTGGGACTGGTATTCCACATCATAACATCATGTATTGCATTAAGAGTTAAAGAGCTAATACTCCAGCTCCATAGATCATTGATAATTCCAGGTATACCTGCCTCAGAAGAGAAGAAGAACTACATTCCCCAGAGGACTTTGCGATGCTTTGTATTTTTACGTGTTTTCCGCTCAGAGGGAACCGATAAAAACTCTCAGCGGTCACGGGACACTCTCTTTCCTTTGGGATCGACTCAGTAGTGGGTGCTCGCTGCCGTATCGCCTTCAGCGTTAGCGTAAGGCCTTCGGTTTATCGGACACTCTCTCTCTTGCTCATTTTATTTGATTTATTAGCCTCAATTCCAATTATATTGTATTATATTCTGTTATTTTGCTTTCTGATATCTTATTTAGTAAATTAGCTTTCCTCCTCAGATCGTTGCTGCTGTTTTGTTTCTAGGCCCATCTCCCTTTTCCCTTTTCACTTTTCCCTTCCCCTTTCCTGGGGCGTGGGTCCGTGGGTCCCCCGCACCAATTGTCACGGAACCGGGCCGATCCAGCCCGGTAAACCGTTGACAGAAAAGTAAAGAGGAGGGCAAGGGAGAGGAGGGGAGAGGAGGGTAGCAGAGAGTGAAAACAAAGCTTGTATCATCCACTCTGTGGGTGACTCGGTGGAGTCACCATCCCCGAAAGTGCTGAAGAAAATGTTTAGATGTTGAACTGAGGGACATGGTTTAGTGGGAAATGTTGGTGATAGGTAGATGGTTGAACTGGATGATCTTAGAGGTCTTTTCCAACCTTGGTGATTCTACGGTTCTGTGAATCTATTCTTCAAGTCTACAAACTCAACTAGGACACAATTGCTACATCCCAGACTGTCAGCAATGTTAACTTTTTGATGAGCTCCTCTGCACTGTTTAGCACCTGGCCCAGTACTGCTTCAACTCTGGTTGGTTTGTTTTATACCTGGATAAAGAATTAGCCCTCAGTGCACTCCAGGACACTTCAGGATTGCTTGCAGCCAGCCATGTTGTTCTCCAAGCTGTTATCTGGGTGACTGTAATTTTCTATCATGAGGAGAGACTTTGAGTGCTATGCTTCTTGAAGCTGAAGTTAAAACAACATTATTAAAACGCAAAATGTGGAACGTAAACAGGATTGCTTGTGACCCAAACCTTTTCTAAGAAAATTATATAGATACATGTAGAACCCATTATATAGATATAATATTATATGTAATATGTATAATAATATATATTATATAGAGATATTATCTATTATATAGATATATGTAGAACCTTTCTACATATCCTAGGGTTCTAAATGAAAGATTTTCCTTTTTCAATTTTATACAGTCTTGAAGTGGTACAGAAATCATTGTCTAATATTGCATTTTTAATCCACTTGACACTATTGCTATTACATTCTACATTTTTCTACAGCAGAGAGAAACATGGAACATGAAGAGGCACGGAAATAATTTTCCATAAGAATTATGATCCTTTTGCAATTGTAAAAGTGCCATGTCAAGGGAAATAAAGGTTCTTTACTATATCTATGGAAAGAAAATATATTGAATGGAATCTTGAATGAGAGATTTTGAAGATATCCAGGTTATTAGATCAGAGAAAGTATTTGGAAAATATGTTGTCTTTCACACACACAAAATGGGGATTTTTTTATTAGGCATTCCAAACTACAAAGAAGTAAATATGCAAATCTAAAGATAACATTCTGGTTGTGCTACCCTATGAGTCTGTACATAAGAGTTCAGGGAACATAAGATTATTTTACTGTTGGTGTGAAATAAAAGCCTTTCATTGTAATAATGTTGAAACGACATGGTTGTTCTATTGGATATAATAAATGTGTAGCAAATTGCATTATTATGCCATCACATTTTCCATGAAGCATTTTTTCACAAATGTTACTTAGAAACTGGACTACAGGGAAAACTAACTCAGTACAAATGGGGCCCATTCCAGCTCCTGCTGAACTCACTGTAAAAAGTTCCATCAGCTTCAACGAGTCTCATAGAAAACAAATGAACTGTGTTTTTATTTACAGCTAGGACTTACATAGTTCAGAGACACAAGAAACCTGTAAATGTCAATAAATGAGTTCAATGGCAAGGGCTACAAACTAGAGTAGAAAGCAAACAAGCAAGCAAGCAGAAAACAGGGAGAGCTCCATATTGGGCAGATGAGCAAATCACCAAAATCCTAAAGGGAAAAACCTGCACATTAAAATCTAAACTCATGGCACAGAGCCTTGTTACTCTTCTACCTGTAACTGCTGCCCAGTAGTGTTTCATTCTTGCACACCTTTTCTCTTATGGGGATGTGAGTGATCTGATATTGATCTAGAAATAATAATTCTAGCTTAATATTATGAATAAATACATGAGTGTATATGTAGCTGATGGTAAAAAACTCAGTTACACCAAGCACTGGAATGAAAGACTGAAAGCAGATGTTACTTGTCACGCAGCTGGGGAAATTCCAATGGATTGCAGTATTGATAAACTTCTGGTTTTACTAGCATCCAACTGTTCTAGTGCTGAGATCTCTGATATAACTGAAGTAACAGAGTAATACCCTGCTTGAATTTGAGTTCAGATGTCTTCTGATCTCACAGCTCTAAGAGAATGTTCTTGAGACCAAAATGTACCCTTGATGTCCTGAGCCCTACAGGATTCTCCAGGCAGCATGCAGGCTACACTCACGAGTAAAAGCCATCTGTTTGCAGGATGCCAGTTCTGTGATGAAAGTTTGTAGAGGAAGGAGGAATTCACCCTGCATCTTGTAAAATATTATTTCAACTGTGCTCTGGGAAAGGAGCAGCCTATGGAATCAGATGTAGTTGCAAGAATCATAGAATCATTAAGGTCAGAAAAGATCATCTAAGACCTCGAAGATCATCCAGTCCAACCATCTTTCTATCACCAACATTTCCCATGAAACCACATTCTTTAGTTTAACATCTAAACATTTCTTAAATATCTAAACAACATGAAGGGTTGATGATTCCACAACCTCCCTGGTCAGCCTGTTCCACTGCCTGACTACTCTCTCAGATAAGTATTTCTAACATCCAACCTGAATCTCCCCTGGGACAACTTGAGGCCATTCCCTCTTGTCCTATCTCTAGTTATTCGGAAGATCAACACTTCTTCCCAACTTGATGTGATCAAACACACTTGCTGAGAATACACTAATGCTCTCATCCAGGTCATCAATAAAGATATTTATAAATATCTGAGGTGTAGGGGACAAAGTGGCGAGGCCAGACTCTTTTCAGAAGTGTGTGGAGACAGGACAAGGGGGAACAGACAGAAACTGCAGCACAGGAGGTTCCACATGAACGCGTGCAAGAACTTCTTTATGGTGAGGGTGACAGAGCACTGGCACAGGCTGCCCAGGGGGGCTGTGGAATCTCCTTCTCTGGGGATATTCAAGACCCACCTGGATGCCTAGCTGTGTGTTGGACTCGATGACCTCTTGAGATCCCTTCTAGCCACTATGATTCTATGATTCTATGATTCTATATTGAACAAGACAGGCCCCAGTACCAACCTCTGGGGAACACTACACATGACAATTCACCACCTGGATTTAACTCCATTTGCCACAACTCTCTGGGCCTGGCCATGCAGTAACTTTTTTACCCAGTGAAGTGTACTTGTCCAGTCCAAATGCTTCCAGCTTCTCCGTGAGAATACTGAGGGAGATGGTATCAAAGGCTTTCCTGAAGTCCAGGCAGACTATGTCAACAGTCTTTCCCTTATCCACTATTGCTGCTTCCCTCATTGCATTTGGGAACTGGAAAACAAAATTATTTTATAATTATTATATTTTTTAACATCATAGAATCATGGTTTGGGTTGGAAGAAACCTTTAAGATTAACTAGTTCCAACCCTCCTTAAAGCAACCAGGTTGCTTTAAGTTCCTCATCGAGCCTAGCTTTGAATGCTTTCAGGGAGAGGGCATTCACAACCTCTCAGGGCAACCTGTTCCAGAGTTTCACCACCCTCACAGTACATAATTTGTTCCTAATATCTAGTCAGAATCCACCCTCTTAGTTTTAAACCATTTCCCATTGTCATGTTGTACATGCCCTTAAAACAAGTCCCTTCCCAGCACTCCCGTAGGCCTCCTTCAGGTACTGGAAGGCCACTATAAGGTCTCCTTGGAGACTTCTCTTCACCAGGTTGAAGAGCTCAACTCTACCAGCTTGACCTCATGGGGAGGAGCTCCAGCCAGCTGATTATCTTCGTGGCTTTCCTCTGGACCTGCTCTAACAACTCCATGTTTTCCTTGTGTTGGGGGCTCCAGAACTAGAAGCAGTGCTCCGGATGGAGTCTCACAAGAGCAGAGGGGCAGAATCAACCCTCTCAACTTGCTGGTCACATTTCTCTTGGTGCAACCTGGGACATGGTTGGCCTTCTGGGCTGCAAGCACACACTGCTGGTTCATACTGAATTTTCATAAACAGACACCCCCATATCCTTCTTTTCAGGGTTGGTCTCAAGCCATTCTCCGCCCAACCTGTATCTGTGCTTGAGATTGCCCTGACCAGCTGCAGGAGATTGCACTTGGTCTTGTTGAACTTCATGAGGTTGGCAATGGCCCAATTCTGAAGCCTGTCCAGGTCCCTCTGGATAGCACTTCTTTCCTTTAGTGTGTCCTCTCCTCTTGGTGTCATGTATTATATTTCTCTGTTGGAATCACTTGTGTTTTTTTTTTTTGTTTTTTTTTTTTTTTTTCTGAGTGTTTGGTTTTTCCTGTGGACACAGGTCTTCAGTTTGGGCCAGCTCATTTATGTACTTTAGTTTTTCTGTAATGAATATGAATCTACTTCAACAAAGAGATAAAAAGCTAAGAAAAAATCAAGAGAAATCTTACTACATACATCTCTCTAGAGATGGAAAGAAAGTTGACAAGAAATATGATATAAGAAACTAAACTGATCATTATCAAAACAACTGAGATAACAGATAATACTGCAGAGTAGTGTATTTTTTAAATAAATGACATTGCATGGGGCATACAATTGTAATCTCATGGGGATGTCAAACAGAGAGAGCACCTGACAGAATGACAGCAAAGGATTCAGTATGTCATAATGCAAATTTCTCTTTCCTGTAATGCATGCAGCAAATAGCCATCAGATATGTAGCTGTCTCCTGTGACTAGAGAAGATCAAGAAAAAAAAAAGTCACAATGCTTTTAATTTATTTGAAATGGAATCTTTTAAAAGTGAATGGTTGGTTTACTTTTGCCATTCTCAAGACTCTGGTTGGTAAGTAAAGAGACTGCATTGCTTGTCTTTATTCTCTGCTTTGACGGAGAAAGCCAGTACATATGCACCTGAAATCAGGAGCTTTATACTTTGATTCCATAGGCTTATTACTATTTAGAAAGGAGAAAAACTGAAAATGTGGCAGAAATTTTACAATACTTATGATTTTGTTACAAAAAATGTGTTTTCAAAGGTATAGCTACATTTAGATAGATCAGACATCTATTTTCAGAGAGCAGTAACAAAACACAGACTATTTTCACCTACTCTTATTTCAAATACTGCTGATGAGTAATGCCACTGTGTCACAAACTACTCAAAGTAGCTTTCCTGCTTACAAGGGGAAAAAAAACTAAACATATACAAAAAACTCAAGAGAAACAGCTGAAACCCAAGTCTTCCTGTCTCCAGTATGTATGCCACAGCCTTTTTGCTATTCAGGTGACTTCTTGGGTGCTAGTATAGACTAGGAAACTCTGGAGACCCTTTGCATAGGATGGAATAACTTCAACTAACAGATTGAAAGACCACCACTGAGACAGTCCATGGCTTTCTGTATGGTAGAAGGTATAGGTTTGGCTCCGGAGGCTCAAAGGTAATTGCATGCTTCAGAACCTCTGACATAATTGTGACGGATCCAAGAAATAGACCTTCTACCCACCCATGCATTTTAGAAGAAAATGTGAGCTACTGTTTTATATTTTTGTTGTTGTTGTTTTCTATGTTCCTTTTCTGTCTGTCTGTTTGTTTGTTTGTTTTTGGCAAACATTAAGAGGCTTTACCATGTAGGTCTGTCTTGAACAGACCTAAATGTAAAATAGGAATATTGCTATTGCTTTCTCTTATCCTTGGTTTCTATGATTGATTGACTTGTACATTTACATAGGTTTGGGGGATCAGACACAGTAGTGCTGATGACAGCTGCCATTGATGATGTGGTAATACCACTTCTTCTGCATGCCATTGTAAAAACAATGTATAAATACTATTTATAATTTTGTTATCTGTACATCTCAGAGTATTTTACACAATAAAGTATCATATCTCCATTTCACAGGTGAGCAAACCATGAGTCAGAAAACACACAGCTCATGAGTTTGTATGGTAGATCACATCAAACAAAATGACATGTATAAAATATAGTAATTTTGTCAGTTTCTACCTTCTGGAGTATAGGAAAATCAGTTGAACGGAAAATCTAGTAATGCTTCTAATTCACATGATTACTAGATATGTGTTAAAGGTAACAAATCTTTTTGAGAGATATGATACTTGTAGATATCAACTAATAAGTCTGTCTGAATAATTAACTTGAATTATAACATTTTATTATATGGATTGTTTTGGGAACAAAATTTACTAAATTTATTTCAATTAATTTATTACTCAAGAACACATTAATTAGGCAACGAGTTGTAAATTATCAAGGTGTTTCATTTTGTTTTCTACTCTAACAGTGACTAAGTGGTGTGAATGAATACTGAATGATGGTAGTGTTACTGGACAAGGGAGAGCAGAGATTTAGGAATTAGATATCTCGCAAAGTCAATTTGACTTTGTCAGCATGAGTCTAACAGCCAAACCAAGGAAAATCAAACCATTATCATTAAGGGAGACCTTGGATCGAATAGCCAAGTAGCACCATATTCTTTCTGCCTCTCAAAAGATTATCACAGCAGTTGCTTAACTACAGTTTGGTTTTGTGGTTGCAGTTGTGCTGCTCTTTGGTAGACGTTGGAGGGGAGTGAGCAGTTTGAACAAGTTCTGGCCACTTCAGCGTTATGTAACTTCCTCTCTGACATGTGGACAATATTGCACTGAGTTTAATAAAGGGGCCCTTATGAATAAATATTCACTGTCGTAACAGGCAAAAGCTATGCAAATGAATGAGAAAAAGCATGAATGTACAGGGTGTTCTGGTTCATTGATCTCTTTCCAAATGGCTTTAGTCTCAGCCACTGGCAGAGATTTTTGAATATAAACTGTATTCTTCCATTTTCAACTTTCTCACAGTGATCACACAGTGTCCAAAACTTTATCCAGCCATTAGTAAGGAAAACAATATGCAGCTTATCTCACTGAATTCTGCTTTGTAGTTTTACTTACAGTAACAGTGATACCAGTGTTGAAGGAACCATCTGAGATGGCCTATTCAAAGCATGTTTGCACTCATCATAAATCTGTTTGGCTGAAATTTTCTTTCAAAAGCGTTAAATGTCTTTTTGTTCAGGCTTAGTGTAGTTGTACCCACTTTAAACATCCAGTACAAATACTCCATTTGAAACCTGTTGGAATAGAGAAATATGTAACTACGTGTAGCATTTACCAAATTCCAGCTTGAATGAACAACTCTCACTTGTTGAAACTCTGATACAGCTGCAAATATCCTCTTTGAGCACAGACGTAATGCTACATAAAGTAATAATAATAATAATAATAATAATAAAATGTCATTGCACAAGCTGTAAGTATCAGGAACATTTTGTATACTTTTGCTAGTGCACACCTTAAGAGGAGAGCACCTCATCTGTAAAAGTGAGTTATCTCATTGAAATAATACTTCAGAAATGTCCCTTGTAAGCACTCACTAAGCATTCTGTGGGAACAGAGGCTAGAGGAGCATGTGGAAAGAATAAGGAGCCAAATCCATACAAAGATGCTCTGCATGTTGCAACTCACTAGTGTCACTGGTCAGGATGTCTACAAGGATTGTTATCTGTGTTGAAAATCCAATTTTCTCCATTCCATTGCATGGACCTAGTCATCTTCAAGCTGTATAGTCCTCTGTGTGATTTTTTTGAACAGTATCTCCACAGAGCAGCATGCCCTATGTAATGCTATTAATTGTGTAAATATGAGATCTCGGGAAAGGAAGAAGCCTGATTCTGTTGCCATGAAATCAGTAGATACATTGACAAGATAGAACTTTTATGTTTCTAATTTAGAGATCAGGTAGTCTCAACAGTTCTACTTCCATCTTGTTTCATCTAAGCTACAGTTTCTCATTAGTGTTTGCTTCTTTTGTCTCAGACAACCTAATTGTGCCATTCTTCTATCACTCTAGTATAGTAAAATAAATACTAGACTAGTAGTGCTAGTTCCAATCCCAGGGGGTTGATCACATTAAATGACAGATAAAGCTCTTGCCATTTAAAGGTTCCCACACATAATAATATCAGAAAGTTTTCTCCACACTTTGACTAATTTTACAAGTAGTTCCTTTGCCTTCCTAGTATGTTGTGAAGAATTCATTTACAGTGCAGATGCGACCTCTTTGAGTGACTGAGAAACAAGTGTGAATGCTGAGAATACATTGTGATACTTTGACTTCATCCATGAGAAAGTGCGACTAACACAGATGGTATTGAAACTTCAAACCCTACTGGTGCTGATCAGTGCAGTAATGTTAATTTAAAACCAGAATGTTTCACTTTAAATTAAACAAGAAAGTCAAATTAGGACTTTCCTGAACAGCGTTGGAAAATTTTGACTATCCTGGATAAAAGAGCTTGACTAAACTGTCATGCAAATCCTGGTTTGGGGGGCAAAACTTTTAGTAAAAAAGTTGATTTATTCCTTTTAATTAGGTTATTTTCTCTATTTTGAAATGTAATAGCTAGGAAAAATAAAGAATTGTGGGCTGTATGTGTCTAAACATAGTTAAACTTGATTTCAAAAATAACTTCAACTTCATACCTATTTATAAAGGAGATAGATGTTGCAGGTGTTTCTGTAAAATGTATCTGTATACTTTTTGTGTTTTTTGCCAATTCTGTGTATGTTTCATCATTTCAGTAGCATTTGACATATAAATGACACCAACTGAAGTCTGAACTGGCACTACATTTCAATTATGAAGGAGATACAAGGAATAAATTAGACAGTGTTTTCACATCAAGAAATATATTCCAGTGAAGCTTTAACTTGCATAAAAGGACAGGCACTCACAATGTCTTTTCAAGTGTTTTAAAAAATCTGTTGCAAAACACTGTTGAATCTCAACAGATAGTGTAAAGTGTTGAATTATTATTAAGGAAAATAAGTTATTTTTTATGCACCAATATGAATGATATTGTTTCTTGTTGTTGTCATCTTTTAGGGACTTTAAACAGTCAAAAGAATGTGTTCTTCTATGAAAAAAGAACATCATCTTAGAAATAGTTTGAGCATCATCAGCTTATTTTCCAGCACAATAATATGCAGAACAACAAAATTACTTACTCTCATATTCATCTCTTAGGAACATGCCCCCAACTTTGTGCTGAAATCTCTTTAGCTTGGTCTTTGAGAAGCAACAGATTGAGATTCAAGAGTAGCTACAGGAAGAGAACCTAGTTAGACAAGTCACAGTGGTAATACTTAAGAGGAAGATCTGTGTTACCAGAAAATGTTTCAGTCATATCTTTTTCTTGAAGTGGGTACTTTCATCTCAGGCTGATACTCACAAGTTCTCTGAATGTATCTTCTTCTTCTGAAGTTTGATGATAAACCTTCATTTGTTTGTCTTTAAGACCCCATTCAAACTCCACCACCTCATTTAGGACTTCAGCTGTGGAAATGGTTAACCTCATACCTGTGATGTGTGTAATTTTCAACTAAAGAATATTGTAATAGTTGATGGGAACAAGATGCAGAAAAGTCTACTTTTGCTACTTGGAACTGTTCTTAACAGAATTTCAATGCTGTCTCTCAGATGATAATACCCTTTTTTTAGCCCCATCCAAAGTAAAAACAATTACAAATTGAAAATATATATTTTATGTTGAAAGCAAATAGTATTATTATTGTTATTATAATTAATAAAACTAAGAATAATAATATTTCTATGAAGGGCACAAAGTAGTTGTGTTCACCATACAGCAAGAGTTTTGTAAGTGTGGCTTCTGCTATTCAATTTTCAATCATGTTTGATTACTAAATTTAGTCCAAATAATTGCAACTATATTTTAAGATATTGAGGTAATGGAAATCTAAAAACGAAAGGAAAATAAATTTAAAGTGTTTTCCAAATTTTCCATCCTACTTGCTGAGTGTCTTTTGTATATGAGGAAGGAAGGAAATAGAGACGTGATTCTTATGATAATATCCCAAAACCAAAGAATATATGTAAAATTACATTTACTGTAGAAGTCAAAGCAAGATATAAAAAATGTTCCCAGGACTGGAAATAATGTATTATCCTGGGTTCTTCTCAGCATCTCTCTAGGCCCTGGTATTTTAAGTTCTCTGCCTTAGAATACAGCAATATTATGTTGGGTAAGAACATTTGAGAGAATGACAAAAGTCACTTTCAGGATCGAGAAAAGGGAGCAGAGAGTTTCATGCTTGAAGACAGCTTCGATGAAAATCTGGGCTGTGAGTTTGGGGTTGGGAGGGAATGAATGGATGTAGCAAGAGGAGATGGAAAGCTTAATACATAGTTAGAGTACTGTCAACTTTCTGATTTTTCACCAGATGTGCACAAAAGAAGTGTGTTACAGTGACCTTTTGACTCTATTTAAGCAGCAGGCAATAGCATAAAAAGGAACCATTACGTTTTCTTTTTGTTAGACAAGTCAAAAGTTTAAAAAGCTGTTCTTTTAAGAGTCCTTTTTTTCCATCTTCAAAAGATTCCAGTTGTGTGAGAAAAGAAGTGTTTCTGACCATGAGAAACACTATACTTACTATTCCTCCTTATTAAATTTGAAAAATATTGCGCATAAAAACTAAGCACCAATTTCTACTGTCTGTATTTTAAATGTGTAGCCAGCAGTGTTTGAGTTGGGTCACTTTTCAGTCATATGGACATCTCTCTAGAGATAGGTGTGCAACAGAATTCAGAATGTTTGTATATTTTCAGAAGAAAGCACATAACACTTTAGAGGTACCTGAGGAGCTGCTTCCATATGTCTTACGTCTTTTCCAAGAAATGTAGAATATGACTGTGGTATCAGCCTATAAGGGAAAATATAGTCAGTTGATCTGATGATATTTTTAACCTAGACTGTAGGAAGAAGGTTTAGACAAGTAGGGCATTTTTTTTTAACTTTAGTGCTTTAAAATACATAGAATTTACTCTGTAAGGCACCCTGCAGTGCCCTGATATTCATCTTCCAAAACCTTCATATGCACTGGTCCTCTTTTACAGAAAAATTTTCCCTGTAACAACTATACTGCTACTTTCAGAGAACAATCCCTTTGTAGATCAGGTAATCAGTACTGTACACCTCTCAGTTATTACACTTAAAGTTACAAATTAAAGCTACAATTTACTCTTTCTTCATTTAAATTTTCTATAAGCATCCCTGAAGTTATTCCTGAGTGGAACATTTTTAAAAGCATGACATTTGCTATTGGTGTTATTGCACCAAAAGAGGAGAGGGAACTCCTCAAATAGAGGGGACACAGCAAGCAGCAATGCAGCAATAGAGAAGTATGCAGACACAGAAGGAGGTATGTTTGTCAGGTTCAAAGCTAATAAGCATTAAGACATGAAGCTGGAAAAGAAAAGGGGTAGGTTAGAGCTTTTCATTCATGTTATTCTCCTGAGGCAGATCCATTCTATCCGTATTCAAGCCTGGACTCAGCAAAATAATCAAATCCAGGTTCAGCACTTGAACAATGCTGCTGGTTTCTTTGGAAATATATTTTCGCCATCTTGCGGAAGGAAAATTTCAAAATGTAACACTTTCCTGTCTCAGTTTTGATAATATTTCTATGGTAGAAATACTTAACTAGGTATAAAGAAACTCAGCCTGTCATGTTAATCAATGTAGAGAACACCACAAAGAACAGCTTTCTGAACAGCTTGTGGGGCATATAATCAAAAATGAGGTAAACTTAAGTAATCAAATATGGAAATATTTGTTGTATATCTCGTGGTGAAAGACCTTTGAATTAGTCTGGGCAAAAAATGTCTATACACATTTTGAAGAGACTGAGCATTATTTTGGCAGAATTTTTTTTTTACTGGTGAAGCCCTTGGAGCAGGAATAGCAAGATGAAAAAGATTTTGCATATCTCCATGTCTTTGTTACTGAGTCATTTATGCAAATAATCATGAGAAAGGAAAACAGCTGATGTCATGTAATCAGCAGTAAAAAGAAAGATTTACCTGTAAATGGAAGAAATCTTCCTATAATTTATTTCAGTTTTATTTATGTAGCTAGTTTCAGACTGATAGAAAGCAACTTGTAAGTTCATTTCCTACAAGTAAAATAGGACACATTTATCTACTCTGTAATGACACTGGCTGCAAAGGATTGAGTTTACTTTTAACAAAAAAAAGCCACATTTTTTAATGACATTTATCTTATTTCAGAATCTTTGAGTGTGGTCTTATTTGCTGGTATGAACTTCAACAGCAAAATATGGAAGGCAAACATGATGATAATCCCTGCTAAAGCAAAGTAGTCAGTTTAGAAATTCCAATAACCTTTTATGCTTGTGATTTTAATGACTAGGTTACATATTTATGAGAGTTTTGCAGCCTGTTCCCACTAATCTCAGGAAAAAAAAAACACTGTACTTTGAATAGTATGGATCTGATTCCAAGAAGTCTGTAAAACTAGATCTTATCTATAGTAGTACAGAGTTATAATATTTTGGCAGCTTCTGAATCATTCTGAATAGAGGGGCTGTTCTATGGTCTCAGGGGCACACTAGAGCTAAATTCTCAGCTGACATTAACTGATGTAGTTGCATGGAAGCTAGTGAAATTCTCTCAGTTTATAGAAATGAAAGCTTTGGCCCATTGCTTCAAAAATATGCAGGAACAAATTTATACTGTTACATAATAGAGGTTGACTGCCTTTTTAACGTCACCCTCTAAAGTATTGTTTTCTGCAGGAATCATAGAACTTTTTAAATTGATTTTTAAGACTTAAACCTTTAAGATCATCTAGTTCCAACCCCCTCAGACAGGATTACCTCCAACAAGACCTGGTTGCTCAAAGCCCCATCCATCCTGGCCTCGAATGTCTCCATGGATGGGCCATCCAGCACCTCTCTGGGTAACTTATGCCAATGCCTCACCACTCTTTCTATAAAAAAATTCTTATATCTTATCTAAATCTAAACCCCTTTATTTTGAAGCCATTTTCCCTTGTCCAGTCACAACAGACCCTGCAAAATAGCCTGTTCCCTTCCTTCCTTTAAATCCCCTTTAGATGTTGAAAGGCTGCTCTCAGGTCTCCATGTTATAAAACCATGACAGTCTTTTTCTTCTCCAGGCTGTACAGCCCCAGTTCTCTCATCGTGTCCTCAGAGGGAAGGTGTTCCTAGGGTAATTTTTTATTATTTATTTTTTATTATTTATTTTGTATTATATATTATTTTTTATTAATTCTTCACAGTGCAGTGATGGAGCACTGGTACAGGCTGCCCAGAGAGGTGGTGGAGTCTCCTTCTCTGGAGACGTTCCGGACCCGCCTGGATGCCTACCTGTGCAACCTGGGCTAGGGAGCTGCTTTGGCAGGGGGTTGGACTCAATGATCTCTAGAGGTCCCTTCCATCCTCTATAATTCTGTGACTGTGTGATTCTGTGAGTTTACTAGAAAAAAATCCTTACGTTAACAATTCTTTTATTTCGTAAAGCACCAGAAAAGATAAAATTTAAGAGTAATACTTCCCAAACATATTTACCAAAGAGTCAGATACCACATAACCTCAGTAAGGTCAAATATTCAGGAGGGGGTTCAGTACATTTGGCTTCCAAAGCAGCAACATAATTACTTCAAAGCAATTCAAACTCTTCTTACTCATCTTCATGCAACCTAGATATTATTTCCATTCCAGTTCTGGACTCTAAAAAACAGTCATTTGAAAACAGTGATTTCTGCCTGATCTTTAACAAATCTAGGATTTTCTCACCACATGCATTGTGGTGCCTCTTATCTATTAAACAAAACAAAAACAACAACAACAACAACAAAAGAATAGAAAAAAAGAAAAAGAGACTGTCAAGTATAATTTTCTTGAGGCATAACTCCCAAAATATAATTGAATTATAATGTGAATCTTTTAGTTCCATGTGTGACAAGCTGCTCAGATCCCAAGGAGATCAGCCAATGTGTTTCACCTTGCAGTGAAATAAAGTTACATCGATTAAAGATCTTGAAATTCGGCCCAGACATTAAAAAGGCACTGAATCTTTTTAACATCCACTTCCTTAATACGGAAGGTAATACATCTTTAAATAATTTCTAAGTGTGTTATATCTGCCATCATAGTTATTGAGAGCTTTCCTTCAGCAAAATGCTGGCTGCAAGCACCAGATTTCAGCCAGCTGTCACGTATTAAATACTTTAATATTGAGAGAAATTAACTTTTAAATGAATAGCAAAGGAGAAGGAAAAAAAAAAAAAAAAAAAAAGCAGAGCAGGAGATGTCAGTGTATAATTTGTCATTTTCTTATTCAACTCTTTCCATTTGGTTTTGATTTAGCACTAGACCTCGAAACCAGAGAAGCCGTCCTCACACAAAGGCTGTTTCAAATTATATGCAGCAAGTTTTTAAACACATTAGCAACAAGAACAAGCTGTCCTCATGCTAACTGGTCCTGCTTTGTTCTTGATTGTGGAAAATCTCGCTTTAACTGCCCTCTAATTTGTTGCAGATAGCTACTGCACCAGCAGCTGTCTTGGCATAGGATTAAACAGACATGAAAATGCTATTTTCCACACAAATTATTAACAATGCCAGAAGTCACAAAATCACTTTTGGAAAAATTCTTTCTTTTTTTCACCTTTTTTTTAATTTGCATAGGTTGCTCTGAAGTAATGTCCCCTGTTTATTTCCATGGGAACTACAACAGATACAGAGAGTGCAGTTACACTACTGATAGAACAAATTCTCAGCTACAAAGTACTATTTTTTCAACCAATTCACCAGCAGTAGCTATACATTTTCACCAGTGATGAACAAGAGCCTGCATGCTGTGTCCATAAAATTCTGCACCACTGGAAGTGAACTACTGTTGCTGTTACTACTGCTGAAACACACCAGCAACCACCTCCCTGTAGTCATGTCAACTGTTCTGTTTCTATAAAGACTCAGCAAGTGTCAATGAATATCAATGAGTACTATTTCTCCTGTCTAGAGCAATTCAGTGACACACCTTCATTTCATACACACTTCCATGTCAGGCACCATTTTGTCAGACTGCCTCTCTGCTGCTATCTGTCACGTGGCAATAAAATGTAATGGAATATTGGTGGGAAGGTTCAACCTCTACTGCTGTTCCACCACCATCTGCCTCTCACATCATGGGACAACATAATAAAGTAGGAGGCATTAATTTTTTGTAGCAGCCCTCATATAGTACTGTATTTCTGCCATGCATATTCTTCTCCAAAAATATTCCTCCCTCCAATCCTTTAAAAAGTTTTTAAAAATTATAAAATTATTTGTTTTTCCATAGCAAGGATTTGGATTTAATTTTTTACTGAAAGACGGTAGAAAAGATTGTACATCATCTCATATGAGATGAAAATCTGTCTATCACAATATAAATTTATTGAAGCCTAAAGTAATTTCACAGAAGATATAAGTTCCTACGATAAAGATCAGACATAAACAGTCTTCTAGATATTTTAAATTACTTACAAAAAAATATGCATGAGTAGTCAGGAAAACATTAAAAAAAATAAATAAATGGAAGGAAGGAAATAAATTATTTAAACTACTGTCCTCTACCAATTAATATTATATCTGTGGCATCATTAACATTCCTCACTATCACTGTCCCTAAGTATCATTCTGTGATTATATAAACATCTGGCATTTTTGTAAATGGGATCAAGGAACATCTTGGATGCTGCTCTTTATGACTGAAAAGATCCTTCAAGATTTACACAGTACGTGAGGAAAAATTAATTTACTCTTTATTCCATCCTTGGAGTGTACCTTGGAGAGGATTAGGCTGTGCCAGTATCTATGTGTGTGTAAACTTTGCCTTTATTCCATTTCACTGAAGTCCAATATAGGCGTGTGAAGCATGCTGCAATACTACGTCCTCTGAAAACAAAGCTTTCTGACAACATGACAAAAAAACAGTTGTTTGACAGAGGTGATAAATCAGTGACAAGACAGTTGATAGTGTTTATTGTTTCTTCCTTGAATCTTTTTGACAATTTCTGTCCATTCCAGACAAAAAAAAAAAGGTGCTGCACTGGCTTTTCCTTCCCTCATCTGGAGCTTAATGTGGCTTGCTGGAAATACATAAAAAATCAGTGGCCAAGTTTTTTCACTCTGATACAATAAAGCACATCCCTTCTATTTGAGGGTTAAAGTTGACGTCTGTTGAGTAGTATAAATATGAATTTATTTTTCACAGAATCACAGAATTGTAGGGGTTGGAAGGGACCTCTAGAGATCATTGAGTCCAACCCCCCGCCAAAGCACGTTCCCTACACCAGGTCACACAGGTAGGCATCCGGGTAGGTCTTTAATATCTCCAGAGAAGGAGACTCCACAACCCCCCTGAGTAGCCTGTTCCAGTGCTCTGTCACCCTCCTCTGCAATGTTTCATAGCCTCTGTGTATTAATTATCTTAAAGATGGGAAAGAGCCCATAGAGATCATAGCAATCTCTCTTGTTCCTATAAAGGTCAAATTCCACCAGTTCATTCCACATTGTCTCTGCTGGATTGTTGCTCCTTCATTTCTTGTGTCTTTCTCTTCTTGCTTGAAAGAAAGGTAATCAATCTTTGCACTAAGAACTACCAGTTTGGTTATGTTAGAGTTCTAATATAAATCTATTCTAATTCCCTCTAACTCTTTAATCTTGGTTATTGACAGTGTTTACTACCTCACAGTTCTGTTTTCATTAGTTCTCTTTCCATTAGACCTCCACCAGAGGTCACCAAATTTAAGTAGGATATATAAAGACACTGTGGGCTGAACAAGATTTAGAAAATCTTTAGGTACTAAAACCAACTGTCATTTCACTATAGGAAATGTCTTCTTTGGTTCAGTTAATGATCTGGCTGTCACGTAGCTGTGCTTGAGTATAGCTGCCAGAAGATACTAATTATCACGTACTTCAGTGGTGACTGCTACCGGCTGTTAGCAACTTTAGGGAAGATGGGGGCAGTCAATCATTAGGAATGAAGAAAAGTTCAGATTGTCCTTTGACTGGGTGAGATTAAGAAAGCCTGAGATGTCTGGCAGATCTGAATTTATATAATCCTCAAATTATAGGAAATATACAAGAAAATGTGTTCTCATACCTGGGTTCTACACTGTCAATTAATGCTAAAGATCTTGGGATGTGCTTGAGATTTAGATAATTAGCTATAAATTTCTGGAATGACATCTAGTTACATATGTAAGAGCAAAACCACTTCCTTTATTTCTGTTAACAGTTATAGACATGTTTGCCTTTCATTTCTGACTACCTATTTGTTAAGATGTGCAATTTGTATGCTGGAGCTAATAAATATTATTGTTGATGTTCCCGTTGAAGTCATTATTGTTATGTTTAATATTTTTTATTGTTAATGTTAGTATTATTTTTATTATCATTGTTATTAATATATTTTAATTAGTTTGACCTATCTAAGTGATGATTTCTGAATAAACAGAAAACCAGGAATAGTCTGAGAGTGACCCACTTTTTTAGAGCAGCTATGATGGTATAATTGCTAGGAAAATGTTGCCCACAAAGTTTATCTTTCATAGGCCCAACCAGATGGAGGTCAGAATATGTCAAATCCAGACTATTCAGTGAGTGTGATAGGACAGTCCAACCAAGACTGGCAATGTGCTCCACAGTCTTCAGACTGGTGTGGGGCCTGTCATTATTACGTTGCAAGGGAAAGGTTGTTTCCCTCTCTGGACTGACTCTGGAAGTCTGAGCACACTGAAGGCTGCATCTTGAACTTTTCCTTTCATGGAGAATTCACATGTTGTCATTCTGTGGCTTGCTGTTTTGACCCTATTTTGTGGCGGTGGCACCATGTCTCATAACCAGTAATGATACGATTCAAGAAACTGACACCTTCAGCTTCACATTTCCATAATTCTTGACAGACTTGCGTACAGTGCTCTTTCTGTTCTATTGTGAGTATTCATGGCATCCACGTGGCACAAATTTTGCAATATTCCAACTTTATCACCATGATTTCCAATGGATTGAAGCTGATAATCAGCAACAAGCAGAGTCCCCTGGTAACAAACAAATAATTTGCACAGATTAACTGATTAAGACACTCCTCATTTTCTGGTGTGACAGCTGTGCATGGCCATCCAGATTATGACCTGTCATTTACACTGCTGTCACAACTTCTAAAACATACCAGCAACAGCCTCACTATTTGGTTTCCAGAAATGACCAGTAAGCATCAATGGCTATCAGTATCTGCTGCTATCTGTCATACAGCAACAAAATGTAACAGGAAAATTGTCAGGAAGGTTCAACTTCTACTGCCAAACCATGTACCACCCACACTGATGTCACATGCCTATATAATAAAATAGGAGGCATTACTTTTGGACCAGCTGTCATATTCATGTAGAACATGTAATGTTTATTACTACATCTTTATCTGTTCTTCCAGTGTCCTGAAATGAATAAGCAATGCAAAAACTTACTGTAGTTTCAAAAGTGTTCTTTCAGTTCCTTTGGAATAACTTAACTCTTCATACTTCGTCTTAATCTTCATTCTCTTCACAGTTGCAGCTCTTACTGAAAATGGAATTAAAAGAGCAGTTGCATTTAGGGCTTTATAAAGAGTAGGAGAAAGCAAAGCAATGAGGGATATTTCTGCATATCTAGAATGATGTACTTCTCAGAATAATTCTGTTTGATCTTAACAAGATTCTAATTTAATCTCTATGCTCCTTAGAGTATTTAAAAAAAAAAAAAAAAAATCTGCCTTGCTTAATTGGTTCCTTTTTGTGTTCTCCAAGGCATCTTTACTTATGTCCGATATTCCTCACATCCTTCCTGAGGATAGTTTATCTGAAACACTTTCTATAGTTTTTTTTTTTTTGTTGTTGTTGTTGTTGTTTTTTTTTTTTGCATTCCTTCTTCAGCACCTATAACATAACCATATGAATTTGAATGCCCAACATTTTTCTTCTTTATATTGAAGAAGTCATTATTTTCTCTGCTCCAGTACTTTCTGGCTGTCATTTCCAGTTTGACTACAGCCTTGCAGTCCTGTTTCCTGTGAACACTGGGCCACACAGCAGTGGCTGGACTTCAGCAGTGTGGATCTGTTCAACTTTTTAAAACATTTTGCTCTGCAGGTTTTCATTCCAATGTTAAATACCTGGGCAAAGTCCTGAGACGGGCATTCAGAGAACAAGGA
Source organism: Callipepla californica brunnescens (assembly GCA_023055505.1). Classification (NCBI taxonomy): domain Eukaryota; kingdom Metazoa; phylum Chordata; class Aves; order Galliformes; family Odontophoridae; genus Callipepla; species Callipepla californica. Next base: position 4,567,189 of record JALIRH010000031.1, on the reverse strand, counting down.
GCTTGGCTGTAGCTTTGTGGTCTGGACCGGACTCCTAGCCAGTTGAAATTTATTTGTATCTCAAGAGTGGAGGTTCTCCTGGAAAGAAGCCAGAGATCCATTCTTCCCTGAGATGAGATAATGGTAAAGTGGTAACTGTATCAGAATTAGCAGCGATACTTTTATCACTCAGAGGTCTCCCTGGCTGCCTTCCACTTGAAAAAGCTGAGCCAGAAAGGAGTAAAACAACTCCCATTTTTCTCCTCATTTGGCATCAGAGCTGCTTATGAACTTCAGAAAATGAGTCATAAAGCAAGTATAAGAATCTTTTCAACATTAAGATCTCATTTTTCATTTTTTGCAGTTCCTTCTACTGGAGGACACAGTTTGAGTTATTCTGTTACCCTGTAGAGGTCACAAGCTTCTCTGGTGTCTGTGGGAAAAAGATAGTCAAATTAGAAAAGCTAGGACAGATCATATCTGTTAGGTCTTCCTATCTTGAGAACTACTAAAGCTGATCCTTTCTGTAACAGAAAATGTGCAGCCCAACTCCCAAGCCTGGTTTCTAAAATAACACATTCTCACTTGGAAGAAAAAAAAAAAAAGTGTCAACGGTTTACCGGGCTGGATCAGCCCGGTTCCGCGATGACTGGTGCAAGGGACCCACGGACCCACGCCCCAGGAAAGGGGAAAGAAAAAAGGGAAAAGGGAAAAGGGAGATGGGCCTAGAAACAAAACAGCGGCAACGATCTGAGGAGGAAAGCTAATTTACTAAATAAGATATCAGGAAACAAAATAACAGAATATAATACAATATAATTGGAATTGAGGCTAATGAATCAAATAAAATGAGCAAGAGAGAGTGTCCGATAAACCGAAGGCCTTACGCTAATGCTGAAGGCGATACAGCAGCGAGCACCCACTGCTGAGTCGATCCCGAAGGAAAGAGAGAGTGTCCCGTGACCGCAGAGAGTTTTTATCTGTTCCCTCTGAGCGGAAAACACGTAAAAATACAAAGCATCGCAAAGTCCTCTGGGGAATGTAGTTCTTCATCTCTTCTGAGACAGGTATACCTGGAATTATCAATGATCTATGGAGCTGGAGTATTCGCTCTTTAACTCTTAATGCAATACATGATGTTATGATGTGGAATACCAGTACCAAAAATCATAAAACCATGACAAAAAGTTTTTCTTTTTATTCATAATATATGTGATGAACCCCCAGGAAGGAGATGCAGAGAAACTTAGTAGAAGGAAGACTCTTCCTTTTCAAGGATTGAAATGAAATATGGAAAATGCGCTCAGTCTAAAAACTGACATGTTAGAATGAATTATTCACCCTTTCATACTTGTACTTTTAGAAAAGGTAAGATTATGTCACTTAATTTAGCATTGGTCTACATCCCTGAACCTTTATTTGCATCACAGATTTTGCATGAAAACCATACCTCGGGCTTCTCTAACTTCCACTGTAGCTTTCTCTAGCTTTATTTTCATTAAAATTTCAGAATGGTCTTGGAATAACTGCCTTGTGGAGATTTCATGTATGTCTATGTGTGTATTTCTCTTTAGAAGCTTATCTGAATCCTGTGTGAGACTAATTTGAGCTCTGAAACTCTTAGTTTTGTGAATGACATAGACTACAGTTGTACTCTAAAGGAGAACTAACATTTTATGAAACCTAGGAAAGATCTCTGAGGCTAAGCCACATCTCCAGTTGTTTGTTCAGGCGGTTAGGTACTACGTGTTATGTACTTTTTTGACACTGCTTAGAAAAGTTATTCTCACTAAATAAAAAAAAAGAAGAAAAAAAGAAAAAAGTGGTTTCATTCAATAATAAAAATAAAAACGGATAATTTTCTGCTCTTAATTATACCATTAGAAATCCTGAATAAATTTATTGAACCTACTTCGGTTCATTTGAATTTCTTCCAGATGTAGAAACTTACTGCATTCCTTAGAAATTCTCCTGCCTTGACAAGCACTCACCACAATGAAATATATAAATATATGTCTTCAAATGAACAAAATAGTTAATGGTCTTATTTAATTTGTTTGTTTCATGTGTAAATCTGTTCCCACTTTGTATTTAAGGAATACTTTTCCAACAGCAATTTACCAAAAGAATTACTTCTGCCAAGTGAATGAAGTATATTTTTCTTCCTTTCATTCTGTTCCATCAGTTTCTGCTAACTCTTGAGATTAATCCGAAACCTCCCACAGTGTTATACAACCAAATAATAATAAGAAGAAAATAAAATACAGAATTGTTTTTCTTTTCTCAGCTACTCTTGGTAGATATCCATTTTATTATCGTTGTGTTTCTGCTGCAAGACAAGAGGAAAACTGAGTAGTCGCTTTTAAGTATTCACATTTAAGCACACAGTCAAGGATATTTTTTTGTAGTTGTTTGTTTGTTTTATGTAAAACCATGCTTGCATAGCTCAAATGTACAACATATGTGGTATGACACATACAGCAAAAGCATTTTATAAATTCTAATTGGATGTTAAAAAGTGGAAAGTGTCAGCATCACAAAATAAAGATGAAAGCGACTTCTAATAATCATCTAGTCCCATCAAGTACTTAAACAGCTTTACCCCAAAGTTAGGTAAATATTCTTGGCATCATGGTAGCCTGCCTCATGACTTACCACCCTCACTCTGAACATAGTTCCTTATCTTCAGCTGAAATTTATCTTCTTTCCTATTGTGACTGTTGCCCTTTTGCGGGGGACAGTTGAGAGATATTTGACTCTATAATCTCCTCTTTTAGTTCATTACACCTAGACCCCTATAGCTTTCTTTTCTTGGATCTATATATTCACAACTTCCCTAGCCTCTCTTTTAATATCATGTATTTCACCTTCCTAGACATCTTGGTTGCACTTCAATCTTCTCCAGTTCATTAGAATTTTGCAGTTGTTGGAATGCAGTGCCCTTAATATAGTTCAACAAGCATTGAACAGAGGAGAATAATCCCAGTACTTGATTTGCTTGGATGACTTTTCTACATGTTGCTGCTGGATTGTGGCATGCTGGTTTGTAGCTCTGAAGTTTGGGATAGATTTCTGCAGTATCTGAGGCACAGACTCAGATATGGATGACCCAGATCATTTATTACAGGTTCTAACATCTTATACACATTCACAAGTATTCTCTTTTAACTTTCCCACCCACCTTTACATGCCAACAAAATAGTCCACATACACTCCTTAACCATGCATACAGGTAATTATCCAGTCAGGGTCATGAGTTGTTCCAAGCCACATACTCTTCCTCTAATCAGGTTCATCATTATGTAGCCATCACACAGCTTACTTGAACTTGTTTTACTTTTCTTCCGGTGTGTCTTTAGTTCTCAGTAGTCCTTTCTCATGCTGTTTATCTTGCTCCACAGCTTCTGTTCTGCATATAATCTCTTGCATTCCCACAGATTTCTGGTCATTTTAATCTGTTGTTGCTTTATTGATTTCAACATGTCTGTGGTAATTTGTGAGATTAAGAATTTCCTCCTTAAGATGTAAGCCCAAAATGTCAGTAGACACTGAGCTTTGACACTATGAACATCCACTGAAATCAGTCAGCTGGTTTGTGATGTTCTATCTTTGCTAAGGTTTTCAGTGCAGTAACATAAGGTTCAGGTTTACACTTTCCAAGTATGAAGGAAACTTATCTGTATTTAAAAAGATTGTCCTGTAAGTAAGTAACGTATACTGTCATAAACACAAACATTCTTATGTGTAGCAGAACAAATGTAGTGAAGACTTCCTTAAAAGATCTAAAATAAATAAATAAATAAATAATATTTCTGTCTATTTCTGTCTAGTACTATTTTTTCTCATCACTTTAAGCAGACTTCTTAACTTACTTTTATATTCTGAATCAGCAGGAGTTGGGGACCTGAATCCTATTTACAATCAGAGATTAATCCTTTTCAGTAAAGTTTTCACTATGATGCATAATAGTTATACAGTGAGATATTCATATTTGTGTTGTTACACAATTAAAAGCATAATTCCTATAATTTAAATGTTTCATTCTTCATAACTAAGGCTGATGAAGGATACACTGTATATGCTCACCTCTTCAATCAATGGGAGACTACGATTAAGGAGATCATTCGACTTACCATTCAATAAAATTATTTTTACTGAATTAATGGATGGAAATGGGAAACCTTTCTGGAAGGTTTCCAATCTACAATAGCTTTACCCACCTTTGATTCTGGTGTATGTATTTTAATTTCAAACTGATTAAATTTTGAATCAAGATCCAGCATTTCAATCATGAAATTATTTGGAAGTGTTACCAAATATTGCATATATATATGTAATATATATTATATATTTACCATATAGCTAATCGTTCAGAAACAAGGACTTCTCTACTGTAACATGCACACACTTTAGATCTGACTTTGAGGATTCTGACATTTCTTATGGCATTGTTCCCAACTATTTTCCAAGAGACAAACTCAGATGAATATGAATAGATATTTCAAATGAAAACATCTTCCTTATTCATGCTCCAAGCAGTATTTTTTACTCTGGATTTACTAATGTATTGCCCTAATTAGCCTAAGTAAATCTGATTTATTGGGAATTTCAGTTTTATTTTCTAGGCTCCACAAATGTAGTCTCTAACAATTTCTCTCACTTTTTTTTTTTTTATTTGTTTAAATATTCATTGGAAGATATTAAAATATTTGAAAAAAAAATACAGAAGATATGAGGTGGTGCAAATACTGAAACTTGAAAATATCCTCTCCACTGTAAAAAAGTATTGTTCAGACAAGAGAATGTCATTTCAATCTCTCCTGGTTTTATCTTCTATAATGCCTCATTAATTATTAATTTATATTTCTTCTCCATACTAGAAAGAGCCTAAAATATTTAAAATATTGGAACATTATTAAGATAATTAGCAGGCAGTGAATGATTTGCTCATTAAAGCAGACAATGAAAAATTCTGTTTGTTCTTTGTCCGTAACTATCATACATAATAGGTGACTCTCAGAAGAGTTTGCAAAAGCCTAGGCAGCCACCATTTCCAGTATACATCATATTCTAAAAGTTCCACTTGCTTCAGTTTAAAGGTGCAGGATTTCTGTTTTCATCCACTTTTCACAGAATCATAGAATCATAGAATTACAGAGGTTAGAAAGAACCTACAAGATCATCCAGTCCAACCATCTACCTATCAACAGCAGTTATCTCTAAACCATGCTTCTCAACACAAGGTCTAAACATTCCTTGAATACCACCAGGGTTAGTGACTTCACCACCTGCCTGTCCAGCCCATTCTAGTTCCTGACCGCTCTTTCAGAGAAGTAGTATTTCCTGAAGTACAATCTGTATCTCCCCTGGTTGAGCTTGAGGCCAGTCCCTCTTGTCCTATCGCTAGTTACAGGAGAGAATAGGCCAACCCCCTCCTTACCACAACTTTCAGGTAGTTGTAAAGAGGTATAAGACCTCCCCTGAGCCTCCTCTTCTCCAGGCTGATCAATCCCACCTGCCTCAACTACTCCTGAGTCCTGTACTGCAGACCTCTCATCAGCTTCATTGCCTTTCTCTGGACATAGTTCATAGCCTCAATGGGATCACAATCAACACCACTTTTAATGAAAGGTGGAAAGAATATACAATGAATATCTTCAATATAGAGATATACAAAATATTAAACTCTTCTTGCTTCCAGTTTGTTCACAGAAAACAGCACGCATAGTCAGGTCAGTACACCTACAATTTTCAAAACTTTAAAAAAAAGGGAAAAAATTGCAGCAATGACAATACTTTGATGTACTACAATTTTTGCCTTCTTATTGAATAATCTCTATTTGTCTGTAATCCACTTAAAATATGTAATGAAGTACTTCACTGCTGAAAATTTGTAGAAGACCAGGAGATATATTCTTACTATCTGGTGATAATAATTAAAATATTTCACTACATACCTTACAGCTTATATTAAGATATATCAATTTAAAATCATTGGATAATAGTGAAAATAATCTAGAGCACTGTTTTTCATGCAAGCCTGCTATTCTGAACTCTGTTAATATTCTCAAAGAAAAGTGCAATAGAATTCAGTCTCTCTTCTTGTAAAAACATATGCACTTGCATAACTTTACATACTCTGAATAGTCCCTTAAACGTTTATGGAAGTTGTATGTGATTTCGATAGAAAGATGAATCAATACAAACCAGAAAGTGGTAAATGCAAACAACTGACTTAGAAAATAAATCCATCAGTTGGCAGTGTATGACCAGTTGGAGAGATGGCAAGTCACCCTTAGATACACCTAGCAAGACAAGTAAGCACCTTGTTAAGTGTCAAAAACATAGGTTATATGTTACCTTTATCCAGTACTATATTTTTTGAAAATTGCCATGTTAAAAACCTAGTATTTTGTCAATACTGTTAACATGTAGAAGAATAAACTTTGCAATTTTTAAACTGTCTCCATAATCTGATTAAAAAAAAAAAGCCAAAAAATTAAGCAAAAAAAAAAAAAACCTGTCAAAAAATCAGTGTAACTTGTACTAAAGAGATTAAAATTTGTCTAACCAATGGAACACAAAATGAAATACATAAATTAAGACTCTTCTTACTTTTGATGCCACTTCCAGTTCATATATACCTGAATCTGTCCTTACTCTACTGATCTTCAATACTTTCGTAAAAAATTGTTTTGTACTTGTATGGGAACTGTTGAATCATGGCCTGAACCACTGATTGATCACCTGAGGCAAGCCCTGAGTCAGCTGCAGGGGCACAACTGAGTGTGATTGGAAGGGGTGGAGTTTGACTCCACCTCTCCCAGACCCCATTTAAGGGCTGACCACCAACAGGGAAGGATTGCTTGTTGGAGATCCCTCCCTGGTGGAGTTATTGGCGAGCCCCAACCATCATCAAGGTGAGCTAATCTCTTTTGCTATTTGTTTGTATACCATCTACTTAAAGCCTACCAAAAATATACCACCTTTCACACTATTTCCTTGAGTGCTTTCCTTGGGGTTATTTGCCCTACAGTACTTCTGAATAAAATTTGAAAACCTTGCTTTTAAATTGCGCATATGATACAAAAACTGGTGGAGAGAGAACTCACAAGTCAGTTATACAACAGACATCTGAATTGTAGGGTAAAGTTAGCTCATTTGATCAATATGAACACTGCCACACACACGGTCACAAACATAGAAAGAAACAATTCAGGTTGAAGAAACAAATAAGGTAGTGATTTCTAGATGAGAGATAGCATTCTTCAGTGCATTGGCATTGGAAAGGCTTACCATAAATGACCAACAGAACATGAACATTTTTGTGCTAATGTAATAAACAAGGGAAGAATTTTCTTGGTTTTATTGACAGTTCCCACAGAGAATACGGCTATGTTATGAAATCACTGTTATTTGTTAACAAGAGTACTGGCAACTCTGTTTCAAAAAAGAATGCTAAGTCATTGGAAAAGATTTTGGAAAGGGCTGCAAAACTTGCTTAGACTGGAAAGCATGTTTACTGGAAAACAGCTTATATGCTCAAATCATGAGAATGAATGTGTACAAATCTGCTGGGCCAGACAAGCATCCCAGGGTCAAGAAGAAACTGATGTGGTTGCCAAGCCACTCTCCATAATATTTGAAAAGTCATATCTGCCAAGAAAACCCCCCAATGGCTGAAAAAAGGAAGCATCTTTCCCATTTTAAAGAAAGGAAGATCTGAAGACTGCTGTTTGTTGACACAGACCTCTGTGCCTGGGAAGGCCTTTGATGAAGTACTGCACTACATCCTGATTAGAAATGGATTTGAACACTGGGCTATTTGGTGGATAAACAATGGTCACAGCCAGAGGGTGATGGTCAAAAGCTCTATGTCCTGGTGGAGGCTAGTGACAAGTGGTGTCCCACACAATCCCAGATGTGTGTACAGCCTGATAGAAGAACGCATGGAGAGCAGCCATGGATGAGAACGTTTTGGAGGTCCTGGGATGAGAAGATGGACATGAGCCAGTAGTGTGCACCTGGAGTCTGCAAGACCATCAGTATCCTCAGCTACATCAAAAGACGAGCGGCCAGAAGGACAAGATTGTTCCCTCTGCTCTGCCCTCGTGAGGCTCCACCTAAAGTACTGTGCCCAGGCCTGTGGCCCTCAGCACAAGAAAGATTGAGTGGGTCCAGAGGAGAACCACAAAGAGGGTTGGAGTTCCTCTCTTATGAAGAAAGTCTGATGGTGATGGTGTTTTTCTTCTGGAAAAGAGAAAGCCTTCCACTGTCTACTTCAGGAAAATTCAAACAGGAGGAAGAATGACTTTTTACATGATCTGGTAATGTCAGGATAAAGGGGAATGGTTTAAAACTAAAAGGGGAACAGCCTGCTCAGAGAAATTGTGAATGCCCCCTCCCTGGAGGTCTTCAAGGCCTGATGTGATGTTGGGTGGATGTCAACCGATTATGGGCTGGTTCAGCCCAGTTCTGTGACTAATATGTGAGGGACCCATAGACCCACGCCCTGGGAAAGGGGAAGGGAGAAGTGGGAGAGAATAGGGAGATGGGCCTAAAAACAAAATAATCTGAGGCGGAACACTAATTTACTAAATGAGAGATCGGTACGCAGAATAACACATGTAATTGGAATTAAAGCTAATAAATAAATTGAGATAAAGAGCGTCTGAAACCAAAGGCTTTATGCTAAAGCTGAAGGCAAGATGGCTAGGGAACCACCACTTCTGAGATAACAAGCAAATGAGGAAGTCTCTGGGACTTGTGTGAAGTTCTATCTTTCCCTCTGGGTGAAAAATGGGAACATGATGTCTTCTGGGGCATGTAGTTCTTCTCTTCTGAGAACCAGGTACCTGGAAATTCGGCAGTCCATGGAATTAGAGCATAAACTCTTAAACTCCCAATGCCTCATATTATGTTGTGATGTGTGATACCAATAATAAAAATCATAAAGCCATAACAGTGGCAACTCTGTTTATGGCAAGAAGATTGGAATTAGATGATCTTTAAGGTCCCTTCCAACACAAACCATTTTATGATTCTATGATTCTTGACTTCCTATATTTACACGAAAAACCTGAAAATATTGTTCATTGTCATCTGCAAGTATCCACGTAATGTTTTCTTACAGTGAATGACATTTCAATTTAACAGGAGAAGCCATAAAATCATAAATTTTGGATAACTTAGCTAGGAAAGTTCATAAAAGGCAAGAACTTAAATTCAATTGTGTTATTTAAAGTGTTATTTTTATTTCATTTTCCATATACCTCTTGAAAAATTGTTTAGAGGTGTAGTAATTTCATTATTATTTGAAATTATGATACCAAATCATCATATTGTTGACATATTTTGTGATCAAGCACTAGTTACAGGGATGTTGAACAATTAACCCTCCCCCCCAAAAAAGAAAAAAAAATAATTAGAGATTGGATTATTATAAATATCTCTTCAGACCTTGAAGTATTTTCATCTATATACAGTTTTCTCATTATTTTTTTTAAAACAATTTTAGAGCCAGTATGATAACTCATAGTAAAACTGGTTCTGGGATGTTGTGGCTTCCCAAAGTCTATCTGTGACAAGTTTAGGAAGTAGGAAATGATGGTAGATGAGGGGGATTGGAAGGAATGTATTGAAGGGCTGAGGATCATGGATCATTCATTCCTTTTCATTTGATTGTGGTTTGTTTGTTTGTTTGTTTGTTTATTTATTTTTATAATCCTGAATCCTGTGGGATGTTACAATATTGGTGCTTTTTTTTTTTTCCCCTGTAAACATTTTTAAAAATCGAATCAGGTTCATACTTTATAACTATCTTCATAAAAGAAAATGTATTCTTTATATTATGTTGAAGTCTAGACCTTATTTTATTCAGCAGAATTTGCTGTCATCGACATGAAAGATAGTTGAGGTTTGATAGTGGGAGTTTGCAAAACATACACGATTTTTTCCATCTGAAAGAATCTGCTTATGAGAGCAACAGCTGGGATTTGGCACCTTATCTCTATTACATAAAATCTATTGTACTGAGTATTTACGTATGTGCTTTCATAGATTCTTCAATCATGGCCATTAGGACCTGAATCCAAATCTAAAAGATTTGAGTATCTTGAGTGCAACCTGAAGAAATGCCAGAGTCCTTCTGAGTTACCTACGACAACCCAAGCACTTAGGTTCTTAAGACTCCACAGACACATTTGTGCTTGGTAGGCTTTTATCTCTTTTCCAAACATGATTCACTTAGCACATAGCATGACTATTTAATCCATAAGAAGTCTCTACAACCAGGATCAGAAACCTAGGAAACTCATATCTTACAGTAATGGTTTCCTCAGTTCCTCAGTCAAACGAAACTCTTTATGTTCTCAGCCTTTCTGCTTCCACAAAAATCAAATTATTTTCTAAGAATTGTCTTCTAACTTCAGCAGGAGAGATACAAGGTCCCTTTCCTTAATGAAACTTAAAGAATAATGACTGGCATTTTCACAAGAGGCAAGAAATGTGGTTCAAATGTCTCCAGGTTGGAGGAGGTCTAAAAGTCACATCTTTCATCGTCTGGAAGTTCAACCACAACCATGCAGAAATAATTTTTTTGAAAGCAAGAGTGTGACACTTCTCTTTCCATTCATTTATATTTCCGTCCTGTTTCCAGAGTGTATGGTGTTAGCAGTTTTTTGCCTGTAAATACAGATCCTCTGCATACTCTCTGGAATAGAGTGAGAGTACAGGTGTATTTCACTATAACATGACTGATTAAGACACCTCTTCTGCTCTGTGTACAGGCTGGTTTGTTAACTGACTACATTCTAGGTTTCTGTCTCTCGCTGTATGTTGCACGAGATATTGTAGAGAACTAACTTAACTTTGTGAGTATTGTTCCCTGAACAGAAAGGAAAAAATAGGAGAACACTGCTATGACAGTTTTTCTGCATAAAATGGAATCTTTGTGCTGTGAGTCAATGTGTACAGCTTGGTTAGGAATGGAAAGACTCACATCTCTTTGGCAGGGCCAAAAGAAACTAAATGGGGCTTAAACTTTAAAATTTACTGTGAATTGAACACATAGATGAGTGAGATAATTGATTCTATTTAGAAGGTATCTCTAATAAGATGATTGTTAGAAGTATAATGGCGAAGAAAAGGTACCTGTAAATAAAATAGCCCTGTACAAAGAATCAGAAATCGTGGTCTGGAAATTAAAAATAAAATTGCAGACTCTTCAAAACAGAGTCAGTGAACTTGCTTTATTTATTATGACCGTCAGGATAACGTAATAAATGGATGGAGGATTTAATACATTTTGGTTAGATAATTTTAAAAATCTTGGCTGCAAGTGTTAACTTATTTTTGTATTTGATTTCTACTGTATTTCTGTAGCCTAACTTGAATGAATAAAAGCTGGAATCTTCACACAAATACAGCTGGCAAGATAGTGTTGTCAGCAGAATACCATACAGCCTCAATTAGATGAATTTATCTTTCTGTCCCAGAAAGAATTTTTGAGCTTGAATTATATTTGTGCAGTTTACAGAAAATACTATAAGGCATCATCTACACAACAAATGGCCTAGGAGCAAAGCTGACTCCACATGCACATATATCTGAGAATTCTAGAGAAGAATAAATGAGATACCAATTAACTGTATTAGTATGCACACTTCTTAAATCTCTCTGGAAAAAGTGAACTTCTTTTTGAATGATTAATTAAGCTACATCATTTTCATGGCAAATTAGTATTATAAAGTATTCGGAATATGAAGTAGAAATAGAAGAATACTGTTGATTGGTTTGTGATAGTAGGTGTTCTCCTCTTTCAAGTAAGTTCTATGTAATATGTATTATATTACATGGAATAGTTTCACTTGATCATAACTAGTAGCCTACTAGTCCTAAAAACCTTTTTATCATCAAAATTAACTTCATTTGGCCTGTGATCATAACTCCTTCTCATAGAATTAGAATAAAAAAAAAATCAAATATTCTGGAATAACTACTGCAAGAGCAGCCACAACAAAAAGTTTCTTACAATGACTAGACTCGTAACAATAAATGTAATGAACTTACAGAACAATTTGACTCAAGAAACAGAGATGCTGAATACAGAAATACAGAAAATAGTAGGATGTTACTCAGATTATCTTAAACTGTAGATCTTAGTACTAACAAAAACACTAAAAATCTCTGAAGGTCTTAATTTTGCTATATTTCAATCAGGGCTTTGCACCTAAAGATCTTACATTTCACTGTGTAGTTTTACTGTTGTCACTTTATGCATGAATTCATTGTCTTCATGGTGATGTCTTACCACTCTAACTGTGCATATTCCAGTGATTTTGTATTCATCTGCTCATTTCTAAATAAAGAGTTAATCCAACTTGTAATTAAATGTTATAAATGTCAGCCTAATTATGGAAAGAGAAGGAACTAATCAAAAGAAAGTGTGTTATTGCAAACATCACTGAGACAATGAGTTCACACTTTGTCAGATGTGGATCTGAGGAAGACGTTTGTCAGTTGGAGAATTTTTCTTCAGTTTTCAGTTTAACTACAGAAAGAATAGCTCATGACAACCCCAGTACACTTTAAATGAATCTCTTGTAATGGAGAAAGAGCAGAAAATGGATCTTTCATCTGCTGAAAATCTAACTGTCTTTTCAGACTGGATAACTACTGAAAGTTTTGTGTGACCAAGAAATCACAGAAAGTCCTTACCCATAATAATAATAAAAAAATCCAGAATCAGTCTCACTTGGCTGTTCATCTGCTGAGATGAGGATATGGTGCCACAATATTCACAATGAGTAATATTCTGACCTTGTATAACTTTGGAATATGTGAACTATCTCACAATAATTGAATTATTCTGTCTGCTAATGTTTCAATTAGTATCCTCCCCATTTTTTAACATTATCAGAATATTCTCCATCCATAAAAGGTGGATAGCAGCCCAAAGGTATGCATCTGTTCCAAAGCTGACAAAGATGAACAAATATTTGTATGGATCTTCTTCATAACTTAATACTACAGAGGTTAGGAATTTTTATATTATTTATAAAGCTATCATAGTTCTTCTTAAAAGTCTTGAAAAAATTTTTTTCACTCATCCTTTTTACATATGAAATGTAAATTGAATAAAATCCTTAAAACAAAGAAATATCCAAGCTATACAAATCTTACAGGCGCTTTCTCTATAAAAATACTGCCTATTTTGCATATATTGAAAGGAAGAAAAGAGGGACATTAAATATTCCAAATAGTTAGGCTTACATAGGTGTATAAATATGAAGAGTACAAAATTATTGTTACCAGTGAATAACAACTCTTCGATGAATCATTTTGATAAGTTGCACTGCACAGTATCTATACTGCAAGTGGCATTTCTTTTTCCTGCTGTTACCAGAAGGAACTCAATGTAGCCTGAAATGCCTGCATAATTATTTCAAGGCAAGGAACTGTGAGGCAAGGTCTAATAGATACTACAATTGAACTCAGCCAGAGAGCGGCTAGATGCATTATTGATTATGCATGTGCTTCAGCATCTTATAGTTTGCACATCAGCACTTACACTAAGTAATAAACCTAGAAAAGTCTCTTCATATCTATTTAAACCATCTAAGCAGAAGTCATTTATTCCAGCAATTAAAAATAAATATGGTCATGTAGTTACCACAAGGAAGGTTATTTATTTAGTTCAGTATTTAAGGGCTTCTATTAAACATTTCATTCTCAAGATGACCTCTTGCTTCTACTCGTTAGATAGTATCAGGGAAATTTTTATTGGGAATTGATGTTTCTTTTCCACATCAATGAAAAGTATTGGTTAAAGGAATAGAATATACTATTAGCACCTTTAGATCTGGGAAAGCTGCCAGTCTAACTGATGCTAGTGATGCCAGTATATATAAAATAAAGGAGACGATACCCCTATGTAAGCACTATTTATCTCAATTAAGTTTTTCATTTTTGATCAGCAGAAATTTTGGCTCATGCAATGTCAATAATTCAACCTTCTTTTCACATTTAGGTTATTAAGAAAAATGCTCTTCTCCATAGAAGTCCACTGAGGTAAGTAAGTAATTTTTTCACTAAGTATTTTGAATTTTAGGAGGGCACTTTTAGGAAGTATCTTCCAAGGCTATGGAATTAATGACTTTTTTTCTGTAAAAGTACTTGCTGAAAATTATTTTAAGGCTTTTTCTCCAGGTTGCTGTTTTTTCCCCTTTCTCATCACAGACCATTATCTCTTGATGAAGCACATTCAGCTTTGAATAGCGATACCCATTGCCTGAACTTGAAAACTGTTAAATATCCCTTGATAACATTAGTAGCAGACTCTGAGGATCACAGGATCGGCAGGTTTCCATTGAGATGGAAGAGCGCAAATTCAAGGAGTTTTCCTGTACAGAAAACATGGTGAATCTAAATGTAAAGTAATGAAATAATGAACCTATGTTGTCATTCTAATCTTTAAGCTGATGTGTGAAATCCTCAGGTAGCTGATGATACCTAGTATTCCATTGCAGAGGCTCTCTAGGCAAAATAATAAAAAAGTTTGGTATGTGAAAGTGGCTTGCCAAGTCTACTGAAGAACTAGGATGGACACACACTAGGGAAAAAATGTTGGAGAATATCTCAGACCATTATTTTATGTTATGAGTGCTAGTGTTTTACTAATTGTACCACAGATGAAGTCTGAAGTTTAACAGTCTCAAAAAAATCTGATATTACTTGCTCTTAATTGATCTAATGTTTTTTTACTTGCTTTTTTTTTTTTTTCCCAATTTCTCTTATATGTCTCCCAGTTCTATTCTTGGTCTAATGCTTCCAGCCTATTACAAAGGATGTCCAGAAGAACACATTTTTTTTCCTGTTTGCCCAAAAGAAAGCATAAGATGAGTAACAGGATTCCAGGAAAAGTCTGTCTCACAACAGCTCCACTGATACAGTTCCCTAGCATGTCTAGGGATAAGCTGTACCTTTTCCAAGGCTGATATTAGCCTGAATTGTTCCACAGAGAGCATCCCAATTAGGCACAGCACATCTACTCTTAGGCTGCATTCGTCTACCTTATAACTTAGATCCTTTTTAATTTGGAAAAATGCCTTGAGAGTCAAAAACCGCATTTCTTCCATGTCCACTGAAATGACACTGACAATGTCTAAATTCAGGCTATGAGTATGTTTCTTGTACATCTATTGGAATTCCACAATTTTTTTTGCTATGAAGCAAACTGCTGTCAACCAGCACTCCTTGCTCCTCGACCACATCATCCCTGCCCCACTGTCCTTGTGAAGGGGTGCCACTGCCACGTTCTCAAATGTATCAAATCTTTTCCACCTGAGATCTTATATAATATTTATTGTGTGGTTAATCTCTTCTCAGATATCTGTCAAAGAGACTCAGCAGATCTTTTAGAGGAGTAAACATGCTGGTAGACAGTCATCAATGGAATACTGGTGGTCATCTGGATGAACTTACTACAGAATTCAGTGCTTAATCCACTTCTTGCAGAGTTTGTCTAGAGCTAAATAGACTTAACCCAGACATTTGCATCTGTGGATGTAAAAGTAAAGCAACAATTACAAGGTTCAAAAAATCTCACTGTAGTAAATAGCACCATGATAGACACAGAATATATGTTCTGAGTCTTTTCTCCAGTTTCTGTTCTTTGTATCAGCCAAAAACATAAAACCTCTAAGCACTGCTCAACTGTTAATTAAAGAAAAGAGCAGATAGCTCTTGATTAACATTTCTTATAGAGTGCTTGAGCAAAATTTTGTAAATTTCTTGCTATCCAGCTGGAATCAGCTTAATGTGCCCCAGAATCATCTCAGTAATGAGCTCATAACAATTTGTTGATAGGAGGCTGGCTGACTCATAAGCTGCTTGTCACCATTTCGTAAGTGATATATGAGTCACAAATTTAAATAAATTCAATATAAGAAATATCGGGTGCCAATAAATCTGATTTCTGCTTATGAATCTGGCTCAACATCTCCCACACTGTCATTCTGCTTTTTCATGTTTTGCTAAGACCATCTTCTTAAAATTTACTGCATATACAAAACCAGCAGTGCAAGCAAGATGATAATCAGAGCATAAAACAGACACATGCACTCTCCTATATATTAATAAGTTAGTGGGGGTGGGAGGGAATGAAATGGAAAATAAAACAGGCCTCAGATAATGTCAGAAAGACAGAAGTGATGTAATGCTCAAATTATAGTCCTTTGAAGTAGGCTCTGAGTGAACTAAATACACAGCACATGGCAAAAAATGTGTGGTAACTGCTGTGGTAGAATTTGTCTTGATTAAGGCTCCGTATGAAAAGATAAATCTTCCTAAGTAGGAATATGAGTTCAGTGAATTGAAGCCAAATATTCAGCGTGCCATTTGAGTTCAGGAAGTGAACTAAACATGAGTTTGCATAATGTATTAGAAACCACTGTATTGCATTAGGAAAATGCACATGGTTTATATACTTTCTGAAAATAAGATATACCTACTGCTAAATTCACAGTATAAATTAAAAAAAAAATCAAAATTGTATTTATGCAGAATGTGGTGTTTGCAACACTAAAATATATTGAGATATTTTGGTCTCTGTTGAATATCTGGATTGTATTTCTGGACACTTTTTGTATCATCTCTATTCAGAATACACTGTGGAAACATGATAGAGAATTATGTTTCCAGACTGGCTTTAGTGTGAATTGACTTGCTGACCAAACAAAGAGTGAAAAACTGCTTTTGTTTACTGTAGCTTATAGATGGATTAGTCCTACATGAGAAAAGGATTTGACGAAATATACCAAGCCCTTAATTATAAAAACAAGCAGAATCTCCATAATGATTCATCAGCAGGACCAAAGCTGGCACAGCTTCATACCTGCTCCAAACCTGTTGTTTATGAAACATGGAACAACAGATCTTAGTTCAAATTTTGAATTTCCGCAAAATATGTTATATTAAATGAACATTTTTTCTATTCCTTGGAGGAATTATCTCTAATAATACATAAGCACTTCTTAGTTCATATGTAATTGGAAAATGAAGTGTGTATTTTGTAGTCTGTTGTGCAAGGAAATAGAACTAGATTTACCCTGTCACAGCCAGGAGATTTTTACAGTTCTTCCACAGGTTTCCTTTATTCTAATTCATAGACTGTGTGGCCCTTTTCGTCCTTTACAAAGCTTTTCAGATTCATCTACCAGTTGATCTGACTTTAATCAAAAAAGTAAGTTCTGCATTTTTACTTCCTTTAGGTACATTTCTATTGAGATGCTTGTAGTAAAATTTAACATAGAGTAATAGAAACACAGAATCATTAGGATTTGGCAAAAAGACTGACATGCCACTTACAAGGCTACATCTAAGATGATTGGAGAGGAAGCATGGTTGGGATCCAGAGCAATCAAAAAAAGATGAGTGGGTGAAAAGCCATCATGTAATGTACTTTAAAAGCTTTCATTCTGCATGCTAACCTGTGCACAAGCCAGAATCAAAAGATTATGCAAGGGTTTCCTTTGTGCTGAGCCTGGAAATTAGAGAGAAGTTGGAACATCTGATCCAAAAAAGAAAAATAACATGCACTAATTGTTAATTCTAGGAAGTTCAGTAATACGTAACTCTTTTTTCAGGAAATTCTTCTCCTTAGCAGCTTACAGCTTGTCATGGCTCTCCATAGGTATTCCATATAATAACATCATACAATGAAATGATGAAATTCAGACAGCGTTGCTTGTTAGAGTTACTAATTCAAAGTGTCACTGGGGACTGCAGTTCCCAGCATGCTCTGGTCCTTCCTACATGATTTCATGGTAGGAAGTGATATAGTGACATGAGAACATCTTTTTCCTTCACACTTGCAGCACGCTTAGAAGATATTTTCCCCATTTGTTTGTTTTATTATTCTTGATTTCTTTTCTATTATGTTATATCGTATTCATTTGCCATTCTTAATAAAATGGTTTATCTCAGTTTAGCATGTTCTCTTTCTCACTTCTCCACCAAGCCCCGTCATGGAGAAAAGGCTTTCAACACTGGGCATAGCTGAAATATAAAGACTGCTCCAAAAGCAATTCCTTCAATTTTATGAGCTTGTCATTTACTTTACATTGTCAGAGGTGGATATTGTGGTATGGCAGTAGAGGTTAAACCTTCCCATCTATATTCCTTAACATTTTGTGGCCATGTGACAGATGGCAAAAGAGGGGCAGTCTGACAAATGGCATTTGACATGGAAGAGAATATGGAGCGAAAGTGTGTCAGTTAATTTTTTCATGTGGAAAAAAATGGCACCGACTGGCATCCATCAATGCTTCCTGAATGTTTATGGAGACTGACAGTGGGATTGAGCAAAGTTGGGTAATGGGTGGTGCATTTCACCAGATGCAATCATGATATGAAAGGCAAGCTATGTTCCAGACAGCTGTGCACATTTGTCACAAAACAAAATGAAGAGCACCTCAATCAGTGTGAATCATGATGATGTTGAAAAATAGTCTTTTGTACCTGAAGATTTCCTCTATCAAACATTGGTATTTGCTCTTTGTTGCTGTTTCCATGGAAATAAATAGGAGGCATTATTTTCAGAGCAAGCTATACAATATTAATGGTAAGACAGAAGAACATAAAATTAATCCAGAATTCTTCAAGTACTAAATACATAGGTAAAATTTGCTATGTGATGGAATAGGCTACTTCTTTCTCCTCTGTATAAAAATAAGTCCACCCCTGCAGACAAGCTTTGGTCAGATTGTTTAGACAGTATATGCAGCCTATTGATGTAGATCCCAGTGTTCTGACTGTGCCACCAAACCTCTTCTGCCTCTCTCATGGCACTGTGTGCGCAGAGATTTCCCTCCTTGTGCCTGCATTCCTCCTTGACTGTGGTGCCAAGGACTGTTGTCCTCCAGGAGATTACGATTTCCTTGGCATATATAGCTGGCTACAGCCAAGCTCGGGGAGAAACATCCAAGATTTTATGCCTAGAGGCTTCACACAGTCAAAAGAAAATGCTGTTTTGTTTCCAAACCAGCAGCGGCAACAAAGATTAGAGCTAATGCCCAGTGACTATAGTGGCATGCATAGTGCATATGTGTGACAGCAATATGCCAGTTCTTAATGAGAAGCAGGAATTTTTGGCTCTGTAAGATTTTCAAGACTTCACAGCCACTTTTAACATGAGAGAGAGGACTACATGATGCCTTCCTTTGTCTAGTTAGAAAAGTACATACATACATGACATGTGTATGTAAAAGAAGGGAGAAATAATGCATGCAGAACAAAATAGACAGAATGCCAATGACAACTTGTAGAGTACATATTGAATTTACTTAATTTAATAGACAATAGCCTGCCCTAATATTTTAAGCCAACAAAGTCTTCCCTGGACCCCAAATGTTTGCTAAAATAGTGTCTTTTCCTTGTTAATTTGCAGTTCTTGGCTGGATTTCGTGCTAATTTCAAACATATGTCGTATACAAAATATGTTAATTTTGAAAGCCAAATCTGGCAGGAGATGATTGTAGAACTGGCATAGAGAAGCTTGGGACAAACAAACAGATGAACTCAGAGCTGGCAGGACGTGTTTACTAACCACAAAGTGCTGGGAGTTTTTTGTTTCTTTCTTCTTTTTTTTTTTTTTTAATTAAATGTTTTACAGCTATTTTCATAGATACACGGGGGGGGGGGAATAATGAAGGAAAAGAAATGGTATGTGAAAAAATTTCAGCCAAATCAAAAATACCTTTAACTTAGATATCTTCTGCTATTCAATTTGTGTTAACAAAAAATTATAAATTCAGTGTACAATGGTTCGTTCACATCTTCTGATCCCAAAGTACTGCAGATGGAAGTTATACTAAATTAAATGTGAAGATGTGTGTGATACATATTTCCTCCTTATAGAAGTCATAGCTAATGGAACTGTCCAGAGAAAGGCAGTGGTTTGTTATGACTTTTGAAAAAATCCTATAGTTTGTTGTCAGAAAATAGTTGCCTTCCTGTATTTGTTTAGTAAGTGATTTTTCAAAAGTTATATCTTCTCAAACACGCTCCATAAAGCATTCAAGTCAGTCAAAACAGCTGAAATCTTTCTTTTCTCTGTACCTATCTCTGTCTGAGTTTAATCCCTAGCATCAAATTTCTTAGCGTGTGTTTTCATTTTTACTTCTTAAAGGTATTTTTACATGTGGAACACTGTGAATACCAATACTACTGTATTTAAATGCGCATTTGTACTTGCTCACATGATGGTAGCAGTAGTACTTGGTATTCCTAAATCTAAGTATTCTAGCACAAGTAAATTTGATATTGGTAGTCTTGCTTCTTGCAAGTTGACGTACAAATAAAAATAAATATGGCTACATACCAAAGTGCAATATTTCCTTGAGGAAATCCAATCAAAAAACATGAAAGAGTTATAAGGAGAAAGCTGAACATGAGAATACAGTTTTAATTCTTTGTATTTAAGGGAATGAATTGCAGACTCCAATTGTGAGATTCTTTGTCCTTTAGCTTTTCTAACTGTTTAGATAACATTTATTTTCTATATGGTTTGAGCATTTTTTTTTTTTGCTTGTTTCTTTGTTTTAGATTTTGAATTTAAGCAAATACAAACTTGTCAAAATTTTCTCTGATCGGACAATTCAAAAATCTGTAGTAAGGAAATATTGATTATGTCAGCTTTTGCAAAATATATGCCTGATGTTAAACCATAGAAATATAGTAATGATTGTATTTTAAAAGTCAAAAGTTAATTAATCGAAGTAATAAACTCTAAATTAACTCCTTTAACATTGTCTAAGTGACACCTTCTAATGTACAAATGAAAAAATGAGATTTCAAATGGAAAAACTTTGCACTATCAGAATGTTATGAGAGCCCCAAGAATGAGTTTTCAGGCAGAATGTATTCCATTTTGCAAAAAAAAAAATTACCCACTTCTGATACAGACTAACCTATAATCCCCTTAGGTAGCAGTATCAGTAAATATAGAAGGTGAGCAATCCAGGGTTTATTCCTTGAAGTGACTGATCTCCAGCTGTCTCAAACAAGTTATTTCTCAAAATCAACTGGAGAGTAAATGACTGCAGATCTAACCTTTAACATGCAGAAATTTCTGCAAAAATTATGTTGGAGAATGGTAATCCAAACAAAACTACTCATTCTGGATATCTACATAATAAATTAAATTTATCATAGGAGGCCTTTTCCTGGATCATATCCTGCAAAATGAAAATAAGGTTATAACCATGAACAATTAAAATAAATGCTGGGTGGGGGCCGTGTAAGTAAGCTTGATTCCACAGAAACTTTGTAATGTGAAAACAGATTGAGAAGGTACAAAATATGTTTAAATGCAATTCTATGTGGCTTAAAAATCGTACTGATGAAAAGCTCTCCCAGAAAATTGCTTGAGATAGGTACTCAGAATCATGTTGACTGAGATAGGTATTCAGAATCATGTTGTCTGGCTAGGAATAATGCATATACTGATCCTTGAACCATATCAATAAATTCAAAGAAGGCAATAAAAGTGTGGCCTTTAACAGCCCAAGAGTTTAAGACTTTTAGACTCCTCTGTACACAGGGGAAGAAGTAGACTCCTCTGTAAGATTAATCCCATCTCTCTTGGATTGCTACTCTGGACTCATGAACTACCTCTGGAATTTGAAATTTATTAAATGCAAGAAAATAAGTTAATTGTAAGAATAAAATAGGCAAGTAATTTGCACATGTTGGTCTTCTACTGCAAATACAAATAGTCACTGGAAACGTATCATGTAGAAAGTAATTAATGATTCATAAGAGGGGAAAAAATGTACAACCAGCTAGAACATAGAGCCAGTTAGAACATGTAGCCAGTTGAGACATAAGAAAAAAAAAAAAAGAAAAAAGAAAAACGGTGGAAGTTTGATCTCAGGAGTCTAGAAAAGATTTCAGTGGTATAGCATTGAATCTGCGCTGTGAAAATAACAATAGAGTTGTCTCCTGCTGCAGAAGAGTTTATAGACTAGTTCTTTTTCTACAAGTACTTAAAAAGCTTTTCTAATATAGTGTCTGCAATCATTAGCCACTGCAATACAGAAAAAATCAGCAGACACAAGCATAGAGGCCTGTGTCCTGAGAGTGTTGCTGAAACGCTTACTGTCTTTATGTAAAGGCTTGATTGAAATTGCATTCAGTACAGGCAATAAATAGGTTAAAGATCCCAGATATTCTTCAATTAATTCAGTGTAAGCTGCTCACTTTTATATGGAACTTCTTTTGTTTTACTTTAGATTGATCACTTGTTACTCTATAATTTGCACTCAGAGTTAATAACTAACTGAGTTGGTTTGTTGTTTTATTATATCTTACTTTTATTTTGTTTCCTTTCTTACTAAAAGAACAGAAGGAAAATACATGAAACTTGAGAAAAGGAACAGGACTTAGGTGGACTTATTAGTTCAACACTTTATATAAAGTACGCTTTTAAGATATGAAACATTACATTAATGTCATATTCACACATACACACACACACACACGCACACACAAATCACAAAAAATCGTCCACATAATATTAGCATTAGAGTAAGACACCTTTTACACTTTCTTTCTGTTGAAATTTTGTATGTCTGTTTCAAAGCACTGGTGAACTTTTCAATACTGAGTAGGAAATGGTATCTTATACATGCTTGTTTTAGAAGAGATTTTGGTATGCATATATACATCATGCACATATTTGTGCATATTTGTACATATAGAATAAGTTTTATTGTGCTAGATTCTAGTCCAATTTTTATCTCTGCTTTTATTAGCTTTTTGCTTGTTTTGAATGCCCTTTCCCAAACCAAAATCTGTAAATCTTAATATATGTGTTTACTGTTGTCTAATGAATAGGAAATGTTCTCAACCCCTCGTTTGAAAATTAAAAATAATTTAATTTATTATTTTTGTTTCATCTTTAACAAGAATTTATTCTATATGAAATATCATTTGCTGCTCAAAAATGGTATTAACTCTTAATTTATATTTAGTTTTCTCTCTCTTTATAGCCTTAAATAGCATTTAAAAGCATCTATAGCTCTTGCAGTTAACAACTGCAAGATACACTTTATTCTTTTGCAAAGATTTTTGCTTTTGCATTCTGACTTGTGCAGGAGAATGATGCTATCTTTAATATTCCCTGTATAAAATATGTATTTTTGTCATTTGCCTTTGGAGGAGTCAAGGGTCACAAACCACTCTGATAGACTGAAGCACAGTGAGCAGAGGTGATTTGTCCAGAGCAGAACAAGATTAGATCTCAAGGGTCCAATTCACAGACTGTTCTATTTTAAGGTATATTTCCCAGTTCCTGCAAAAATACCATTTGCTCCTTGAGTTTTTGGGGGGCAGCATTGTACTGGCAGGCCAGCATTAGTAGCAAGGAAGATACTGTCTTGGTTCTCCTTTGTTCTGGGAAGAAAACATGAGAAATTTTCCTGTCATTATCTGTATGTCCTGAGAAGAAAATATGAGATATTTTCCGGTCATTTTCTGTATGAACTTACAGCATCATAAATAAGTTTTTTCCTAAAAATATGTGTCAATGTTCTCTAAATGAGTTACTAGTATTCTACTGTTGTCTTTTAAGAGTGTTATTAACTTTTATGGATCTGAGCAACTGCTAGAAGCCATACAAATACTCAAAACACTAGAATATCAGATCCTTGGTCATCTCACACAGATGTTATTTCCAGAAGCAGTCAAAACAATGCTGTACAAAAAGATACAATTTTTGTCTGAAATGGAAACCAAACACTGTCCTGCAAACACACGATTACTTGTTTTTTATACCTTTACCTCTCTAAACAAAATAAAAAGGAAATTAAAGAAAAAGGAGACAATTAGATTATGCCATTTCTTTTCAGGGTATTATTTTGTAAAAGCCTAAAATAAAATTGCTTTCTATAAAAACTAGTTGGGCAGAACTTTGCTGTAATGTGCAGTACTACTAGATGAGTTTGATTAATAACTATTAAAAGTACAGAACTGAAGTTTATTCAGATCTTTTTCAATTTCTTAAACAAAATATAAGAAGATAGAAATTTGACAGAATATGCCTTGCATTTAGGTTTCAAGTCACAGTTACCACTACCATGAGCTGATAGGCTCATATATTTGGACATGAGGGAAGAATTTACCACTGAATCTCCCGAGATACAAAACAAATTTAAAGTATTTTTTAGTTACATGGGAGAAAATGTTGCTGAATCACTCTTGTTCGTGTGTTTCTCTTGATATCCCCTGGCTGTGACAGGTCTGCATTTTATAGGTGTTTATCCTGAAAGTCTAAGTAAATGAAATCTAAATCATCTGATTGGTGAAATCTGAATTATCACTTATGAACAAAATGGGATACCAAAAGGCCTATTATTTTTCTTTGGTTTCTTGAGCCTTTTACATTATGTTCCGTGGACTTACGGTTTGGTGGTGAGCTCCAGCAGAGGAGTTCATGTGATGTCCTTTGCAGATTCCCACCACTCTTGTCATTGTCATCTACTAATGCATATCTGCTTGAATAAGAACAGTAAAAAGCAAATGAACAGACGGAACAATCCTCTCCTATTTTTCTGCTGGATACTAGAATTCTTGAGAAATAAGAATTGTTGTTCAAAAAGAATTTTGAAATTTAAAATTCTCTATTTCCTATGAAAATAGAATGTTGAAAAAATTTCTAGCTGAAGAGAAAATTTCCTCAACTTTAAAAAAAAAATACAGTTTTGTTTCAAGTTTTTCAACATGTTTTTGATGAAAATATATTTAGATTCATGTACTTTTGCATTTCAAAAGGAAAAGAAAATTATATATATACATTTCAAATTGTTAAAACAACATATTTATCACTAATCAAGTTTTTCTTATATTTCCTTTTCAGTTAAAAATCTGCCACAGCATCTGGTGCAATCTACTTCAGTAAAATATTCTGACGTAGGTTTCTCTACAATTTTTTTCTCTAAATGTTCTGTTTATGTAAAACATTGATAAAACATTTTTGTCATAGAGTATGCTTGTAAAAATAATTATCCATATGAAAAGTATTACATTTTTGTTATGCATATACTCTGATCCAAATGTTTTTCAGCTTTTTGTCTGCCAATTAGGTAATATTCTATTAGGATATTTCAGAGATGTTCCATTGTCATACAAAACACATTAAAATTTTCCACTTCCCATATGAATACTGAGAATGAGCACTTTAAATAATTTGGACTCTTCCTCTATCTTCAAGGCAAAATAGCAGCTGTTCCAGATGTTAGTCATTCCTAAAAAGCAGTAGATTATATTTAGCTTTTATTCAAAATGTGGAACTTCCTGTGAGTCACATTTATGCTCTGCTGCTGGAGTGGAGGGAGAGTAAGTGTTCCTTCTCAAATAGATAAAGGAAAAAGAAAAATCTTAAAAACTTGAGAACAAAGAAAGAGCAGATTTCTGTATAATATGAGTGAGTTTTGCATGTGATTCTGGTTTAGAGTTGACAATTTTGAAAAAGAAACATTGCCAGGTTTGTTGAGCTCAAGAGAAGTATAAATTACCTTCAGAGTTTAATAGGGAGTGGAAAAGTCTCACTTTTCTCCTGTTAAAGTTCCTACAAGGAGAGGAATTTATTTTATGCTGTAATTTTTTTTGCAATGTCTCAGTGCCTCACACAGTGAGCAAGGAATCTGTATAAGAACAGTGTTAACTGAATCTCTGGCCAATAGTCTACAGCATTATTCAGGTTCTACTTTAGTATCTTATGTTTCTCAGAACTGGAGAAGGGATCCAACTTATACACAGCGTCTCAAATACTGAAAGGAGAAATAACTGTCCGCAATACTTGTTAATATTTGTTAGTATTGGTATTGGTATTAAGGTCACACATGAATTTCCAACCCCAAGAAGATTTGGTAAATGATATGATAGTTTTAACAACTTCATTTTCTTTTCTGTGACTATGACACCACTGAAAGACACTTTATGAAATGTTGTGCATGTTTAAACTTCTTTTTGGGATTTTAGTATCCCACAAATTTGCATATGTTTCACTCATGCAATTATATGCAAGGGAGATTTAAGACTCAAACTTCGCAGTATTGTTGCACTATGCAGTGGAAAGATGTTACCAGTGAGATGAGAAACCTACATACAAAACTTAAAGAAGAGACTAATGAGGAAATGAGTGGCTATACAGTTACAGTGGCTATGCATATATTCCAGCAAACTCTGCCTTGTTTATACATGTCATTAATAAACACACCAAAAAAATCATCACAACTCCTGCAAGGGAAGCATTATTGCAGATTTAGTAATAGACTGTTAGTAACATTCACCTCAGTGTATGAGAGAAAAACGGCCCTGTGATTGAAAGTCCACATCTTATACATATCCTGTATTTAGACATTTCAAGTGAAAATATAACTGAGAAAGAAGTCCTACCAAAGAAACCTGATTTTGTATGTTCCAACTGCAGTTCAAGTCAGGTCATTTCTTATACAAGGAAAGATGAGATCAGATTTAATTTCAGTGGAATCACTCAAAGATTCAAGTGCTGTCTAAAGCCAGCTTTGGCTACTTGTAAGAATCAGAAAGAGGAACGATGGAAATGAGAGTGAACACTGCCAGTTACAAAGCAAAAAAAGGTCATTTCTTCTCACCAAAATGAGTGCTGTGCAGAAATGGAAATGAAGAACAAGTGACACCATAATGTAGACCAAAAACCCACAGATCTGAGCAAATTCGGATTACAGTTTGACTTACAAGACTAGATAGACAAAAAAGATATGATTACTGCATAATTCAGCAGGAAAGATAAATGGAGCAAAGCAGGGTCAAGATCAATACTTCAGATTGGTTAAGAAACGAAGTTGCTCAATTCGTGAGGCATCAAGCTTTTAAGGTGACAGATACTCATGTTAGTGATAAGTGACCTTCTGTTCCCACTGAATGCTTGCTGGTGTTTATTTATTTTTATCATGCTTATACATGCTTATGATTACTTATTGTGTGTGTTTAAACGATAGTTAATGTGGACTGATGTGCATGCAGCTCTTTTCAATACCTTCCACCATTATTGATTGTTTACAGAGTGTTTCTCAAATAATCATTGTTTGCTGTTTTGAGTTGTGACTATCTCGATTTAATATCCAGAAAAAGAGAAAGCGTGGCACAGTTTTCTATTCACTGAAAGACATACGATTTTCCCTCCCCTGGACAAATTCCCTTAAGATCAAAAACTGCTGTTCTGAGAGGAACAGAGAAGCCAGGAATACTTTTATTTTGAGGTTCGTTAGTTTATTTCAAACTCTAATTAAATTACATACAATGTCAAGGAAGGATACGAGCAATAGTAAATCAGGAAGTGAAAGATAGTACTATGCCAGTATTTGCTCTTCCTGTTTTTGACTCTGTAGAAATCTGTTGTGATTACCTGATTATAGCAAAACAGTAACAGAAAATACCAGCATACCAGTGGTACATCTAGTAGGGAATATTACTGAGCTCTCTAGAGACTGTATCTTTAACAGAAGCTTACATGAATTGGAAGGCCATATTTTCTGTCCTTCATAGCTATACATTTGTCTTTTCTCACAACCTGTATCAGCATAATGGATTACATAGGCAGCATTAGCCAAAAATAGAGCTAATTTTTAAGCTGAATTCCATTTCAGCCTGAAGCATCCAGAAAAAATTCAGAGTTCAGTTCAGACTATTTGCAAACTTCAGCATAAGAAATTGTCAGAATAAAGATCATCAAACTTATCCTTAATACCCAGGTAATTTCTTCATATACCATATTCTTGAGATATTTGATTATGTTAAAGAAATTCCGCTTTAAATTTTACAGGTGTTTTAGAAAATCTGGTATAAGGCTTAATATTTTTTCAAGTCATGCAGTTTGGTCTCCTGAGAGCACTGGTTAGTCATTCCTCTTCAATCCAACTCTACATTGTTATGAAGTTAAATTTTTTTTTTTAGTAAGTCTTCAAGATTTGCTTCATAAAGGGAATTTTATCATGTACTTCGAGGCAATACAATTAAAAATTTATATATGTTACGTCAATACACAGAACATTCGTATTTTTATTGTCAGTACAAAGCAGTCTGATTAGTTTTTTGAGATGATTACACCAGATTTTTTAACTCAAGGTGTGCTACTATATGTGCAGTATGACATATTACAAATAAAAGATTGGAGGCATCTATTTATAATTCTGGCTCTTGCTCAATCAGGTTACAGTATATAGAGCTGCAGTGAACTACAAAGTGATTACCTGGCAGTGGGAAGTATGACATATCTTTAAATCTAGTACTGTATTCATAATTGCCTTGCACTGGAACTTCAATGCATATGCCAAGGTTATAATAATAACACTCTTAAGGACCATTTACTACTACTCATAGTTCATGTTCAGTTTGCATCAAACGCACTTTTTCCACTAGCAGTGAGAGTACTGATATTACTGATATTATGAATAGAGATTCCTGCTTGTTGCTCACAGAACTTTTCATCAGTTTTCTTTTAGAACAGTGAGTCTAAGGCTTTTCTGTAGCAGTCATAGGCTGAGGATGCCTAAGGATGAAACAGGATACATACATGTGCTGTAAGTGAGGATGAATAACTATAAATACACATGGGCACAGAAAAAAAAGTCTAAGTCTATAATCGTGCAAAAAATGTTGATAGTGGGTTATTTTGCAAAGAATGGGAATCACACTCTTTTCCTTAACAGTTCATATGAGATTAAATTGCCTTTGAAGTCACAGAAACTCAGGAGGATAAAAAAATAAGACACCAAACATTATACTGAGTCCCTGTGAGTAAGAAACTGGGCAAGGGTGGCAGGAAAATGTGTGGATGAGCAAGGAGATCATGCATAAACTCAAAGGGAAGAGAAAGGTCCATGAAATGCAGGAAAAGGGTCTGACCACTTGGGAAGAATATAGGAGTGTTTTCAGGGCCTGCAGAGATATGAAGAGTAAGGCCAAAGCCAACCTGGAAATGGATGTGGTAAAGAAGATAAAAGATAAGACGAAAGGGTTTTTTAGTACGTCAACTGTAAAAGGAAGACTAGGGAAAATGTGGGTCTCCTACTAACTGAGGGGGCTGTTCTGGTAACAGGATGCTGAGAAGGTGGAGATACTGAAAGCCTTCTTTACTTCTGTCTTCACTGTGGTAACTCCCCCTCAGGACTCCTGGGATGTGGGGGTTAGTGAGAGGGTCTGAAGAATGGAAGGCTTCCCTTTGGTGAGGAAGGAGATGGCCCTAGAGCATCTATACAACATCATTGTATGTAAATCCATGGGCTCCAAAAGGGATGTATCCTTGTGTACTGAGGGAGTTGGCAGAGGTGGTTGCTGTACTGCTCTCTATCATCTTTGAGAGGTCATAGAGAATGGGAGAGGTGCCTGAAGACTGGAGGATAGACAGTGTCACTCTGATCTTCAAAAATGGAAGGAAGGAGGATCCAAGGAGATACAGACGAGTCAGCCTCACCTCCATCCCTGGAAAGGTGACAGAACAGTTTGTTCTGGATGTCATCTCCAGGCAATTGGAAGAGGAAAAGGATATCAGATGTGGAATAGATGAGGTGGGCTGAGAACTGTGTGAATGGGCGAGCTCAGAGGGTTATGAGACAGTTAAAGGACTGTACTTAGTGGTGTTCCTCAGGGGTCAGTGCTGGGTTTGGTCTATAAATATCTAAGGAGCGGGAGGCAAAGGAACGAGCCCGGACTTCCTCAGCAGTGTGTGGTGATAGGATAAGGGAAAATGGTCACAAACTGATGCATAGGAAGTTTCACACAAATGTTCATGAGAACCTCTTCTCAGTAAGGGTGACAGAGCACTGAAACAGGCTGCCCAGAGAGGCTGTGGAATCTCCTTCTCTGGAAACATTCAAGTCCCACCCAGATGCCTACCTGTGCAACCTGGGCTAGGGAGCCTGCTTTGGCAGGGGGGTTAGACTATATGATCTCTAGTAGTCTAGTCCCTTCCAAACCCTACAATTCTTTGATTCTGTGATTCTGAGAAATGAGTTCAATGTTGCATTAATTTTTATGGATTATCCCAAATTTCTGAATATCCTACGCTCAGAACACATCAAAAATAAATATAGCTTTTAAACCTGATTTTTATAAATAATTCATTAATGGTCTTTGCTTATTTTCTGATTCACAACTTTTGACATCTTCTTTTTGAACTTCATGGTATAGCACAGAAGTCTAACACCTTTTCATAATTTTAAGCTGTATTTCTAATATAATATATATATTTTTAGTGTCCCTCTGTGAGACCAAGATTTAAAAGCACTTCAGCCCATTACAGCACTACAGAAAAGACAGATGACAGTGAGTTGAAGATGAGTTGATAGTGCTGTGTATATAAATTGAAGCCGTGTGTTCTGAAATTCAGTGAGCAAAACATTACAGCTCTAGTGGTGCAGTAACCTCACCACAGCTAATGCAATAGTGGCTTTTTTTGGGAGCTACATGACATTTAGAATCTTCTCAGTGATGCCTATGAGAACATTCATAGTGGTAGGTCCTCAGCCTCTGTATTTGTGTTGTATTAGTCCCACCTCATGACCCAGTAAGGTTGGAGGAGATGGACTAATCGTGGTGACTGTGGTGAGATATTGTTGTTCCGTGACTGAAACATTTAAGCAGTACACTACTTCAAACAATCTTTGTAGATTTTCATACAGATATCTTCCTGCAAATAATCATCATTCTCAAAATCCTTGTATTAACAAAAATTTGTTCACATAAGCATTCCCAAATTGGAAATGTTGAAGAGTGGTGGACTACACGAATACATAACTAAAAATGAAATGTTTAACTCAGTATTCTCAAAGAGATACCCAAATGCACTTCTAAAAGCACATAGATGACAGCCAAATAAATGCCACTTTTAGATTATTCAAACAGGGAAAAAGAGAGTGTAGTTAAAAATGAGCATTCTTTATTGTTGTTTAAGAGATTCTCTTTCCACTGCCAGATTACATCATTTCAGGATTACTAGAAATCTAGTGAGAAAATGTTCATATATTCAGAACAGACAAACTTTCAGTGATACTCCATCATATATGAAATTCCATCATATATGAATCTAACCATATGGTGAATCTTTCAAGGCTGACATATTAGTACATGTGAGTATAGGTACATGAACCTGTTAGATTAATAAGGACACAGAACTTCTAATATTGGTACTGCTTGTCCAACCTGTCAGGAAACACATAAGTGGTGTATTACATACAGAAATACTAAATCATCTGTGGATAAGAGTTTTGTTGAGTCATAGGGAACTCTTATGCATACCTACAGCTTCTAGGAACTGTTTTGCGAAATTACTATTTCAATAGCAAACTACAATAAGAAAAAAAAGGCATTTCCATGCCAAGAAATTTTTATTATATAGTCATTGAACTAGTGTCATTGAGTAGGAACCGATGTGAGCTGAACCGGCATACTATTTATTTTTATCCGCCAAAGTCTTCCCTGTCTCAAACCATAACTGTGTGATTTCATTACTTATGTATTGTTGACTTAACTGCAGTTTAATTAAACTGCTTTCCTACACAGTGTACTTGTCCAGACTGTTAACCACTATGTGATTTATAGTACAAATACAGATTTTAAAAAGTCATACATAATTACCTTCACAGGATCATTTCTGTTATAAACATAAGAATAATATTTCACAACAAAGCATACACTTGAACAGTGCAAGTCAGTAGTTGACAATGGCTGCAAGTACTATTTGAGGATCAACAGTTCTGGTGCTTAATTCTTGCTTTACATTAAATCTATGTAATCTAATAATAGATAAGTCACCAGAAGGGTTTCTTTTCATCTTGAATATAGCTTTCAAATGTACTTGAGTTTACCTACTTAGAAAAATCTA
Source organism: Callipepla californica brunnescens (assembly GCA_023055505.1). Taxonomy (NCBI): domain Eukaryota; kingdom Metazoa; phylum Chordata; class Aves; order Galliformes; family Odontophoridae; genus Callipepla; species Callipepla californica. Next base: position 4,535,286 of record JALIRH010000031.1, on the reverse strand, counting down.
GTGTGTGACCCATCAGACGAAACAAGGTATTGGTGCTCCAGTAAAACCATGAGGCTGTGACACTGTCCAATTATTTTGTATAAATTTACACCACACTATAAGAATCAGTAATCAAGCTGTCAGTAAGGCTTAACTGATGTGGATCTCTTTTTCTTATGTGCAGCTTCCTCCCTTGGTGTGACAGCCAGCAAGGTCAGTGTACCTGACTGCCTATTGTACTACAATATTTGTTCTAGATGTTTCTGGTTCTAAAGAAATTCATCTATCACAATGGTCCTGGACCAATCTTCCACTCTCTAAAACTAAAGAATATAAGAAGAAACAATGAGGAAAAACTGTACAGAGCTCTCCAGGTAATAAGGTATTTCTGAATTATAGTGAATCATGTCATCTGCAAGGAAATCCTCTACATCAACACTTCACAAAGCAAAAAAACATAGTTTAGTAAATTTTTCATTCCTACTATTTATATTCTATAAGAATAGTATAACACAGACTTTGATACAGTCAGAAATATTTCTCAAAGTGCAGAAAGTTTGCGTTTTTGCCACAAATCTATCTTGTTATTGTATGATGAATTCACTTAGAATTAGAGATTGAGTAAAAAGAATATATGTATTTTTTAAAGATGGGATTATCATTTTCACTCTCCTACTAGAATGTCTGTAAACAGTCATCAGTCCTGCCCTAAGAAGCTGACACATTGAATTATCTCTGTGATCACGTACCATAGAAGAGTAAACTCTTATTTCACTGTTGTTCTTTGTAAAAAAGTACAACTTCCTGATTGCATCAGTAATAAGATGATGTCATGTTCCACTTGTGAGTTGCCCCATTTACCAAGATCATATAGGTCTAGTCTGAAGATACTGCAATTAATTCTTTCACGGAATGACAATCTAAGGTGACAGTAAGGCTGTTACTGGGCTCTGATAAAATGGGCTGCAGGTAGTAAAGGAAAAGTAAACAAATTTAGAGGAAAATATATCTGGCATATGTAAAAGTTGACCTTCCCTTTGTGATTGTTTTATAGCTCAATTTTATGTGGAGCAGAACTTGAAAGAAGCATTTACAGAGCAGAAAGAGGAGATAAGAGCAAGCCTTAAGAATCTTGTTATCCAATGTCCAGAGAAGTTTTTTTTTTTTTTTTTTTTTTTCTGAAATTCCTTGATGTATTTGCTAAATAAGAAAAAGCATATGTATACTACAAACAAAACAAAGATCACTTTTAATAAGATTAAGAAACTCTTCAGGACAATTTGATTCAGGAAAAAGTACTCTTCCCACCCTTAAAGCATGTCCCTTGTCTAAACATTCAGATGAACAAATAACTAAAACTGTAATATAACTGATTTTAAGGGAACAAGTTAAATGACATATTTAATTCCAAAATATTTCTTGGGTACTCTAGGTCAGTTCAAAATGCAGCACTACAGTAGCAGAACCCAAGTGGCTGATCATGAGGAGTACTCATACCTTTGCAAAAGTTGGGTTTGGCTGCCTGCTCCTCATAAAGGCAGCGTGCCTTTATGCCTTGAGTTGCTACAACTCAAAAGCACTTTAGAAAATCTAATGTTTTATATTTCTTCTACTAAAATGATACCAAAAATTAAAAATTCAAGAGTAAATTACAGCCTTTTGGAAGAATGTTATTTGTCTGGGACTAATTGTCATGGTTTTATGATTTTTGTTATTGGTATTCCACATCATAAGATAATATGAGGCACTGGGAGTTAAAGAATTAATGCTCTAATTCCATAGACTCCCGAATTTCCAGGTGCCTGGTTCTCAGAAGAGAATACCTCTTGCTACTGGCTTATTGACTCTTTAACTCTCAGACTACTGCAGTAGATTCTCCTTTCCCTGCAACTTTCAGTCAAAATCTTTTATCTATCTATCTATCTATCTATCAATCTATCTATCTATCTATCTATCTATCTATCTATCTATTTATTTATTTTTGCTTGAAGAATAAGTTAAGGGCTAGCAGAAGAAATACTTTAGAGAAATGTTATACATTCTCTTTTATATACAAATTCTGATAATTGTACTGCAGTTGTCCATTCTGGACCCATTAATCTGTTTTATGTTTCCTTCCTTAATGTTTATAAGATCAAGCTCTGTTTATAAGGTCCAGTTCTGTTTTCTGGAGCCTGCCTGCTTTTGACAAAATGTTAACTGTATTTCAAGATGGGATTAATTTATAGATTTAGTATTCAAATCTGCAGCAATCTTCATATGTATATATATATATATTTTACTGTGAACCACAAAGGTGGGGAACTTGTGACCCAGAGCCAAATCCATGACTGTATTTCCTCAGGCCAATTGCCACAAAATTTTTTATATGCATGGCTATGGGATATTACCAGAGCAAGTGTTATTAACTGCAAAATATCTTAGAAAGGCTAATCTGGCCCTGAGCAGAGAGAACATGTCATGGTTTTGTGGTTTTTGTCGTACCATGACAACGTGGTATCCCTCATCCCTTTGGTAGTATCAAAATTAGTACAAATGAACAGTTAAAAAGGAATTCAATTAGTAGAGGAGGTTGAAATTACTGTGATCTTCCCTCCTGGGTTTGCTGTCCATAATAATGACTTCATTTGGGACAAAATGTTGAAAACTGCTGCTTTAAAGCATATTCTATCTTCATTTTGATGTAAAGTTCAAGCAGATGATGTCTGGTTTGAAGGGATGGTTGGAGTACATGTACCTGAGAGTAAGAGATATATTTTTAGATCGGGTCTTGAGTGTTCTTAATGAATTTAAAAATTTTAAGCCAGAGGCAGCTTTCTGCCCACTTCAGCCCATTCTCTAAATTCCTACAGGCTATTTCCAGGAGAAGAAACTGTTTCATGGAGAAATTATGGTGTCCTAACCTCACCCTGATGCAATATCTGATGAAAGAGGCAGGACATATTTTTCAGTAATTGCAAACAACTTCGCAGAATTTTTTCCCATGCTAACATGTAATCTTAAAAAAAATGCAATTTGCCTGTTGGGTCCCTCAGAACCTCTGGCAATAAATCATTTCTAGTGTGTGTTTTCCTTCACATGTAGAACTATTCTGTGAGGCAAATATAATGCAAGTAGGTGCGCTAGAGATAAAGATTCCTCTTCATTGTTTTACTATGTTTTATTCTTTGAAAGACCAGTGACATTATCTGTAAAAGACTGTGGGCTGGATTTCTCCTATATTGCATTTTTTGATGTAGTGTAGGACAAGCTAAATTTAAAAAAAGAAAAGAGAAATTTGGGCTCTTGTTTTTTACCTAGGTATCTCATCATGGCTTGCTCCGGTCCTGTTAAAAAGTCATATCATTTCTACTTGCTTCTGGTTACTGATCTGTACCTGCTACTTTGTGAAAACACTAAGAGATATCCATAATACAACAAAGGAATAAATCATTAGCCTTTCAGTTCCAAGAAAGACATGCTGATCATGTTTTCTTACATAGATGAAAATGGAAGATAGTAGGGTGAAGGTTTTTCTCGAAGTTCCTCTGGAGTGTCTGTATATCTACTCCTGCATTAGAAAATGTGTAGTGAAATAAATTAATACTTGATTTTTATCCAGCATATAAAACAGACAACCCTTCACTTCCACATAAATATTCCAAGGAAACATTGAAGAACTACCTGCATAATTCGGTGTTTCACTGAGCCTTTACCATTTTTTCTTAATTTGTCTGCATTCTCTTTTACTATCCACTGATACTGATGGAGAAAGAAGAAAGGTTTAAGCAATCTTTGTCTTTTGTTTTTGGAAAGACTGCTAAGATCAGTCAGATAATTACGTGTCCAGAATATAACACACATCAAATTCAATTAGAAACAAGATTAACACTGTAACAAGTGCAGTGACATCTTTAATTGTGTATTTTACTTATATGTATCTCTTATGAAATTTAGAATTTTGAGATGAAATCTCTCTGCTATGAGTACCAATGTGTACACTGATTCAGAATAATTATCTTGGATTATGCCAGGCCTTGGGCACTTAGAAAAATTAATAGACAGTTTGGTTTCTCACTGCTTGAGTACTCAGGCCCTAAAATTTAGAAAATTTATTCCAGTAGGTCTGCTAATGGTTACTCTTCTGTAATCCCACCAGGGAAATAGGCCATATGATATTTTTTTATCCTTTTTTTCACCCAGATGTTGCTAAGAATATATTCTGCCTTCTAAATAGACTCAGATCTCCACGTTTAACCCCAGTCACACTGTGATAAAACAAAATAAAGTAGCAGCAGCATCAGATTAGGAGACAAGGAACTACCATGTATTGTTAAGATACAGGTAGCCTGTGAGTTAGTGGTAGCAGTAGCAGCCAGGCTAGAGCAGATCATCCTTCACCACAGGTGAGTTGACTCAATGGAAAAGTCACCTCTGCTGCGCTTAGCATCAAGAATCACAGCTAAACATGACTATGTCAACTTAGATCACCTTCAACATGCACAGCCTTAGAGCAGGCAGAGGTGGCTGTTACAGCCTATGTGATGAGAGCTGCTTACAAAGAAATTGTGAGGTGTTTTTCATATTTTATGAATTTATCCAGTTTTTATTAATTTTCAAAAAGGTACTGAAAAACACAAAAGAGGAGATAAAACACTGAGGGGAGAGAGGTAAAGTGGAATCAGAAACATAAAAAGAATATATTATTTTCAAATCTGGAAATTAAACATTCACTGAGAAAAAGATTTTTGTTTTATAGGTAGCATACAGAAGACAAAAAGGATAACACTCTTTTACTTTCTGTGAACACAAAACCTAAAATACTTTCACTGAAATTAAAGTGAAGACTATGTGTATCCCAGTACAGTTTTGTGTGATGCTTATATATTCTGTGGAACACATTGCCACAAGAAATTATTTACATAAATTATGCATAGAAATGTGCATTCGGTTTGGATAAGCTTCAATAAAATTACAGAATTGTCATCTGCTTGCTTTAAATCGGGATCTAAGCACCTCATCTCTGAAGCAAACTTCTTCCTGTACTGCGCTACTACAAAACTAGTTATTTTTTGTTATATGCATTCTCCTTCTTCTCAAACAATTATATTTACTTTGAGAACACCAAAGCACATGAACTACTAGTTGGTTTTCTTTTTGTTTTCTTGTTTTTGGTGGTGGGTTTTATTTTTTAGGTTGTTGGAATATTCTTTTATTCCTCAAAAATTAAAATAATAAAGTTAGAGTCACTTAATACTGTGGGAAATAAGAGACAGTAAAATAATTGATTAAAATTTTAATAAACATGCACGTAAAATGGAACTCTAGATGGAGCAGTTCCGTTTGTCTGAACATACCTCGCTGTTCTGATGATGATTACACTAACTTATTAACTACTAGATACTTGACTGGCATAAACATAATAATATAATTTGTAGGAACTTTCAAATACATTGGATTTCCTTAATAAGTCTCTTGTGCTTTAATACAGGATGAAAACTTGCAGATCTACTATTTGCGAGATAACAAGATTGTGTTATAAAAGTGTGATAAAAATAATTATCTTTGTTTTAATATATGATCTTAATTTCTAAATAACATTTATAATAGAAAAATATGAAAAGAACTGATTAATAGCAGTAAGAGGAACTATCTCATTGTGTTATTTGTCAGTGATGTAGGTGTTTCCCTCATTTAAAATGCCTCAAAATTCTGTTTGTAGTGTTGTGTATGAAGAGGCTAAATGTAGTTGACTATCTGTCTTATTCAGGGGAAAAAGGGGAGAGCCTCAGTTGCCAGGCTTTCCCATTGGAGTCCTAAAGTACTTATTAAACATTCACAATCAAGAGTGCCAGAAAAAAAATAAAATCTTAGAGTCCTTTTTACATTATCTTCACAGCCACTTACCTCAGTACATCTGCTTGGGTTTCTGGAGGTACCTCAAGGTGCATTTGCACCTTGGATTAGCACACTGAATATCACCATCATCCTCTCAGCTGTACTACTGTATAATATTCTAGCAGAGGATGCCTCCTTAAGCACACTTTTAGAGAAGTTGTCCTGCTTGTTCAGCTTTCCTTCCCCCAGCAGTACTTTCTTATGCTCCAGTGATGGTAAAATCACAGATGCAAACTACAAAGGGAGTAAGAGTAGTTTCCTTTGGTCTGCTTGTCTATCTGTTCTCAGTGCAAAATAGAAGCAAAAGGGCAGATTCCAATTAAGTTCCTTTTCCTAATTAAAATCCCCTCCCATAAAATTAGATGTAAAAGAAATGGCCTTTCATACCTGATCTCCTGAAACCAGAGTGGATGCTTGAGGCAAAGCTGTGCATATTAGCTTAATTTTCCCTCCTTTCAGAATGAGAGCTCAAGTAAGGGAGGACTTGGAGTCCTGCCTTTTGTTAGCAGCCATTCCTCATTTTGAAACTAGCCCCAAGGTACCAGAACAAAATAATATCTCATGTGCACAAAGATTAGGGGATGGGAAGGTAAAAGAGTTCACCCTGTAGAATACACAATTCTTTCCATGCACTGAATAATAAATACTACAATTCCTTTGTGCCAATATGTAAATTGACAACATGACTGTATGACTCCTCATTTTCTTCTCTGTCCTTAACCTTTTACATGATTTGTATCATGGGCAGTGTTCAGTTTCAGGAGATCCAAAAGAGAAGACTAAATTACAGTGCTTTATTGATATGGTTTTTATTTCATGTATAAGATTCTGTGACTTTCTCTGTTCTCTCTGGATCCTTGTCATATACTGCTAACAAAGTATTATAATGTTATAATAAATCTGGAAGTAGCTTCAAGACTCATGTATTCTCTCAGAATTGATTTCAACATTTCTCATCAAGCATTGTAAATGGATATGTAATGTAGCATTGACTTTATTCAGCAATATTGCCTCCCAACCTCTTGTGATAAATTACCTTGCTTCATAATTTTTTGAAACATAAATTCCTGATATTTAATATATTCCTTTTGATATGAATTTTCCCTGCTGTTTTTCTCCCCATATTTCAGTTTCTCCTATTCCTCTATCCTACTCTATCCTGCCAATCAAATTACTTACATTCTCTATATTCTTCAGCTCTTGTTTATATAAAAATATACTTAAAAATTGACTGTTTAAATGGAGAAAAAAAAAACACCTTTTCCTGCATTAACTGAGAAGATACTCTAGGGTACAGATTAATGACTTATTAATATTCCTCTTTGATGGTTTAAGCCAGTTACATTTCATTCCATCCTGCCTGACAGCACACTACAGATATGAATTCATAGGCAGCTAATAAATACCTCTCTAAAATGTTTCTGCTAACTCTAAGCCATCGGTAGAGGGAAAGCACAAGAATCACTGGACTGCTGGAAATAAAAGTGTACATTAAATCCAGAGGTATAAGATGCTGAATCATGTTGCTAAATGGAATGCTTTAACACAAGACAATCCATGTGATACATCTGTTTGCCTATGATCAGAGGTCTAAGTCAACAAAAATATTTGCTACTTCTCTCCTGCTCTAGATGAGTTGTCTCATTAAAGATGAATAAATGATGTGACCTGACTTTATGTTTTCAGCATGTTAATCACTCCACATGTATCTGCAAGATAAAATAAAAGTGGGACATGCATTTTCTAATGGGGTATTTCTAAATCAATATTCATTCTACAAAGGACCTATGTTAACAAATGAATATGGGTGTTTGGCAGAGAGCAAAATTTTGCCTTAACAGCTTACAAAACACAATGGAGAGCTATCACTTAACTTCTGCTGAGCAAGTAGCAGGTAGCAAGACAAGTGTCACAATATACCAGTTTAGATATGATCAGAACATGAAAGATGAGAAAAATGCATGCAATTTAATGAAATATTGCAAAATATTGAAACATTAACTGCAAGGTAAAAAAAAAAAAAGAATTTTTTTTCTCAAAACATAGTACCTAGCATCAGACCAATGACAATAAATAGAGGTAATTATTTTCAGTTACCTTGGAAAGTCACAGCTCTGCCATTGACTATATTGGCAGAGAAAGTCATCTATTTGATAAATTTAAGTACAGTGAACTGCGATGAAATAAAATTTAAAGCTAAATAGATCATTCTAACTACAGAACTAATTAAATCTATTGAAGATCTAAACAGGAAACTGAGTAGAAATTATTGATTCACAAATATATATATATATATATTGCACTGTTCATACAAAAAGAGCAATCTATATATGAGGGCTGCTCCAAAAATAATGCCTGTTATTTTATTATATTGGGCCACAACGTCAGATCTGGATGTTGGTGGTATTGCAGTAAAGGTTCCGCCAATATTCCATTAAATTTTGTTGCTGTGTGACATAGTGGCATCTGACATTAGGAGTGTGTATGAAGCCATTTCTCTATGTTGAAAAAATGGCAGCCATTGACACTCACTGATGCTTGCTGAACATTTATGGAGACCATGCAGTGGGGGGGGGGGGGGGAGAGTGAAGAGGTGGGTGGTGCATTTCAGCAGTTGTGACAGTGAGTTACTTCCACTGGTGCACACATTTATGAGCACAACATGCAGGCTCATGTTCATTGCTGGTGAAAATGTGTAGCTGATGGCGGTGACTCTGTTGAAAAACAGTGATTTTGTAGCTGTGAAACTGCTCAATCAAACAGTGTTATTGTGCTCTTTGTTGTAGTTTCCATGGAAATAAATGAAATACATTTCTTTTGGAGGAACCTATGAAGAAGGTCTGAATCTCCATTAATTATCAAACTGACTGTGGTCTGAAGATTCTGAATTTCCACAGTTTGATTCCTCAAAAGTTTCAGGATAACTCAGTGTCTGAAAGAAAATCATTCACCTGTTCCACATGCTCATACAAATCCACACATTTATACATGTACTAATGTATATTTTCTTTATTCTATGCATTTTTTAACTAAAACAGAGAAGGAGAAGGGGATGAGGAAAACCTCACCATAGGATCCCAAAGTTATAAAGAAAAAGAGAATAGTCTCATTCTTACTACTAAAATGATATCCTATTTTCTTCTGATGGTCCCAATTTCACAGAATGTCTTACAGATTTAAAATAACTTACTGAAGTAAAATCTAGCTTCCATCATTTTATTCCAGGGCTCATGGAATATAATCACTTCACATAACTCATTGCAGTACTTTTTAAAACTGAGGTTTGCCTTCTAAAAATAGACTTATTTTCACTGAATTGCTGTTTCTGTGCATCTTTATCTCTCACAGCACTAAGTGCGTGTAGGATTTTTCAAGGACAAGGTTTTTAAAGAGCAGCAGCAACCATTTCACTGAAGACCGTACACTAAATTTTCCCAATAATATTCTCACAAAACAATTTCAACACCCAGACATACTCTAAAGAGTGCCTTACAATCCCCTTGAGGCCATGTTACTTTAGAAGGAGAGTCTAGAAGTTTTGTCTATGCAAGAGCAGGCATAGTTCAAAGCAAGAAAGTAAAATGCATCATAAACAAGCTTCAGATTTCATGCCTTGCAGAGTCTGAAACTCTGGTGAATAACTCCCTGTACTTTCAAGCTGTTATGCTATAAACTAAAATGAAGTGATCTGGCTTTTGTGTTTTACCTTTTACAGCAATAAATGAATCTCAGTAAGATAGATTTCACATAAGATAAGTGTATGAGCCATCCCATCAAAGCTGTTCTAATTGCACATCCCAAAGCTAGGACCACTTCTATATACATATGCACAATAATGTTCATGCTTGTCAACATACCAGGAGATATTTGAAGCCTCTACTGAGACCTTTAAGTTCTACTTCTCTGCATTGAACAGGAAAAATGTGAGAATCCAGTGGTCCTTACTTAACAAGAACTTTCGTTCTGAAAGGGCTCCATTACTTCTGCTAGTTTAAGCACTGTTTATTTCTTAGCACTTTACTTGCTCAGTGTCTGCACAAGGAGAAGAAACAGTTGAGTGCTATTAACAGCTAAGTAGTTAGCGTTTTCTCTGTTAGATGTTAGCAGTAGATTTGATCTCTGCCAACAGTGTTCTCCCAAAAGTATGTAAAATCCTGGCTTTGTGGCTTGCAATGGCAGAAGTCAATTGCTTCACTGGACTCAGGTTTTCAGTTGGTAACTCTGTATTTTAAAACTTTGAAGTTTTCAAAGGCCTTCAGAGATAAATAATTCTTTAAAGAAGGGAAGGGAATTCCAGGGAAGGGAAGGGAATTCCAGGGAAGGGAATTCCAGGAAAGGGAAAGGGAAAGGGAAAGGGAGAGGGAGAGGGAAAAGGAAAGGGAAAGGGAAAGGGAAAGGGAAAGGGAAAGGGAAAGGGAAAGGGAAAGGGAAAGGGAAAGGGAAAGGGAAAGGGAAAGGGAAAGGGAAAGGGAAAGGAAAGGGAAAAGGAAAGGGAAAGGGAAAGGGAAAGGGAAAGGGAAAGGGAAAGGGAAAGGGAAAGGGAAAGGGAAAGGGAAAGGGAAAGGGAAAGGGAAAGGGAAAGGGAAAGGGAAAGGGAAAGGGAAAGGAAAGAGGACAATTGTTTTTCCAGGAGCTAGAAAATCTTTTATTGCAATGAGTACAAGGGTAGATAATCTTTTTCACTGTACCTGAAAGGGATTTATAGTGTGTACAAAATGTAACCTCTCAGTGAATCACAGCAATCTACCTGTTGCATTGGAGTGAGACACTATTTCTATGGATGTTGTTAGACAAGCTGTCTTTAAGTGTTGTCTTTGAGTTTAACATTGCTGATAGCTTCAGTTCACAACACTGAAGTTTCATGTAACCAGGAAGAGGAAGATTTTGTTTTGCTTTGAGGGAAAATGCATTTACCTTTAGTTAATATTTCCAGTTTAATATACATAAAAAATCACCACTGTTGCAAAATTAAAGAACAAATTCAAATGCATAATTAAGCTTAACAGTTCACTGTGTAGTTTTATCCTCTGCCCCTGTATCCAGGTACATGACGTCCAAGGCACTGACATCCAGTCTCTGTCAAGTCCAGTGGTTGTGGTTTAGACAGTTTCTAGTTCCTGATAACAGTATGCAAAAGAGAGCACTAACACACATCCTATTGCAATTTCAGATGTTGTATAAAGGATTGGCCAGTTGGGGCTTCAGTTTCATTCTTGGGTACAAAATTTTGGCATTCAAATAACTATCTATCTGTCATGGTTTTATGATTTTTGGTTCTGGTATTCCACATCATAACATCATGTATTGCATTAAGAGTTAAGGAGCTAATACTCCAGCTCCATAGATCATTGATAATTCCAGGTATACCTGCCTCAGAAGAGAAGAAGAACTACATTCCCCAGAGGACTTTGCGATGCTTTGTATTTTTACGTGTTTTCCGCTCAGAGGGAACAGATAAAAGCCCTCAGCAGTCACGGGACACTCTCTTTCCTTCGGGATCGACTCAGCAGTGGGTGCTCGCTGCCGTATCGCCTTCAGCGTTAGCGTAAGGCCTTCGGTTTATCGGACACTCTCTCTTGCTCCTTTTATTTGATTCATTAGCCTCAATTCCAATTATATTGTATTATATTCTGTTATTTTGCTTTCTGATATCTTATTTAGTAAATTAGCTTTCCTCCTCAGATCGTTGCCGCTGTTTTGTTTCTAGGCCCATCTCCCTTTTCCCTTTTCCTTTTTTCCTTGCCCTTTCCTGGGCCGTGGGTCCGTGGGTCCCCCGCACCAATCGTCACGGAACCGGGCCGATCCAGCCCGGTAAACCGTTGACACTATCCAAAACAGGAATAAATGCTTCCTCATTTATTTTGAGATATAAATATAACATCTGAGGAAAGAAAGGAGAATGGGATCTTGTTCTTATAAAGACTTAGATCTCCTCAGCAAGGATCTACAGTACTACAGTCACATTTTTACCTAATCAAAAGGTGTCTCTTTACAGCCCCAGGACTTGCATATACACAAAAGTGTTTGGCTGCTTATCTATAATGTCAGAATTTGAAGAGACAAAGTGTAGTATGTGTTGGCAGTGCTACTGAAATGTACGCGTAGGGACACACTGTATGAAGGGAAGAGGAGCGGAACAGTCACATCCCTCACTTTCTATGTCTGAGGTCAAGCTGATCTTGAAACACTCCATAATTTTTATATTAAGTACATAATTCATTATGTAGATTTAAAATGTTCAGTATGCTTTATAACAGGTTAGAGAATAAAAACAAAGTCAAGTTACTGCACCTTTTACCGACCAGATTCTGCCACTGGGGCAATAAGTAAATACATAAATAAAGCTTTTTCATTATTATATATTGGCTGTATTTCACACTGTATTAGCCTGCTCTGAAATTAATGCTTTCTATTTTAGTATGTGGATCCATGACATCAGAGGCTGATGGTGGTGGTGTTGCAGTAGAGGTCAAACTTATCCACCAATATTCCGTCAAATTTTGTTGCCCTGTGGCAAATGGCAACAAATAGCAGTGTGACGTAATGGCATCTGACATTAGGAGTGTGTATGAAGCCAAGGTGTGACATCGTGTGGATGATCTTGTGGGTCATTTCCAACCTTGTGATTCTATGACTCTATGATTCTATGATTGAATTTCTCTATGTGGAAAGAATGGCAGCCATTGACACTCACTGATGCTTGCTGAACATTTAAGGAGGCCTTGCAGTGGGGGGATGTGAGTACAGTGAAGAAATGGATGGTAGCTGTAACAGTGATAGTGGGTCACTTCCACTGGTGCACACATTTATGAGCACAACATGCAGGCTCATGTTCATTGCTGGTGAAAATGTGTAGCTGATGGTGGTGACTATGTTGAAAAACAGTGATTTTGCAGCTGTGAAACTGCTCAATCAAACAGCGTTATTGTGTTCTTTGTTGTAGTTTCCATGGAAGTAAATAGAAGGTATTACTTTTGGAGTGACCTCAGGAGATTTTAAGCCCACAGCAATGTAAGTGCAATCAACTTGGCGTGAAAACTATACAGTTTTCTATGAAACTGTATCTTTTAATACCTTAGCGTTTGATGTGGCAAAAGGTTTCATTCAAATTGAATGAGGAAAGTATGTGCTGCTGCCCTCATTGAACATGGTTAACATAGGTTATTGTGAATTTTATCTTAATTGTGTATAACTTTTATGCAGTAAATATGACTTTGTTGCTGAAATTCATGTTGATTTTGAATTGTATCCAAATTACTCATTTCTGTCTTAAATGAAAAACAGTCAATTGAAATTATAATTAACTGTACTTGCAAAAATTCTAACAATTGATATTAAAATCTTTATGGTTTGAGTGCATAGTCATAGTCACATTGCATAATGTCCCTCCAAATTAATTTTATTCCATATATTGAGAAGTGAATTTTTCCTGTATGAATTGCAAGTACCTTATATTATTTGGCTCATTATTTTCCTCACAATAAGTTCTACTTGTTTTAATCTTTTCTTTTTTTCTTTTTTGTATGTATAAAGAAAATCAGAAATACACTAATTCTCTCTCTCTCTTTTTTTTTTTTTTATTATTTGGCAAACTGATTTAGCAACAAGAACAGCAACAACAAAGAAGGAAAATGCTCATCCTTAAACCACAGGGGAAAACTGAATAACATACATGACTTTGGTTGAACACAACAGATGTTAGTTCTTCCAATCATAATCCACAACGTCTAGTCCTTAAAGACTCTGCAAGGAAGTGGTTTCCAGTGCCTGGACTGTCATGATATTATGTTTGAATTCTGACTATTAGTCATTTCAGTTAGGCTCAGTTTCAAGAAATCTGAGAAACAGTGAAACATATGTGCCTATATTGCTAAGTGTCTTTTTTTTTTTTTCTTTCTCCCTGTTCCTTTCATTATCTTCTTCCCACAACCTTTTCTTCATTTCCTTTGAATTCATTCAGCTTTCTCCTGCTGGCACCCACAATGAATAAATTCACTGGTACGGCTAGGAATATATTACTGTTGAATATTCCCTGCAGCAAAGCTCCATCAACATTGCTTATCAGTGACAGATGCCCACCCAGAGATGCTTTAAAGCTGCCTGATTCAGTTCTCCCTTTCCTGCTCTTTTTTTTTGGGGGGATATGTGAGTAAAAAATTGAGGTGAGATGAACACAGCCTTTGCCTTTAAGGTACAAATCTTTAAGTCTTTTAATTATTGTGATTTCTATCCAGGCTGCTGGGAGCTTACCTGATCCATGTGCACTGGCATCCATTAGTTAGTAAAAATAACGCCAGCTTGAATAATCACATTGTTTGAACTGCTTTCCAAAATTAATACTCCCAGGACATTCTTTCAAGAAAAGGAAGCAGATGGAAAATAGCACTCAACTGCTATGAATAGTTCCTAGTTCACTCATGTCTGCACACACACAATGCAATGGTATCTCTTCCCTCAGTTATTTGTCTCCTTTATCTTTTTCTGTAAGACAGAAAAGTTTTCCTGGTTTAACACTACTAAACTGTTCTATTAAAATTTGGTCTTTGCTTTTGTAAGCAAAACTAAAACAAATAGATGTGTTACCTTTAGAGGATGGCAAAATGCTTACTTTATGTGCTGATGAAGGTTCATGCAAGGCTTCTACCTCCGTGAAGGCAAGAGAATGGTAGTGCCTATGCACTGTCAGTTCTTTTGTGACTACCTTTTGTCTGCATTAGGTGCACAGGACGCTCACCAAGTTAGCAGCAAATGTGGCCAGGATGGACTTTTTGAAAAGTATTTTTTTGGTAATTCCAAATCACTCAATGACTGAAAGTGCACCAACAGCATACATCTACTGTTATGTCCACAGTAGGGCATAGTGCATCCTTTGTATAAGGCCCAACCTAAACTGTGTTTAGAACTGGAGGCGTATGAAAGCCCACTTTATCAAAATTCACTGAAAAAACATGTTCTAATCTTCAGACCTCACAATCACATCTGTCCTACTGCTTAGCAGATCTGAGCTGCTCTGCGGCTGCTGGGCTGGAGGGTAAAAAAATTAGAAGCTTTGCCCAGTTTTGTTTTGCTATGCACAAACCACATCAAATCTTGCAATTTTTGATCCTTTCTTCTACACTTTTTTCCATGATATATGAAAAACAACTTATGGTGGAACTGACTTATTTTGTATCAAGTCAGCAGAGCGAAGAGGCAGCCTCCAGAGAGAGCAAAGCACCAGTATGTCTTTTATTCTACTGCAGAGACTGTATCTTGATAGGAGGTATCCCCTTCCACTCAAGTAGTCCCTCTCTCTTTTATGAAGCATTTTCAGAAAGTAGACAAGCCTGCTGAGACATCTATGCAAACAAACAAGCAAACAAACAAAAACCCTTCCATTTAAAAAAAAAAAAAAAGTCTGTACTGATTAGTCAAAATGGAACAAGGGGTGTAAACTGAAAATGAAAAGCTTTGTATTTGCCACATATGTCCTGTGGAAAATTCTGAATTCTGCACACATATAATAGTACTGGTTTCAGTATGCTGTGTACCTGGGTTCAAAGCGAGGTTTGTGCCTTTATTCTAATGCCAGAATTTTTCTTCTCTTTCAGAAGACTACTTCATCCTCCTTCATGACTGTAGATCTTCAGTATGCATCTTATGCTTGAGCTTGGCAAAAAATGCATTTTAATAGGCAACAAAAGAGAGATTTTTAAAGAATCACTGCAGGCTTACAGTATTGAGGACACATAAAAGAAATACGTGAGTTCTCATACTGGTAACAGTAAAGACAGATTAAAATGCAATCCTCCAGACTAACCTTCTGCAAGAAGGAAATGTTGAATATTACTGAAAATAGCTTTCCCTTTCCTGCTCCATTTCTCTCCCTCCTTCCTCTCCTTACCCCTAGGTCGTCAATTCAGCTCAGATATATTTTGCACAGGTGTTTATGTAACTGTGATATGCTGGGAAAATTCCAACTCAAATTGATTCAGCTCAGAGATCCCCCTAACCACACTTCCATCACTGTTGTGGGGTGGTCTAGCTCCATCGTAAATGGCCACTTCAAGAATTTCTGTAGGCTTTCTCTAACCTCCAAAACCAGGCACTTTACCCCTGGTGTGTATCAATGCATCCATTGCTAGTAATGAATTTCCTGTTACAAAAAATATTTCACTCCTGATATAACCAGGGTAAAAGTTTAAGTGACTGTCTTGCTTCTTATTTTCCCTGTGGTTTACATGGAAAACACATCTCCAATTGTTCTACCATAGGCAGAGTTAGTTTACCCAATTGCCACTACATAATTTAGAATGGCTGTGGAGTTATTTGGGCTCCAGCTTTTACAAAACTCAGCTCTGCTAGGCTGAAAAAAAAAACAAAAAAAAACTTTAAGAATTAAACTTGGCCTGCGTAATAAAGGTACTTAATCATAATTAGGAAAGGAAAATGCTGAATCAGTTTTTTGATGATAAATAATAATAATAAAAAAGAAAAAGATACATACATTCTGGGAAATTGCTGTCTTGGAAAATTGAAGTACATTCATTTGAAACAAAGGATCATTTAAAAACAAAATAAAGGAATCTGCAGCGCACATAGTCATTGAGAGACTGGCTGTGAAAGCTCCTGCCTTTTCCTTGTGGAAGCGCATGTCTCTGCCTGCTGTTCATCAGCCCTGATTTTGATGGGGTGATTTTTAGTCAGCTGTCTCCATCATTTTGGCACAAACAAAAATCCTTTAAAAAATGTTACACTTCATCAAAGTGTATCATGAGACTTCATGGTCATTATCTCAATGGTCGCTCTGATGTGCTACAATTGGCAGGGACACAGACGGTGGGGGGTGTATTAGAAGAAAGCCAGTGTTTCATGTGGAAAGCTGGCAAGCCTCTCCAAGCTTCTGTCAACAACTCAGTGGTCTGATCCGATGCACTGAGTGCTGATTATGCTCTTGTTTCTGTAGGAAGTAAACAAGAAAATGAATTCCACAGCACAACACAGCCTCTTTGTATTTTCAAAATGGTGTGGCTGGAAGCTGGCCAGCCTCATTGAAAGTTTGGCCATTTGTGTCATCAGGGTGCTGGTACTGATGGAGGCTTTGATTACAGCTTGGATTCAGCACTGAGACCTTTCATGGACAACCACTCAGCAAATAAAAGCATTGATAAGTTGTTGGGTCAATTTAGCCATAAGGGTGCAGAGCAAGGTCCTTTTCAAAAGGCTAACGGTTTAGCTGCACAACCAGTCCCACTGTAGGATCTTATTTCCCAAGTAACTTCATGACTGCTTTCCAGCTTGGCAGAGGCTCTCTTTCTCTAAAGCTAGCTTCAGCACGTTCTTGTTATCAATAGTGCAGCTCAGAGGATTAGACACAAAGAGCTTTACAATTTAATGAAAACAGCTGTTGAAACAACAATTAAGGCAAACAATAGTTTGCATGAAAAACTATTAATTATGCAAAGTTATGCAGAAAGTAGAATACTCTTTTATTCATAACCGCCTAAATGTGACTGACAGAAAGTTAGACACCTTCTCCGCTGTTGATTTAAACGTGTCAGCAAATGGTGCTGCTTATAACAAAATTAAACATTTTTTTGTTTTCTTGACATTTGAGCAGCTAATGGTTTGAAGCCTGTTATTCTCTGTGGCATGGCTGCAGCAGGAACAAGTGAAACAGCAAACTAATGAGCTAATATTTCATGTCAAGGCACTGCTAAGCTCTGAAGTTTACTGTGCTACTTTATTAAGAGCAGTGCTTTACACAAGCAGTATATTTCACATTTAAATGGATACTTCTGCACAGGCTGTTTCTTTTGCAGCTTTCCCTCTTCACACAGTGTCTTCCAGCATATGCCTTTTGGACGAGTCAATCACCAGATGTTGCTCCAGCAGTAGTCACCTGACTCCCCCTTCACAACCATGGCTTTTCTTCTTCCACTGAACTATTAGCACCTTACTTCCTTGTCTCCCTTCCCACTGACTCTCAGAAGTTCACTGCTTCTCTATTTGCAGACTCCATCCTTGATTAGCAGTGCTGAGAATTGACTTACAGTCTTTTGAATACATTATGTTCCACATCTTGCTTTCTTACAGTACCATGAGCCATCGTACCAAGCAGTCCCATTTAAAATGTTATTAACTTTGCAGATATAAAAACTGTCTTCTGCCTCCAACTACTGTTTATTTCAGGCTGCCAGTTAATTGGCATGCTCTAACACCCTTATTAAGCCAACTTGGAAATATTGCTTTAGAATGCCATGGGAATTCAACTAATTTCATGCTAGAACTTAATAAGTAAGATCCAGCGCTCTCTTTCATATCTTCAGTAATCCATTAGGTGACTGTAGCTTCTTTCAGCGACTGGATGAAAGCCTTATTAGTCATAGGGTTTCTACTATAAACACATCACTAGAATTTAGTACAGTATCAGCACTAAAATGCAATTGACTTTCTGACTAAATAGACTTTCAGTGATATCCTAGAAAGTAGTTTTGGATAACCACTCTGAAAGCTTCCTGCTAAACAGAATTATAATTTTATTCAGCTATTCATTTATGTTTCCTTCAGAAATTTTAATTTACCAACAAATTTATAGTAGTTCCATAAAATGAAGTGAAATTATATTAATTACATATCCATTATATTATATTAATGGATCTCTGCCAAATTATTGTACTTAAGGTTCTCACTTGATATTTAAATCAATGTCCTGAAAAGTTGCTTTCTTCTAAAATCCACTACATACACTTTCTTCCCTCCCTCACTTCATCTGTTAAATATATTCCCTTTTTTTTTCCCCCCCACAAGTTTAATAAATGAAGAGTAGTTTTATCCACACTGGCTGAAACATTAGGATGAGCTCTCCTGTCACCACTGAGACTCTAGAAGTCTGTAGAAGTTCATGAACACATTTCCTGTCAGTTCATGTATATTTGTTTTAGATCTCCAAAATAATATAATTGTGAGAAAATGCAAACTCATTTTCCGATGGTAAGTTAGACAGAAAGCGAATGTCCTGTACAGAAAGCTGTAATTCATATTTTGCACTAGAGACTTCTTAACAGCATCTGAAATTTGGAAGCAATTATGCCAGTTATCCAGATGTGATTTTCAATATATATATTTATTTTTAAGCAGTTCTTATTCAGTGGTACATCTCATAGCTGTCATGCTGGCATAATGCTCTTGTTTCTTCATTACTCATTCAGCTCATGGAGCTTAATTGGACAAGGCTAAGAGCGAATTTGACAAACATCACAGCAGAGGAAAAAGCAATCACTCTTTCAAGATGAAAATTTGTTTGATGTCTTACTGTGTAACTCATTTACTCTCCTTCGGCATCATGTGACCTGAATGTTAATCAGCCATTGATTGGCTTCTCTCTGTGGACAATCACGTGGCAGGAATATTAATGGACTGGGACCAGTAGAAGTACTGGTAGGCAACCTTTCGATTGGCTGCCAGGTTAAGATAGGGAGATAAGTGGGTGCTTGATGAACACTTGACAGAACTTCACAGAAAATTAAGGCCCTAAAATAGCATGAGAAAGTCTTGTCAAATCAAGCATGATTATCATGGAATGCTTAAGGAATTCATCATCTGCATGAAATTGATACACTTCAGCACCAGCAGGCCGTGCAGTCAGCAGGGACTCATCAGACTTTTATTTATATGTGTTCACCAAATCACATTAATTCTGAGAGCTAAAACATGCTAAGGATGAAGGTTATTTTCTGTTCAATCTAATTTATCTATGACAATAATCATCACTAATAATATGTCAAATTAGATTGCAGTCATTTTATGCATGCATGCTGATTTGGAAAATAATGTTAAACCATCCCGTAGTAATTAACAGTCGGTAAAGGTATGCAGGGCCTGAAGTCATCAGCCTAGCTAGATGGAAAATCACACTGTATAGAAGATTTATAGATACTTTCTTATTTTCTTAACTCTGAATATAAATTATAAACTTCAAAAGTAGATGTAATTTTTTTGTGATGCTTTAAGGACTAATTCTCATTGAGGAAAGTGTGACCCTCACTCCAAATTATTTCAGGTCAAAACAGAAATGAGTTAAACCATTGATTCATAAGAACTAACAAGTGATTCTTTCCTCTTCAGCCTTTTCTTCTTTTTTTCCTGTGGGCTTATGTTCTAATTTACCAACAGTTTCTAGCTTTTTGTACAGATTTAGCAAGGTTCTGTAGATATTTGTACATGAATCCATTCACTGTACAAGCATCCAGAACAGCACTGTACTGCAATTACATGTATTACAGCAATGCACATTCCATAATACCTGACCATGTGATTAATTTAATACATGCAGATCTTTAAGCAATGCTAGTGTCATTTTGTTTGTTTACATGCTTGTTTTATTTTTTTCTTTTGTTTTTATTTTTAGATGAAAGGTCAGAAATTGCGCAGATTAACACACTCAGAATCCTCTATTCTTTGGGAATCATTAAAGCAGAAACTGTTTCTGCTGAAACACTCTTAATAGAAGTTCTTTTTTTTTTTTTTTTTTTTCCACAGTAGGTATTTCATGGTACTGATTGCTTTAATAACACTTTTACAGTCCCTCGACTTATAAAATATAAGTGTACTACAAAATACTTTGTTTAAAACTGTCAGCTTGGTAATGAAGTTTTAAGGAAGCATTTACTTTGTTTTTGGCTGCTGCAGTTACAAGAATTTATACACACACACACACACACACACACACACACTCACACAGAGTCACACTTTGGCTTACAGAATTACATTTTAAAAATGAGAGGAAAATAATCTCTTGTTTCTTATTTTCCCTGCCCTAATCTCTTGTGATCCTGGTACTGCTTCTCTCTCTTTGGAGGCTCTCTTTATTGATTAAATGAATCTGCTTGAAAGGCTGGTTCCCAGGCTCTTTGATCTAATCCGATTTGATCTTATCTGATCGCTTCAGCAGGACATTGGGGAATTAACAATAAGCAGCTTTACCACAAGTGTTTAATAACTCAACACAATCTCCTCATGGCTCCGAGCTGCTCATGTTCTCATCCAGTCAACAGCTCACGGTGTAACAGATTGGACATCCCTCTGAACCTGAGGAATTTTCATGCACTGTGAAACTAATCACTTCAAGTTCCTTCATAAATCACACAAAGCAGATTTCAGCATCTTAACAAATTGGAAAAAAAAAAAAAAGAAAAAAAAAAAAGGGAGGAATGGGGGAGGGAATTCATCTACTGAGCTAAAGACCAGGCAGGGACATGAGAAGAGGAGGAGGCATAATCTAAATTCTGTCATCTTATTTAATGTGTTTCTCATCTGCTTAACTTTCACAAGCATAAAATAATTCAGGCTAAAGCTTTACAACCCTTCAAGCCCACACTGACCTTGTTTTTTCCCCTTTATAATAGAAAACATGTGTTTTCTATAGCAGTTTTGTTATTCTTATTCCTGACACAAACCTTGAGATTTCTGGCATCATGCAATTAATCAAGTAACTTGATATGGAGTGGTGAGGTATTTTATCTTCTTGTTATATGTACCAAGGTTCAAATGGATGAATGGAAGAGATGCCTTGATGCTGCCAGGAGAAGTAGAATTTTGGAATTTAAGAGCAAGAGAAGCACCTTCAGAATTGATCTATTGTGAGAGCTGTTTAATTCTTAGACCTTTCCATGTCACGATCCTTCAAAGAAAATGAGTTTCATTTCCACTTTCCAAACATCAGATGAAGAATCAAAACCAGCTGTGACTGAATATCACCTCCAAATACTGAGACCATTAGGTCTGCACAGTAGTCAGGGGAAGGAAAGGGGTGAGTTAGCAGAGAACGTTGCCCTTGAGAAACAGTTCGCTGAATGTTAGACTTGGGAGCCAGGCTTTTTGATTTCAGAAAGAACTAAAACCTGGCAGTTTTGCTCAGGTGGACAATGACTTTGGCATTCAACTCGACTAGTTTAAAATGTATCCAACATCTCAATGGGAAGTTCCCTATGTCCTTTTACGCACTTGACAACTGTGTCAACATATTAAATTAGGAAGTCTGAATTTATAACAGAGATTTTTAAGTTTTATTGGCTCTAAATCTTGACATTAATTTAGCATTTGGTGTGGGAAGCAGCTATCTACTGTTAGAAAATTCCTTATTAGATTCCATATAATCAGAAATTACTATTTATGTTGTGAATTGTAAGAAAGAATGGGTGTAAAGCTCAGGTATTGTAAGGTCTCTCTTCTTGCTCAGATCTGAGATTACATTTTATTTTTTTGGTTTATACTTTATTTTTCCAGATTTTCCAGCAAAATAGAAATTCTTAGTTCTGATGCTTCACTTGTAGCTGTTGTGATCCAGTGTGATTGTGGGATTATGTCATCAAATATTATTTGGTACTCTCGTGCAAGGCAGTAATGCCAATGCATGCTTGCCTAAAGCTGTTTTCTTCTTGGTTATAGAAGAAGATGAAGGAAGAGTTGGTATTCTGCCTTACTGCTGTGATCAAAATCTAAATGAAGCCTTTTTCTCTGTATAATAGACTCCAAGACTTATCAACTCTAAATCCTGACTCAACAGAAGACAAACTAAGAATTAAACTAAGAGCATCATCTGACGCTTCTTGAACATTAAGAGGCTGGCAACAGGATTGCTTCCCTGGGAAACCCACTTCAGCCCTCAGCCACTCTCTCAGTGAAGAATATTTTACTATTATCTAACCTGAACATCCTCTAATGCATTTTTTAAACTACATCCTCGTGTTCTATCATTGGTCATGATAAAGAAGAGGTCAGTACCTAACTTCTTGCTGCCCACTCATGAAGAGGTCGTGAGCAATGAGGTCACCCCTCAGGCTGCTCTTCTCTAGGTGGAACAAAACTATCCTCACTTGTTTCAATTAAATCATGCCCATGAGACCTTTCACCATCTTTGTTGCAGTCCTCCTCCTCTTTTAGACACATTTTATTATTTTTATATCCTTCTTATATTGTGGCACCCCAAACTGCTCACAGTACATAAGATGAGGCTGCACCATCTCAGACTAGAGTGGGACAATCCCTTCTTTTGACAAATTTCTTACCCAGTGCTTAGTGCACTGCAGTATACAGTTGGCCCTTCTGGCCTCCAGGGCACATTGTTGACACTGAACTTACTATTGACAGAAATTCCAAATTCCTCTCTTCAGGGCTGCATTCCAGCCACTTGTCTCTCACCCACAATGTACATTCAAGTTGCACCATCCTAGTTGCAGAATCCAGCATTTGCTGTTGTTGAAATTCTAACGGTTGGAAATTGTCCAGTGCTCCCATCTAGTAATATCTTTCCGCAAGGCTTCTCTTACCTCTCTTAATTTGCTACTGTCCACAAACTTACTGTACACTCCACTCTTCTGTCCAGCTCATTAATGAAAATACTGAGGAGAACTGTTTCTAAAATAGAGTCCTGAAGCACAGCACTTCTGACTGGCACCTGCCTGATCTTACTCCACCTATTACAACTCTTTGAGACAGACCCTTCAGCCAATTGTTCACTCATATTATTGTATTCATGTCTAGATGTATAGTAGACATTTTGCCCAAGGGCAGTACCAAAAGCTTGCTAATATCCAAAGAAAACACATGCATCAAAACTGCACAAAAAGATCAAGACGTCAGTCTCAGAAAAAAATGAATCCTTTAAGAAAGCTATAGTGAGGTCCTTAGCTGCACAGGCCATCATAAAGATATCTAGTGTACAGCGCTCATAAAGTTGGTTTATCAGAGAACATGGAGAGAGGCTAAAGGTTTAGATATCTATATTTATTGTGCTCAGTGCTAAAAGTCTCACTGTGACTAAAATATATACTCCAGGATAAAGACCATGACTAGCCAGTAGCCCTGGAACAACAGAAATTCACACTCTAAAGTCTAGCAGTCACTAAAGAAATATTTTTTGTACAATTTAGTGTAACAGTAAGTAAGGAAACAAAAGGTTTTCAAAAATTTTATCATTTTCAACTAGTATTTTCAGTAGCAAGGGCTTTGATTGCATCTGAGTATAGTAAAAATAAATCCTGCTAAACTGAAAGATTGCATTCTGTTTATAGAAGGAAGGGAAAGAGGAAACTGTGCATTCTAATTATTAGTCAGTTTTTTTTAATGTTCAGCTGAAGGCAATTCTAATAATGAGAAAAGTGTAAAAACTAGTTGCAAAAATGATGGGTCATTTATCCAGCTGTGCTGACTATTTTTCCAGAAGCTATACTTCTGCTCATAACCTACGGATGCACAATGATGCAGTGCAATTAAAAGAACAAGTTAAAATCATACAAGCCTGCTAACTGAGTGGTCAGTGAACATCCTTTCGTGCTTCTCAGTAAAGCACCAGTTAAATGAGACTGCAAGTATGAAGCAGTGACTTGCAGAGGTACAATAGTGAAATATGATACCTGGTGAATTGAAGCAGTGTAGTTGAATACTGGTAGCCCAGCCTGTGGCTACACAACTGTTACACAAGACACGTCTCTGAGTATGATACAGATTCTCCTTGCATGTATATTCAAGGATTGCAAAATACCATAGCCTTAAAAAATAGCTTTAGCCTTACAGAATTAAAAAAACAAAAACAAAACAAAACAAAACAAACAAAAAAAAAAAACAACAAAAAAACACTGTACATCTTTTTTCTGCGTTTCTTTTCACTTAATTCAAATCACTGAAATGTGGAGAATTTCTGTCAAATATACTGGCTGTCGTATCTGAACTGTTGCTTTAACACAAAAATTGCAGGGCAGTGCATCTGAATCTCCCTTTATTTATTTATTTATTTATTTTTCCAGTAAGCCTCCATATCAAATCCCATGGTATAAAATCCAGCAAGTATTTCATATTCTATTGTAGAAAAAATACAACTTTTTTTTTAATTTGAAGTATCCTGAAATATTTGATAACAAGCATTCTTTTCAGAACAGAAGACCATGCTTTGTCAATTGTTTAAGCTTTAAAAAATCCCGCACCAGCATTGTAAGAAAATTCCTCCTTCCAAGGTCACCAAATAAAACAAACAAGGCAATTGTGCAAGGAGAAATTAAAATCTAAATTCAAAGTAAGCACCTCTGCCTATATCAGAAATGGCTGTGAACTGTACTCAGGGTAGTTAAAGCTGAGTAACAGGAAACTATGAGCTGAGGTACTGCTTATCAAATGTTTTTCTCCAGATCAACCTTGAACATTCATACTACAGTACTGTTAGGACATGTTTTCTTCTTTAGTAATTATTTTTATATAATTTACGTCAATGATTTTTATTTATTTAACAAAATGTGAGTTCCAGTATTCTGTGCTGAGGCATTCACTTGACTAAGTAGTAAATTCCAAGTTCTGTAGTTTTCATGAGGTTAGGAGCCATGATGCTTGGGCACTTGTATGATACCTGTACAGTTATATAAGAAAGCGCCACAGAAGTTGTAGGCTAGATTTTCTAAAGGTGTCCAAGTGCCTAAAAAATGATAGAAATAAAGCATATATATACAGGGTATTGCTGTGAAGAACCTACAGTGTTTGAAATGGAAATGAGAGATGGCATGAATCGGTTCAGATCAAGCTGTCTACATATAAGCTATGTTCTAGGTTTTCCTTGTATAGAGAGGCAATTGCCATTTCCCTCAACTTATAGCAAATTTTTATATCAGAATCCTGTTTTAGAATTTTTCATTTCACTCCATGGGCCATAAGAGGTTTCTATGGCACAGACAAACACAGTGCAAGCCAGCTACATGAACTGCTCCTCACCTTCAGTGTCCACCGAATTTCTTGACGCTGAAGTCTAAAAAAAATCTTCCATGTTTAAAGACCCTTTGTGACTCTTTATGTACCTAGTGAAAATTGATATTACTATCCAGTTTCCTAAGTCAGATTCATTACAGTCTATCAAATATTACCAATTGATGATCTTAACTAGTACTGCGATATTAAAATTTTTAAATTTATTGTTGCAGCATGTAGACAAATTCTTGCCATTACATTCTACAGAAAGCACTCTTTCATAGAAGGCCACTGATACTCATATGTTAAGAGGAATACTGTGTTATTAAATTATAAAAAGTAAAATATTCCTCCACAGATACAAGCCACAGATTGGAAAAGGTGCATCATGTTTTGTCTGTTTTGAAAGATATCCAAACAAAACCATTAAATGGGGATTTTGTTGCAAAAAGTCTGTGGAATTTAACCACGAAGGCACTACACGAAGATAATTGTGTCAAACAAAATATGTCAGAATAAGTTACGCTGAATCAAATGAACGTTCAAAATGCTTAGAGCACTTAGTATTTTTCTTTCTTAAAGCCTGAAAGATTATAGAATAAATATTGATGGCAGATATTAATAATCTATTTTAATTAATAGTGAGTGTAATCCATTTAATTGTTTTCTTTAACCTTTAGAACACTGGGACATGCAACTTCCCTATGTGCAGACTTTCAAGAAGCTAACTGTTCACTTGACAAATTTAACTACCTTGTTCTTAATGCATTGATGACACCAGTTTTTCCTCATGCTTAGAACACAGGTAAATGCGTTGTAGCTTGTTTAGATGTGAAGAAGTAATTTCGTGTCACTCTGTGTCAAGAAAGGAAAGGAAAATATAGGTCCAAATTCAAGACAAAAGAAAAATAAAGACCACATGATTTTTCACTGAGATAAGGAATGTGTAGATTTTAGTGTGTTTTTTATCATATTTGCAGCAGTCAGGTGTACACATGGTCAGAAGGGCTGCTGTAGATAGGTTAGAATCTCCTTTACTTCTGATTAAACTTTCAGGCAGAAAAGTAGCAATAGTGAGCAGTATGCCTGAATAGTTTTTATGAACATATATTATACAAAGTCTGAGGAGAAACAAGAAGTCCTTAAATTTGAGAATGAAGACAAACAATCTTCATGTGTCATGACCTATAGCAGAAATACATGTTTACAAAAGGCAAACATTTCTCCAATACACACACATGTCACTGAGAATGTAAGTAAACACTTTTACAGGTATGAAGAAGGCTGACACTGATCAGAAGCTGACAACCACATAGTTGTTTTCTGGGTTGCCTCTTCTCACCTGGAGGGAGGCAGCAGCAAGCACAAAAGCAAGAAACCCATAGGCCGAGAGAAAGACACAATCCTTCATCAGCGAAAGACAGAAAGAGTTAAGGAAAAAAAAAAAGAAGAAAAAAAAAAAGTGATGCAAACACAATCAGTCACCATTCATAGAATAATCATCGATTGGCCTGGGTTCAAAAGGACCTGAAAGGTCATTCATTTAAATCCCCCTGCCATGGGTAGGGTCACCAACCACTAGACCAGGCTGCCCAGAGCCACATCCAGCCTCGCCTTGAATGTTTCCAGGGCTGGGGCATCCACAACCTCTCTGCACAACCTGTTCCAGTGAGTCACCACTCTCTGAGTGAAAAACTTCCTTATAACATCTAACCTAAATCTTCCCTACCTTAGTGTAAAACTATTCCCCCTTCTTTTATCACTGTCAACCCGTGCAGACAGTTGTTCCCCCTCCAGTTTATATGCAGTCTTCAAGTATTGGAAGGCCATAGTGAGGTGGAGCCTTCCCCTTTCCAAACTAAACAAGCCCAGTCCCCTCAACCTTTCCTCATAGGAGAGATGCTCTAGCCCTCTGATAATTTTAGTGGCCTTCCTCTGTAACCATTTCAAGAGATCTGCATCTTTCATATGCTGGGGACCCCAAACCTGGATGCAGTACTCCAAATGGATCCTCACTAGAGCTGAGTAGAGGCAGAGAATCACCTCCCTCTCCCTGCTGGCCTCCCCTTTATTAATGCAGCTCAGGATCTAGTTGGACTTCCAGGCTGCAAGCATGCAGTGCTGGCTCATGACCAGCTTCTCATCCACCAGGACCCCCAAGTCCTTCTCCACAGGGCTGCACTGCAGGCATTCTTCCCCAGTCTATATAAATACCTGGGATTGCTCCAGCCCAAGTGCAACACCTTGCACTTGGTCTTGTTGAACCTCATTAGGTTCACGTGGGCCTATTTCTCCAGCCTGTCCAGGTCCTTCTAGATTGCTTCTCTTCCCTCCAGTGTATCGGTTGCACCACTCAGCTGGATGTTGTCTGCAGACATCATCTATGTCATTGATAAAGAAGTTGAAGAGCAGCATTCCCAAAACTGACCCTTGAAGGACACCACTTGTGTCCGGCCTCCACCCAGACATAGAAGTGTTGATCACAACCCTTTGGCTGTGACCAGCCTACCAGTTCTTAATCCATCAAGTCCATCTTTCAGATCCATACCATACCAATTTAGAGAGAAAAATGTGGTGAGACCATGTCAAAGGCTTTGCAGAAGTCCAGGTAGATGACATCTGTTGCCCTTCCCCTGTCATCTGGTGTCATCACTCCACCATAGAAGGCCACCAGATTGGTCAGGCAAGATCATAGAATCACAGAATCATAGAATCACAAGGTTGGAAAGGACCTACAGGATCATCTAGTCAAACCATCCACCCATTACCATTGCTACCACAAGCTACTAAACCATATCTCATAGCTCCTCATACAGACTCCTCTTGAACACTGCAAGGGACAGCAACTCCACAACCTCCCTGGGCAGGCCATTCCAGTGCCTGACCACTCACTGAGATAAGGGAGTTTTTCCTTATGTCCAACCTAAACCTCCTCTGGCACATCTGCCCTTGGTGAAGCCATGATGGCTGTCTTGGATCACCTGTGCCTTAACATGGTAACCAGGAGGATCAGCTCAATGATCTTCCCAGGCACAGAGGTGAGGCTCACTGGCCAGTAGTTCCCTGTGTCATCCTTTATCCCTTTCTCAAAAATGGGAGTAATGTTTCCCTTTTTCCAGACATTGGGGATTTCACCTGACAGCCATGATTTTTCAGATATGGAGTACGGCTTGGCAACCACATCAGCAGTCTCTCTCAGAACCCCGGGATGCATATCATCTGGCCCCATGGACTTACATACACTCAGTTTCATGAGGAGGCCTCTGACTTGTTCCACTGTTACAGTGGGAGGGAATCTGCTCCTCTCACACACACCTAGAGGCAGACATGGGAATCTGACCACCAGTGAAGACTGAGGCAAAATACCTATTGAGCACCACAGCTTTTTCCATGTCTGAGGAAGTCAGTTCTCTGTCCTCATGAATCAAAGGGGGAATACTCTCCTTGATCCTTCTCTTCCTGCCTATGGACCTGTAGAACCCCTTCTTCCTATTTTTCACATTCCTTGCGAAGTTCAGCTATGTTGTGCCTTGGCTTTCCTGTTCTTATTTTTACACATGCAGACAACATCCCTGTATTCTTCCCAGGCTACACAACCCTGATTCCACTTCCTGTACATTTTTCTCTTTTCCCTCAGTTGAAGCTGCAGCTCCTTGCTCAGCCATGCCAGTTGGCTGCCTCCTCTGACCAATTTCTTCTTCTGTGGGTTGGAGATCTCTTCCACTCGCAGAAGGGTGTCCTTTCCCACATCTTTCCCACATTCCCCATGGTAAGTCTGGTATTCAGCCACTCTCTGACAAACAGCCACCCTGGAGAAAATAAAAAAAAAACAAAAAAAAAAGAAAATCTTTTCTACTCCAGTTTTATTGTGAGCATGATATCATGTGGTATGGAACATCCCTTTGGCCTGTTCTTATTGGCCTTCCTGGATATGTCGTTTCAAACTTCTTGCCAGTCTACACACCGTGGTCAAGAGGGAAAAAGATAAAGCCTTGACACTGTGCAAGGACTGCTCAGTGGCAGCCAAAACGTAGGTGTGTTATGAATGCTTTTAGTGACAAATCTGAAACACTGCATTGTACCAGTGGCTACAAAGAGCACTTCCTCCATGCAGCCAGACCCAGAACAAACAAGAGAACAGAGACAAAATTTATAATGCATTCAAAAAACTTCTTTCTATGTAATACGTAAGACTGGTCCAAAGATTTCTGTCAATTACCTAGACAATGATTAAATAAAGCATGAATTATTTTATATGCCTTAGTCTACTTCAGAAACACATTAATACAATCACATTACACTCATTTTGACAGATTCTGATTCACCTGCTTGTATAATTCCTACTCCTGGCAGTCAGACAGCTGACCTTCCTGCCTATGAAAGGTGTTACAATGGTGAACAGATTGGTTGGAAGTAACTGTTAGCAGAGAACCTACACTTAACATCATATTTTTCAGAAACAATTTGCTCTTCCAGACACCATAATCAAGGCGTTGTGTCAAATCAGGTTCTTGACTGTCTTTGCACGATTTTCTGTACCATCACATATCAGAAAAAACTGATGATACATTTGTCATTGAATTTCATTTGGCATTTCATGTCCCCCTACCTCCACAAAGAAAAGCCTAAGTACTTACCTGTCTTTTTATGTACTGATGCAACTATTTAGGAATCACATACCTCATGGATGATTTCTTTTTTCACTTTGTGAAATATATAATTAAAGACTGACAACTTCTTAAATCATTAAATCATTTCAATCAGGTCTTTTAAACTTTTTATCTTATAATTATACTTATAGAACCAAGCAAGGTTTTTGAAGCAGAATTTGGAAGGCTAGGATTTACTAGGTGCATAGAGTTTGTACGAGCAGTAAAAAGACCTATTAGTGATACTTCAAATTCTTGAAAGGGATAGTGGTCAAAACACACTAACATTCACAGGCATCAGTTGAATGAAGATCATAACTCTATGTCAGTGGTTTACAGCCCAGATCCATAGTGAACACGGCATGGTACCCATGGACCCACGCCCTGGAAAAGGGGAAGGGGGATAAAGGGAGATGGGCCTAAAAACAAAACAGTGGCAATGACCAGAGGAGGAAAGCTAATTTAATAAATAAGATATTGGAATGCAATATAACACAATGTAATACAATATAATTAGAATTGAAGCTGATAAGTCAAATAAAATGAGAGAGTGTATCTGAAAACCAAAGGCCTTAAGCTAGCGTTTAAGGTGAGATGGCTAGGGAGCACATGCTGCTTAGATGATCTGAAAGGGAAAAGAGAAAATCTTGTGACTTGCCAACAGTTTTATCTTTTCCTCTGAGTGGAAAACAGAAAAATACAAAGTAATGCTAAGTCCTCTGGGGAACGTAGTTCTTCTCTTCTGAGACAGGTATACCTGGAACTATTGAAGATCCACAGAACTGGAGCATTTACTCTTCAACTCCCATTGCACTACAACATTATGATGTGGGATACCGATAACAAAAAGTCATAAAACCAAGACACTCTATTTTATAAATGAAGCTGCCAACAAGCAGGGAGACAAAGCTGATTTACACAAGTTAAATGTATCATTATGGCTGTGAATCCTTTACTGTTCTGAGCTAGAGTACAATGATGAAATGCTGACCTAACTTTCTTGCAAATTAGCAGATGAATAAATTTAGTAGTCAGTTCGAGGAATATCTTGTATCTCATTCTGAAGAAAGGGGATGAAAATACTTATAGAGAATTTAGTGTAGTGTTGATATTAAAATTCCCACAAAATGTATGAGGTACTGATATTTTTTGCCTTAATCTTGGAATGAAAAATGGTAACTATGTAAACAAAAACCTGAAGAAAATTAATTAAAAAAATCTATGAATCAGAATCTGATTTAGACTATTCCTGTGAGATGTGGGTTTGGTTTAATGAATAGAAAATAGCATAGCTGAGGTTGAAGACTTACTTTGCAGATACCATATTGAGAACATATTTATTTATTCAGAAAGCAACAAAAATTAACATCTTCCCTATGACTTCCTAACACACATTCTGACATCTTAAGTTTCTCCTTGTCTCTGCTCATGTTCTACTAAAGATTAAAAAAAAAAAAAAGTTTGGGAAGGTGATTTCCTTTTATTTGCTGCTTCTAAAAAATCAGGGCATGAAATGCAATATTGATAATAAATTAACATTTCCTGAAGTACTTCAGTGCATTTAGAGACTCTCGCGGAGTCCTAGGCAACTAGAATATTCAAACAAAGATAAAGATATCCTGTTATCTCTTTTTTGCATGTGGAGGGAAACAGTCAAAATGACTTCCACTTTTTCCTGCAAACTTCTGTTGCAGTGAATTAGGTGGCGCTGTGATCTGACTCATCATCTTCTCATAACTTCACCATCACTGGACTCCATGTTATACACTTCAGATTACTGCGGTATCTCTTTCGACTTCTGAGTAGAGGACATAATGGGTAAATGAACCCTCTAAGGAATCGACAGATGTTACAGCGTTTTAAAACACAGTTGTTCTATTCTTCTAATGCAATAACTAACCTGCTGATACTTTAGATTGTAAATTATTTCAGTTCTTTTATAGTAATTGGAAACATACAAAATTTTGTCTTAATACAGTCACAATAGACTATAGACTAGTTATAATAGATTATAGATTAATTAAATAGATTTTAAATGAATTGATTAGTGGATTATAGACTAATTGAAATCACCAACCAATAAATATTTCTAATATGATATTCATAAAAACAGGATACTTCATACAAATATTTAGTTGCATATAATAAATTTCGATTATTTTTTTCATTGAATTAAGTGAAATATAAAGGTCTCTTCACTTCATTGCATCTGGATTAAGACATAGTACTAGGTGTCAGAAAAGTAAATGAATTTGAACAGCAAGATTAAGACAACTGTGAATACAAGAATCATACATAATCATACAAGAACATGAATAATATTTCTCTTCTTTGGTCTCGTTAGCAACTTATACTATACAAAAAATAACAATCATCTCTGATACTGCAATGGTTGGTACTTAGGGGCAAAATGCAATCATGTTTTTCTTGTCCATAGTCCTAAAAATGTTTCTGTTTCAGTGTATATCTGTTGAGAGTTATATCCTCAGCTTCCTCTTGGTATACTGCTGCTCACAGTTTCCAAAAGGCAGCAGGTGGGATGTGGATTAGTAAATTTTCTAATTAAAATAAGATTTATTTCATAGGAAATTAGTTTTTCCCTAAGAAATATTCTTAACTCTTCTGATTCTGAATGTTCACTGTGCTTTTACACATGGCACATACTATTGTATATACATTATACATATATGAGATTAGGCAAAAGTGGCAGTAAAAACCACTCAGCATCAATATAACTTTCAAAATGCAAACCCACTGTACTCTTTTTTATATTGCATATTTTGTAAGATTTGTTGTACTGAAAACGTCAGGCACTTCTAATACTAAAAAAGTAAAAACTAACGAGCACAAATGATGAACGTACACTAAGGCATCAGGCCGTCTATTCTGAATTGCCTACAGCCTGTACCCTTCTCTGGTCTGCCAGCTCCTGGTGGTAGATCTTAGACACACATTCCCTAAAGGTAGAATATGACATGTCTGTACTAAGAAGTCATTAACCTGACTGACGAACATCAAACACACGTGAATTTTGGAGGGGAAAGGAGAGGAAGTATAAATACAGTCATATTTATGTCAAAAGGTTGCTAACTGAAGTGGAATGATGGACATGTATGTATAGCAGTATGTATAGTCTTGCTACTGCTTCTTGTGTTGCAGTAACCTGCTGATATATAAAGAAGTGCTAGAGTATGAGCAGTGTTAATGTAATGAGGAAAAAACAATGAAAATGACTGTCTACTTATCTTGAAAGCAAGAAGATATCTGTAAACCAAGAGCTCTCAATCTATGAAAACCCTAGCCGCTCAGTGAATGACTGTCATGATTCTGTGGATTAGGACCCCTGAGGTACCAGCCTTTACAGTTTGTACACAGAGGTGTAAAGTGTCTGTCTGTGAATTTGCAGTGGCCTAACAAGTCTTCAGGTTGTACACCGACTGGTGTTTCCTGTCTGCAGTCATTGATGTTATACTTATTTTCTCGCTGAGACACTTGCATCACCAATCCATGCTCAGAATTAAGAGTATTACTAAACTTTAGGCCATAGAGATAAATTAGCCTCACATCTGTAGAAATATTGAGGTTGTACCTGCGTACATGAACTTCTTTCACTTCCATCTTCCCACATAGCCAAAGTTGTTCCTCAATGTACATGGCTATGAGATGTCAGCAATCTGCCAAAAAGCTGAAGACTTGGCCAGGGTATCTTTGGTTAGCTAATTGGTCAGCATGTGTTTCCAATATGTAAGCTATTGGCTTAATTAGGTTTAATTAACTAATGTTTATGTCTGGTGTATGAGACAATGCCTATCTAGTGAAGGCTTATTTACTGGCACCATATGGCATTCTGGTGAGTGATTGCCAGAATAACTGTAATGAAACATTTAGAAGAT
This sequence comes from Callipepla californica brunnescens, assembly GCA_023055505.1. Lineage (NCBI taxonomy): Eukaryota > Metazoa > Chordata > Aves > Galliformes > Odontophoridae > Callipepla > Callipepla californica. The sequence goes on along the minus strand of JALIRH010000031.1, from coordinate 4,501,178 downwards.
GTTGTCCAGTTCTGAATAAGTCTTTTTGAATACTGAAAAACACAAAAATGCTGTTCAGACGTAGGTATAGCCTAGGAGGTTCATTTCTTTGGAAATGAGCCTAGTATTCCTCTCGGCATCTTGTGATCTATAGAGATGGGAGGTAAGAAGAAACTGCCTTAGTATTAATGTAAAATAAGAAGAAAAAAAAAAAAAAAGCATCCAAAACAAGATAGATGCCAGAAAGTATAGCTAATATATTTTTTAATGGCTAAAAATTCTTTTCTACAAGTTATAAAAAGTTATAGATGTCTTAGACTTTACACTGATAACCATACGAGTAAGAAATCCATTCTCATTACATTAAATTTTAGCATTAACTTTAATTAACTTGCAAGGTAGGTCACAATTAGAAACCAATGCTGCTCATGGATTATATAATGTTATAAATACTAATTTTAGTTAAAAAGTTTTGAATCTAGAATGATTTTAAGAAAAGAAAAGAAAACATGCATATCCCACATAATAAGAGATGCTGGTCTAAGCAAATATGTATTTTTTAATATAAAAATTTTTAATGGGATTGGTCAGTAAAGCACCAAATTCAGAAAAGTTTGCCATTTATCTTCTGATCCAGCACCAATGCTGACTACATTTCTGTCTGGACTTTACTGAAGAGGTTGATGGCAGTTATAAATAAAAATAAAAATCTTGTTTACATTTTATGGATTTATCTTGAATTTTGCTGGAAACAATGAGAGTGTTAATTTTCATTAAAGCTCTCTTTATTACATCTTTGAATTCTTGCTCTCAGGCCTGTATTTGCAAAACAGCAATGGAAAAAGTCACACCAGTTCTGACATCTCTTCGGCATAAAGCAGCATGCAAACCGAATTCATAGGCTTCTGAGGTGGTTGCTTTATAAATGGAAATTTCCAGGAGCCATTTTTCATTCTACCTTCATCTTCCCATTGTCAGCCATGTCTCTGACAATGTTTCATGCCATGACGTTCCCTACACGATGAGATACATCTCCTGTCCACAGGCAGCTTCTGCAGCTCCTCTATGCCTGGATCACCAAAGCATGTGGTTAGCCTCTGTGGCTCTCAGGAACAGGAAGATTTTTGTATGCAGCCTACAAGAGCAGGACCACCTATGTAATATACAGCTAAAATGACTTGCTCCCCTTTTCACAAATTTCTACATGTTTTATCTTGGCGATAGACTAGACAAGGGGTCAACAACTCTTCACCTTAAAAGCTAGACCTCAATAGGTCCTGTTTCCCCAAGTCTGTGCTGGTTGTTCTATTCCTCAGCAGAAGGTATCCATGAACCAGCAGTGTGCCTTTCCAGGCACGAAGGCCAATTAATGGTATCCTGGGTTGCATTAGGAAGATTGTTACCAGGAGGGCGAGAGTTGATCTTCCCCCTCTACATTCTCTGGGGAGCACTGAGTCCAGTACAAGAGAGACGTGGAGCTCCTGGACAGATTCCAGCAAAGGGCTATGAAGACGGTTAGGGACCTGAAGAATTCTTCTATGAGGAATGGCTGAGACATCTGGGCCACCTTAGCCTCTAAGAAGAGAAGACAGAGATCTTAAAAATTTATACTAATACCTTAAGGGAGGGAGTAAATAAGTTGGGACTGGACTATTTTCAGTGGTGCCCAAGAGCAGAATAAGAGGAATACAGGAAATCCCATCTGAATATGTTGAAAAAAGTCCTTACTGTGAGGTTGACAAAGCACTGGCACAGGTTGCCCAGAGAGGCTGCTTGGGTGCAGCCATGTGCAGTCTGCTCTTAAGGTCTCTGCTTGAGTAGGCAATTAGACCAGATGAGCTCCAGTGGTCTCTCTCATCTTCAAACATTTTGTATATTTATATCTCTGAGCTGATTTGTAAGAGTTTAAGAGTAAATTTGACTACTTCCTTCAAATAAAAAAGAATCATGTTCACACTGTGGTTTGAAATACTGTAGTTAAAACATTTTACAACAAGAAATGCTCATGGCTTATTTCATGCTGCAAGTGCTTGAAGAATACTATTATTAGCTCTAATTTGAATGTAATTTAACATGATGGTGTTAAATGAGACTGTATCTTTAGATTCTATTATTGATTCACTCTTCTTTACTTACAATCTTTGCCTGTTTGTCCCCTTGAGCTATTCTTTCAGAGCTGCTCTCTGAAATTGCTTCATAAATACAGAATTTTGTGGTTCACCTTGTATACAAGTAAGAGAAGAATCTTTAAGAAACTCTTTAATGGCAAAATCTTTACCCTTATTTGAGTTACTGTTATTTTACACACAAAGAGATACAGGCATCATAAACACTTGCTGGATTTTAAGAAAGTAGGAATTTCAAGAGGTAGTTTTCAGTTGTAGGGTGAAGAAGGATCATTACTGCTGCTTTACCAGTTTAGTGGTCAGAATCTCTTTGCAATTGCACACATACAGTCACTCACCATTTTTTCCTTTCAGACAAATGTTACTATTCCTGTATGTTTTTAAACACTAAACAGACAGAATTAGGTCTCCCTAGAGTCTCCTCTTCTCCAGGCTGAAGAAGCCTAACTTCCTTTCTTCATAAGAGAGCTGCTCCAGCCCTCCAGCCATCTTTATGGCTTCCTCCAGACCTGTTTCAATAGCTCCATGTTTTTCTTGTACTGGGGGTCCCAGGCTTGGAACAGCACTCCACTTGGAAGCTCACAAGGGCAGAGTAAAGATGGGCAACCACCCTCCTCACTGTAGAGGCCAGCTCCCCTTTTGATGCTGCCCAGGATACTGCTGACCTTCTGAGTTTCTAGTGTATGTTGCTGGCTCACATCCAGATTATAGTTCACCAGAACCCATTAGTTCTTCCCCACAAGGCTGCTCTCAAATTCTTCTCCCAGTCTGTATATGTATCTGGTTTTGTCCCAGCTCTGGAGCAGAACCTTGCACTTGGCATCACTGAACCTCAACTAGGGTCAAACAGATCTACTTATCAAGCTTGTCTAGATCCCTCTGGATGGCATCCCTGTCTCTTTCTGTTGTATCAACCGCACCTCTCAGTTTGTCATCCAAAACTTGCTGAGGGTGCACTCATTCCCCCCTGTCAGGTTCATTGATAAAGAGGTAAGAGAGCACTCAGGTCTACCCTGAGGGATTATATTAATCTATTTATATTGTTTCTTTGCTTTACAGATAATTCCACTGAAAATAGAGCAGCTATTCAAAAAGAGTAACTTCATTCAACATGAGGGTAACAAAAATGACTCAGTATGTCTAATTATAGTCTAGTAAACTGTGAAGTTATTTCCAAGAGTTAAACAGTGTCAAAAACTGGAATGGTGTTTACAAATGACAAATAAGATGCATTAATTTTAAGGGAATATGTGGTTCAGAGGCATATCCATAGGACATATAGCCCATCAGTTTAAAGACTACTGGTACAAGTGTGGACAAAAGCAGTCATAGAATCACAAATTCTATGTGATTATTTCTGTGTGAAATTTAAATATTCAGGGACTGAGCAGCACTAAAACGGAAATCCTTCTATCACCATGCTTCATTTTAGTTTATTACTTACTTGTTTTGATCAGTAGATATGAGGCTTGACAGATAGCACAGTGTCAACAGTTTATGGGCTGGTTCAGACAGGTTCCAAGACAAATGGAGCAGGGAACCCATGGACCCATTCCCCAGGAAAGAGGGAGGGGTAAAATGGGAAAGGGTGGGGAGATGGGCCTAAAAACAAAACAGCAGCAACGATCTGAGGAAAAAAGCTAAATTACTAAGCAAGATATTGGAATGCAAAATAACACAGTATAATACAATATAATTAGAACTGAAGTCAAGTAAAATGAGATGAGTGTCCAAAACTGAAGGCCTTACTCTAAAGCTGAAGGTGAGACATCTAGGGAGCTCCCACTACACACGAGCAGCAAAAAGATGAAGTCTTGGGAATTGCAAGAAGTTTTATCTTTCCAAGTGGAAAACAGGAACGCCAAAGTCTTCTGGAGTATGTAGTTCTTCTCTTCTAAGAACCAGGTACCTGGAAATTTGTCAGTTCATGGAACTGGATAATTAACACTTTAAATCCCAGTGTTTCACATGGTGCTGTGATGTGGAATACCAATAAAAAAATCATAAAACCATGACACATACTCATGAAAAAATAACTAAGAAACACATTAAGAAAATCAGAATATATTTTTTGAGAGAAAAATTAGAAGAAAATTGGAAGACTTTTTATTGGCATTGCTGCTATAGTTTAGCATCCAAGCCACTGCTACTATGGAAATACTTGAAGAACTTGAAGTACCCAGAAAATGTGGACATTAGCTAGGTTTCCTTGTCAATTTTTTTTTCTGGAATCTTCTAACAAAATATGATTTCAAAATAAAGAGTTTACTAGCAATATGGCAGACAGGAGCAGATCAGCAGCTTTCTTATAGATGTTTGTTTACTTGATCAAATGCTATTTGAACTAGAAAAGTAGTTTGGTAAAATACATTCTTACCTGTAGAAGGGTCAGAAACATCTGAGAAATGTTGATGAGATTACAAAAAAGTATTGAACCAGTAAACTCAGGAGTACTGTGGAGGCTGAACTGTAAAAAGGTTTTGTTTTTTTTTTTTTAATCCACTCAAAGGAAAGCAAAGTCAAAAACATAAACATGGAAAAAAAAAATCATACCTGAAAACACCATTATAGAAACATTATCATGGAAATCCTGGTTGCCAAAATTGTCAAGAAGTTCCAAGACAAATCTGTCATTACTATGGTCTCTGTCTCCATCTCTGAAGTTTGTTTATATTTTCATTATTTACCACTTCCAAACAAACACACTGGACTTCATAATTCATATATTTATCATTAACAGTGAAAAAAATGTCCTCCTTTCTGTTCTAACTTGCTGATCAACATGTTAGAGGGGTCCCTTATTCCTGGGCAAAGATGGAAAAAAGCCAGAAGCATTGTGCCACAAGAATGGCTGTAAGTCCCCTAGGGCTGGAGCTGAAAATCCTCCTGAGGGAACTCACCAGTCACTGCCCTGAAGGAAGGTGCCATTCTGGAGCAGGGAAAAAAAATAATCCTCTTCTCTTCCTCTTTCCACTCAATACACTAAAGGCATTTCACCTTGCCTACTTCTCATGAGAAAAGGTTGATGTACTCGCTATCACGGCTGTAGTTGCACATACTCCACGTGAGAAATATTCTCCTGCATCTCTGAGCCAAAGCACTGACAAAATGAGAAATTAAGACTTTACCATCCTGAAATCTTTCTCCATCCTGGTTCAGGTAATACTAATATTTACCCAGTGCTGTCAAACAGCCTCACTCTTCGTGTGTGTTATACTGGTAGCCTGCATGCATAATGCAAAACTCTGTGTTCACTACAGATAAATTGGAACAAGTGCCTTAAAATGATAGTGTCCAGTGCTTGTTGTCAAAGCTCCTAGATTCCTGCACAGACTATGGCCTCAACTCATGGTGTGGCCATATCCCTATCCAGCCCAAGTGAGGACAAAGGACGACTATTAAAAAAGTAGGGGAAAAGTGGGGGAAAGCATAGCTTAAAAATAAATCAACTAGATGAATAAATAAATAAACAAACAAACAAATTTTGAATTATTTTTTGCTCACAAGGATTTTAAAATCATTTTCTTTCATACATTCTTAAAAATGTCTATGATGCAGTCTTCATCTCAACACCAAATACAGCATTGCTTTAAACCAAGATCAATCTTGTCATAATGAAAAATAACCATCTGGCAGTGCTGATACACTGTAGCAGTGTACTACTTTGAAAAGAAACCATTCATTTTAACTATCAGCAATTAGTCTCATGTGTAGTACTGTTACTTTCTTTGGACAGAACTTGAGTTATTATTCTTTCCCTAAGAGGATCAATGACATTTTTCCATAAGAAAGTGGGTGATGACAAAATTGGAATATATCCAGTGAAACATTTTGTCCCTCTATTAAAAATTCCTCTCATTTACAGAAAATTATGTTAAAAAAAATCTATTATCTACCAGGAATTCAGTCCCAGGTGTCAGATTTCTGCCTCAGAGCAGTATTTCCATTTACCACTCCTTTTCTGAACATGTCAGGCTGCAAGGCAAGCACTGGTGCTGACATGACCCTGATATACTGACATAGAAACAGAAATAAAAAGTATGATGTTCAGTCTCCCACTCATTGCCTACATACCCTTACAGAGATACTACTCAGAAGGAAGGCTTACTGCTGAAAAAGAGCGTTTGCTCTGTATGTCTTGTATAAGACTTCACCATTACATTTTCTCTAATGCAAAGTGACTTTCAGAGGTTGTTTTAAATCTTGGAAAAGCAGAATTGTTACAAGAAAGCAGAGCAGCAAGGTCTTGGACTAAGGTGAAGGATGGTCTGCTCAGATGATATCACAGTAGGTGCAGAAAAAGGGAAAAAGAATTTGCTTACCTCAGGAAGGTTCATACAGTCTTTGGACAGGTGCAGATATCCAAATGATATCAATCACATACAGTGATGATCCAGTCATCGTAAGGTCAGATGTTATATGAGATCTTATTTACATGCTACAGATGAAAGCATCTACCAGAAGAGGTGAGATGTGATCCAATTTCAATTTTTGAAATTCTGAGGCAGGAATTGTTTTGTATTTTACTCTGATACACTGTCAAAGAGAAATCCTAAACCTTGCTTGGGGTCACTACATTGAGGAGATATTTGTTTTCTGTATAAGACACAGATACACAAATATATGAACATAGAATTTGTAGAAAAAGAAGGCATCAGAAAACAACAGAATACCATGGTCCAAGATGACTAGTGTACTGCCTAAAATATATTCACAACGTGAAAGAATTAAAATATGAATTATACCAACATAAATTAACATGGGCAATGGCAAACCCACGAAAAAAAGAATAGGTTTAATGTTATGGAAATGTGAAGCTATGGTGATTATCTTAGAATCATAGAATGTTTTAGGTTGGAAAAGAACTTATAAATCATCCAGTTTAAGCCCATTGCTGTGGCCAGGATTGCCATCCACCAGATCAGGCTGCTCAGGGCCCCATCCAAAATGGTCTTGATTGCCTTCAGGGATGGGGCATACAGACCTTCTCTGGGCAGACTGTGACACTGCCTTATCACACTTGAGTAAAGAATTTTCCCCTTAGATCTAATCTAAATGTTCCCTCTTTTATTTCAAAGCCATTTTCCCTTGTCCTATCATTATCATGCCATGTAAAAAGTCACTCCCCTTGATTATAAGCTTCTTCCAAGTACTAGAAGGTTGCAAAGAGGTTCCCTGGAGCCTTCGCATCTTCAGGTTGAACAAACCCAGATCCATCAGCTTGTCTTTGTAGGAGAGATACTCCAGCCTTCTGGTCACCTTCAAGGCCCTTCTCTGGACTGTTCCAATTGGTCCACATAGTTCTCTACTGGGATCACAGGCATAGATACAGGACCCCAGGTGGGGCTTCATGAGGGTGGAGTAGAAGGGGACAGTCACCTTCCTTGCTCTTCTGGCCATCTCATCTTTTGATGCAACCCTTTCTTATGTTGTATCAAATAGACCACTCAGCCTCAAACTTGCTGAGGGTGCACTTGATCCCACTATGTATCTTTGACAAAGATGTTAAAGAACACCACCCCCAAGATGGACCCCTGGAAGACCCCAGTCATCACTGGCCTCCACCTGGTTGTAGAATAGCTGACAAATTCTGGTTATAACTATTCATCCAATTCTTAGTCAATCAAATAGTCCACTCTGCACATCCATTTTTCTCCAATTTAGAGATAAGAATGTGATGTGGAATCATGTAAAAGGTCTTGCACAAGTCCAAGGAGATGGTATCTGTTGGTATTCCTTTGTCTACTAACGCTGTCACTTCACCACTGGATTGGTGATGCATGATTTGTCCTTCACAAAAGCTATCTCAGATCACCCTGTATGTGCCTTAATGTGTCTTTTTGGGAGTATCTTTTCCATGACCTTTCCAGGCACAGATGCCAGGTAATTTCCCAGGTCTTCTCCCATTCTGAAAAATGACATTGAGCTGTTCCTTTTTCTTGGCATCTGCACCTTCACTTGACAGCCACGATTTTTCACATACGGTGGAGAGTGACTTGGTAACCAGATAGTTTCCTCAGGACAATGGGATGCACATCATTCAGACTCAAATACTCGTACACTTCCAGTATCGTGAAATGGTCTTGTACTTGTTCTTCCCTTACAGTGGGAGGGATTTTGCTCCTCTAACCCCCACACAGGAGTTTAAGGAAGTGAGAGGCTCAGGAAGCCTGACTGCCAGTGAAGAAGGAGGCAAAGAACATGTTGAGTACATCAGTCTTCTCCAAATACATTATTGCCAGTTATCCCTTCTCATTTATCAGAGAACTACACTCTCCTTGGTCTATTCCTTCTAACTAGTGTACCTATAGAATTCCTTGCTGATTTTCACATCCCTTCTCAAGTTCAGTTCCACCTGTGCATTGGCTTTCCTGATCACCTCTCTGCAAGTCCAGACATCATTCCAGTATTCTTCCCAGGCCTGGCCCACTCCTGTCTTCCGATGTCTGCAAATCTCCTCCTTAAACCTCAGTTTGACCAGCATGTCATTGCACAGCTGTGCCGATTTCCTGTGTCTTTTGTTTGCTCTCCTGCACTGGGTGACAGAGGTGATGCTTCTTAAAAGTGTCCTTCAAAAATTACAGTTTCCATTCCTATATCTCTCAGGACAGCTTCCCAAGGGATTTCTTTCAGTAATTTTTTAAAAGAACGAAATTCAGGGTTCTGACTCTGGTCTTTTCTAGGCCTGTAGTTCTTAAGATCAAAATCTCAAACAGGGCATCTGCCCTATTGAGCACCAGGTCCAGCAATGCTTCTCTTCTGGTCTTTTCTTCTAATACATGGACCAGAAAGTTCACAGAATTGGAGTCAGAGAATCAGAATATGGTTTGCGTTAGAAGGGACCTTAAAGATCATCTAGTTTCAAACTCTCTGCTATAGGCAGGGATACCTCCCTACTAGACCAGGTTGATCAAAGCCTGATCCAGCCTGGCCTTGAATGCTTCCAGGGTTCCAGTTGCTCCAACTAATCCATGATCTTCTTGTGTTGGGGGCTCCAGAACTGGACAAGAACTCCAGGTAGAATTTCACGAGAGCATAATAGAGTAGCATAATCACCTCCCTAGGTGTGCTGGCCACTCTTCTCTTGCTGCAACCCAGCACACAGCTGGCCTTCTGGGCTGCAAGTGCAGGCTGCTGGCTCTTGCTGAGATTTTCAACAACCGACACCCTCAAATCCTTCTCCCCAGAGGTGTTCCCAAGCCATTCTCTACCCAATCTGTATCTGTGCTTGAGATTCTCCTGACCCAGGTGCAGGACCTTGCACTTGGGCATCCTCAGTGTTGTTCAGGAGTCTCTTGAATTGCTTACAGACAGCTGCTTTTCCTTTCCATAAGATATTTGGTGATTAAAATCCCCCAACATGACGACTGCATGCAAGCACAATTCTTCTTGTAGTCAAAAAAAGGAAGGCTTCACTCACAAGCTCCTACTATCTACAAACAGAAACCAGAAATTAATTGCAACATTTACAAGAAAAGTCTTTAAAATAATATATATTAGAAAACAAATAATAATAGTAATAATAAAAATTTAAGGTGACTACAAGACATAATAACTTTTACAATTATTAAATTTGTGTTTTAAATTAAATCATCTACCATTCTCAAAGGCTGACTCCTAGACAGGCTTGAGTAGTGGGTCCAGGAGAATCTCATGAGATTCAACAAATCCAAGTGCAAGGCCAGGCACCTGGGTCACGGCAACCCCCACTGTCAGTACAAGCTAGGGGATCTAAGGATAGAGCAAAGCCCTGACAAAAACAAGGTGGATGGCAAGCTGAGCACAAATTAGCAATGTGCCTTTGCAGCCCAGAAAGCCAACCATTCCCGGGCTGCATCAAAAGAAGTGTGGTCAGTGGGTCAAGGGAGATGATCCTGCCCCTCTACTCTGCACTGGATATAAGACTTTTTTTTTTTTTTTTCTTTTTAAGATATAGGTAGTGAAGTATAGGAACAGTTTACCCAGAGAGGAAATGGATGTTCCTAGAGGCATTCAAGGTAAAGGCTCTGAGCAACCTGATCTTTCTGTAGCTGTCCCTGTTCATTGCAGGGGAGTTGGACCAGATGGCCTTTAAGGGTTCCTTCCAACTCAAACAATTTTATAATTATATGACTTTTGTTTTCTTTAAGCAAATTTAATTTACTTCAAGGATCTATCAAATCTCCATTGTAATGTAGCATAATGAAGTTCCACGCTATAAAAAAGAGCTTAAAGATGCATGTGAGCTTTTTTTTTTTTTTTTTAGTATTAAATACAGAATTGTCTAGGCAGACAGTTAAATCTTATGATTCATGTAAGGATATTTTCAGGATGTGGCGCATATGGAAGCATGAAGCTGCTGTGATCCAAGCAGTCCCTTTCAGTCTTATTCACATTCCAATCTGCCTTCTTAGTACCAGACCAACACAAGCTACTCCTTTCCTCTCCACTCCTTCTGTCTGTACCACACCCCTAAATCTCAGTACTGTAATTTCAATGGTGGAGAGGACAGGCATAAAATAAATGTGTGTGTTTTTTTCTTTTACACTGGCAGTCAGACTTTAGGAAAATGTCATTAGCCACTTGCTTTTATACAGTCCAGAATATTAAAATACACACACACACACGCTCACACACAGATATGTAACTTTTTCAGAAGAAAAACGTAACACAGACAAAAAATATAACTAAATAAATATTATTATTAACAAAAGGCACTGAGCATTCAAGAAGGTCTTACACTTTCTATAAAGGTAGGATATTTTAAAAACAGTGTTTACTTATAGACGTGGATTACTGGAAATGAGAGACAGGTAATTGTTTCTTTCAGTGGTAAATGTGAATTATCACTTTGTTTTCCATGCAGCTTCACATACTCGCTAAAAGCTGAACAACATGTAAGGTGAAGTCCAAGTCAGAAAAGGTAAAAAAGTTGGTTTGTTTATTTAAGGCTTACTGGTCAAGACAAAGGTATAATAGAGCCATATGTTGGCATCAGGCACAAACAGCTCAGGAACATTAGTCATGTAAACAAGGGAAAATAAGAGGATTAACAAGATAAATTATACCTTAGTTATCTCTACCTGAAAGTCTGGAATAAAATATTCTATTTAAACAGCATGTTAAATGCTCCACAAACAATGATAAAATGTGATAGTCTAGCTAATAAAACAAATTCTTACATCTAAGGTACTGATTAAACAAGAATGGAGTAAACATTCCTATTTTTGCAGTGGCATGTGCGTGTCTGGTTGCCCACTGTGGGGCATCTCTCTGTTAAGCAAAAATCAATTGCTTTCCTCATTGTAATCAATAATTTTCAAGCATTAAACCTAAAAGAAGCTCTTATGCAAATTGAAATTGTTGTAATATGACTTATCAATTGTTAAAATCATTTGAACCAGGTTATCATAAAATTTTGTTTGCTTTCCTATTAATCAAATCAGATTTGGAATTTGGAATCAGATTTAGCACTGGTCCACAGTATCAACAATTAAAGTGTAATCTTTTTAAACATAAATATTTTATCTCTCTGTGTTTGAAAACTACTTTACACAGACTGCATTTTCTTTACCTTATTTAATGCCTGATTTCTCATCACATAGTTATATTATTATTATTAACAGTTAGTGACAATGTTTTGTCACTAACTACATGAAAATAAATAGATTTTCTTGGTATGGGATATCAGCAAGATGATACTCTTAATGAAGAATTTCCACTGGTGCCTTTTGCAGATCTTGTTGAACATTGTTTGAAAGTGATCAGGACTGAAGAGAACATATCTTTTGGTCCCACAATTTTTATTTATTTATTTTACGTTCTAGGAAGTGCTTTGTTAAGCATTTTGATAAAAAAAAAAAAAAAAAACAAATTACACACAAAAAGTTTTACTTTTTTTTATACTTCTATATACTTATTTTACTACATTCTTCTTCATACATCTTTTACTACTTTTTTTTTTTCTTAGAATCTTTTTATCCTTTTTTCGAAGGGAAAGATGTGCCTTTGGTCACATAGATTATGAAATCCTAGCCACAAAATGGAAATTCTGTTTTCCATTTAGCTTCAACTGCTGCATAATATTTTGCCCCACCCAGCAGCAACCCTGGGCTACCTGTCTTCTGGGTATCCATTCAGCCTTGCAACAGAGTCAACATGTTCTGACAGAATTGTTTGATTTTGAAAAATCAGCATATTGAGATGAAATGCTGTTGCACTGGAACGTTTTTAGAGAGCTTTAATGGATGTGTTTCTAATCTCACAGATCTACCACAAGAAACCATGGCTATTTTTCTTGCAGGTCATACTCGTGAGTACAGGCTCTGTGTCTTCATCCTTCTCCCAGATTTTTCACGCTTTATAATATTTTTTATGGCCTTTTGGGATCCTATATATATTAGTTCTTCACAGTGTTAAAGACACGTGACAATGTGGTAAGATTCCTTCTCTAGTGACAGGAGTCTACAGAGACCATTAACACAACAGAAGATATGTCTAGTGACACAGTGGAATAAATTGGCATTTTCCACTTGCCAAAGCTGTAAAACTCATGTTTAAATTTACAGTCCCAAAATGAATCTATCTGTGAATCTATCATTTTCTGAATCAGACTGAATATAGCATGCTACAAAGAAAACATAATGCACTATCTCATAAATACTTTACTCTTTTTTTTTTTTTTTGACCTTTCATGACATTTAATTACTCTCCTAATAAGAATAAATAATGACACAAAATTTAGGAAAAAAAAAAAATATGTGCAAGGAAATACAGAAATAGCACATTTCCATATAAAATATTTTTTTTTCCAGAAGACTTGGCCCTTGAAAGAAAATAAGTCTTTCAACAGTTAATGTCTCTCCTGGACTACTGCACAACACAGACTATGACTTTTAATTGCTAACGAGTCCTCTGTGTGTATTTAAAATATGAATGAGTAGCAATGACGTTTGTATAAAACAAGCGGGAGATGACTCTAGGGAATATCAAAGTTTCTGAAAAGTTTTCCCCTAGAAAAAGTGCTTTTATCGAGTTTTAAATTTCAAGTGGTTTCAGTCAATATTGTTTAAAACTGCTGACAGGAATATGTTTTCAAGAAACAGACGTATTACAGTGCAAGATACAGAAACAGAATGTCTCTTATTTCAATAAATTTGACTATATCTACATTTCTATAACAAACTGTCACACTGTTTATAAAAGTGTCCAAATAGTTGATTCCTGAAAGACTGGAAAGTAAATTTTAAGTAACAGCAGTAATATGTCAGAAAACACAGTCAAGGTCATTGAGTACTTCAAGCTGTGACCATTTACTGTTCAGTCTACTAATTCCAACTGAAAGTGCTGTGTAAAATGTAGGTCTCAGTGCTGAGGAAATATCATCCATGATTGACAGCGAAAAATTTTCTCCCATTAGAAAGAGTCTGGTTTCCTGATTAGCACTTTGCTTTCCCTCACTATGCCTGATTTAAGAAGCGAGACTCTAAATGGAGGAGAACACCCAGTAGAGGTCTGAAACAGTGTCATGATAGATAGAGAACTGTAGAACTGCAAAATAACTGAGTTTGACTTCTACCACATAACAGTAACTTGAAATCATTAGGATTCTTTCTTCCTTAAGCAAAACTTATCAATTCAGACTAAGCTTCATTCACAGGCTTGAGAAACCTGAGTTAATACGTGTAAAAAGGATAATGTAAAAAAATATATATATTCTGGAAGTTCCCTTTGTTAAATAATATATGACCTGAACATCAGCATAAAGAGAATTATACATTAAATGAGCTTTAATATTTTAAGTGTATAAGCATTTGGGAATCACTGTGACTTGCTGCTTATGAAAAAGTTCAATATATATCTTATTTAAAATTTAGATCTGTTTTTTTTCATACTTTCCATATTTTTTTACATAAGTATTCTTAAAAGACAGCTTTTAAATAGGAATAAACTGAATTCTGAATTCTCTATAGAAATGCCTGCTTATATTCTCAAATTTGCTCTGAATTCCTGCAAGATATCGTTTTAAAGTTCTTTTTGCCCAGAAATGGGGAGAAACTCCTCCAGAATGAAAATATGACATAAGAGCACACACTGGCAATGTAACTTGGAGTTGTTATCATGAAACCTGTATGTCTGCTGATGTGTCTCTTTCTTTTTGCAGAGGTGATTTAGATATAGTAGGGTAAGTGCACAAAGCTGTTACCCTTGATATGCCTGGGATTCTTCCTTCTTTTGCTGGCTTTGTTATACCTCTGGCTACAACTTCTCTTATGCTATTTCTTCAGTTATATCATTTCTTCTATCTTGAATTTGAGTCTAAAATCTCAAAAACAAAAGAAATAAAGTATCTTTATTATCATTCTTGACTATGTACCCACAGCTTTCCAAGGGATAGGAGATTGTGACAGCTTAGAACATTTCCCCATCAGGAAACACTGCTATCTATTATCAGTATCTGATAATGACATCCTCTGTGTCATAAGGAGAAGGGAACCACTTCCAGTCTTCTTTGACATAGGGTGTAGACATTACTCTGCTTTGAACAACAAAGCTTTTGATCTTGCTGTTGTGCAAACTGGATACTCTTATGTTCTGTGGGAAGGTAGTGCAGGGCTCATGGTGGCTGTTGCTGCTTCTCTCCCAGGTTGGCACAGAATATAAGAGAATATAAGGGTATTGTGCTGATGTCACTGCAGGAATTTGCATTACTGATCAAAGTGGGGCTGTTCTTCCTCATTTTATGTCAGCAATTGTAAATGCTCAAATAAAAAAAAAACAAAACAAAAAAAACCATGCTTTCCCTTCTCTTCAATTTCCCTTCCCATCCCATCCATTCTCTTCCATTCACTTTTATTTCTTGTTCTTTCACTTCCTTTTTTCTTTTCTCTTTCCTTTTCTGTACTATTTTTTTCTTTTTTTTGTTTCCTTTTTTTCTTTTTTTTTTTTTTTCCTCTCCTTTCCAGTCTGCTGTGAGCTAAAAACTATATATTTGAAGCAGAATTTTACATGGAGTTTGTGAATAACAGTTTAGTCACATGAATCTATGTTTCTGCTTGTTGGAAGAGAAGGTGAAAGAAAAAAAAATGCTTATTTTTTATTGCTCCAAACCTGTCCTCTGCTCTTAACTTAATGTCAAAATAATTAGATCTGTGAAAATGAAGCCTAGAACTTTGCAAAATTCTCCAAACCAATTATTAAAAAGATACTTTAAAATAAGCACTTACTCTTTTAGCAAACTTTTGCAATTTATTCTAGTTGCCAGAGATAAATAATTTTGGCTAAGTGATTGCTTCCCTTTGCTTCCCCTTAATAATCTTCAACATCTACGGATATTATAACTGGAATCCTTCTAGTTCACTTCTGAATTACAGAATTCTTCTTTTTACACTATATGGAGAGCTCTCTTGGCAATTAACAGCTGCTCAATCTTTAAGCCCCTACTGAGCTGAAAAGAACCACTAGACACATACCTAGACCAATATCCTATGTAACAGAGACTTGGATATTCAGATACTCATGAATAAAATGTTGACAGGGGAAGCACCGGGCACAGCCTACTTGCAAATAAAAATGACTAATAACTTTGACAAAATCTTTCTTCTTAAATAACTCTGGCACATACGAATTTAAGTAAAGGTAAATATTAACTGGTAAAACACGAACAATTTTATCTAGACAGACAAAAACACAAATTTGAATATTTTTAATGTAACAAAAAAATGATCTTTTTCTTGCCTAACAGAAACTTTCTCACTTCCCTTTATAGTAAGTAGGTTAGACATCAAGCCAAAAATCTCTTTCAATCTGGAGCAAAAAGACTGGATAAAATAGAGCTTTATAACTGAGGTTGTTTTTACCCTGAAACCCATGGATATTAACTGATGCATTAAAAACAACAACAACAAAAAAACAAATCTTCATGCAGTGATGCTTAACTAAGGCAGTTAAATAAATGAAACAGCACCATCTCTGTATTGACTGGCTCTATTGCTCTTTCATATGACCAGATGAATACACCATGGTGTAAGCTGCTGGATTCCTCTAATGCATCCACTAACTTTCATTTTGGTGTAAGGCCATTGGAGAGCAAGACCTAACTTTTTCCCTTTTACAGAAGGAGGCAGGATTAATGCAAATGGGAACTAAGTGATAGTGTGTGGATCAGAGTTAGCGTTGCTTTAGAAAAGGCATAATGTATTCCAGAGATAATATTTGAGTTTCAAATTAACAGAGGAAATATAGGCATATCACTATCCCATATATGCTCTCTAATATGTCATTCTTCCCCATTCCAAAAACACAGTCCAGTTCCAGCTACAGTAGAAGTAGTAACCTTGCTCATGCCAAACAATCCCAGTGCCAGCTGTACGTAAGCCAACTCTGTGGTCTTCCCCTTTTACACAGACTGTAAGTACATTTTTCTCATATTCCCGTTTAACCGCGCTCAAAGATGAATATAAGTTCACAGCTTGTTTGTTTCCTATCTATAAATGTCAAACATCACATCAGACTTCATCTAATAAATTAAAGGATTTAGTGATTAGATAATCTTCATAATTTTTTCTATTCTGCACTTTGATCACAAATCTCGGTGGCTTTCCATCTCTGCAATAATTATGTTTTGATCAGCGTTGCATTAATTTATGTGAATACAGATATGGGCATGAGTATATTTATGTGTGCTTATGTCTACATATGGAAGGGAAAACAAAGATGAGCACCACATATTCATGTTTAAAAACTTGAATATTACACTAAATAGGAATTTGACTGTAGTGTATTGCTTCAGAGAAAGATAGATTGGCTGAAAAGGAAAGCATGGCAATAGGAGAACATAGTCTAGAGAACACTTTAGAATCAGTCTGATAGCTTTTTTACATCTTAATTTGCATGTTACGATTAAGTCCTTTGGTGAAAAAGGAGCAATACAACTTGTCATATTCTTTATAAATTTTCTGTAAAAAAGAAACAAGTGTTGCTACACAAGAATATTTCAAAATTTTATGTCATATGAGAAATGGTTAAGATCCTTTGTGATATCTAACATTTATCTATGTTGAAACTACTTTTTAAAGTTCTTTTTTCCCTAAATTTTTAGACTTCTAATTACAGAAATTATCTGAAGGGAGGTTTTTTTTTTGTTTGTTTGTTTGTTTTTTTCCCCACCACTACTCTTAGGCTATCAACATATACTTACAATTTCATTTAAATACATTGACATGGTGGTATGAGCTACATTAATATGCCTGTTTTCATAGATAGATGCATTTGAAAACAGATGATCTAATGAAGGTGGTATTCCTTCAGGCAGGCTGCTTGCATTTATCTACATCACTCCCATACCTCCCACATGTTTTAACACTTTCTCAGGTGCCACTTGGAATTTGTCATTTATACTGAAGAACAGAAAGTATAAAATGGTGAAAAAGGAAGACAACTTAATTCCCCGGAATCTGATGACAACATTTTAAACATCCTATATTCATTTTGAATAGTATTTTGAAGAGGGATGGGAAAAAATGTGAGGTCGCTTTGTCTTGACTTTCAGCTAATCACCATAGGAACTCAACAGTTTACTCACTGAGTCAGATCCCCTCTTCCCATAGTTCATATTCATTGAAGCCTATGAACTGTTGTGGCCTCATGATGTTCATGAGATAGATACAAAAATACAAAATACAAAATAATAATTCAGAAAAGCAAATACCTGAAGTATCCCTTAAAGATAAATTAATTAAATTAATTCCCCATTGCCTCATGCTTTTCAAATACTTACCATCCAGATAAATTTTTCCTTTGCTATTACTGGAGATTTACTTCAGAGTTTCAACTTCTTTCAATGATGTAATATTGCATTTACACACTGCCAACAAACTAAGCTAATTCTGAAAGTATACATCCACTGGAAGTTAAAAATTCCATAGCATTAAAAATAATAATAATAATAAAATAAATCTAAGCCTAAATGATAGGAAAATGCTTTTATTTATTTATTTATTTATTTACTTTTTTTTTTTTTTTGGGGGGGGGGGTGGGATCAAACAGACACTGATGAGGTATTTTCTGATACTGTATTCAACTAAACTATATTGTAGCACTCCTCTATGCAAGTAAGTGACGAGTCCCAGATGTATTTACCAGGCAGCAAAATTATAAAATACTTTACAATAAGAAAGATTGGAAAGGTGGAGCTAATATTCAAATAGCTAGTACTTCAAAATTCAGCAGTCTATAGCCAGCAACAATTCTGCAGTTGCAGAGTTTGCTCGAGAAGAAATTTATGCTTGACAGTTTGGTTAAGATGGCTGTTTCTGGGTGGTTGCTTTTTCTTCTCACAGAATCATAGTCATTGGGGTTGGAACAGACTTCTGAAGATCATCTTGTCCAACTCCCCTGCTAAAGCAGGTTTCCTAGAGGACAGCTTCCAGAGAACAGGTCTCCACAACCTCTATGGTCAGGCTGTTCCAGTGCTCTGACACCCTCAAACTGAGTTCCTATGGAAATTCCTGTATTCCAGCTCATGCCCATTCCTCCTGATTCAGTTGCTGAGTACAGCTGTAAAGAGTCTGATACCATCCACTTGGCTCCTGCCCTCTAGATATTTATAAGCACAGTTAAGATCCCCTCTCAGTCTTCTCTTCTCCATGCTGAACAATCCCAAGTCTCTCAGCCTTTCTGCTTAAAAAAATGCACCAGGCACCTAATAATTTTTGCAACCTTCCATTTAGGTCTATCCAGTAGTTCTCCATTTTGTAGAAGCGAGGAGCCGAGAACATTCACAACACATATCCCAAGCAAAAAAAACCTCACAGTATGCCTTAAGATGCTCAAATTATTCTACTAGTGGTGTCAGGCATCTGGGAAGAAATCTCACTCCAGATGAGTCAATGGGACCTATCAAATACCTACACAGTTAGAATGCCCACACTTACATTTTTTTGCATGCCATGCTTTGATAGCACTTCTCATACTATATGAGCCAGAGATCAGTCTGGTTTGTGATAGTAAATAATGGAGGGTGATGCGTGGGGCAGGGATAGGGAGACAGGTGTTTTAGCTGTGCTGCATATGGCAGCCTGCACTCAAAGCAAATCTCTGGAACACATGTGTCTCTGTGCTGCACCCCCTCTCGCTTGTATGAACTGCTCCCCTTGTGTGACCTTCTGTGAGGTGTCTTATGGTTTGGAACAGAAGTAGGTTGGGAAATGTAGTTCCCATTCCTATTGTTTTCAAACACAGGGGCAAAATGTGCCAGGCTTTGTTGAGCTATTTGCTTGTAGGAGTTTTGTTCAACCGAGGATCCAGAATTTGTCTTGTGGTTTGGCTGGCTAGCAGGCCAACCAATATTTAAAAATTATTTAAAAACATGTGTGACCTTGTCTGCACCATCTGGCCAGTTCAGCAGGAGCTCTGTGTGAACCACTTAAAGAAAACTGTTTTAGAAGATGGCCTTTTCTTTCACCATAGATCTTACACGAGCCTATGATATGACAGACCTTAAGTTGAACAGCAAACTGTGATTACTTTTTTTCCCCCCGCACTAATTTGCTTTTTAAGTGGAATTTCCATTATATGAAAAGAAACTGTGCAATCCTCTAGTTGAACTAGAGTACATGATTTAAAAAAAATATAGACAAAAATCTAGTCACTTAAATGGCAAACTGTGATAGACTTCCAGGCACCTGTGTACATACAGATGTATAACATTTTATAAGAAACACAGGAATAATTAAGCTCATAAGGAAGGAATGTAAATAAAAATAAAAATTAAAATTAAAAAAAAAAGTTGAAGAGTTACAGATTAATTAAATGATTCAAATACCTCAATATTTTTAAGGGAGTTGAATGGAGATAACTACCCTCACTGTATGTAATACTTTCCACTTGAAAATTAAATGTCATTTTCTGAATTGTTCTTCAAGACAGCAACATTTCCCCTTCAAAGTACATATAGAAAATATCTATAACTTGATACCTGTTTCTTTGTTTTGTTACAAGAACATTCCTTCACTTCTTTAAGCTAAAAACAAAAGAAAGATAGAAAAAAAGAGCATATGTTAAGAAGGAACATTTTTTTTTCTTTTCAGAAAAGGTGACCAGCTTTGTAGGATCTCATTAATAATGGTCTATGCAGCCAGGAGCTTCTATAAATGCCCAAATACAGTTCTTGCCTGTCAAGGACATCTCAGTTGCAGATGTAAAGAGCCCTAGTATAAGTGCTCTCAGCTTGAACCACCTTCAGAGGACTAATTGTCTCTCTCTCATTTTGAAATACCTTAATTTAAAAGGAAAATACTGACACTTAACAGCTATCTGTCCATGTAGGCAATATAAGAATACTTAATAGATAATTACATGAAAAGGTGCATCTGCACATCTGCATGCTTTTACTGCTTACTCCATGCCTTTCATGGTGTGCACTGATGAGTTTTGCAAACTGTTTTATCTCAAACTGAATGAAGATGTAATGATTTCACTTGCGTGATTCAATTCATTCTCAAAGTACAACCCAGTGCCAGTTTCAGGGACCAGGCATTCTCCTGACTATGCTTGGGAGTCATGTAATATCAATGATTTAGTTCTGCAAGGGTGTTTCTGAACCTACACAGTAGCTGAGCCCCTGAATATGCACAAGCACATTACGTAGCAAAGCCAGAGTAGAACATAGACCCCACAGTCCTCCCCTCCTCACCCAACAATTCAGCAGGCTACAGACTATCTACAGTTTAATCACAAGGCCTGTGTTTTCAAACAAAAAGTTATTTAAAAGACTCTGACTCTTTCCTCAACCACGAGTATTAATCTTGACTCTTCGTCTTATTCTCTAAAATGGTAAACGAGGAGATATTTGGATTACTGGTGTGTGGTTACTCTGCTGTCTGTGTAATCATATCGTGGTTTGCTTGGGTACAGTGCTTATCGACTGGTTAAGGACTTCAATACATAAATCAAATTGCAAGGGTTGTATCCATTTTTCCTTTTCTTTATACCATTTTTATACCTGCAATGCCACTAATTACAAGCATTACAAGCGTATCAGTTAATGTCAGTAGTTGCAAGACAATTATTTTTTGGTGGGCATTTCATCTGACCATTCACTGGAGACAGTGAATTAGAGACAGCTCCAAGTGTATGTCAAACTACAGAATTTATTATTTCAGTTTTTGGGTAATGGATATGCTCTATTAATGATCATGGTTGTGGTTACTTATTAGCTGCCTGAGACACAATCTGAGACACCTGCACTGAAAGCGAAGTGGAAGAACAGCAAGTTTAGAGCATGAGGAGAAGCAGAGAAGTAGAAGACAGTGCTGGAGAAAAGAGACACTTTTATTTTTTGTTTATGCTGTGAGTAGCAGTAACTACAATCTGGCTTGAAATTCAAGTGTTGTGGGTATTTTTTGTCTTGTTTTGTTGTTGCTGTTTTTTTGTTTGTTTGCTTGTTTGGTTTGGTTTGGCTTCATTTTACCCCCAAGGGAAAGTTAAGTTTTGTTAAGATGCATCAAGTTGGTGCTGAAATACTTCCTCTGCATATCGCTCTTCTTCCCAGATCTTCTACCTCAACTGTCCCTGTCCAGCAGCATCTTTCTCAAATCTCTCGGCTTCACAATGGATCCCAAAAGACACATTGGTAAATTAATTACCACAAAAACATGGGAGTCCAGAACATTGACAACATGGGGAAAGCTGGGAATGGACCTTGTGCCTACGTGCCACCAGTGCTGGAATGCCAGTGCATTACAGCATCAGCATTATGAAGAGACAGCAGGATAGCACAATCTGCTCTCGCCTAGACTCCACCAGACTGAAATCTGAGGTCTGGAGCAGAAAGTTGGTATGAGAGGAGCTCATATGGGGCTTATAACCTCAGTGTAGACAAGAACTCAAATTCCGAAGGATTGAGGCAGAAGTATTAGAGGAACAGCTGCAAAGTCAACTTCCAGTTAAATAAAATTCCTGTTGACTAAAAGAGTCATGATTTTGCACAGAGTACTTCTGCATCATATCTGTACTTAACTCCTCAAGGAGATTTCTTTTGTACTCGTATGGGGAACAGACATTAGGATAACGGCCAGGCTCTCACAGCACACCCAAGGAACCAAGCAGTTAATTATTCTCACCCTGCAATGCAGAATATCTGGTGACATTTCTCCCTCTCTTAAATAATCCTTTCCTTCTGAGGTGAAACATCCTGTGCTCATTGGAATAGATGTTGTAGAAGCAACACTAACACAAGACTGTCTCAGTGCTACTTATCTGTTTGTTTGGTGCTCTGTAGACTATTTCTAAAATGTTGACATCTTAGGTAAAAAAAAAAAATAACAGCCTATCATCAGTATCAGAAGGCACCATTTAGGGTACCATAATGTCTGGAATGGAAAAGTTTTAGGATTTTGCAAGTCAAAGATAAAGTGTGTACTGTTAACTGAAGTTATATCATGTATGTCTTCTCCACTGAAGTGAAACGATTGACTGCATTAACACCATTTGTTTTCAGGTAACTCTCAAAAAAGATTTTAAAACTCAGCCTCCTATGCTTGGAAAGCCTTGTTATTAAGTACACACATGTTTTACACATGTGTCACCCACAACCAACATGCTCGGAACAAAGCCCAAATCTAATGCAGAGATCTCCTTTCTCATGTAGCATTTTCACTGACCTCAAAGTGGTGATTTCCATGTGATGATGGGATGGGGAACCACACCACCCTCCACCCCCTCCCTCCCCCAACACACACACTGGAGAGGCTGCACGGCCCAGGAGCTTTCAGAAGGTGATGTGACATCAAGGTTATCGGGCCAGAGCCATGAAGTCTAAAGCAATGTCTTGGAGGATATTGTAAACAGGTAGTAGATCTGGCCCATTTTCGGACTTAACAAAGCATGGGAGATGAAAGTGTCTCCATGCCCCTATTCCCCGCCATCCATCCATCAGTGCACACCTCCTCTGCACTTCGTCTGGAATCACAGTGCAGAAGCAGCAAAGTTGTGAAAGAGCTACTTTAATTATAAGTGCTACAGTAATGAATTCAAGTACACTCATTTATCATAGAGGGCTTCCCCATCTGTCTCTAAAGTATGCTCAAAAACGCTGTGTATTTGATAACACGAAGGTTGAAAATTTATCACATTCTAGCTTTAAACACTCCATTTTGGTTAGCTTTTTCTAAGACTGTGCAACTGCATTTTGACTGAAAGAACAGATTGGTGTGTGTTTGCATACACGCGCATGTGTGGTCTCTTTCTAATTTATTTGCACTTCAACCCATTGGGATCAAGCTGCAATCCCTGTAGGCAAAGGAAGATTAGGGAAAGCGACCGACTGTTTTTTCCCAGACACAGAAGGGAAGGCGACTTCTCAAGTACCGCAAGTTTTTCTGGCCTATGTACAAATTGTTCCTGAGTATGGAGAGTTTCCAAAAGACCTAATTAGCAATTCACTGCAAACATTTCTTTGCATTAGCTAATGATCCGGCTACACTTGTAAGCAAACAGTACCAACATATCTAATCAATGCAGAAAAACCAACAGAATGCGTATTAAACATCTGGATGTAATTTTCTAGTTAGACTTAGAACAAAATGAAAACATATGCAGGTTTCTTTGATCTATGCCTCAACAAAGAAATTGTCAATAAAAAGACACACTGGCCAGTCAATGTGTCATTTTCATAAAGCCTGGTCATTTCTCTTCAAATGTTCCCAGTTTAATTTTGTTGGTTTCCTGCAATCTCTAATTTTACCATATTGTGCGAAACCACAAGGGATTCTTTGGATTGGATTTTATTTGAGGTTTTACTGCTGCACGATCTGCTACTGACTTTTTTTTTTTTAAGTTCAACTCAGGGAATTTTTAAGGGTGAAAGAATGGGAGGAGAGAGGGAATACAGACACAATGGTAAAATGACCTTCCACAACTTTCAGAACATTCTTGCCTACGAGGAAAGCTACTAATTAAAAAGAAATCAAATTACACAGAGAGTACGCAATGGCTATTAGCCAAAAGATAGCGAATAATTAGAAATGCAATTGCTTTACTCTGATCATATCATTTGCACTTCATAAATAAAGAAATATTTTAGAAGTGATATTGTTTTGCTTGCCCTCATAATAATTATTATTCTTCCAGCTGTACAGGTTGCTCATTACTCTATCCTGTACACTGTGTGACTCAGATGCTATTTTATTCCACTTGTGCTGTTCTGACACTGAAAAGGGCAAAAATAGAACAGCCCTCTTCCCCCCATGCACGTGTGTCATTTAAAAAGGCATTCTCTGATTTTCTTTTGGTTGAAAATCCAATGATCTCTCAATATCAAACTTACAAGCATAAAATCTATTGAATTTTGTAATTTTTTCCTACACTGATGCGCTCTGACTATATAGGTAGAACAATGAGAAAAATCACAAATTTACTAACTTGTTCCCCAGCCCTCTGCTACAAACTCTTGATGATTAAGACCATCAGCATTTTTATTATGTGTGCCAGTTGGGGGGAATTTAAAAAAAATATTGCTTTTAAATAGTACAGTGATCAGTGAAGAAAAAACCCAAAACATTATGATAAATCCAAAGTCAGACAATAAGTCATTTCCCGCAGGAGCAGATGTTACGTCTCAATCCCTTTCAGTATACTCAAACTAGATTTTAGATCTGATACTACTCTTTTTTCACTCATATCTCCAACTGCTTTTGATGTGAATTTCAAGTATACAGTCAGTAGAGGATCAGGCCTTCCAATACAGAAGGTAAGAACAGGACATTAAAATTCCCACAGTGAAAAAAAAAAACAAAAAACTGGTTCAAAGAGCATAGAGGAACTAATGGCTAATCAGAAGGGCTGGGAGGGGGCAATCTTCCACTGCACTTTAAAAAAAAAACTACACAACATAATGGTTTAAGAACAATTGTTCCTATTTCAGTTTGTATACTATGTAGGGTAATTACAGTACCGTGGCATAACAAGCTGGCATAAAATACTACCTTGAGTCAAACACAGCTCTTTATAACATGCTTGGCCAAATTCTGCCCTATCTTTCACTAGCAAAAGTAAGTTGCTGTAAGTAAGGATGTTAAGTTTTCTGGGAATAATCCAGATTTATACCTATCTAACAAACAAGATTTTTTTCTTTTTGTACTTCCATCAGCTAATGATGCCTAAGTAGAAATTAGTTAATTATCAGATAGTGTTGATTACTGTCGATGCTATGTAACATCAGTTACCCATGCTTGGAAAAAAATTGTGTTTGATATCATTGGTATTTTTGCAACTTTTCTGTCTCGATTGAGAAGATTCAAAATGCCCTGAAGTGACTGATTCTAGGATCGAAGGGGGTAAAAAGCACTTGTTAAAATAAATCAGGGAAAAGAGAGCTTTTCTTCTTCTGTTATAACATGCCTTGGACACCTTAATGACGACAAGTAAAGATTGCAAGGCATTTCAACTCTCATGTAGGTGAGCAATTATTAAAAAAACCCTTCTGTTTATGTTCCAAAGCACAGCGTTGTTGTAACATCGTATCTGCTAATATCTCATTAACAACTTGTGCCAGCAGGTTTAGCACAGTACAACCAAAGTTAGGTAAGCGCTACGTTATTACAGACTCCATAGCTGCCAGGTACACACACAAAGCATATAATAATGGCCTGCATATTTATGGTAGCTTTCATCTGAGGATCTAAGTACTTTATAAGCATTAATTAATTAAGCTTTCCAGCGCCATGAGCAGAGGGGTGAACTGGCTCGTCCAAGGCAACAGGGGAAGAGCTGGGAAGAGAACTCACGAGAAGGAGCTTCAGTTATGCAAAAGGAGTGCCAGGCAGGTTTACCTCCCCACCTTGGGAAACACCACCTCACAGCAAAGACATTTCCACTCTCACTTTAAAAACAGTTAAGAACAGTCCCAACGTATCTGTACTTATTTATGTATTCACAAACGTGAATGCTCTCGCAACACTGTCTAAACATACCCATACACGGACAGGTGCGCTGCGATGCGGAGCCCTGCCCCCAGAGCCCACTTTGACACACAGCTGCGCGTGGCTCCTACCCTGCTACCGCCGCGCGACAGGTTTCCTAACAAACTCCAAACTTTGGGCTCCTTACACAGCTCTAAGTGCGCGTGAGAAGCACCCGAGGGAACAACTGCACACCCCACTCCGAGGCCCCCGCTTCTTCGCGCCGCCACAACACCGACCCCACGCGCGCAGGCGCAGTACGCTGGGCGAGAAGCAGCCCCGCCGCTCCGCCCGCCCGGCAGCCCCACGTTACTTTGACTGACAGCTCAGCCTCCCCGCTCCCCTTACCACCGACCTTCCCCTCCTCCCTGCACTCCGCGCCCTCCCATTGGCCGGCACGGAGGGCTGCCGCCGCTCCGCTAGAAACGCTTCCCAGCGAAAGGCGGAGAGGCGGGTGGAGCAGCGCTCGTCCCGTTGGCCCGCGGCGCCCGTCGCGTCACGCACCCACGTTGGCGCGGAGGCCGGCGACTGGCTGCTACCGCCATCTCTCCCCTCGCGCAGAGCGCTGTGGGCGGGGCCGAGCGGCTGGTTAGCTGGAGGAGTGTGAAACCGCGTGTTAATGCAAACGGCGCGGCGAGCACGGCGTACCCCGCCCGGCCCGGCCGCTCCCGTCCCGCCGAGCGCATCCTGCGGGGCTGCCGCGCACCGCGTCCCTACGCGGGGAAGGGCCGCGCTCCTCGGCCGGGAGGAACTTCATTCACCTCGGCGGGGCAGCGCCGGGACAAGGAGAGCGACGGCGAGGAGGAGAACGATGGGGAGGAGACGGCGATGCTCCGCGTGCTGCTGAGGCGCGGGGCCGTCCGGGGCCGGAGGCCGTCGCCCGCCTGACCCCGCGCGGAGTGGGCCCTCTCCGCCCTTTGTTGTGCCGTCTCCGCCGCCGCGGGGCCGCCCCCCGCTCCGGCCGCCCCCCGCGGAGCCCCGCTCCGGGCGCCCCATGCGCCGCTGCCGGTCGGGAACAGCGCGGCCGTCCCCGGAGGCTTCCCGCCCGCCCCGCTCTCTGTGACGGCCCCGCCGGGAGCCCGCTAGGCAGCTGCTCGCCCTCGCGACTCGCGGAGCCCGTCCCGTCTCACGAAGCCACAGCGACAGAGCGGCCGCGGCCGGAGGATGCTCCCGCGGCGGGAGCACTGAGCGCCGCGGGGCGGTGTGAGGCGCGTACGGAGCCATGTTCCCGCAGAGCCGGCACCCCGTGAGTAACGGCGCCGGGCGAAACCGGCCCTTCGTGCGGCGGGCGCTTTCCGCCCCGAGGCTCGGGGAGCGGCGGGGAGGAGCCGGGCCGCACCGCTGCGGGAATCGGCGGGAGGAAAGGGCTGGGGCCCGGGTCGCGGCAGGGACGGGGCGGGCGGCGGGACGGACCCTCGCTGCGTCCCGCCCCGTCCGCGCGCTCTGACCGTGCCTCTCTCTCTCTCTCACCCGGTCCGTCCGCCCCAGGCGCCGCACCAGGCTGCGGGGCAGCCCTTCAAATTCACCATCCCGGAATCTCTGGACCGCATCAAAGAGGAGTTCCAGTTCCTCCAGGCTCAGTACCACAGGTGAGCGGCGATGGGGCCGCGCCGGGGACGCTCCGATCCGCTCCTCCCGCCCCGGGCGCGGGGTTGCAGCGAGCGGCCGCGTCCAGGCGGTGGCGTGCGGGGCCCCCGAGCGGGCGGGAGGGCGGCTGGAGGCGGCGGGTGTTGCGGGAGCAGAGCGGCGTGGCACGGAGGGTGGAGGAGAGGTAGAGCCCTTTTCTGTTGTGTGCGGTGTTGGCGCTTGCGACGCCGAGGTGCGGTGCTGAAAGGGCCGGTAGAACGGCAACTTTGTAGCGTAGTGTTACCGACAGTTTGCTGAAGCCGCTGAGAGCCCCGTAGGGAATGGATTCCTGTGTGCGCAGGGTGTTTTGCGCTAAGAGGCGTTTGTCTCTCGGTTCTGCACCCCTGTGGATGTGGATGGTCAGGACGGGAAGAAAAAGCTGTGTTACTTTCGGTGCTGGAAGTCAGCGGGCTGTGACTGGGGCTTCCTTTTCCCACCGCGGTTTGATGCTCACTCGAGATTTTTGACCTGAGCCGCTAGTTACTTGGAAATGCAGTCTAAACAGTGTGTGTTCGGTATTGCAGCTGTAAGTGAAAAAGGCTGCC
Organism: Callipepla californica brunnescens; assembly: GCA_023055505.1. Lineage (NCBI taxonomy): Eukaryota > Metazoa > Chordata > Aves > Galliformes > Odontophoridae > Callipepla > Callipepla californica. Next base: position 4,472,963 of record JALIRH010000031.1, on the reverse strand, counting down.
TTCCACAGCGTTGTTCCGTGGGATGCTTTCTGGTGGCTCTAAAAAAAAGCCAAAACAAAACAAAGGGAATGTTGCTGCTTTTGCCCTTAGTCAAAGTAATTACAGCGATGCTGCTGTTTGTGATCAGACAGTTTTTATTTTCTGAAAACAAACCTGCTAGCAAATGGCGGTCAGAGTTAAAGCTGTCCAGCTGCAGGCAAGGTAGTCCAAGTTGGAGGTGCCTTGAGGTTAGGAGGTACAGATATGCCCGACATGTAATTCTAGCTGCAAATGGAGTCGTTTGGCTGTGACTCTGAATGTCACATGTGAAGAAATACTTCTGTCAGCTCAGGGGAACTTCAGGGAATGTCTGATCGGTCACACAGCCCAACAGCCATGTCCTTTGCCTGGCTGTGTAGCAGCGGAGGCAGCTGCAGCTCTCAGGCAGCACCACAAAATATCTTCTGAATTTCCTGCTCAACCCTTGTGTTTAAAGTATGAATTAAGCCTTTATCTCTCTGTTTGCATGTGAGTTATGAGGTTTTTTAATTATTCGTTTTTCTTAAAATACAAATAAAGTAAGTGGATGTCAAAACAAATTACATAATAGTTACATTGAAGTTTGATCTATTTTGTAGCCTTAAATTGGAATGTGAGAAACTGGCAAGTGAGAAGACAGAAATGCAGCGGCACTATGTGATGGTAAGTTTGCTTATTATTCTTGATTTCAGTAAACATAGTACAACATAAGCCAGTATTAAAAAGTAATATGTGCTCCTTTTATTTGCAGTATTATGAAATGTCATATGGATTAAACATTGAAATGCACAAACAGGTATGGCATTTTTTTTTCTAAATGGAAAAAGCCGTGGTCAGTCTGTGTTTAAATGTAGCTACTGTGTTTGTATTCAGATGACTGCACTGCATGTCTGAATAGGCTGATTTGTAACTGTGATTAGCAGACCTATGCCTACCTCCTGTCAAGTGTGGTATAGGCTAGGCTCAGTGACATGGCTGTCTTGCTGTTGGTCCTGAAAGGTGATGTCAGAGGTAGGAAAGGTCTTGTCTCAGTTTTTAAAAGTATAATTCAGTGCTCTATGTGGTTCTGTTTTGTTGCTGGCAGGAAGGAGCCTTCGATGCTTTGTAGCATATGTAGTGATAGTTGGCTTCAGTGCTTGTCATTTAAAGGTATGAAAAGGTTAGTGACTTGGAAAGCTCAAGTTATGACTATGAATTTTCAAGTTCCCATAAAATTCACACTTACAGCCACTGTGATGGTGAATAAAAAGAGTGCTGAAGTAGAACAAGACACTAAAGACCTCATAAGAGAAGAAAAGCTAAATGGTTGCTCAGCCCAGAGGACCCTCAACTAAGTAGTCATTGTCTGCCAAATAAAGCATTAATGGCAGGGTGTAAGTATTCTGTAGATATGCTGACATTCACTTTTTCATCAAGATGCTGGTACAATAAGTCTTTCAGAAATCGATGGCCTCTTAAAAAAATTATCATTAGATGAAGTTGCACAGTTGGACACATTTCAAAGTGCAACAATACAACTCTTTCTTGAAGTGTATGTGCTATTTCATCTAAAATTCTTGTTTCATTAAATTAAAGAGCATGGATGACTGGTTAGGGCATAGCGAGTAAATTGATTAGTTCAGGCTTCGGATCTTCAGTATATTCAAAGACTTTCATTAAGTAAGTGAACTGCAGAGTAGAATTCTTCTTTTGTAACTCTAAACTCTTTGATTTTTATTTTGTTTTCACTTAAAAATATTGTATTTGGTGAGGTGGTATGGTGGTTTCAGGATAACTTTGTTTACAAAGCTAAGCTAGCGTTCCACAATGTTTTTTAGGGTTACACTTGTTTGAATCCAAAATGTTGATAAAGCAGGGATGTTAGACAACCTAATTGTTTTGAAGTGATTCACTGAATAGGCAGATAGACCAGTAGGAGTGGTGGCTGACTTGGTTCTGTGCCGTGGTGTTTTTTTTGTCCAGTCTGTGTTAGAAGAATGATACTTTCTTGCTGAGGTGGCTTTTTATCCTCCTTGTCCTCAGTCAGGATAACCTGACTTCTGTGATTCTGTATATTTAGTCTGTTGTAAAGCTCAGAGTAAATAACTAGTGAGGAAGCCAGTGTCCACACAGGGGGTTGATTCGGTACAAAATGGATGTTATCTTCATAAGATCTTGACTAAGTCAGGTGACTTCAGTAAATGTACAAGGAAATAACTTTAAGTAAAATCAATTAAGCCCATGAGATTAAAGAGCCTCAGAACTAAGGTTTCTACTTTGCAATGCACAGATGTTAAGGTCAAAGGTTTAATGCTCTGTATATATGGCAACTGTAATTATCTACCCGGTATGCAGTGATACTTGGGAAGCTTCTAAGATTTATGGCAGAGCATTATATCTGCATTGATCCTAGCGGAGGAAAACAGAGCACGCTTACTCCCTGTGTGCAGTTAAGAAAAGAAAAAGCATTTGAAGGGATAAATAGTTTTCCTTGGTTATGAGCCTTAGATGCTATGCTTTTATGTGTTAAGCGATTCTGATAAAGTAGCACCTTCATATTAAAGATTTAGATGCCTGCAGTGAGAATGCATAGTACTGTTAGAATTTGGTATGTAGGTGGTCTCAGAGTGCAGGAGACAAAAACAAAGAAGAAAAAAAAAGCCACCAATGACTTTCTTCTGAATTTCAACTGCTAAGTTCTGAGGAGGCTTTTGTCAGATAGTAATCATAATTCGTATTAAAACTGGTGACGTCTAGCCCCAAGGGTGTAGCCAGGCTCAAATTGATGCTTTTTGCTGGCTGATCACCAGCATGGCCTAAGTGCTCATTATGTTGTAGAGAGGGCCTTTGGAGCTCTCATTACGTTTGACAGGAATTCTCTCTAGGGGGAAACTGGGCATTAGCTAGACTTCTGACAGGCTGAAATTATTCCTGCTTTATGGCTTATAACCAAATGCTAGCAAGGCATCATCAGGGGACACAAAAAATTGTCATTTCTGACAACATCTTTGTTACTGAAAAATGCAGTGATGGGGAAACTTTCCACTGAACAAGCTTTAACGTTCCTAAGGCCTACTTTCTATGTGGATGCTGAACTCACCCTGTGTGAAGCCTTTCAGAGTGCTTGGGCTGTTGATTTGAAAATAAAAAATTGTACTACAGTGGTGTTAGCTTGTGCATTGTGCTGTCCACATCACTGTGAAAGGCAAGGTGCCTTCAGTAAAAGGAAGTGTTCGTAATCTGACTGCTGGTGAAAAGGTTGACCTGTGCTGATACAGTTGCATCAGTTGCTAAACTCTTCATTTAATTCTGTAATCTGTCATGACTATAATTTGACTAAAATAGAGTTAGGACTTGAATAAACAGATTTGACTGAGGCAAACTCAACAAACAAAAGCAGATGTACCTCAGAGTTTTCACACTGAATATGTTGCATTTCTATCAATGAATGGCTGCAAGTAGGCTTTCTTCATGGCTTCAGCTTTGACTCTTCATAGTGTTTAGGTTTGTGACAATATGCTTAAACCCAGGTACTACTGTTGCATTTCATCTCGCTGGCTGAACACAGATCAGGAAATAATCATTAACATACTTGTGGCTGGTTTGTGTTCTCTTGGTTTGTTTCTGTTTTTATAAGAATTTCAGAAGTTAATTCTTAAGAGGATGTTGTGTCTGGGTTTCTGTACTGCTTTCAAAGATAATTATCTTAAGATGTATAAAGTTACTGATCAACAGTGTCTCTGAGACAGAAACAAGTTTGAATATTTGCTGTGGATAGGTAAGATTGATTCAGATATTTTCATGTGTGTCATGGATTGAATTACAGAGGAAACTGAAGACCACACAAGTCAGGTTTTCCCACTGTGACATTCATGGCTGGTAAAGCAGATGTGTCAACTGCTAGTGCCAAGATATAGAGTCTTTTTGGGTGTTAAAAATCACACTGTACTCAAAGGGTTACTGCCCTTGGCTGTTAGGGAGAGACGCTGAAAATAAAGAGGTGCTGCCCTGTCATCTTCTGTCATAAGTTGAGAGATAAGACTTCCTGTGTGTTTAATGCCTAGATTGTTCAGGTGCAAGATTAGCTCTTGTTCAGTGGCAGGCAGCCAAAGAGAGAAGAAATCATCACTGCTGAACTAACTGACAGACTGTATAAACTACTACAGTATTTGGGTGTCTGCAATCCTGAAGGTGACAGCTGGTTTTCCTTCTCTTTGGGCGGCTTATTGTGATCTTTGTGACCTGTCTTGAAGCAGGCTGAATGACAGTTCAGTACTTTGCATCTTGTAGAAAAGTATACAAACTCGTGAACTGAATAATGCTAACCAGTTGTGCAGGAATTAAATGTTTGTTATAGTCCAGAATGTTTTATGAAATCATTTCTAATACTCTTTGTTCAAGGACTGAATCTTCTACTGATATCTCATTAGAACATCAGTCTTCAGGAGTGGGTTAAATAGAAGGGAATTAAGAAGCTTGGTTAGCTCTCTACAGCTCCTGAATAGGATGGCTGTGCCGTTGAAAGGGATTTGAAGATAAATTATTTTTTTCTTCTACTTGCATTTTAATTACTGAAATGAAAAACGTCATGAGACCTAAAGGTTTTGATGTTGTGCTTTGAGTGTTTCAAGAGGATTTTACAGTTGGATCTGCCATGTAAGACATGCAGAGCCTGCTTTTGTTTTAAAAGAGAAAATGATAAGATTGGGCCTTTTTTTTTTCCATCAAAAATTGTATTTATTCTACAAATACTGCATTTCTAAATATTTACAGTTGTACCACCAGTACAGCCATTTAAATTACAACTGGAGTTGCTAAGTAATGAGGAAAGCCTGAGCAATGAGCTCAACTTTCTCAACTTTGAAACCACATTCAAGCTTGAGACTGACATTAAGGAGTTATCTGACAGATTCAGGGCACTGTGTGAAATATGTCTTCATGTGGCTTTTAGATAACCATATTGTCAGCTACCATCTATTATGTCAACTTAACATACAACTTAATCGAAAAGTATGTCACAGTATAAACACACTACATATGTTAAATACTTCCAGATTATCTTGCATTTTTGAATGGGTCTGCCAGATTTCAGGTTCATTGCAGGATCGTGCAGGGAAATGAGAAGCTCTTTCTACCAGTGGCATTGTCAAACTTCCTTTGTATTGCTAGAACATAAGTTGCTAAATTTGTCATTGCACTTTCTGGATTGGCTCAAGCAAGTTTAAGAAAAAAAAAGCTGGTATTTTTGGAGCAGGGAGTGGAAGACGAAGGAAAGCTTATTCTCTCACAGCAGGTACTGGGGTGAAAGGTAAATGCCTCTTTCTCCTATTTGTAATACAAACCAAACAGGCTAGTATTTGAATTGCCTTTCATCTCACCTCTGGCATTTTAGTTCTGTAGCAAAGCGATAAATTGCATTTCATCTCTGTGCAAAATGGAAGTATCTTCTGGGTTTGTTGGTAGGTCACCACTGGCATACACTGAAAGCATCTAAAAACAATTTCATGTTAACTTTCGCTTATCGGACTACACAATACTTACTAATTTAAAAATGATAACAGCATTAAGTAGAGCTAATAACATCGTCATTCCACTGAATATGAGTTGAGTATATGTAGTGACAGCTGTGTCAAACACTGTTATCATCTTTTGCATCACACTTCTTAGGCATACCCAGGTTTTAGCTTTATGAACATCTGTAGTTGCTTACATGATTCCTTTTAGAGGAAAACAGCAGCTGATAATGAGTCTTTTTTATTTATTTTGCATGTTAGTGCCATAACAGAACAACTGCAAACTTGTGGCTTTTCAAGTGCTTAAAAACAGGTTAGTCTGAGGTTCAACCTGAGCTTTTATGAAGTGTCATTCTTGAATATTTTTTGAAAGTCAAGTTGTACCACATCTCTGGTCAACAAGTATCACTGTTGTTGTATCATGTGTTGTTGTTATTTGTTGTATCACAAACTTGATATGAATATTTTTTTACTTCACTGTCTGGGATTTTACTTTTCAGACTAGTGGCTGTTGCATACCTTTTCTTCAGCAATGTACCGCTGACAAGAGTCTGGCATAGTCTTGTCTGTAATCATCCTCTTGCAGCAGTTGGATCCCTTAATAATTCTATTCTTGAATCCACCCAAGTCTAAGTTCTTCCTGATACACTGTATACTGAATTCACTCCTCTCACTGGCGTCAGTGACTTGCTCTCCAGTTAGTCGTCTTTATTACCAAACATGGGGAAGGATCAGAAAGGAGAATTGATTTTTCTTTATCTGTAGGTTTTTTATTCTTAGCAATTTATTTCTCATCATCACATGGTCACGTCTTCATGCTGACGCATGTTCTACTTGTCCTCTCATGTAACACTTCTTTGTAGTGGGCTTTTCCTATTGGTTTTATTGTGTGGGGAGGAAGCTGTTGTGGGTGCAGGATAATTTAGGCACTTGTGTTGATTTTTGGGGGGATGAGTTTAGAGTTTGGAGATAAAGATACTTCATTTGAGTTGTTATCTTTGTTTGATGACCCTGAGTTCTCAGCAGATGCTCATAATTGATATCTAGCTGCCTTTTCCACAAGGTTAGAATTTGAAACCTTCATATGTATTGATCACATTTGAGTTCTTGCTTATGAACAATAAGGGCTCCATCAATTTATATTGAGGCTAGGGGTTGTTGCTTCTAATATGTTTAAGTTTATGTGCACTGCTTAAGTGCCCTCTTCTCTTAACTGCCAGCTTGTAAGTCTGCTTTGCAGTTCTGTCTCTTTCCACTTAGCATCCTCTTGTGGAACTAATTTTCATACTCAGTGTGTGCTGTCTTTTCCAGCCTGTGTTGCTGAACATACTTATAAACCAGATTACAGTACAGGTCCCTGAGATACTACTGCTGACCTATTCCTATTTTGTGAGAGCTGATGTTTTTCCCTTGCCCTGTTTCCTATTTTTTGACAATTATTTATCTGTTTAGGCATGGTGCCAGAGGCAATTGAAGAGTAGGTTTCAGTTTACTAAAACATTGCCTGTCTGAGCTGTACTTCAGATCTGACTAGGTTTTAGAAATGAGTTATTTCCTGAAGTCACTTAGTGTAGAAGAAGGTATAGTGATGGCATTTCTTTTACATTTTTTTCCCCTCTGTATTTGTTACAGCAACATGATGTTTTTGTTTTGTTTTGTTTTGTTTTTTTGCATGAACAAATAGAAACGACTTTGAGTTCTCTTAGAAACATTCACAGTATGCTTATATGTATATAAAAGTGGAATGGAAAAAGGATTATAGCTTTATTTCATAAAGTTCTGGTGAGGATTATTTTAGTTGTTCGCAAGCCTAGTATTGCCAAATATACTTTCAGTGTGTGGATATGGATAAAACTGTTCAAGAAATTAATCACTTTAGTAGGTTTCATTGAAGTTTTTATAATGATAATAGTATTTTGTGGTTAATGATAAATTGAATAGCATTTAAGAAGCCTGTAATCTCTAATTGGGGAATGACTGAGTTGCTTTCACCTTTTGTTCATGTTCTTCAGAAGTGTGAACAAATTAGCACAGATGATTAAATTACAAATTAAGGTTCTTTGAGAGGTGTTGGGTGGGTTATCTATCAGGGTTGCTTGTCTGAAAAGATATTGTACTACTTAAGTGACAGGAAGACCTAGCTATAGCCTTTTGGGCTGTGTGATCACATAACAGAAAACACATTTGTTTGGTGCTGTTCTTTTGTTGTTTTTGTGGTGATGGTGGTGGTGCATCCATCTTCTCTCACACAGCACTGATATTTTTTCCTTTTAGTCTTTTTTTTTTATTTTTTTATTCTTGAAGGTTTTTGATGTTTGTGTAAACAATTGGTCAAAGTAACTTACTTGTAAGGTGACCAGTCAGTGTATTGACAAGAACAGACACAATAGAAAACTGCATTAGGAGGCAAGCCATTGGGATTAGCAGTAAATATATTACAGAACACAAGTGAATTGCCGATACTGCTTGTTTAGCAGTTTGCAAGGGCAATGGTAGTATGGATTTTTGAATTAGAAGGGAAGGACTGTTCTTTCTCTGTGCTGGAACATGTAGTAGATGGCTGAGGATAAAATTGATTTAGAGAACAAAATGCTGCCACCTCTATTTTTTCCCATTTTAGAGGCTTCTCTGTGGATTAGTAAGCAAAAACAAAAAGGTAGCTTTCAGTTTTGGAGAAGGGAGCAAAAATCAGTATGCTTGTTTAACTGCATCTTGATCACGTATTCTAAGAAAACATGCTTTTATCATATCAATCTTTTTATTTATGAAACTGTTTTTAAATATGCCAAAACCTCTTAGTTGCTGTGGTCTTTGCTGCGTCATATGATGATCACAACCTCCTTAAATGCAGAAGTTTGATTTAAGACTTCAGAGGTGGGAGAGGAAGAAAACCCACATTTTCTTGGGGAAAAATAACTGATAGATTATTCTTTTGTGGTTTTGACATAAGTTTCTATTTACAACAAAATGTGCTTTTTTTTTTTTTTTTATGAGTCTGGGTGTAAGGTCATCCTTCATTTCTGCTTTCTTTATAAGGTTGCCAGCCATTACTTTGCAGACACCTAGCTGTCTCAAATAAGGAACATCAACTGCCACCTAAGCCAAGAAAAAAGTCTTTTTTTTTTTTTTTTTTTTAAACAAAACCTTATGGGAAGTCTTTAAACTTTTTCTTTACATGGAAATAGATGCTGTCAGGTGACAGTTCTAGGAGGATTTGGTACCTCCCTCTGTCCTAGCAGAATTAGTTGTAGCAGTGCCATTTCTGACAGGGTATTTGTCTGGTTTGCTGCTGAAGATTAGCAACAGCAGCCACTCTCAGACTGGCTGAGTAAGAATGCTTTTCTGTGACTGAAGTGCTTCTTCAGTTACAACCCTATTTTTTCCTTTTCTTGCATTTTTTTTTTGTCTCGGTTTTAGCCTTATTTTTTTTCCTTGTGCATTTTTGTCCCCATAGATAGTAAAAGGAGATCGTTCCTTTCCCTTCCAGAAGTGTTTTGTGGGCTACTGCAGCCTAATGTTCGTTCTTTGAGTGGTTTTGCCCAGATGAAGAACAGTGCCCAAAATAAGTACAGTACTCAAGGGGAGGAATTGCTGTGCTGAGTAGCACAGAAGACTTGCTTAGGTTGCTGTTGACCGTGGTGGCAGCCTTTTTGCAGTGCAGATGGTAAATAACTTCAGCTTCTGATCCACTGTGATAGGGAGATTGATTGCTTTCCTGTCCTCTCACGTCCTTACCCTTTTTGCTCCTGTCTAGGTATGCTGTGGTCTTTTTTGCCATTTCGACCCATTCCTTTTTGTTTTTTTCCTAGTTTTTTTTTTTTTTTTCTTTCACTGCAAAGTGAGTTCTGAAGCTCTTCTCTAGCATATTCTGTCTTTGTAATTCTCTGCAAATTAAGGATTAGGGCAGGTAAGGAGATTTTTATGCTTATTAGTGCAAATGTTGAAAAATACCAGTAATGTTATCCACACAGAACTTCTTAAATCTTGATACTTGGTTTAATCATCAAGCAGTTTTGCACATTCCTGTAAAGTTTTAGCAGATCTGTGTTTGCATTTCACTTGAGAATGCTATACTGCTAGTGTCAAATTCTTAGTGAAGAAGGTAGAGCACCTGTGTCACCTAGCCATTGAGGTTTGACCAGATTGGAATTTACTTGGTTCAGATGCTACTGACTGTTGTAAAGTCTATACAAATTGTAATTTGTCTTCCTGCTCTCCATAGATACTGGTAGTTGAGAGGCATTTTGATGTCTCAGAATTGAACAGTTGAATGGAGCAGGGGTATCTTTGCCTTATTACTTGATGTTTTCTCTCTGTTAGGCACTGCCCTTTTATATGTAGTTTCTTTTCTGCTTGACGCTTGAAGGTTCTGCAAATTTACTTAGCCCAGGCTTCATTTGTATGCTCCTACCACAATTCATTTGCCATGGTTAACTTGATCAGAGTATTCAAGTAAAGTGAGTTGTTTTTCTGTCTGAGCTGCACTATTGACTTTAGGCAGCTAGTAATTTGTGTTAATTATGTTGTTTAAGACTTTGTCTTATAGTTAAGATGGGTACAAAAAAGTTAAATATATAAAATTTCTGTTAGCCTTGGTGTCTGTCTTTTGACCATCTCTTTCCTCCACTAAATGGATTGAACCTTTTTTTGTTCTCTTCTTAGTATTTCATCTGGATAAGCACCAGCTTTACTTTTGCGTAACTCACTAGTGGCACATAATTCTGTAACTATGTGCTTATGCTGCATATATTTGTACTGCTTCACCTGGCATAATTTTTACTTCTTGGATGCTTCCTTGTTTGCACAACCTCAGCTAGAAACTCATGATTAAGATTCTTAGCACAGTTCATCCTTACCCTTCTTTTCCTGTCCATTCTTACTCCATTCTCAGATGTGTTAACTTTCACGCGTATCCTGAATACTGTTTCATAATTATCCATCAGCTTTCCATAATGCATTTTCTTTTCTCTAAGTAACAGATCCTGTAAAGATGTACTTAACAGATGACGTCTGATTTCCAGAAGTCTAGGGAACCTTATTCTGCCTTGTACCAATAACTATAAACTGTTAACGACTGTCAATCTCAAATTACCTTTTATCTGGTCAGTTTACATCAGTGCTAGTCTACATGATGTAATCTAGATGGCATCTTTCTGTATTCTGTGAGCAGGAGGATATAAACAAACCATAATAAAATAGGAAGAAATTTGACACATCTCCAAGATTTTGCTGAAGGACTTTCAAATCTCTGTTTCCCTGTGTAGTGAAAGTTACCATTTTTCCTTCCAAATTCTGTGTGGCAGCTGATACTGCTAACAAAGAAGTTGTCAGTCCTCTTAATTTCTTACTCATTAGTGAATCACCTGATAGCATCTGAGGCATTTATAGCACACCTCTAAGGCCTTAAATTATTTCAGAGACTTGAGATGTTTGAATATAGTAAATATTGTAAAAGTGTGAAGTTACGTGAGATGCACAAGTGCATGTGACATGTTTAATTAAACTAAGCTTAATTTGATAGTTATTCCTGAAGTCCTAGTGAACGTAGTCTATTGTATTGATTTTTTTTTTTTTTTTTTCCCCTCCCTATTTCCATCCCTTGTCCTGATTTGTGGTGCTACTTATTTTGTCAGCTTGCATGCTCATTGTTATACTGAAGATTCTGTTGTATTCTTACTTGATTATTGATAAGGACTGAATCCCAACATAGTTTTTTTTTAATGTCTTGAGTACTTTTAAGGGTGTGTGCTTGATTTGAGGTTCCTTTTGCTCTTAAGTTTTGAAAGCTAATTAGCTCCAAGGCACTGCCACAGTTACATAGTATCTCTGACATTCTATGGCCATCCCAATGAAGTGGCTCTGTGGGGAGTCCTGTAAGGATTCATGCAGAAACTTGGTTGTAGCTTGTGGGATTAAGAGCAAAATAGGAAGGATTTTTGGTGTATATTGTAAACCAAATGAAAAGCCAAGGGGATGGGATTCCTTTCTGTCAGGTGTAGCAGTTATAGCTATTCCCTTTTTATGGCTATTTTGTTTCACTATTCTTTTTGTCTCTTTCTTACACAGTGCTGTGTTGCTCAACTGTTCTTGTGTTAAAGTTCTTAATGCCTCAATGGTAATACTGCACAACACGTTCGATAATTATGAAGTATGTGTTTCTTTCAGTGAACTGCAGGTGTGGGATGGGAGGAGCTTACCTGGCTTACTGTTTTTCTGTGCCCTGAGTTAGGCTCTTCCTGTACTTCCCTGAACAGCTGTTACTTGGTGGGTGCTTCTTGTTAGCCTGCTTAACTTGCTGATCTGCTAAGCTGGTCCTTTTCCTTTTTCCTGTAGAAATGTTTTCTGCTCAACTAGTGAGCTGAGATGTTGGACGAGTCTGAACATCTCCAGGAGTGCTTTTGGAATAAAGTGATCAATACGTGCCTCTGGAAATGAAGGTGGTGAGACTTTCTCTTTTGGATCAGTCAGCCTCTGACTTGCTCTGCCATCTCATGAAATTTAAGTAAATGGGAATGGTGTGTGCCCTGAAACAACTGGAAAGAAAATTATAGCTCTGATCTAGCTTCAGAGTTTTAAATGGCTCTGTGATTGATGGTTAGCCTAGGCATGGAAACAAAGCTGTGGAATTAAGATTTGAATAAATGCAAGATGAACTGAAGTTGGATTAAAGGAGAAATGTTATAATGGTACCTTTTAATCAAGTTTATGAAAAGTCTTAACATAGTGAAGATGTGTGAAAGGATCACTTGAACATCCTTACAACAGCTTTGTTGTTGCCGGTTGACTTAGGTTGAACAAAATTCACAGCTGCAAATGGGATGGGCAGTTGTTTACAGTGGTTCAGTAAGAGCTGCACAGCGGCTCATTATAATAGAAAGGATTGAGATTAGACATCTGAAACATATCCAGTCATTTTACAGTTGAACAAATTTCAAACACAGTAGATGTTTGCTAAGTGTAGCTACTGACTCATGCATCAGATTCAGTTTGTTTAAATTAACAAGACCTTTCTGAAACTTTAAATTAACATCTGAAGAGGCTTCAGGTAAATGTTGTTTAGGTAATAAATGCACGCTTGGAAATTATCTGTCATTCTGCAACTTCTTCATTTTGAGTTTTTGTTCTGTTAATGTTTCTGTTGCTTCTTCCTTTCTGCACTCCCACCTGCAATATGGTCTTTTTTTTTTTTTTTTTTTTTTTTTCATAGCTAAAGATTTTTCATGCCAGTCTTCTGGGGTTTTAATTTCGTCATTTTGTGGGTGGCCGACCTCATGATTAAAATGAGTAGTAGAAGCGTGGGGCAGAAGAAAAACTGTATTTGTTAATGATATGTCATGTTAAACTGACAGCTTATGCCCAAAATACAGAGACTGTTCTTGTTGCTGAAATGAGTGCTACCCATTGCTGCTTGTCAGATCGAGTTTCAACTGTCTGTTGAGAATAAACCTTCCCTTCTCCTATGGGTGTGAATATTAGTAATGACAGCATTTATAATTTAAAATATAGTTTGAAGGCCAACTTCCACAGTTTGTCGCATGGTGGTTAATATGGCTGTAAAGGGGAGATGAATATGGCTACTTCTCCCAGTGTGTTACTCAGGAGACCAGTAAATTTGATTGGCCGCTGCAGTTCTAGCAAAATCATTCGATTTGAGAGCAATAGAAAGATAAGATATCCAATTACCCAAATGATTTGTGGGGTTAGCCAACGTTGTCATGGAGACGCGAGTTGGAACAAATTAAATTTTAAGCAATAAAATAATCTTAAAGCACGTCTGGGAACAAGAAGATTTGGCAGTGGCACTTACCTGAATTGAATCTTAGCTTGACACGCTGTTGTTTGACATTGATATACTATGGGGGACTAAACTTCTAAATGGCATATTGCCTTTTTTCTTCCTTCTTGCAACCGTTGCCAAAACAGATTGTAGTGTATTAGCTTTAAATAAAAGTTCATTAATTTCGTCAGTGCTTAATGTGAATTCAGTAGCACATGAACAGCAAAGTTCATAGAATGCTAGCCTTAATCATTGGAGACTTTTGAATATTTAAATTTTGAGATTTAATCATACCTCCAACATCCTCCCTATCCCCCAGTTGTTATCAATGTGTTTTTGGAATTCCATAAGCCTTTCTGCAGCAAAATTAAAAGTTACGCTCTGGAAAATGTTGGTTGTTTTTTTTTTTTTTTTTTATATATGATGTATGGATAAGTGTGATTTTTGTTGTCTCTGAAGGTCTGAATCACATTAAGAATAAAGGCTGCAACACTTAAGTGCAATGGTTATTCTTGTGTTTCTGCAAGAAACACAGAAATAAAGAATGGATACTAAACTTCAGCTCAAGACTAAATTGTGCACTTGCAGTTTCTTATCCAAGGACCTTGTAGACATAGTTTTCAGCTGATTTCTGGTTTCTAACGGATTAAAAATGGTCAGGCATGTTCCATAAAGAGGGCTTTTATCCACATGCCTGTTAGACAGATGGAGGTGAAAATTGGTCTGAGGTTAAGTCAGTTGCAGCATTCTCATAGCCCTCGATTTTTCTCCTCATCCCTACCACAGATCATCTCAAATCATTCAGTAATGACCTAAAATCAAACATTGACCTTTACTCTGTACTGGATTACTGTGTTATGTGGTATAAATGTCAAGAAGTCCATTTCCTCCTTCCAGAAGGAGTTCAGTGTTGTGCTTGGCTTCCTATGTGTTGGAAGTGTAAATGGATGTATAATACTTCAGAATTAACTTGTAAAGCTTTTGTGAATGTGGTTTGACAGTATATTCTTTTCTGTGTATTAAAAGCAGGTTTGTTTTATTGAAAAGATTAGGATGTGCTTTTTCATTATCATAGTAACATTGGGGTTTCATATGTTGCTTTTCTAGAGTTTCCTTTTCTGATGCTTTCACAACATTTCTCAGACTAAGCTGTCTTCCTCCAAATTTAATGACAGCTGTGATTGGTTTGAAATAATTCAAGTAAGAATGTAATCGAAATACAGATACTTGATCTTAAGAAATGGTGATGGAGTGCTTTCAAATATTGTTGTAACCTTTGGCTATAGAAAATGCAATATACGAGAGAAAATGAGCTTCAGTGGACTCTTAGCTTAGCATTGTTTGGAAATGGTAGGCCTGGACAGCTTTGTGGAGTCTCATAAAGCAGCAATTATTATACAGCTGATCGTTATAGTAATGTCTTTTAAGATTTAATTTTTGCTTTAGTTTACTGTATTTGCTTTAGCAAAACCACAGCTGTTGAAAACATTGAAGTGATAAACTACTTTTCCTCAGGTATAAGTTGCACTTTTTATTCAGAGAGGGTGCTGGCTTTTACAGTTTAGGACTTTCATTAGTGATGAAATACATAAGAGTGTTGAGTGTGATGAGAAATCTGGGTAGAGATAAGGTTCTTGCTTCTTTCCACAGCAGTGGAAAAATCTGTATTTGCTTAAGAAATTGTGTTAAGTATGAGATCTTAGATGGTGCTTTGTAATGTATAGGGTGTCAAAACATTAAGTGATCTGAAGTAGTCTACTGTACAGGAAAACACTTTGACAGTTAAGTGAATATTATATTTAGTAACTAGCCTGACTGCTTTGTTCTGTGTCATTATGTTAAAAATTCGTTTTAGCAAGAGACAAATCTAAGTACGAACACTTGAGTTTGGCAGTGTTAGGTCAAAACAAGTCCTTAATTATGTGGAATGGAGACAAAAAAAGTTGGATGAGTAAAGCCAAAAATAAGGCTTAACCTAATTTTACAGAACAGAGCTGAATTCCTTCATGTTAATTTTTAATGATACTTCAGAAAGGAGGGTGACACTTCAGTCAGAGGTCTGACAAGCTTGTCATTTGCAAATAAATCAAAAGACAATCACTGCAACAGCAAGAACTATGAATGATGTAGTTTTGTCATTCTTTGATAGGCCCCACACTTGAGTCCTCTGTTAAAAATAAATGTATTCAAGAGGTTCTGCATTAAGAACACAAACAATTAAGGGCTCTTCAGTTACTTTGCTAAGAGCTGCTGTAGAGGTGGGAGAGCTTTCATGAGATATGCAGGCTTCTACAGTCTGCTTTACTGAAGAGACGAAGAACATATGCAATTAGACATAGTTGTCTATGCTCCGTGCAACTTTCTGCAGAATTTTTTTGTTTACTCATTCTTCTGACTGTTGTACATGACCGATGATCAGCAATTACATAACAGGTATGTTATACTGTGAAGCTTCTGAAAGCAATTGACAAGTACTTTTTAAGTACTAAGTATATAAGCTATCTTTTCCAAAATTAGAGCTTACTTTAATGTCACTAATTACATATATGTTCTGTCTTGACCAACCAAGTTGTCTTAGACTCATTCAGGGAAAGAATGTATGTGAGTACACCTATTAAAACTGATTCCATCTTGAGCAGTGAAAATTCGTATTGAACAGATTGATTTGTATTTAAATTTATTAAGCTTTTTTTCTCAATGCTGAAAAAAAGCTCTTGCAATTCTTTATGGATAAGATTAAGTGAATTGTGCTGAAATACCTAATTTAATAAACTCATTAGAGAATAAAGATATTTTTAAAACATTTATCAGTAAGAGTACTTTTTACTAGTTATTTCAGATTAAAAAAAAACACAATAGAAGTTTTAGAGATTTGCTAGTGGATAAATAATTTTAAGTGCCTTATTTAATTGTGTGTGGGAAAGAGTGACAGTATGCAGGCTAACTTCTAAAAATAAGCCGATTTTGGTTATGAGATGTGGAATGGTGAATTTTAGTTTTCTTCCAGAGTGAATGCCTATTACTTGGCTCTTGAAATAGTGGAGGCACATTTCTAAACAAGTGCTTGTTTATGGTGTGTATGCTTAAATTTACCCACAACTGTGGATGAAAAGGAGATGCTGTTTATATGTGATGATACCTTGTTTCAGAAGATGTTAGGAAGAAATTCTTCAATGAATTGAAGAACATGGTAGTGAGGCACTAGAACAGGTTGCCCCGTGGATGTGTTATTCTCACAAGCATTCAGTGCTGGTCTTGTTAGGTTTCTGGGCAGTCTGATCTAGTGGTTAGCAACTTGCCCATGACAGGGGCTTGAAGCTAGATGATCTCTGAGGTTCCTTCCAAACCAAGCCATTCTGTGATTGAGAAGGATAGTTTATTTCGGTGCCACTATTAAGCTAGTTAGTTGTAGTACTGACACAGTCACATGAAGATTTATTGAGGAAAGGGTGCGCCTCTTGCTAGGTTCAACACTTAATTTTTCAACATACAGACTGATACTTTTTCAACATACAGACTGATACTACAATGCAGAGCAGAGGCAAGCATAGCTCTTCTTTTCTGTGTCTTGTGTGTAATTCAGGTGAAATATATCTCTTTTCCTCTTCCAGACTTGTTGACCCTTTTTGATAGGATTATTATAGAAATTTTAGAACTCTAATTGTTGTGCCTTGGAACTGAAAATTAGTACATGATGTTATGTGCCTCTTGTTAGTTTGTAGTTCTGTGTTTACACCCTCACAGTGAAGCTTAGATGCTTGGGACCTTGTGAGAAAACCCAATAATGTATATGAATTGCATGTTTTATAGACTGTACTCAAAATAGACTTCACAGCTACAATAAGGATACTTTTCAAAGTTCTGGAAGAGAGAGACTCATATTTCATACAACTTCTTAGGGTAAACCAAATTACTTCTGTCCTATTTTATTTATTTCCCCTCTTATGGCCTGCTACAATTCATCCTAGCTTCAGAAGACAAAGCTAATTCCATTTGTCTAAGGCTAGCTTATTAAAAATTAATTGCCTCATCTCAAACAGCAAGGCTGCTGTGTAACAGTCTTTTCATAGTTTAATATCTATATCCTTTAAGCAAGGAATGTGGAAAAATGCCTTTTAATACACAGATTCTCACAATCATCATGCATGTATTTTTATATTAAGTTAAGAGTTTGACAGATCTGTCAATAGTTTGGTCATACTGATAACTCCTTTATATGCTAGCAATGAACAGAATGATTCGTAGTTTATGGTTAAGAACCAAACAAAATAGAAATGGACCAAAACTGCTTGTTTTTTGGTACTGCGTAAGAAGGAAGATATTTCTGTTGAGAACAGAGATCTATTAACATTGCTGTGGGGAGAGAGATTTGTTGGAAAGCAGCTGTTTATTCATTGCCCATGCATGAGGGAGCTACTTTGCCTGGAAAGAAACTATCACTGAAGTGTTCAGGAGATCCACCAGGCACGCGAGTATGCTTATAACTGACTCAGGTCAGGTGGGATACTTCAACTTACATCAGAGAGAGAAAGAGTTTCACAAGTCTGTCCTGATGGGGGGGGGGGGGGGGGGGGGGGGGGGGCGGGGAAAGGTGTTAAAGCTTGTTTGTTGAATTTGGACCCCAAGCTCACATGTCTCTTGAGGCACAGAAGCACTGTGGGGCTTGTGTTTTTTAATTACTGATTGTCTGATTTGTAAGCATCAGCACATCTCAGTGTCTTTGTAAGAAATTTGGGGTGACAGAAAGGCTTGGAGCAAAGACTCAACAGATAAGTTAGAAATGTTTTCATCGGACTTGCCTGAGTTTGTCACTTTGTTCAGGTTTTGGCATGTCACTTTGGCAACAATTCTCAGTAGTGATTTCTCCCAGTTAAGTACTAAAACAAAACAGAAAAATTGGAGAACTGTATGTGGCTCAGTGATAGCAACTGGGTAGTGAATCTCTGCTACTATTAGCATAGGAGTGTTCCTCCATGGGCTTACTGTTTTCCTGCTCCTTGTGGTTTCATTAATTTGTTGTTACTAACTACATTGTTCTTTTCCCCCTGATATTCTTACTGTAATTCTGTCTTTGTAAGGATGTTTTAGAGCCTGTGTCTTTCTTATCCATTCTTCATCGCTTCTCTTCTGGTATTCTGTATTCCGGCTGTTTTCTTTCTGTCAACAAAACTAAGATTGCCTTCTAATTGGCAGAAAAAATTGATCCTGAAAGAAACATTCTTCTTGCCCATCACCTCTATGTTAGGCTGCATGATAATTTGAATAACAATAAATCTTAGTTTTAAAAGACTTTATCATGAACTTAGTGGTTTTCAAAAACGTTTTACTTGTTAATTAGCTATGTACAAGGACCAGATTTGTGCCTAAATGTGTATACAGATTAAGTGCTTTAGACATAACAGATGTCCCAGAGTAGCTAACTAAATCTCTGCCCTCATTTGAGCTTAAATACTAACTATTTCTATTTGCAGTGGTATGAAGACATGGATTTCTATGTTATTTACTCCAGTGTTAACGTAATATGATCCTATACAGTAGCTGATATGTGGGAACCAGCAGAAAACACAATTTTAATCAAAATGCTTACTTTTCCTCCATAGACAGAAATCGCCAAGAGATTGAATACAATTTGTGCACAAGTCATCCCATTTTTGTCTCAGGAAGTAAGTAAAACTGTTCAGCTGTTAAAGTGCAATTATGTTGCTTTTCTGTTTGCAAATTAGCTAGTTTTAAGATGTTAATTTTATCACAATGCACAAGTGCAAGGAATATCTGTTATAGCTGAAGTGTGCAAACCCCCTGCTAATTTGGTTTACCGAATCTGAGTTCAAACTACTGACAATGGCTCAGCCTTTTTCATTCCCAGAGCAGAAGGGTGGTCTTTTTTTTTTTTTTTTTTTTAATAATAAAAAAATCGATACAAAATGTTTTCATTTCTAATCATGGTGATTACTTTGATATTCAGTTGTTGAATGTGCAACCAGTGAAAATAAGTATGCTCACTGTCTACATTGTTTGTATCAAATTTTAGTCTTTACAAACTGAGTATTTAGCCCAAATGCAAAATGCTGTTTAAGGTTGCAGACCTGCGTCTGTTCTGAATGACTGTGATTGTAGCATATTGTAGTCAGCTGCTGCTATATGTTGAATGGTGTTATTTTGGGTATGCCTTTTCAAACTCTGCAGTTTACAAAGCGTAGTTGTAGTTCATGTTTGCATTCAGTGAAACATTTACTTTTCCCATTTAAGATTTCTGTAGGTTTTGCTGTGTGAACACAGTATTTAAATGTTGAAATTACTTCTAGTATGAAGCTGACGTTATTGTCCTGGCAGCTCTATTAGAAATTGATTATACATTTTTTCAGAAAATTAATTATGAAGGGGCACTGAGGAAGAGATAAATTGGATGCCTTCAGGGCTGTCATTTGCTTTTGATGGAAAGGAAGAGAAATGGAGTACTGTTCTCTTTTTACCTGCATAAGGTGTATCTTTCGAATAGCTTGAACTCCTTCAGAGAAACTGCTTGTTCAGATATTTTTGTTCCTGGTTTCATTTGGTGCACAAATTCTTCCTCATACCCTTTCTTCTTTTAATAGCATCAGCAGCAAGTGGCTCAAGCTGTAGAACGTGCCAAACAAGTGACCATGGCTGAACTGAATGCCATCATCGGGGTACGTGGCCTTCCAGGTCTACCTCCTACAGTGTGTATAACTTGCTTTCATATCTTATTGCTTTACTGTTTTTAAAATAAGCCTGATGTTTTGACATACAACACTGTTTTGATGCTCAGTGTTGCTCAAGTATGTTTGATTTGCTTGCACTGATTTTAACAGGGATAAAGTTAATAGTTTGCTTAGAATTCTGTGTGG
Source organism: Callipepla californica brunnescens (assembly GCA_023055505.1). Taxonomy (NCBI): domain Eukaryota; kingdom Metazoa; phylum Chordata; class Aves; order Galliformes; family Odontophoridae; genus Callipepla; species Callipepla californica. The sequence continues at coordinate 4,452,807 of JALIRH010000031.1, read as the reverse complement.
AACAACTTTTACTGCAAGAAATGCAGTGATTAGGACAGTTGCTTGTTTATTTGTAAGTATTGTATGTCAGTTGAGGTAGTTACCTTTGCCTCATGCTTTTAGTCCTTACAGCCTGTACAACTATTCATTCCTTTTTCCTTTGCCTCGTTGTGAATCTTTCATAAATTTTAAATTAGCAAGCTACTGAAAAGAAACTTTGCTTCCTTTTGAAGTTGTAGTAATTGACTGACAGAGCGCTTTAATAGCCTTTCACCAAGTTTGTGCTTCTAAATATCCTGAAATAAGTTAATGCTATTTGCTTGTAACTAGTTGTCAATCACAAGTCATTTGTTTTGTGTTAATGAACTTTCTGAACCATACATTCCTTCCACGGCATGAGTTCATTTCCCCCCCACTAAGTCTAGAATATTTCTCATGTTTTCTGCCCTTCCAGACTAAGTGAAAGAAGTAGCTGAAACAAGAAGCCGTCCTTTCTGATTTTATTCATATGTGAGCGCCTTGAGCAGATTCAAATTACTCATTTATCAATTTATGTTAATTGCTTGTGAGAAGATGCCCTGCTGGTCTTTATGGTTCCCTCAGACACTTTGTAATGATAATTAGACATGCTGCTGTATGGATTAACAGTGCCATAGTCCAATGACGTCTGCAGACAATGGAACCAGTTAATCCATCTGTGCTTAAAATTACATCCCAACTGGAGATGGAGAAAAAAAAAATAAGAGCAAGGGAGGATTAAAAGAATGAGCCTCAGCTTGAAAACTCTCCTTTCATCAGTTTCTCAATTGCAGATCTGCAGTCGGTTTGTCTGTGGTAAGCTATTGGCAGTCAATTAGGTGAAATAAACTGGGAGGGTGACCTTCATTTCCTCTTAATAGCTTTTCCTCCCTGAAATGAGGAGCTTCAGTGGATTTTCAGCTTAAATTTTATTCAAGCTGCTTTATTACACTTGACAGATTAGCTTTGCATAAACATACCCCTACCTTTCAAATCTGAGCTGTTTTTCCCCTTCATATCAAATTTGACTGTTACTTAGTTGATTTGCTAATCACATTCTTAAAAAAACACACAATTACATCTGTATTTGTCACAATCTCCTCTGTTTTTTTGCTTGTGTAATGAATTACTTTATTTAGAAGATCAAATCAGGTATTCATACAGCATACATGCATTTGTGATATTTGATGAGCAAAGATTAGAGAACTGTACTTTCTAGCATCTTTTTTGAAATGAGCTCTTTATAATGAAAATTGATTTGAAAGCTCTTTTTAATGAGCTATTTTTAAAGAACATTATATGCAGTAAATGAAAATATGCATTAAAAGTATATTTAAAAACAATTCTGCTGAACTTAAGATATTACTGGGTAGCCAGACAAATCTTATGTCTGGATCATATCATTCACCTCTTTTAAAGTCTGCATAAAATAGTATTTTTAAAGCAGTAGAGATCTACAAGTACCATATGCAATTAAGAGGAATAGAAATCTCATCTTTTTCACTTCTAAATAGGCTAAGATTCATCAGAGTAAACACTTTGTCTTCTGGAAGACTTCTGGGTTATGCCATATCTGTCCAAAACTGAGCGAGGAAATGATCACATTGAGTATAATTTCTTTGACCATATTTATATATGCATATGCATTTTTCTAAAATTAGATGTGTGTCACAATGATCTTTTACAGGCTTATGTGGTCAGTAATTATCTTGTGTTGCACAATAAGTTTCATGCTCTTGACATATGCTTGATTTTGTTTGAAAGGGGCTGTGTGCATCCTGGAAAATCCAAATAGCATAAAATTGGGTTGACAATTCAGTGGACCTTTGCTCTCCCTCACTGAGCATGCAGTGTGTCAAGCCCTCTCCCCAGAGGGGAGGAGACATCAGAAGCCTGTCTGTTCCTACACAATGCAGCTGCACTGGAAGTAAGCATGGCCTGGTCTGATAGCAGCTGTCAGTATTGTTTAGGGACCTGACTTAGTGTAAAGAACAGTGGAAGGGCCATGCTGTTAAAGTGCAATGTCTTTCAAGATGAGAAAAGAAATAGTAATTTAATGGTTTAGACATCTATTATGAGCATGAAAGATCACGAAACTTCTTTCAGAATGCAAATAGACTGCAGCGTTCTGTAACAGAAGAAGATTGAGTACCCTCTGGGGGTATGCTACTGAGGATAGTTGTGTATAGTCAATTTTGACAATAGAAAGAATGCTTAAATTCTCCACTTGAATCATTTCTCCTGACTAGAAAAAAACCTGCATTTTTGTTGGTGTTTAACTTTTTTCATCCTTTATGTCTTAGGAGGCCATATTTTTCAGATTATTCAAGAGTTTACCAGTTAGCTTGCCTAAATTAGAGCAAAACATTCCTTGCTGCTGCTGGGCCCTGTTTGAATTCTAGAAGATAACAAAGCCTTTAATTAGTGGGAATGTTTTTGTTTTTGTTTTTTAATTTTTTTTAAGCCATCTTTATTTTATAACTTTCAGAGAACAGACTGTGAGGTTAGGAACTGTTTTCCTAATGGACCGGTCAGAGTCAAAAATCAAACTTTTGAGTCAGTGTTTATTAAGGATATATTAAAAAAAACAAACCAAAAACAACCCACAAATTGATGCATTAGGAAAAAAATGTGAGTAATATAGTTGGTCTTGATTAACGTATGCTTTTCCTGCATTTTTTTGAAGGCTTCACTCTCCTGCTAGCTGTGTAGCACTGTAACGTAAAACAAACAAAAAATAACAACAAGAAAACCCACCAAAAAACCCTGTATACTTTTTTTTGTAGATTATGCTATTAAAATTTATTGTACTTAAAGTTGAAAAAAGTAACAGGTTTACCAGGTAGTGGAATAATTGGGAGGGGGGGGAGGGGAACAACAATGCAACAATGCAAAACCACTTTGGCTTGAAGGTAGTTACTTCTGTAGTTGCAACAAGTATCCATATTCGGGGTTAAGGGAGAATCCAGGTCGTAATATGAAAGATTTAATTAGGTAATCATGGCTTAACTTGAAGGGATTTTTTTCTCAGATATGATAGCCTAGAAAGGTTCATGCTGGGAAGGGTAAAAGATGGTTATAATTGATCTGCCTGCCTTAGATGTAAACAATGTAAAAGTGTTAGATTTGTGTGAAATCAAAATTAACAGACTAGAACAATTTCAAAATAGAATATTATGCAAATTTCTGAAATAAGAAACATGAGCAGAAAGCTGGTATACTTTTTTGCATTACATTTTTCATTCAGTGTTTCAGTATATCATTAAGGATGAGTTTTGAGGAGGGATGCTAATGGTGCTGTGAAACATACCTTCTGGACTGACAGTACTCCTGAGACTGATTGAGTTATAGTGCTCTTTGAGGCCCCTCTACTGTTGCATGTGGTGATTGGCTAAAGGATTAGCAAGATGCAGGATTATTTTTTTTTTCCTCTCTTGGCTGCGGTTGCTGGCTATCTCTGGGATTGTAGTGTGTGAAGCTTAAGAGGATGAGGTTAACCTCTTGAGGGTTTATTCTTATGAGTGTGTAGTTAATCCTTAGAAAGCCTATAAATAACTAGGCTGCATGTTTCATTATAAAATAGAAATACAGGCTGGAGCAGAAATGAATGCAGAACTTAGTGCAAGGAAAGAATTAAGCAGCTGTAGCATTACTTTAGATCCTCCTCAGCCATGATCTGCATTATGCCTCAGTGGGAGGGGAAACTGCCTAGTTGCTTTAAATTAAGTAATATGAGATCTCAAGGTTACATACGGAATGATATAGGGCTACAAGTTGGAATACTTCAGAGTAGAAGAGGGAAGCAATTAGTGAATAAAGCTTACAGATCTGAAATAAAGAAAGATGTAGTCTGAAATGGCAAGTGCTATTGTAATAACATGAAGTCAGTGTCACTGTGCTGATAATGGTAAAGTTCTGTTCTACAGGGTGCTTTTCAGGCAAAATAAAACTGAGTGACTTACAAAGGCAGAGCCAGTATAAGCAGGAAACTGTACACATGTACTCTGTCTTCTTGAAGAACCTCATCACTTAAGTGTAAAACACTAGAAATGCATGGGGAAACACCAGCTCACTGTATTTTTCTTGGAAGAGCGGTGCAGACAGTAGAGGCAGGGATCTGTAGAAGGGCTGGCTGGAGAAGAAGAGAGGGCTTGATGTTTTTTTCTTGAATTAGGAGACTAGCATGGATGGCAAGGATATCTTTAGGAATGACTGAAAATGTGGCAAAGTTACAGCTCATTACAGCAGTATGCTGTATCTCTTCAAAATGCCAAAGAGTTTGCAGGATTCCTTATATCTGGTAACTCCATTTATTACTAATTTCTTCAGTTATCGGGGGTGCTGTTATTCTGTACTGTTTAATTTCCTGATAACGTCCTGTACTGTTTTTAAAGGTTGTAGTTAACTGTAACTCTAAATCAAAATAAATAAAAAAGCACTTAGTAACACTACGACTGCAAAACCAGAAGTAGATTAGCAGAAGTAGTGCTCAAATATGTTTTCTGAGATGACTGGCAGAAGGGAGTTACTGGAGAGATGTATAGGGAATTTCCAAGAAGGCTGTCCATGGGTTGGAAAAGTGAAATGCAAATGAATGTGGTACCATTTCTTAGGACTAAGAAACTTTTCTTTGTTGTCTCTAAAAATACTTGTTGTTGTTAGTAGCTAGGACAAACAGGTGATGAGTCTCTTAAAAAACTATACTGAACTTTGGATTTTAATTTACAAAAAAAAATTAAATTCTGCTTTGATTACTATCTTTGTCCTCAGCAAGATTTAAATTTCTGATGAACAAAGGAGACAGGAAGAAATTCTTCACTGAACTCATGTATTAGTAGTAAAAAGAAAAAAAAATAAATAAAAAATCCCAGTAATATTTTAAGTCATTTTCAAATTGGTGTGTGCTTGAATTGGTGTTTTTGGCCATGTTGCAGTGGGAACATGCTTTTAATGTTTTTGGATGGTAGTGGCATGCTGCTGGTAACTAAAACTGAAAAAAAGGGTTGGCAGTATATTCAAACCAGAAACAATGTGTGTTGACAGCTTCATTCTAGAGACTCAAGGTCTGCATGTGAGTCTTTATAACAAGAAATATGTACTTGAATGGTTAAAAAAAAAAGAAGGGGGGGGGGGGAAGGGGCTTTCTTCTCTCACTTCTGCTGATAGCATTGAGAAGAAAATGACTCATTTCAGAAAGACAGACGTTGTCTTACCTGGATCAAAAAGCAGAGATTAAGGTTATCTTCTGTGGTTTTTCAACTGCAATTTTGAATTTGTTACTTTCCTTCAGAATTGGCAGATCATTTGAACACATTTTCCTCCAGAAGGACTTTATGTATACTCTGCCTCTGTCCTTCTATAACCCATGCTGCCCTGTGGCATCAGCCCTTTAATAGATCTCTCTGAAAATAATGCCTCCTATTTATTTCCATGGAAACTACAACAGATGTAAAAAAGCAAAATAATAGTATTTGACAGAGCAAATTCTCAGCTATAAAACAGTGTTTTTCAAGCTAGCCACTGCCATTAGCTATGGATATTTGCCAGTGATGAGCAAGAGCCTGCATGCTATGCTTGTAAGTGTGTGCATGGCCATGCAGAACATCACTTTTCTTTCATGTCACTGTTGCCACTGCTGAAATATACCACCCATCACCTTACTGTGCCTGCATCTGCTGCTTAGTCTCTGTAAATATTCAGCAAGTATCAATGAATGTCTGTGGGTGCCATTTTTTATCCAGTCAGGAATTCAGTGGCACACCTGTACTTCATACATGCTTCCATATTAGATGCCACTTTGTCAGACTGCAGTTCTGCTGCCATCTATCACATTGCAACAAAATGTATTGAAATATTGGTGGGAAGGTTCAGCCTCTACTGCTATGCCAGCAACATTCACCTCTGTAATCAGTGCACACAGGAACTTCTGTAATTTTATAATAATTGCTTATATAACTATAAAATATTGTGTGTGTATGTCTATATGTATAAGGCTATATGCTAGCTAGCAAAAGAGCTTCATTTTTTTTGTTCTTGGTATTTTGCTGGCACAGCTACTAATAGAAGCATTAGCAGTGCTTCTATGGGTCTATACTTGTTATGAGACAAGTTTTAGGCTTGCTTCCTTACTTCCCTCCTCCATTACAGCCTGGAGGAGGGAGGGAAATCCTCTCTTCTATTCTCAAAAGCCCTTCTGTGGATGCAGCTGCACCAGTGGAGTGCTAATGCACCTTGGGGAGAAGATACTGCTGAACTGGAAAAATTCCATCTGCTGGCAGGATCCTATGTCCTCACTGTGGGGCTCTGCCAGCGTGGAACAAGCTACAGTGGCTCCCTAGAATAGCTTGACTGCTAGTGCATGTTTGCTGTTGTGACAGTGCCATTCATTCTGGGAGGCCTATATAATTCTTCCCTCTATGTCAATGGGATGTTCTTAAATAGCTAATTGATGATTTTAGAAGAAAAACAGCTGACTGTTCACTGGGTGTGGTAACAAATCCATTTGGGTGGGTTCACCCACATCTGTCATTCCAAGAGCGGTCTTTTTGGAAAGTCCTGAAGTGTAATATCTCTATCTTTCTAATTTTGATGCCTGGACTTGTCGTTTAAAGGAAGGGCAGATGTCAACAGTTTACTGGGCTGGATCGGCCCGGTTCCGTGACGATTGGTGCGGGGGACCCACGCTCCAGGAAAGGGAAAAGGGAGATGGGCCTAGAAACAAAACAGCGGCAACGATCTGAGGAGGAAAGCTAATTTACTAAATAAGATATCAGAAAGCAAAATAACACAATATAATACAATATAATTGGAATTGAAGCTAATGAATCAAAGAAAATGAGCAAGAGAGAGTGTCCAATAAACTGAAAGCCTTATGCTAAAGCTGAAGGCGGATGACAGTGAGCACCCACTGCTGAGTGATCCCAAAGGAAAGAGTGTGTCCCGTGACCACAGAGAGTTTTTATCTGTTCCCTCTGAGCGGAAAACACGTAAAAATACAAAGCATCGCAAAGTCCTCTGGGGAATGTAGTTCTTCTTCTCTTCTGAGACAGGTATACCTGGAATTATCAATGATCCATGGGGCTGGAGTGTTAACTCTCCAGCTCTTAATGGCCTACATGATGTTATGATGTGGAATACCAGTACCAAAAATCATAAAACCATGACATTCCACCCCTTATTCCACACCATTACATCATGCTTGATACATATAGTAGAACAATGATTAACATGCATTAGATACACACACACAACATATATATATATATGTATGGATATACATGGAATTACCGACTGCACTCCCCCAACATCAAATTCCCTTGTGGTATGCACTGAACATCCCCATTCTTCTGCATCATCCACCTGGTAGACCCAGGTCCCTGAGCAAAGACAGTTCCACGGAGAGGTTTGCCCTTTCTAGAAGCTGGAAGGACCCACACCGCTTTCCCCAACATGTTCTTTACATGCACTACAGGGACTTTATCTCCCTCTAGAGTAGGTAGAGAGCTGGACTGGGCAGGACCATCGCGATTGATGGATCCTCGAGTATTGACCAACCAGGTGGCTTCTGCCAAATGCTTCTCCCAGTGCTTAAATGTTCCACCACCCATTGCTTTCAACATGGTTTTTAGCAACCCATTGTATCTTTCAATCTTACCAGAAGCTGGTGCATGATAGGGGATATGATAAATCCATTCAATGCCATGATCATTGGCCCAATTATTTACAAGAGAATTTTTGGAATGAGTCAATTCTTTCTGGAGTGCCATGTCGCTGCAGGAGTTGTTTCTCGAGACCTAGAATGGTGTTTCAGGTGGTAGCATGGGGTACTGCATATGTTTCAAGCCACCCAGTGGGTGCTTCCACCATGGTGAGCATATAACGCTTACCATTGCGAGGTCGTGGCAAGGTGATATAATCAACCTGCCACGTCTCCCCATATTTATATTTTTGCCATCGCCGTTCCCCCCAAAGAGGTTTCATCCTCTTGGCTTGTTTAATTGTGGTGCAAGTATCGCAGTCATGGATAACCTGTGCAATAGCATCCATAGTTAAGTCCAGCCCTCAGTCTCTAGCCCACTTACATGTTGCATCTCTTCCTTGATGGCCCGAGGTCTCATGGGCCCATTGAGCTAAAAATAATTCACTCTTGTGTTGCCAGTCCAAGTCTACTTGAGCATCTTAACTTTGGCAGCTCGATCTACCTGATGGTTATTCTGTTGTTCTTCAGTTGCCCAGCTTTTAGGAACATGAGCATCTACATGGCGCACCTTTGCAACCATGTTCTTTACTCGGACAGCAATATCTTTCCACAGTTCAGCAGCCCAAATAGGTTTACCCCTTCGTTGCCAGCCATTTTGTTACCATTGCTGTAACCACCCCCATAAGGTATTTGCCACCATCCATGAGTCAGTATAAAGATAAAGCACTGGCCACCTCTCTTGTTCAGCAATATCTAAGGCCAGTTGGACAGCCTTTACCTCTGCAAATTGGCTTGATTCTCCTTTTCCTTCAGTGGCCTCTGCAACTCGTCGCGTGGGGCTCCACACAGCAGATTTCCATCTGCGGTGCTTTCCCACAATGCGACAGGATCCATCTGTGATCAGGGCATATCTCTTTTCATCTTCTGGTAGTTCATTATATGGTGGGGCCTCTTTAGCACGTGATACCTCCTCTGCTGGTGTTGTTCCAAACTTTTTACCTTCAGGCCAGTCCATGATCACTTCTAGGATTCCTGGATGACTGAGGTTTCCCATCCGAGCTCGCTGTGTAATCAGCGCAATCCACTTACTCCAAGTGGCATCAGTAGCATGATGGGTGGAGGGAACCTTTCCTTTGAACATCCAGTTCAGCACTGGAGGCACCAGAAGGAGCTGCGCTTCAGTACCGATTACTTCAGAAGCAGCTCGAACCCCCTCGTACGCGGCTAATATCTTCTTCTCAGTTGGGGTGTAGCGCTCCTCAGACCCCTGTATGCTTGACTCCAGAATCCTAGGGGTCGGCCTCAGGTCTCTCCAGAAGCTCTTTGCCACAAACTCCAAGTGGGACCTTCCTTTCCAGCAGCAGTGTAGAAAATGTTCTTTACATCCTGTCCCGTCCGCACTGGCCCCAGGGCCACGGCACGGGCTATCTCCTGCTTAATTTGCTCAAAAGCCTGCTGCTGCTCAGGGCCCCCTACAAAATCATTCTTCTTCCGCGTTACCCGAAAGAGAGGGCTCACAATGAGACTGTAGTTTGGAACATGCATTCTCCAAAAGCCCACTACACCCAGAAAAGCTTGGGTCTCTGTCTCACTGGTGGGTGGAGACATAGCAATGATTTTGTCAATCACATCTATAGGGATGTGACAATGTCTGTCTTGCCACTTTATACCTAGGAACTAAATTTCCTGTGCAGGCCCTTTCACTTTGCTTCGCTTAATAGCAAAGCCATCTCGCAGGAGGATCTGAATTATTCTCTTTCCTTTCTTGAAAACTTCCCCTGCTGTACTGCCCCACACAATGATGTCATCAATGTATTGTAAGTGCTCAGGAGCACCGCCCTGTTCCAATGCAGTTTGGATCAACCCATGGCAAATGGTTGGGCTGTGCTTCCACCCCTGGGGCAAACGGTTCCAGGTGTACTGAACGCCCCTCCAGGTGAAGGCAAACTGCATTCTGTGGCCAGAGGAATTGAGAAGGAGGCATTGACAATGTCAGTGGTGGCATACCACTTGGCTGCTTTTGACTCCAGTTCGTACTGGAGTTGAAGCATGTCCGGCACAGCAGCACTCAGTGGGGGTGTGACCTCATTCAGGCCACGGTAATCTACCATCAGCCTCCATTCTCCACTGGCTTTACGCACTGGCCATATGGGGCTATTAAAAGGTGAGTGAGTTTTGCTGATCACTCCCTGGCGCTCTAGCTGACGAATCAGGTTATGAATGGGGAGCAAGCAATCCCTGTTGGTGCGATACTGCCGTCTGTGCACCGTTTTTGTAGCAGTCGGTACCTGTTGCTCCTCCACTTGTAGCAACCCCACAACAGACGGATCTTCCGATAGGCCAGGTGAAGCAGACAGCTGCTTAATGTTATCTGCGTCCACAGCAGCTATTTCAAAAGCCCATCAATACCCTTTCGGATCCTTAAAATATCCCCTTTTGAGTTAATCAATACCAAGTATACGTGGAGCCCCATGGCCAGTCACGATAGGATGTTTTTGCCAGCCTTTACCAGTGAGGCTTATTTCAGCCTTCAACTTGGTCAGCTCTTGGGAACCCCCAGTCACCCCAGAAATATAGATTAATTCTGTCCCTTGGTGACTCAAGGGCATTAGAGTGCACTGTGCACCAGTGTCCACCAGTGCCTTATATTTTTGTGGTTCTGATGTGCCAGGCCATCGAATCCACACAGTCCAATACTATTGGACTATTATCTATTATCCCTTTCCCCCCACTGGCTGGGGGCAGGGCCCCTCTATTTGTTACCTCTGTTGACTCTACGGCTACTGCCGTGTCCGGCAGTCACTGGAACAGTCACATTCTTGGAGAAGTGCACCCTGGTGGTTGACCTATTTCGTAACTCTTTTACATGTGCCTGAAGTGCAGAAGTGGGTTTCTTATGCCACTTCTTCATGTCTTCCCCCGGTCATGTAGGTAATACGTGGTCACAAGGCAATATGTGACATAGTTTTACTGTTGTCACTTCCTCGAGCAGGAGAACGTCCTCTTTTGATAGCTGAGACATTGCTGTTTTGGGAATCCTCGTTCTCATCAGATCCATCAGTTTCATCAGAATTAAGCACAGTAGCCAGTTCATCCATTATATCTTCTTGATTGCTCTCTATTTTGTCCAGTCTTTCGGTTACCTTTACAAAGGCTGAAATGTAAGCTTGTAGAGGAGTTAAATGTAACTCAATGTCTTGAAGTATGTTAATCAGGTCATTTATAAGGGGTCTTCTTTGTCTTCTGCCATACATTGCTGCTAATGTGCTGGCATACCTGTCTGGTGCAGTCCTTGTGAATATATGCCACATAACTGGTGTACACCTGATTCTCTCAGGATCATGCTCTTGGTCTAGGTCATCATGAATGAATGTAGGGTCATGTAACATTTTACGGCATATTCTCTCAAATAATTTATGCCTTTTTCCATATCAGACCATTTCTTTTTCTCAGGCAACAGATAATCTTTGAAGGGGTATTTTTCTTTCACGGCTATCAGCATCCGCTTCCAGAGAGTGAAGGGTCTATTGTGGCATGTACTAATGCCTCTGTCAGTGGCAGAGTCTCTGTCAGTGCTACCCAATTGGCGAGCTTCGTTACCATCTAGCCACACACTGTTGGCTCCGCTGTCTCAACAGCGTAGTAACCAGGTGACAATAGGTTCATTTGCGTGGCGTGTAAAGTCTTTTCTCACACTCCAAATTTCATTCATTTTCAGAGGTCGGGTAACATCGGTAATAACCTCTCTTTCATCTCCTACTCTGTCAGGACTCATTGCCCTCCTAGGCGTTGGTGACCGTGATCTTGTGTGGTGTCTCAGCCCTCCTACTGGAAAGTCTGAAGTTTTGAACCACTCCTCTGGACATATTTTCTCCTCTTCTCTTGCAGTGTCTGATTCCTCTACTTTCTCCTTTTCTCTTTCAGAGTTTGCTTCTTCCACTCTCAGCTTCTCCTTTTTCTTCTCTTCTAAGGGAGTCAAGACTTTTTTCATTTTCCACCCTCTTCACAGGGGCAACTGACATTGATTCTGGTGTCACTTGTGGTTGATCACATTGGTTAGAATTAATGATCATTCTCTCTAGCCCAGCTAGCTCAGTCAGTAGAGCGTGAGACTCTTAGGGTCGTGGGTTCGAGTCCCACATTGGGTGCCAAAAATGTCAACTGTTTATTGGGCTGGATCGGCCCAGTTCCTTGATGATTGGTGTGGGGGACCCAAACCGAAGGCCTTACGCTAACGCTGAAGGCGGATGGCAGTGAGCACCCACTGCTGAGTGATCCCAAAGGAAAGAGCGTGTCCTGTGACCGCAAAGAGTTTTTATCTGTTCCCTCTGAGCAGAAAACACGTAAAAATACAAAGCATTGCAAAGTCCTCTAGGGAATGTAGTTGTTCTTCTCTTCTGAGACAGGTATACCTGGAATGATCCATAGGGCTGAAGTGTTAACTCTCCAGCTCTTAATGGCCTACATGATGTTATAATGTGGAATACCAGTACCAAAAATCATAAAACCATGACAGCAGAGAAGCCTAGCTGTTAAAAGCGAGACTGAAAAGCACAACAAATATTAGAGTTGCTGCTCAGCACAGAGCTAAGGAAAAGGTGAAGTACTTCTTTCTCCTCTGCAGCGTGTGTCTGATCTGTAACATTAATGTGGGAACATACTAATGGTTAACAAGCTGCCCTTTGAAGTTATTTTTGTATTTGCTATTTGCCTTATATTGTAGAGCACTGAAAAGCTGTTTGTTCTTATAGAGCTAACTACTGTATTAAAAATGGGATCTTGTGATTTCACAGGAATACTGTGTGTACATGTTGATAAGCTGGTAATGACTACAATACTCGAACTGGTAGTAAGCCAAGCCTTTCTTGTGATGTCATTTTTTTTATTAAAAAAAACAACAACAAAATAACCTGAATTCTTCCTGATATATAGAATTTATTATAAAATATACTGGAGTATATATTTGATATCTGCTCATGGTTATAACGAGCTCTCAAAAACTCTTCTAGTTACTTTAGTGGACAGCTGTATTTAGAGTTTTGCTAACTAAGATCAGGTTTCAATATAACTACTTTGGCCCCTTTTGAAAAATTGCTATCCCTGTTCTATGCTGCAGGTTCTTTATAGGTGAGCTACAAACATGAATGGTTTGTTTGCCCAAAGTGAGGCTATATTTTCCCTTCTGTATTTTAATTTTTCCATGGAGTATTTTTTTCTCCTGAAATACAGTGCTAATCATCAGATACATATTACTGTTTCACTGAAGTTGGTATGGCAGCTTTATGACTACAAGTAGTTTTTTTCTTCCTTTTGATAAAAAATAACTTTTAGCCTTATAGAGGAAGTGTATGGGGGGGAGTTGTGCTTGTTATCTTTCTTTACTTTAGGGAGATTCAAGGATGTATTTTGGTCTTTATACAAGAGAGAGAAGAAACTGGCTCAATAGTTGACCATGTTCAGTATTTTATGGCAAAACTGCATAGTACAAATCTGTAGAAGAAGCATTTTACAGTGGAGCAGGTATACATCAATGCAAAATTGTAGTTAGAGCACCATTGGATGAAGTGGTGTTGTTTTGTTTTTTTTTTTAATCTTCCTGTATCATTTGAAATCAGTCTTGCTTTTCCTATTTAAAATCTCCTGAAGAACAAAGAGAGATGAGACATGACTTTTCAAGGAGGATCCCATAGCAGAGAAATGAAAATGAATCCCGAAAAGAAGAGAGATAACAAAGGAGGAATAGGGAGTCAGATCAAAAGGATTTAAGAAAGGAAAACTGATGTAACACAGAAATATATACTTAATATTCCTTTACAATAGTAGAGTACTTTTTACATGGTGTTTTGTAGTGTATTTTGCTTTTCCTTGTTTTTTATACATGGATAACAACAACAGAAGATCTGAGTTTATTAGTGTGCTTGAAGTTGCTGTATCTGCAGAGTAGTGAAATGCAACTTCCCAGCCTTCTTCATTTATCTCAGATGAAGTTAATTTGTGTGGGGGGAAAAAAAAAGACTGCTTGGGGAATGTGTGTGGGGAAGCAACCTTTATGCCAGTATGTCTTGCATTTTCTGTACTGAGTCAATTTGTACAGCCCTGTACTGTTTCAAAAACATCAGAAAAATGTGCAATTGAGATTTATTAGTATACTTTGAGTTGTTTCAAAAAGTGGAACTAAGAACTGAAAATTTTCCAAAGAGCATTCTGTTCAGAAGTCTGAGAGTTTAAAACAAATTCCCGTAATAAAAAATAACAAGAAAGAATGAAACTTGAGTTATTAATCTTCTTTTTGTACTGTGATATTTGCTTTCTGATATTTCTCGTCTGCACAGTAAAATGTTTGATTTTAGAATGGAATTGAAGATGAGTGGTAATACTCAGACATTATCTAGGCATTTTCTGTAATACGGCATGAAAAAATAATTTTCCCATGAAACAGTCTGATCTTAAAATTGTCATGACATTGTCACACAGATTTTGTCAGAAAAATGTATTTGGATAGATTTTGCCAATCTATCCTGTGGACTTAAATCTCTGTAATAGAATGGCATTTAATGTTGTATATAGATGGAAGAGGCTTGCTGAAGACACTTTCTTTGTTCTGAGGGGACCTTTTCTTCCCTTACCTCAGCCACTGTGGCTTATTTATGTAGTGGGTAGTTTTCAAATAATGGTGCAAGCCTACAGAGACACCATTTTTGGCTCACAGGCTGGAGATACTGTAGTGGGCGCTTTCAAGTTTGTTTACCATTGTAAAGCATATCTTTCTATCTGAATCTTTAGAGATGAAGAAGTAAAAAAATCCAGTGAACCAAAATAAACACAGATGTTTCAAAGGAGAGAGAAAACACAATGACAGTAGCAGCTGTCTCTTCAGCTCTTCAACTCTAAGAAACTGAATTGTTTAGGGGCTGAGGTTAGCAGGAACCTCTGGGTCCTTTTGTTCAACCTCTCTGTGAAGCAGAGGCACCCACAGCAGGGTGACCAGGCCAGTGTTCAGGTAGATTTTGGAGATATCCAGGAAGGAAACTCCCCAGCCTCTGGGCAACCTGAGCCAGTGTTCCGTCACCCTAACTGAAGTGCTTCCTGCTGTTCAGGGATTACATCTTGTGTTCTAGTTTGTTTCTGTTGCTTCTTGCACTGGTACTGTACATCACTGAACGAGACTAGCTCTGTCTTTGCACTCTGCATTCGGATATTTGGACATCTTGTTGGGATCCTCCTGGGCTTTTTCTCTAGGCTAGTCCCAACTTTCTTGTCCTGTCCTCATAGTAAGAGGAGTGCTGTAGTCCCTGTTGCTATCTTCGTCGCCTTTCATTGGACTTCTTGCAGTAGATCCAGACTCCTCTTGCATTGTGAAAGGAGCCCAGAACTGGATGCAGCAGTATGATTTTGTCATCACCAGTGCTGAGAAGAAGGCAAGCCTTCTTATTTCCCTGGATCTGCTGATTATACTTTGCCTAGAGCAGCCTGGGTTATCGTTAACCTTCTTAAGTCAAGAGCTCACTGCTGGATATGTTCAACTTGACGTCTGCCAGAGTTCCTGAGACCTTTTCTGCAGAGCTGCTTTCTAGTTGTGTGACTTTCAGCACCTGACGCTGTTCCTTCCTAGATGCAGGACCTTTTGCTTCCCTTTGTTGACCTTCTTGAGTTTCCTGTCAGCCCGTTTCTCCAGTCCATCAAATTCTGTCTGGATGGTAGCATAGCCTTGCAAAAGGGGAACCTAGAGTTGAGTTTTGCAGATTACTGCTGTTCTAAAGAATAGGATTCACATCGGTCAGTATGAAACAGCAGGGGATGTTCAGGTTGGATATTAAGTAAAAATTCTTCTCAGAGTGGTAAGACTTTGAAACAAGCCACCTGGGGAGGTGGTGGAGTCACTGTCTGTGGAGGTTTTCAAGAAAAGTGTAGATGACTCACTGAAGGACATGGCTTAGAGGGTGTTTTTATGTTGGGTCAACAGCTGATCTAGATAGATCTAGTAGTTTTTTCCAACCTTAATGATTTGAAGATCTCCAGGAACTGTTAACGCATCTGGCCAATAATAATAAAGACAAGGAAGCATCCAAAAGCAGAGAAGAGGAAACACACCATTACCAAAATAAAGTTAGAAGACAGAGCAATCATCAGTAAGTAATCTATCTTGGGTAGTGTTGTCTAAATATACTTGTGTATGAATCTTTTCATGCTTGTAGAGAAATATGTGGGTATATTCTTAATGGAAATTTTGACATCATCCAAAATGTTCTCACCTGCTAGCTCTTCTAAAACAAACAAAAAAAGTAAATGCAAGTAATGAGTTGATGGGTTAGGCTGTCAAATGAGAGTACTCCTGTAGGTTAGGCTGTTGTGAATGTGAATGATATGTTCTGTTTTCTGTTTTGTTTGTTTGTTTGTTTCAAAGTGAGTAGAAAACTGGACCTGGCAGCAGCATAATCTTAGATTGTTTCTGTTCTTGGAAGATTGCAGTGCTCTTTAAGAATTGCACTGAACAGTGAGAAAAAAGATTGTTGCTTGGTTGCCTGTCTGTAGCTGGCTGTATGTGTTTTAGCACTGGCGCTCATGTTCTTTGGCTGTTAACATCTGATACAAGTTCTCACCTCCTTCTGCCTGAGCAAGCATTTGAAAAACGTGAAGATATTCCTTTGGGAAGGGAAAGAACATGGAAATGAAAATGAATGCAGTAACTTTTTTCGTTTGTTTGTTTAGTTAATTTTTTATATATATGTCTTCTTGCTTGATTTAAACAAAGTCCTGTTTCTTCTGTTGTACAGAAGCTGATGTGAAATAACACCCCTATAGTGCCTCTTGCATTTTAGAGCTCAGAATCACTCTTACAGTCACTAGGTGTTTTTTCAGAATGGCTCTATGGATCTGAGGGAGTCTTTTGATAGTGTTAGCAGATTTCTGGAACTCTGAGATGATAGTTTAGAAAGGCACTGGACAAGGCATCTATTTTGGGACTGGATATAACTTTTTTCCACTGTTAGTTTGCATTTATGTCTGAGTTTTGAATTTGCTGCTATTGAAAAGATACAGAATAGCGCAACACATATCAGTTTAAGAATAGAAGACATCTCTGTTTAAGAGCAGAGGAGCTAGTAACTTCTGAGAACTAAGAATTCAAAACTAGCTTTTAACTAGGCTACCACAGTTTCTGACATCGGTAGGGCTACTTTAAGATAAGAAGGGAGATTGCAGGGCTTCATGGTCAATGTTAATATACACGGAGCCAAAAAGAGGTGTGATATTGTGACACATATTTCCTATGCAGGAACAGAGACTCACTAACTGCTGCTGGAAGCTTGCAGTAGCACTTGAAAATTAATTATGATTAAAGAGCTCCCAATAGGTGGAACTAGAATGTTGTACATGAAGAACTTTGGAGATTGCTAGGAGGTGCATGGAGAAGCAAGTGCTGTGTTTTTCACATGTTAATTTTGGGGTCTGGTTGCGGGATGCTAGGAAAAAAAAAGGCAATGAAATCTCATTCTAGACAGTTGAATGCCCTGTTTCTTTCCTCTCTCTTCAAATACAAAGAATTTCTGTTTTTACAACAAAATGTTGGCTGAAGTATTGACACTTTTAAAATCAATGCTCTGGCTAATTATCTCAGTGCAATTGCTTAGGTATGCATCATTGCTCTCTTCTCTGCTTCCTGTGTCCCTCTGAAACTGGACACAGCCCTTCAAGTAATGATAATAATTGCTAGTAAGACAGACCTGTTACTCATCCTTTTTTGAGCACGTTTCTTATGGCAGGTGTCTAGTTTTTAATTAAGTGCTAATGAACATACCTAGTGGACCATGATACTGCTGCCAAGTTTTTCAGTTTTATATCTCACTGCTACGAAGCTCTTAAAAGGTGGCAGAGTAGGCATTAGTGTCTTTGAAGTGACAGGAAAGTCATTATGTGCATAATGGAATTGTTTCTGGGATCTGCAGTGGCAAATGTCTAGTTACCAAATACATCTGGTGAGCACTGCTGTTATCCATCTCCCCAGTCTTTAGCTTTTTTCTTTGTGTGCAGCATATTTTTCACCGTCCTAGAAAGAATGTATATACTCTTTAACAATTCAAAATGTATAAATGAGAAAATAACAGGGCAAGAGCTTCTGGAAAGGGTCATCTTTATCTGTGTATTAGGAACAACTTGAAGCCTATTACAAGTAGACAGGATATAAAATATAAATCCATATACATCAGTCTTAAACTGCAGTGAATCTCAGATATAAAACTTTAAACCCAAACTACACTACTGACATTAAAGACCATGATCAGGTTTTCAGTCTTGAGTTTGTTTAATGTTGTTGCTAATTTCATTGCTTTTGCAGACCATTTTCTACTGCTGCCCTCAGTAACTGTTTTACAAGGCCCTAAGGTGTTATGCTCAGGGGTGCATTTCCCCTTGGAGCTCTCATATTCTGTTCTATGTATTAGATAGAGCATTGCTCCCTGTCTAACATATATAGTCCTATCAGAGAAAGCAGCTGTTGCCATTTTTGTCACAGATTCTCCGCTTAAAGGTCTTTATTAGAATAAATTAATCTGTTCCTCATTTCTAGGGCTTGCAAAATACACCGGATGCATGTAGGCTACAAAGCAAAGCTGGGATAATTGTAGATAACATGTCCCTAGCAGTTTGGTTTCTAAATACGTCAAGCAATGCTTCCTGTAATCGTGTGGATTTATTTGTTTGCTAATTGAACTGGGCAAGAGAGGTAAGAAAAAAGGGAATCTTCTTAAAGCCATAGGGATAAGAATGGAAATAATTTCATTTCCCTGTTTTGATTTTTCATGTCCATTCTGCAAAAGATGCTAATTTGAGCTCACTATTGGAGAAAAGGAGGTGGTTTCTCTCTACAAAACTGTTTAGAGGAAGAGAAATCACTCTCTGTTTTTAGCCAATTTCACTCCACAGCTAGGTAAAGTATAGTGATAGTGCACCTGAGGACAAGACCAAGGCTATGAATGCATTACAGTACTGCTGATGCATGTTGTTGCATGGCTTGAAGGGCAAATATCCACATGGATTAGGTGATCTTAGATGAAGTGAATGAATTAAGTACCATCTCTCTGAAAGAATCACAGAATCATCGAGGTTGGGAAAGACGTCCAAGATCATCCAAGCTAACTGACCATCCACCACCAATATTTCCCACCATGTCCCTTAGTACAACATCTGATCATTTCTTTAACACCTCGGGGATCACTAACTCCACCACCTCCCTGGGCAGTCCGTTCCAGCATCTGACCAAATCTCTTGGAGAAGTATTTCCTAATATCCAACCTGAATCTCCCCTGGTGCAACTTGAGGTCATTCCCTCCAGCCCTGTTTCTATTTACATGGGAGAAGAGGCTGACCCTCCCCTCACCACAGCCTCTCTTCAGGTATGTGGAGAGAGGGATAAGGTCACCTCTTTTCTAGACTAAATAATCCCATTTCTCTCAGCTGCTTCTCACAAAGCCTGTGATCCAGACCACTCACTAGCTTCGTTGTGCTTCTTTGAACATGCTTCAGGGCCTCAGTGCTTTTCCTGTAGTGAGGGGCCCAGAACTGAATGCACTGAATGCAGTACTCAGAGTGTGGCATCACTGAGGCTGAGTACAGAGGAGTGATTGACCTTCTTGGCACGCTGCTGGCTCGTATTCAGCTGAGCATTGATGAATACCTCTAGCTCTGTTTCCTCTACACAGTCCTCCAGCCACTCTGCCCCAACCATGTCGCGTTGCCTGGGGTTGTTGTGGCCGAAGTGCAGGTCCTGGAACTTATTCTTGTTGGACTTCATCTGACCTCAGCCCTGTGATCTAGCCTGTCCAGATCCTTCTGCGGGGACTTCCTACTCCCAAGCAGATCGATGCTTCCTGCCCACTGGATGTCACATGCAGACTTACTGAGGGCATGATTAATGCCCTCATCCAGGTCATCAGTAAAGATAATGAACAGGACAGGGCCTACTACCGACTACTACTACTACTGGGGAGCACCACTTGTGACTGATGGCCAGCTAAATATGACCCCATTCACCACCACTCTTTGGGTGTGGCCAGTTCTTTACCCAGCAGGGAGTGTCTGTTCAGGTCATGTGGGAGACTGTCAAAGGACTTTGCTGATGTCGACTATGTCAGCAACCTTTCTTCATGCACAAGGTGGGTCACTTAATCATACAAGGAGATTAGGTTGGTCAAACAGGAGCTGCCTTTCATGCAGCTGTGATGTCTGGGCCTGATCCTCCAGTTGTTATGCACGTGCTTTATGATTTCCCTCAACATGGTCTGCTTCAAAACCTTGCAAAAGATCAAGTTGTTCCCTGATTTGAGGAATTGTGCTGGAAATCACTGATAAAGTCTGGGGGAAGAAGTTCTCTTTTCCCTTAGAGTCTGGATGAAAAAGCCTACTAGGTTTAAGTTCTGTCAGACTTTCTGTGGATACGTCTGAAGAAGCAGCAGTGAAAGTTTACTACCAATAACTACTTGATTTTGTACAAAGTAGTATATTTTTTTAAATGTTTTGAATGAAAATAAATACTTCCTTCAAAATGTTGCTTTAGGTTCTTAAAAACATGAAAATAAGTATGTGAAAGTCTTGTCTCTTACCTTGTCTTTAAAAGTTATGTATGAGTGGGAAAGAATAGAGATGAGAATGTATGCATTCCCATGAAGACTAATTAAGCCTTTTATACTGTGTTTGAAAATTGTGTGTGAAATTCTTGTGTGAGAAGCCAAAACATTCGTAAAATTGTGGCTTTGTAGAATAGCCTGAGGGGATTGTGGTATATTTTCTGGGGTTTTTGATACATGGTACACACAAGTCAATGATGGCTGTTTGCAGCTGGAGACAACGGAAAAATGAAGGTGTTCTAGATTCTGTCTGGAGTTCTGCAATATCAGCTATTTATGTCTTCAGGCATTCTTAAACAGCTCAAGGTATGTCCTGGGAGGGTAATATGACAAAGTATAGAGTACACTCATCTGAATAGTAATGTCGTTCTTATAGTAGCAGATCTTATTTTTTTATGCAAGTGTTTTGTAGATGGTTTATGATAAGAGTCTTGGAACTTATGGAAGAATGGATTTTAGATTATTTAAGGCTGGGTATTTTGGAGTAATTTGTGAAATACTGTGAGCTTTATTCTACCTTTATGCTAGGTGAGGCTTTAGTACCTCACAGTAATACTGTAATAATGTTAGCTGCTCTTACAAGGATAGCTGGTGTTCAGTAGATCAGGCTCTTGTACCTAGCTGAGAGCATCCTGTTTAGATATTGCTTGTTTGACATCTGTTTCTTCCTATGAGTGGGGTAATATTCTTTGGCTTATTTCCTGCTGTTTACTTTCAGCAGAGGAATGGTGGAATATGGCTGAGGGAGAAAGATTTGTTGTCTTCTGTTGATGTTCCTGGGCCCAAGAAAGAGGATGTAATATCTCTTCCCCTTTAGCAGTCTAAAGGGGAACTATGACTAAGCTAAAGAAAGTTCTGAAATCTAATTTTATGAGTGAATCTGTGCTGAGCAATTTGCACAAAGTTAAATGGTTTACTGATCTTGAAAAACATTAATAGAATCCTTTACAACAACTTTAACAACTTTAATTAGAAAATAACTTTCCCACATTGAGTAAATACTGAGATATTCCATTGTAGGGAATTTGTTTCTAAAATTGTTTCAAGTTTGTTTTTGGTTACTGTGTTTTATGTCCACTCTTTTGTACTGACATTGCCATCTGAGTTTTAAATAGATTTTAATTATAAGTACTGTGCATGCTTTTAGAAGTTGCATTATATTATTAACACTATTAGAAATGCCTGTTTTTTAGCTCAAAATTGATTCCAAAGAATGATGTTAGTTTTTTAGTATTTTTCTTCAAAAGCTCAGCTAGAAAAAAATGTAGATACATGTATAATAAGTATAAAGTTACTTCTGTTTTCATGTTTGGGGAGCAGGATATGGCTTGGATTTTGCCAGTGAATTTTTTTTCTCCCCAAAGCGGCGCTATCCCATCCTATGAAAAGGGGAAGGTTGTGAAGCCTTCTTTGGAATTCTGCAAATTCTGCTGCTGCTCTTTGTCATTGGTGATGACAAAGTGGCTGCCCAAAGCAAAAGCAACTTCTGATAGTTTAGTGTTTTTTTCAGACTCTAGAACGGGTATTCAGCTAGCCTTCTTTGTTTTGTGGAATATGATCAGAGGCAACCCAGATGGCATGATGTATTGTGGTATCTAGTGTGCTGGGACAAGCAGGAGAACCTAGATTAAATAATAATAAAAATCCACTTTTGGCTCTCAGTAACTAACCAAACCTCTTTTCCCTTCTCCTTCCCAAATTTTATGCTATGCATTATTCTGGGGATGATGATGCCACTGGGAACAGCAGCAGCAGTTGCAGGCTCAACATCTCTCCCATGGCCACGGACCTCCAGTGCCTCTAACACCACATCCATCAGGACTTCAGCCTTCAGGAATCCCTCCACTTGGAAGCAGTGCTGGTCTCCTTGCCCTTTCTAGTGCTTTGGGTGGTCAATCTCACTTGGCAATAAAAGATGACAAGAAGCATCACGATGCAGAGCACCACAGAGGTGAGAGGCATGGCAGACCTGATTAGGACACTGTCAGATTTGAGCATTTCTGCAAATTATGTGCATCTCTAAAGAAATTGAATTTTATAGAATGACAACAAACTGCTGGCAAACTTAAAAATGTCTGCATATATATCAGTGAAGCAAAATTTAGCTTTGAATTTTTCAGTATTTTAAATGGGGATCACTAGGTGTCATATGCTCTGTAGCTTGCAGAGCATTTTGACATCCTGGTAAATGTTTAGTGTAACACCAGTGGCCTGCACCATATTGTGGAAAACTGTTAAACTGCGTAAATGGGTAATTTTTTCAAAGAAAGTGATGTTGTTAAGTGGGTGGGTGGGATGGTAGGGGGGAATGAGAAGTTAAATTTTGAAGTGAATGTGTTCAAACAAAAGATTTAGGTAATTGCATCTGTTACTTCAGTTTGATAGGCTTAAATTCTAGTACGCAATTAAATATTGGGCAAAATTGCACTTGACTAATTTTTGAAAAGAAAATAATTTATTCTGTCATGAAATAAAACTAGGCTTTGTGTATGGTTAAACTGTAAATCATGTTTACAAAATACTGTAATTTTCAGGAAATCACTGTATTAGGAATGTGCAATGACTTATATAAATAAAAGCCATTTTAAAACTGTTTGTGGCTTGAGTTCTAATTTTTTTCCCCCCTTTTTTATTTCTATTCTTGCCTCTGTGTCTGAACGGGCATGTCTGTGCATTTCTTGGTTACTACGGGAGCAGACAGAGAGCCAGGCACAGTAAGTACCAACATTCCCGCTAATGTTTCCACTTCTACATTAAGCAGTAATCAGAAGTTGTGTTGTTTTCTACAGTTAAGATATCTCTTGCTTTATGCAGAATGTTGTATTGAGTGTTTTGGTCAGAGGAATGTAGGAATTCAGAGCAGAATGGTTTTGGGGATACTTGATGTTGATTTTCTTTATTAAAAGAAAAAAAATGATATGGCTACAAATCAGACCTTTTATTGCTACTTAGTTTAAAGCATTTTAGACTAGTGATTCAGAGTTCAGATGTTTTCTCTAGGATTTTTAGTAATAGAGTTGCAGAACAGGTGGAAAATCTGGAACTCATTTGTTATGACTCTTTGGCCTTAGTAGTTTCTTTAATTGAGTCTGCAAAGACTTCTTTGCTGCTTATTTTGCCCTTTTCTAGCGTCACTTTTTTTCCCTTAGATACAAACTCTAGTACAGTTTGCCTAAGGCGCTCTTTAAAAAGAAAAAATGAAATAAATAAATAAATAAATAAAATCATCCAAACAGCATCATTATTACAGCTTTTGAAATGATTATGTCTTGAGTGATTATTACTGTACAAATCTGTGAATCTGTTGGAGATGGCCACATGCAGCTTTCACGTCCAGTAACAAAGTTAGTTCTGCTTGTTGATGCCATAGATGAATTCGAGTTCTGTTTTTCTTTTTCTTTTTTTTTATTCCTTCTCAATTGGAAAATACAAGATACAGTTATTTATTAACAGATAAG
This sequence comes from Callipepla californica brunnescens, assembly GCA_023055505.1. Lineage (NCBI taxonomy): Eukaryota > Metazoa > Chordata > Aves > Galliformes > Odontophoridae > Callipepla > Callipepla californica. The sequence continues at coordinate 4,429,033 of JALIRH010000031.1, read as the reverse complement.
TTTATGGTACTAAACTCCTGATTTTATTGCTTGGTCATTTTTGTTTTTTGGTTTGATTTTGTGCTGTGGGTTAGTTGGTTTTCTTTTTGCTTGTTTCTTTTTTAATAAAAAGGTATGACAATTGCTTTTCTGGAAGCTCCCTCTGTATCTTTTGAGGCAGTCATTTTCAGGTTCTGTAACTGTTCAGTAACTGTTTTCAGTTACCAAGTAAAAAGTTTAACTGTGTTTAACCCAGTTTAACTGTGCAGCTAGTTTCAAGCTGTGTTTTCCTGGAGCCTTGAATCTATGAGTGTGGGTTCCTTTGAGTGATACTAGCCAAGAGTGGGATTCTCATTGCCTTTCTTAGGAGCTGAGGAAGAAGGCTTGTAGTGTGTGTGTGTGTGTGTGTGTGTCTGTGAGCATGTGCAGTTAGAAGATGCAATGGCTTTGACATTTCACTTGATGGTTATGCTGTGTTTCCTGTCCTTGCTCTCCCCAGCCTTCTCCATGTATGTGATCATATGTACTATGCTGTAAGATTTCGTTAAGTAATGTCTTTAAAAGCATAATGCAGGCTGTTTTTTCACCCCTTCACTCCCTGTTTCACTTCAACAGCAAAACGTGCCAAGAGTTTTTGTGTTCAAAAATTTGGTATTCCATTATGTTGTGAAATTCAGACTCATATAATCTAGCTGAGAATAGGTCTTGCCTTTGAAACAACTGCCAGAATTACATTTTCTTTTGTGTTGTGGGAGATTGGTAGTATCAATTGCTTAGTTTAATATATATGTGACTTTTATTTACAGAACGTAAAATTCTTACTCCAGTTATTTCTTGTGTGTTTGTGTAAATTATGCTTGGTTATTATCTGTATTAGGTATGGTGATTGTTTTTTTTTTATGCTGTGGTAGTATAAGTGTCCAGTAAACAGCTGCAGCTTTATTTCATAATGTCTTTTAATATGGATATATTGAGTTCAAATTACTGTGCTACTGTGCCTGTCCTTTCTTTTTGGTCCCATTGTAGACCACTTTGTAATTAATCAAGTAGTTGACAACAGGTCAACTTAAGGATCCTGAGTCTTAAATTGTTTAAATGCAGTGTCACCTTGGAATCTTGATGTAACAGAGAATGGAAGGTGGAGCATCAGTGGCATTTGAACTTGTGGCTAAAATGGTCAACTGGAAATTGTTTGATCTTTGAGCTTCTCCGGTTGTCTTATATCTTCAGTGAATTTGTTCTTTATTTAAAATATATCCTATGGGTAATATAAAATTGATCTCAAACCGTGCTAGTATGTCTGCTTAATTATTATGTCTGATTCCATCTAAGCAATGAGCCCTTATTTTTCAGATTACTGTATAACATCTGGTTCATCTCGAGATGAATTTGATCTTTTATTTTTTATTTTTTAATTGAATGTTAAGTGCTGAGTTTCTTGTCAGAAGTGATGTTAAAGGCTTGCTTCCTTCATGGAAGAATCAAAAACCAGTACTATTAGTTACCTAAAGCAAAGGTAATGTTTGGTATTGTATTAATACAGTATGATTGCCATTGAATATATCTGGTGCAGCCTTACAGTATCATCAGTAGAGGCTGACAACTTTATATGTGCAAGTTTGAAAGACTGCTATTCATAGCTTGGTTGGTGTCTTAAAAAGCAAAACAAACAGGAAAAAAACCCCACAACAGTTTAAAAAAAACCCCTTTTAGTTACATCAGATTATGGCATGTTATTTGTTGTGGGTTTTTTTGTTTTTTAAGTGTCCTCAGGCAAATATGCAGTTAGGAATTTGTACATATTATATGTTCAGCAATACATCATAATAAAATGTTATTCATAAATAGATATAAATTAAGATGTAAAGATGTAGTGATTGCACAGCTGTTGACCTTGATCAGTGTCCATTTTGCATAGAATCATAGAATGGTTTGGGTTGGAAGAGATCTTAAAGATCATTTAGTTCTGACCTCCCTGCTTAGGCAGGGACACCTTTGTAGTAGACTAAGTTGCTCGAAGTCCCATCCAACCTGACCTTGAATGCTTCCAAGGGGCATTCACAACCTCACCGGGCAACCTGTTCCAGTGTCACCACCCTCACAGTGAAGAAGTTCTTCCTGATATCTAGTCTAAATCCACCTGGCCACATACTTTTGCTACATTTTTAAAAATAGTTCAGAGATAATATGCTAAAATTATTTGATCAGAATGAAAGTATAGAAATGCATTGGTTGCGGCTAGCAGATTTTGTCTGATGCATCTGTAACTGTCCAAAGTTTCGGTTATGTTAGTACAGAAATACAGGCTCTCCTACAGTTCTGGATGCAGTTAGCAAAACCAAGAAAACTGAGCAAGTTTTGGATACAACTTCAGCTGCAAAAATTTTTTTCATTAGTAAAGATAACTTTGTGCAGTTTTCTCTGGTGAATATACTGGCAATATCTGTCAAAATCATTGTAGGTGTTCATTTTACTTGTCTTCCCACCGTTCTCTTGCTTTCCAAGTAGGACATAGAAATGCAAATCTTGTCAAGTGCACTACTGTATCAGTAATTTGTACAGTGAAATCTGACTTTATTATGTGTGTTGTATTTACATAAAGGTTAGAAAATTGGGGTGGTCTGTAAAAAGTTCTTAAGCATACCTGTTTTGTCAAATATTTGATATGAAGTACTGAAATCATTAGAAGACTTATTCTCCCATTAATTTCTCTTAATTACTGAATCAATACGGGGAGTGATGCAAATACATTTAGTCTTTCAGCTTTCTGTATTCCTAATACGAACATAATAGCTTAAATGTAAGTTTATATATTTGATAGAAAGAAAGGAGTATTTATGCTTTGCCAGTTGGTTAAACCAAAACCCGTTCACATTACAAGTGAATTCTTAGTTGGTGTTTGTGTGTTTGCAAAAAGCATACTCAGCAAAAGGAATTAGATGGTTCTGGATTAAGTGTGGTAATTTTCTACTTTGGGTTAGGCTCTAGCTTCTCTCTGATTTGCACTGTATTCCTGTCACTGAGTCTTGGCATGGAGTAGTTGCGCTGCTGGGTGACTGATGCTTTGGCTGTAGATGTTAAACTGGTCCTGTCTTGCCCACTCAGCAGAGGGTTGCATTTGTATCTTTGTGTATATGTATGAGGGCTGCATGAAAGTAATGCCTCCTAGTATTTAGTGTTGGCACATGACATCAGAGGTGGGTGTTGGTGGCATGGCAGTAGGTGCTGAACCTTCCCACCAGTATTTCATGACATTTTGTTGTACTCATGGCCAGCACAAGGGAAGTCTGATGAGATTATATGCATGAGGTAAAGGTATGCCATTGCATTTCTCCATGAAGAAAAAATGGCATCCATCAACATTCATCAACACTTGCTGAATGTTTATGAAGACTAGTAGGTGTAAGCACAGTAAGGGGGTGAGTGGTATGTTTCAGCAGTGGCTACAGTGACAGTGGGTCACCTCTGCTGGTTCAGATTCTTAATGGGCACAGCAAGCAGGCTCTAATTCATTGCTGGCAAAAATGCATATCTAATGCTGGTGACTCAGTAGAAAAATAGTGTTTCATAATGTTTTGTAAATTTGCTATCAAATGGTATTTATGTGTTCTTTGTATCTGTCATAGTTGCTATGGAAATAAAAGAGAGACATTATTTTCAAAGCAAGCTACATATATCTGCAGATAGAATTTCGGCGTTGTGCAGCAACCCTGTGGTGGCTTTACTGGTGTCTGAGCATACAGCAAGTCATTGAGCATGCCTGTGCCTGGAGGATAGGGGAGTGTTGGGGCAAGGAGACCAGCAGTAGGAAAATGTATAACCAGGAGTACAGGTGTTATATCCGTGGTGTTGTTTCTATGTTGTAATGATCAGCAAAGCACTTGTTATCATGTCCATATGGTCTAGGAGTTGTCTGTGTGGTATTATATATTCAATAAAATGTTGTACTAACATCTTATGGGCTTAGTCTGCGCCTCTGACATACGTGCTTCTCATTTGGAAGTAATTCCTACAGGGAGTTACATGCCAACTAAAGAAGTACATTTGAATACCATACATTATATTCTTTTTAAGAAAAGTGGATCAACCTTCTCACTGTGCATCTTAACTATGTCTTGGTTGGGTTTTTTTTTGTTTTGTTTTGTTTATTGTTCGTTTGTTTTTGCTACTAATAGTTTCGGTATTTTAAATTTTAAATGTGAAAAGTTGCTTTGAGGTCCTGAGCAATGCAGCCTTTATGTAGGCTAGTAGTACTGACAGGAACTAGCTACATATGGCTTTTTTCTTCTTTTGAGGATTCATGTTTATAAGCTTCGAGTCATTGGAGGAAAGCTAAAATGATTGCATTACGTTTATTTTGATAATTTCTTCTAAACTAAGATACATGATCTACAGATGTTTCATGGTAATCCTTAATAATTTGGACTCCTAGTATGAAAGTGGAGCTTTCCCAATAATCCTCAATTATGTGTCTGGCATGTTGAAGTTAAGACAAAATAAAAAGCATCATGCAATTTCTTTTTAGGAAATCCAACTATGTATGTATACTTTTTTTTTCTCTTTTTGTGACAATCTGATTATCATTTAAGAGCAGTCCCAACTGAAAGTTTATGTAGCTTTTATTTGACTATTGCTGCTAAAAATAAAATTAAATCCTACTTTCAATAAGTCAGATGGTAGCAGAATTAAGTAGATTATTTTTCTTTTTCTTTAAAAAAGAGGAGGTAGACAAAATATCTTGCATGGCGAAGCTGTTGATGTCTTCTAGCTGCCTTGTGCTCGATAATGAACATTCAACAAATATAAGCGGTACCAGAGCTTGTGTAGAAAGGTGGCTTTTTGTAGTCCTTGAAGTTAAAGTTACATCTAATGTTAAATGTATGGTATGAGTAGCCCAGGGCTTCTAAGAGTGTCACTTTCCCAGTTAATATTTCCATTTCTGTTTCTTTCTATTGTTGCTTTAGTTTCCTAGATGTCCTAAGCACAGTTTTAAAAAAATGCGTATTTCTGAATGAAATCTCATTCAACTGTTAGTTTTAATAATTGTAGTTTTAATAACTGCAGCAAGCTTTTTTTAATCTAATTAATCTTTTTAATCTAATTTTGAAAATTTAAAATGAAAATCTAAGTGTATACATCTTACTGCACTGCACTAAATTTCATAGTTCTAATTAACACAATAGATTTTATGATTTTTTTTTTAATGAGAATGTCTCTTCAAGAGAATACTACTTAAGAAAAGGCATTTTCAGTACTCAAACCTGAATGTACAGCTTACTTCTTAAGATGTTTCTACTGCTACAGTCACAATGGATTCAATATTAATATGTTGAAGATGAATTTTAATGTTTTCAAACTTGTGAATCCCTGAGTCTGTATGCAACTGGGAAGGAGATGAGGGGTTAAATTCAGACTGTTTGTCCAGGCAATTAGTTCAGTGATCCAACAACCCCACCTTTTAGCTGAATAACATTGTTGTAAAGACATTTTGAGCTTCTTTATATTCAATTTCATTAGACTCTCCTATATTCTTTATGTAAGCCTCTTGGCATTTATTTAGCTTGAGTAGTCAATAATAAAAGAGCTTAGAGTTGGCTTTAAAGTGCAGCTTCTGAAGTGGGAAAAAGAGGATTCAGATTGCCTTATGTACCCTGTTTTGTTTTTGTTCTCCTTGAGACTGAATACTGATGTCTGAGCAAAACTACCCTGCTGTCTTCAGGTCTTAAAGGGGAATACATTCAGTGTGCAGTTCACTGTCTTCTGTTAAATGTTAGTGATATATTAAGAGTAAATATCTGTCTCACAGGGAAGCAGAAGTATTTTCATTGAGTACTTTCACTTGCAGCATGTGTGTTGATGTTAGGCTTCTCTTTTGTAAGATAACACACGTGTGCGTGTAAATACCTATTTGTATATCTGTATGAGCATATATTTATGAAAGCATGTATTTTGCTTTTAGGAACTAGGCTTACCAGGTCTTTGTGAGGGGAAACTTTTTTTCTCGACTCATTCTGTATTGTTAAAAGCATTAACACATCACTGAACAAATTGCCCTCTTGCATATGCTAATCCTACACTTAAAAGAACTCATTGTAACACGTTTTAGTGCTTTAGCTGGAACGGAGGTGTAGATGAGAATCACAGGCATGTCAAATAGTCATGTGAATGAAAAATCTCTAAAATGCCTTTCTCTTTGGGTCAACAGTTGGTACTTACCATATCTGAATGAAAGTAGTCTGTGTAGTTTGAGGAAAAGATTAGTCGTTACTTTCCTCTATTGTGTATGTATCTTGACCTCAGTTTTTTCCGCACCAAGTCTGATTAAACATATCAGGCATAATTTCTCACTATTAGTAAATGTTATTTTGGAAGAAAGAATATTTTATTTTTATTTGCAGAACATCTGTTGAGAGTGTACAATCGTATTTTGACACAGATAACAAATGAATATTGTGTAACTGTATTTGGTAGGTACTAATTAAAGAGTAAAAGGCAAGCTGCGATATATCTCTCTGTCTGCAAGAGTGAACATACTAAAGTCTAATCTGATTATTATGGTTGAAAACTGGAAGAGTCTTTTATTTGTAAGCATGGTATTTTAAAAAATAGTTTACTTGCTGATGAGTAAACAGCAAGATTGATTTTCCTAATAAATAAATAAATAAATTCCATTGAGTAATAGATGGTGACTGACTACTGAACTAAACTTTTGAAAGATGAAAACCCAAGTTTCTTAGAATGCGTGAAGCTGTGTATGTGTGCCTAGAGGACTTTTGAGTTGAATTAAATGGAATGAAAGTCTATGTATTTATCACATTTCTAAAGCATCTGTCATATCCTGTTTGAAATTTTTGGCTTATACGAAGGAATCTTGAAAGGAATTTTTGATTGACCTTGTTTTCTGTCTTTACAGAGTAATTCTATGTTGGTCCCAGACAGTCTGCGAAGCACAGATAAACGCAGGAATGGCCCTGAATATTCCAATGACATCAAAAAGAGAAAGGTGGATGATAAGGATTCCAGCCACTATGTAAGCAGATCTGTGTCAAATAAATGATTAATTTATTTGCAGATGCTGTGTTTGTAAGAGAGGTAAAAGAGCTGTGAAGAACAAAGCAATGTGTTTCCTGTGTCTGATACAGTGTGTGAATGTATATTCTGGAGGGACGAGCTGTGGAAAAATTAGTGACACAATAGTTTAGGCTGTTGTTGGGTAATAGACTTCAGTAGTGGATAAGAAGTCACTTGTACATGTTTGGGATTCACAAGCATTCTAGGACATTTCTTCTAGCAAGTTATCATTTCTGAACTGCCCCAAATCCTACAGTGTTTTTGTTTATTTGAAGTGGGAGGACTTGTTCTTGTTGGGAATCTCAGAGATTTCTCTGATGCTAGCTATCACCATGCTGAAGAACAGTTACTACTCAAAACTGACTATATTGTAAGGCCATACCAAATTCCTAAAGCTAGCTCTTAACTGATAAGGCACTTTCAGCAGAAAGCAACACAATATAAAAGTATGCTGTTTACGCTCTGCATTTTTGACCAGACTTGTGTACTGCTTGGTTTGAAAGAATCACTTCAGCGTAACAATGTGGCCCATGTGAATCTGAAATAGTTAATGGGCTTTCAGTTTCAAGGCTAAAAAACCCAACCAAATCACAGAATGATCCTTGAACAGGCCATGAATAAGGATGGTTTGAAAAAGTACTGGAAAGCACATTTTCCTGCTAATAGATGATGTTATTTGACCTAACAAGAGTAGGGTAAAATATCTGATTTAAATGGATTCAGTCACTAATTAATTCCTAGTTACTGAAATCCAAGGGACTAGTGCACTTTTATTACTCAGCGTTGGCAGCATAGTTTTTTGCCTATTGAGCCCAACATACACCTGGGCAGAAAGATCCACTGTCAGTAACCCTTAAAGCAGAGCTACAAGCACAGGGACTAATTTCCCCCTTTCTGCCCATTGTGCTGGTGTAGTGTTGAGATTTTTCAAGTCTTATTCTCACCATTTTCTGATAACACAGTTTTGATTACAGGAAGGTCTGGTAAACTTCCTCATGTTACTCCCTCATCTTTGAGAGTTCAATATTCAAATGCACTTTTTCTTTTAAATTTGTACAAAAAAAAAAAAGAAGTGTAATCAAAAAAGAAATGAGCTTGCTTTGCTTGTTCTTCTGGAAATAAATGGGAAGGATATAGCACTGGAAAAGTATAGTTTAGTTTTCATTTTTAATATGCCATTCTGTTTGCCTTTCTCTTTATATGCATTTTACAGATGAAGTCAGTAACAAAATAAAAAATAGAACAAAACAAAGACAATGAAAACTTCAGATATATTTTGACCTGAAAGAAGGGTCGCTTCTTTGAAGTTTTCTCAATTCAGTAAATGAAAAACTGTTGAGCTCCAGCTCACTTTAGAGGAAGTTCTTTTAGGGTCAATAGGTGCCGCATTTGTCAGAAGGAAAGGACGTGAGGTATAAGAATTTTCATACTGGAAATAAGATACTAAGCCCTTTTTTTTTTTTTTTTCCTTTTCTAACTTTCCTAGTATTCATGTTAAAACTTGGATAGTTTCAATCTGTGTATTTGTTAAAGAGGAGACTATTCTGATATGAACACTCCCTCTGGGAGATGCCTTTGATAGTTACAGTAAATTACTGTTTCTCAAGATGACCAAGTCAGATGAGTATGCTGAAGTATAGCTTTGAAACTATTTTTTAGCATCTTACAGGTGGTGAATTCTGGTGAACACATCTGCTGTGCTCCTACATGCTGTAACCTATTCTTGCTTGCTATATACTGGGTATTTTTCAAGTGATAGCTGGTAATTGGAGTTTTGCTGTTCCTCCTTCTGTTGCATCCTTTGGTTGAACAGCTTTCTGAGTGATCAGCAGTTACAATTCTGTCTTTAGTGGCACTCCTTTGTCCCTCTGTGTATGGTATTTCTAAAGCCTTATTTATTTTTTATTTATTTATTTTTTTAATGTTCTGGACTCATGAGGAAGAAAATGATGTTTTACTTTGCCAGTGTTAAGCGTGGTAGTCTAAACGCTCTAAAAGCACTGCCAATTCAGTTCAAGACATGTGAGACACATAGAACAGTTCCTAATGTCTGTTTTGTTTGCCTAGAAACTTTTAAAGAAAAGTGTACTTGTTGTAAGTGTCAAACTTGCTATGGGGCAGATTTAAGTTTCATCATTCATTTGATTTGTTTTCTATCCAGAGTCCTTTGAGGTTGAATCACCATGTGGAAAAATCATTGGACCACTATATATTATGATACAAAGTGTGTGTGTTTTGGAGGATCATAGATTGTTTTGGAGATAGAGACCTAGGGGTACTTGAGTTATTACAGCTACAGTGGGGCAGCCCAGGTGAAAAAAGAACTATGCAAAACAGAGTCAAAAAGCAGCTTGAAAAGCCACAATAAAACATTTCAATTTAAGCATGTCAAAGTATTTTGGCTTAGTTAGGCTAAAATTTACAAATACATTTCAAAATAGCATTTCTTTTACATAACTTTCAATTTTCAGCACTTTGTTTTCTGGAAATAGAGAAAAAATCTAGATGACTTTTGTCTAGATGACAAAGAGTTAATTTATGAAATAAATGCCAAAAAGAGAGTCTGAGGTACATTTTATTTCTTTTTTTAGTAATAATTCCAATAATGTGATGGCTGCAGAGAAAGTAATGCCTCCTATTTTATGATGTTGGCCCACTCATCAATGGGAAATATTGGTGGTACGACAGTAAAATTTCCCATCAGTATTCCATTATGTTTCGTTGCTGTGCAACAGCTTGCAGCAGAGGGGCAGTCAGACCAAATGGCATCTGGTGTGATAAGATGTACAAAGCAAAGGTGTGGAACTGAAGTCCTTCGTGTGGAACAAACGGCACCCAGTGGCATCCAGTGACACTTGCTGAATGTTTATGGAGGCCAAACAGTGGTTGTGAAGCCAGTGAGGTGAAGGGTGGTGTTTCAGCAGGAGCAACAACAGTGACACGAAAGACAAGTCACATACTGGATAGCCATGCACATCTGTCTCACCATAAAATGAGTATTTACAACAGGTCATCTGCACAAATTGGCTAATGGTGGTGATAGTGTTGAAAAACGGTACTTTGTAGTTGAGAATGTACTCTATCAAATAGTGCTATTGTGCTGTTCATATCTAGTTTCCATGGAAATTAATTGGAGGCATTGCTTTTGGAGCAACCTACATATTAACAAATAGTGTTAGCATGTAAATAGAATGAGGTGTTTTTTTTTTGGTAGTATTTATAACAGTAGAGAATGGTCTCAGACCCTCATAAACTTACAGTGAGACCACTACGGTTCAAATAGTTCTGTTTTATTTAGATTTTATTACTGAAGCAGAAGGAAACTGTTACGTTCCCATTTTCACTATTTGCTCTATTGCCAATAAGTAATGAAAGGCTATTTGTTTCTCTCAGGAAAAGTAAAAAATATTGTAGTAGATAACGCCTCTCGTTTTCTCTTCCCCTTCTCAACACATAATGTACTAACTGAACTGTTTATTATTTTTAATAGGACAGTGATGGGGACAAAAGTGACGATAACTTGGTTGTAGATGTATCCAATGAGGTAATTTTTTTTTTATTTTCGTAACATTTGCTGAAATGTTAAAGGAAAAGTACATTTCGATTTAAAAACAAACAAAAAACATGGAACAGTTGTTTTTTGTTGTGCTATGCTGACTGTGTCTTCTTTCTGGCTGTGTTCCTAGCTCTTCCTTCCACTGCTTTAGCTAGGTCTGTTCACTCTGCAGTTATTTTCTAACATTTTGCAGCTGTTCTGTAGTGGAGAGGGTTCTGGTGAGGAGCAGGTGGCTGAGATTTGCAAACTGCTGTTTCCAAATGAAAAAAGAATACAGTACTTGACCTAATGTATAATAGTAGGAGTAAAGATTAGTAGTATTTTGACTGCCAACTCTAAAGGCAGCATTTTCCGTACAGGCATATTAGGATGATGTCAGTAAAAATCAGAATGAAGTCAGTCCACATTTCCTACAGGTAGTAGCAACTTTGTTCTTTCCCTCCAAGACTGAGATTTGGCTGTGCAGTCATGGTGAAGGAACTGACCTTCTGTTTCTTCATCTTTTATTTCATTTAACAAAAATGTAGGAATCCAAACTATGCTGGAGAAATTCCTACGCTGTGAAAAGCACAGGGAGAAATGCTGGGAGGGAATGTCTTCAGTAGCTCCAAGAGCCCAAATGATGTCAACGAAGTAGAAAAATGTGTATCCAGTTTGGGATTTCAGTGATCATTTCAGAAGTCCTGGTTAAAATGATACTGCTCAATAATTACCCAATAGACTTACTACCTTCTAGTGAAGACTGGTTAGTCCCTGTTACTACTCTCATGAGCCAGAGGAGCTTGGAGAGCCTACAAAGCTGATGGTACTGTAGCTTACTGGGTAGTCTATTTTGGAATAAGGTAAATACAAAAGGTACTTCTGGAAGACAGAAGGATAATCGCTTGAGAGATTATTTCAGTTTTATCTAGATTTAAGGATTGAGGGTAATAGAATTTAGAAAGAAGTAACAGATATGCTACATAGGTATACTTTATATACTATGATAATGAAGTTTGCATCTCTCTCTTTCTGAAGAAAGAGATGAGCGAGGTGTGTATTCCCTAAAAAAACCTGAAATTAAATTGATATTATTCTTATTGAAACGATTGTTTTCAGTAGCAACACAGAGCGTACATGGAAGCAGTGTAAGAGTATTGCAGTTATTGTAGGATTACTGTAGTTATTGTAGTTATTGTCTTGTTCATGTTAGTTATGCATGCTTGTGATCTATGTAAACCTAAGTCCTAACTCTAAGTTCTATGCTTGGAATCAATTTATGGTATGTGTTTATGGTTATTGTAGTGTAGAATAAGTCCAGACTGCACTTATGTCTATTATTGATGAAAGGATTTAAGGGCTTTTTTTGTTTGTTTTCTGTACAGATTAAAAGCAAACTACTGTTTCATTCAAATATACTGTTTGAGTTCCTAGGATTTTTTTTTCCCCCGTTGATTCTTTAGTTGTGTTGAGTACCAGCTCTTAATGGTTCTGTGCTGCTCTTCCTTTTTTATTCTTTTAGGATCCTTCATCTCCACGGGCAAGTCCTGCTCATTCACCGCGTGAAAATGGTATAGATAAAAGCCGCTTACTGAAGAAAGATGCTTCTAGCAGTCCAGCATCTACAGCCTCTTCAGGAAGTTCCACTTCTCTCAAATCCAAAGAAATGAGTTTGGTGAGTATTATAAGCATTCTGTTCTCTAGGGAAATGTTCTTTTTCCTGTAAGGTCTAACTCTCCATTCTTCAGCAACTACTTTTTTGCAGAGAGTCTGTGGCTTTAGGAATCTGAAGTACTGTTCTTCTACATCACTCTAGTACCATTGAGCTTTTCTCCTCAGGAGTAATTTCTTCTTCATTTTTATTTTTTGTATCTCCCGCATTTTTGCCAAACAAGCTGAAAGTTTACTAGAAAATGCATGATTCACTTTAAAATATTGCTTAAGAAGAAACATGATTGTGCTTTAACTCTTTTATAAATCTGAATGTAGTCACTAAGGCATTCCCTGGGCTTTTATTAAATTATTCTAAATGAACTGCTGCTGAAAAACTTCATAAGGAATAAATATCTTGGTAAGATTTTATATTGCAGTTTCTTTGATTACTATCGACTGTGGTGGTGCTTTCTTTTTACTTCAGTTTGCTGTGTCCAGTAATAGTGATTTCACACTAAAATAATGTGATGATGTATACTGTATTGTCCTGAAAAAAAATTCTGGTGTGTGTTTTTTTTATGCCAGTGGAAGAAAGAAAAACAACATTTCTTTGCTTTTTATTTTTCACTTTGTTTGTTTGTTTTTTGAATTCTGGCAGTAATAAAAAGGTCAGCATTTTTTTCATAAGTTAATGTTGTCAGCATTGCAAGAATTTATGAAAATTGGCTGAGGGACTAAATAGTAGGTGCCCAGCATCCCAGCTGCTGTTGTGATAAATTGCGTAATGCGGTTTGGATTAAAAAAAATACTAATTTAATTTGTTTAATGATACCAGCATGAAAAAGCCAGCACGCCTGTTCTGAAATCCAGCACACCGACTCCTCGAAGTGACGTGCCAACTCCAGGCACTAGTGCAACTCCAGGACTTCGTCCAGGCCTTGGCAAACCTCCAGCGATGGACCCTCTGGTTAACCAGGCTGGTAATGCATTACCTCTCAAAGTTTTTATAGTTCTAAGATTAATACCTTATTTAAATATGCATTTCCATGCAAAGTGTTTTTTTCTTGATGTTAAGAGAGGACTTGATGAAATGCAGATGTTAAAATTATCAAGAATTTGAATACCTTTCTGTCTTTCATTCTTCTTTGTTTACTTTGTCCCTTATCTTTTTTGAAATAGTCTGGAGACTGTATGTAGTGAAAGATTTCTGAGAAGCTTCTAGTACTTAGTCTGAATGCAATCACTTCTCCAGCTCTTTGTTTGAATCTACTAATATTTGCTGCAGTGTACATCTTGACAAATGCAGAGGGAAGTTTACTTTTGCTATTCAGGCTGGTACAGCAGAATTGCTTCAGACATGAGCTGTGTAAACCATGTCTGTCAGCTTTAGTGCTTAATTTGGCAAAGGAGAGATTAATGTAAACAGGGAAATATTACAGAAATGGAAATGGGCGATGCTAGAAGAGGTTGTTAGAAGTAATCACTGCGTTCAGATCTCAGTAGACCGTATTTACATTGGGTGAAAAGAGGTGGTAGAATTGATAAATTATGGGAATGTTTCTTAGCTGTGTGTGTGTATGTGTGTGAAGGGAAGGTTAGGTACCATAAGGTGAAATAAAAGACCTTTTTCTTGCCTGTGTGCATGGAAATCCAGTAAAGCTACTTGCTTTCATTGTTCTGTAGCCGCAGGTTTGCGCACACCTTTGGCTGTACAAGGGCCCTACCCTGCTCCATTTGGAATGGTGCCTCATGCTGGCATGAATGGGGAACTAACCAGTCCAGGGGCAGCCTATGCCAGCCTGCACAACATGTCACCGCAGATGAGTGCTGCTGCTGCAGCGGCTGCCGTGGTTGCTTATGGAAGATCTCCTATGGTAGGCCACACATTGCATGCGATCTCAATTGTGTGAGTTGCAGGTCGCTGAGGAAAGCTGCATGCTTCATTTAGCACTGTTGAATTCCCAAGTTATAGCAGTGCCAGAGGCTTGACTGCCTCACTGTGTGTTTCACTTTGCTTTGTGGCAGAAAACAAATCTGTACCTTGAGAACAAAAAATCTCAGTGTATTGATGTATGTTTCTTTTTTTTCTCATGAGTGCTTTGTCTAATTAATAAATGCCAAACTGTTTCCTTATGCTTTAAATGTTTTGGTAGATACAAATCTCTTTCCTGGTGCTGTGAACATCTGCTTTTCTTTTGCTGAACAAGATTTTGTGATCTGTACAGACAAACCAAATTAATTTTTAAGTGTGCAAAAGTCTCATTTTATCTACTTCTCTCTCCTTGTATTGTGTTCTTTTTGAGTAAATCAACATGAGGAGTCTTAAAGTGCTGTGATAAGGTGTGTTACAAGTAGTCGCTCTTGTGGTTGTAGTCACCAAATGGAACATAGCAGTCATTACTGCTATCAATCAGAATTACCTGTGAGCCTGATCCCACAAATATATGCATAGACCTATGCACTTGTGAGTTTGGAAGATTGCTCTTAAGCTTGTTATATTCTGTAGATGAAGCTACTTTCTCAAACTAGAAAAAGGTTATTTGAAAATGTGGAAATTCTAAATTGCTTATGTACTTCTTAAAGCAATAAGAATTTTATCTCGTGTATACTGGTCAGATAGAAAACGTGTATTTGGTCAAGAATTCCTCTTTGATTTATTTGGCCTTCATATTTATTCTGGACATAACAGTTTAGTGAATTGCAGTATATAAAGACAGCCTGTGTAGTAGTGTTTTTAAGCAGTAAGTAAATCTGCAAGCACCTTGTGGTGTAACTCCATGAGACATCTCCTAGCTGATGTACTCATGCAGCACAGAGCCATGCAGAGCTACTGGTGGGGACCTGGAGCTGCTTACGAGTCACACACTGTGCCTGCATGGGTCAGGGACTGCTGCCATCAGATAGAGTGTGGCTGCATGCGGTGCATGGGCCCTTCAGCTCTAGGGCAAGCTTCATGCTAACATGCCAGTCTGTGTATGTGATGGTTACTGTTGTGAATATGTGATGTGCTTTATGTGTTTCTCCTTAAATATGAATACTTCTAGCAGAAGTATGTTGGGGTTGGAGCTTCTTGTTTCGTCTGTCCCTACTCACTTAGCTAATACTATCGGTAAAAGCTGTATTTTGGTTAAGTACCAAATTGGGGAGAAGTTTTGCTGAATTAGAAATTGCAAGTGTGATTTTTAATTTCTTTTCCATTGTCAGGTTGGGTTTGATCCTCCTCCTCACATGAGGGTACCTGGAATCCCTCCAAATCTGGCGGGGATTCCTGGGGGAAAACCGTAAGTAACTTTTTAACACTTTGGTAACAACTGCAACATTTAGAGAGAATACAGATGTCTTGTGTCTGTGAAGAAAAATTCCAAAGGACACAGTGTCTGCTTGTTCCTTTGAGATTCTTTTTAGACTTCTACTGTCAGTTGTTTAAACATACAAATTCTACAGTGGTAGCCACTGTGTCCCCAAACAGGTGTGCAAATAGCTATTTCCAAGGAAAAGCTGTTGAAGTTAAATCCTATTTGTTTGTTTAGTTTTCCTGTTCATAAAGGAAGTAAAAGGAAATACAAATGGGAGATAGTTGTAAAATGTGTAAGAAAAAAACGGTTGAAAGTCAAGTTTTGACTGTACCAAGCATGAAGACTCTTTGTCTGGCACTTGTTCTAACGGCATGAGTATGTGAAATGGTTACTTCAGCAGCTGATGCACAGCTCATATAATGGATCAAACTTTAAAAAATGTTTGTATAAGTATGCAGCTGGAGAGCAAAAAGATGAGGAACCCTTTGTGTAATAGAGGGCACATAGATGAGATGTAGGTTAACTTACACAGCAAAATCTTTTTATTGAAGAATTTTAATTATTAATTGGAGGGATGCTTAAATGAAATTCTGCTGTGATGCCCTGACTTATAGAGGCAACAGAAATAAATTCACGATAACACTTTGTGTCAGTGTATTTATTTTTCCAAGTAATTTAGTTCTAGTAGGATGGGGAAACAGAGATTCTGTTTTCTTGTGACCATCTCATTTTTGGCCTACCTTCACTCTTGTTATTCAGTCCTGACTTGTCTTTCATCAAAAGGCTGCAGTTAGATCATCACCTCACTATCTAAGTGCATAATTTTGAAACCAGCTTAACAATCCCTGCTACCAGTGCCCAAGTGATCTGCTGCATGCTGTCTTCTATACCAATCTATTATGAGATTTTTTGAGAATTAAGTGGTTTAATTTTTTCTTCTGCAGCTTCTTAAACAAATCAGAAACTACTGTATATATCATAAGACACATAGTATTGAAAGTTATATGTATAAACACACATACTTGTTTATCTTCATATTGAGCTCAGTACATACTGAAAAGTTGTAGTGTAATATCTGATTCAGTAATTCGGACATCCTTGGAAGTGTTCACCACTTTGCAGGCATAAAAATATGTGCCTTCTTGTACTCTTTTTCCACAGTGGTATGAAAGCAGAAGGCTTCTTAGATTAGCCATCCTAGGTAGGTCTTTATTTTTATCCACCATTCTTCTGAGAACCAGCATAGCTATCTCTTGGCAATGTGAAAAACCTGTTAGGTCTTGGATTTACTTGAAGAAAACTTGGTGGTATGTTGACAAGACTACTGATGTGAGGATTCTGTGTTGGTGTTATGTATCAGATGGTAGTATGTTTAAATTTAGCACAGTAAAGAACATGCTTTGTTCTTAAAGTATTCTCCTGTTAAGGGTCAAACTTATTCTTGCTGACTTCAGCAGAATTTGATATCCTTAAATAAAATGTTCTCAGAGATCACATAATGTCATGGCTGTAAGCTTTTACTTATAACCAAATGTATTCACAAGCTTTCACTGGCATTTTCCATTATTCCATGCCAGGCCTCATAAACTATGAAAACTGATTTTTCTTCAGTTGGGCGTGTCTGTGACTGAATCCTAATCGTTGCTCTTCTTGAGGCATGAAAACAGTGATTGTGGAATATAAACCTTCGTATTATGCTTTTTTATAGCCAAGTTATAGTCTGTGTTAATTTTTTAATTTAGTCTGTTAAGTACTTTATTTGTACTGCTTCACAGATCACTAGCTTTGATATGTAGTCTCTACTCTTCTGTTGATTTAATTGATGTGTTCCATAATCTTTTTCATGGTCATAGAAGGCAGTCATCTCCTGTAAAGGAATTTACTTGCTTATCTTCATTATATGTGTATCAAATCTGAAATTTCAGACATTATCACTGGAATGACCACAGTTCAACTTTAGAATCATCTGTCTTCATCTTGTTTGTCTGCACCTAGCTAGATGCAGTCCTAGTTAGTTGCACTGCTTTCAGTGTCTTTCAAATCTTCGTTATGCAGGTCTCCTGTATTGTCCATACAGAGTACAGGTGTTACATACTCAGGCAAACTCGTCAATTACTCTTGGTTTATTTTCAAAATCTGCTTTACCTAGGAGTACAACTAAGATGCCTCACTAAACTTATTTTTTGAGATCTGGAGTTTTAGTAGGTGGTACAGAACATTTCAGATTAAGCTACTGAATCTCCACTTGTTAGTGAATATATACTCACTGTTGCATGTTTTGAACAACAACTTTGTAGGGACTGTTTGTTTGAACAGCCTTGCTTCCAAGAGAAAATCATGTTTCTTCCCAAAGGAGTGGTGCATCTGGTAGCACCTAGCTAGTTAGAAATCAGTAGCCTCTGAAGAGCCCACTCATACTCTTTTATCTGCTCTTAACAAGGGAATATGCTCTGAAAATCTTGTCGTTATTTGCCTTGTTTTGAAATTATGCTAGATGTCTTTACTACCATCTTTTTGTCTTCCTGAATGTGAATCTGACAATTTTATTCACTTCAAAATTATTAGCAATTGTATATTTGGGCAATGAATGTAGCAATCTAGAAAGCTTGAAGTCTTCACTAGTTCCTTATCTATGTAACTAAGCTAGGCTTTGCATTCAATAACAGGTGGTTTATTCTTGGTTTCAGTGTGGCTTCTTACCAGTAAATTATTCTTCTCTTAGTAGTTGCTTGCTCTTTTTGTTTTTTGTTCCCCCACAACTTTTCAAATTGCCTTAAGCAATCATAATCTCATCAGTAATTACCTTTCTCTTTGGTGCTAGTGTAGCTAGTGCTAGGGGGAAATCACTCCTATTTTGAACATAGAAATTTTATGTCACTCGTGCACTCTGGTTTTTGATGCATTTAACTATGCCATGTGGTTCTTGATGTGTTGCTACAAACATGTTTCTTGCTTTGCATAGCCTTTCTAGAAAAGCAGTAATTTAGCTTTCAGTATTCTTGAGGATTTCTGCATAATGTGAACCGCATGTTCTAATAGTTGGATGAGCAACCAAGCATAGATTTTCAAGCTCATTAATGAGACTAAAGTCCACAGTATTGTTCACCTGGTATCTATAACTTTGAAGTAATGGTTGTACTAAGAACAGACATGTTTCTCAATATTTATGCTTTAAATAAAGTTGCGTTTTAATTGTTTTACACAGACACTGACAGAGATGTTTTTTTTTTTTTTTTTTTTCCTTTTAGTAGTACAAGGGAATTTCATTTGGTGATTGTTAGCTTTTGCAAGTTCAAGTTAAATGATGACTTTTTAGTGTTTTCAGAAAAAGGATAGTATGCTATTAGAATTGCTAAAGAGAGGAAAAGATTTTTTTCTGTTAACCCAATCATTACATTTGTTCAGTGAATGTACAATGAGAAATATTTTAAGGAGTGTCAATTTTGTATTCTAGAATAAAATATAGGTTTCCCACTTGCTTTTTCACACTTTCTAAATGTTTTTAGAGTCCATTCTGTGGATGTGAGTATGCTGAGGTGGTGAGTGGTGCCCTTCAGCAGTGATGACAGTGACAGTGGATCACCTCCACTGGTGCAGAATTTTACAAGTGCAGCATGCAAGCTTACGTTTGTTGCTGGCAAAAATGCATAGCTAACAGTAGTACCTATTTTGAAAAATAGTGTTTTGTAGCTGAGAATTTGCTTGATACTATTTGTATTACTGTGTTCTTTGCATCAGATGTAGTTTCCATGAAAATAAATAGGAGGCATTACTTTCAGAGTGACTCATCGTTCTGTAACCACATTCATCAACAGAAGGAACTGTCTGCTTCTGTATTCTGCAGCTAGAGTATTTTTGTGCCAGTTAAAGAATTCCATTTGAATTCCTTTTCTTTTTTTTTTTTTTTTTTTTTTTGTAGCATAGTATTTTAAGTTCATAATACACATGATACAGATGTGTAAATTATCTAATTAAAGTTAAGTTAATTCTTAATTGTATGTAAGTAGGAGTGTAGTAGGACATCACACTGAAGTTGAGCCAGTAATTGCTACTAAGAAAGCTAATGGTATCCTTGGCTGCCTTATTACCAGCATATCAAGAGAGATTATTCTTCCCCTCTACTCAGCATTGATGAGTTTGTATCTGGAGTATAGATCACTATGTCCAGTTCTGGGCCACCCAGTAGAAGATAGACAGGATATACTGGAAGGAGTCTGGAGTCAGCTGCCCGGAGATATTGTATAATCTCTTTCCTTGGAACTTTTCAGAAGCTGGGTCTGGGCAACCTGCTGTAAGTATCCTTACTTGAGATGTGTTGTTGCACTAGGGAGTCCCTTCCAGCCTGAAGGATTATGTGACCTGATAGAAAGGTAACGCATAACTCCAGCACTTAAGCAACAGATAAGTCATTTGCATTGCTGCCACTGTCATTTTATTCTTCTGAAAGAAGCTTACTTCATGTAGGGAGTGTCTTGCAAATTGTACAAGTTTCCTTTGGGCAGCATTGTGAGGGAGAAAGAAGAGAAAAGCATGTAAAATGAAAATTGCTATACCACAGCATGCAGTAGATAGAGGTTACTAGGCAGTGTTGATATTAGCTTGACAAAAATGTTCAATTCAAAAATGTTCCTATTGTATTTCTCCCACCCCACTTCAGCAAGAACTATGAAAGCTGTGCATATGCTCAGAAGCATTTCAAAACACCAGTTGTTTAAGTGCTTTGAATTGAACAGAACATTTACCTTGTAGTCATCTGTAGGATGGTTAAAACGAAAAGTACTAGTGGATTATTCGTCTTGAAAGTAATAGGGAAGATTGCTCAATACTTGTTTAATTGTTTTTCTTCTGTCCATAATAAAAATAAAGGCAGTCTGAGACTTCAAAGTTTTGCAATTCTGTGTACTCTTACTGTTAAGAAATAACATATTGATCCATAGCCTAGGTTTTAAGCGGCACAAATGCTGTGACTCTTTAGTTCTGTACCTGAACATAAGCAGATTCAGCCTTGAGCAGTTTATTGCTATTTCTCTTTTTCCTCACACATCCTTTGTCTCATCTGTTCACTGAATAGCTGCTCAGTTTTGTCTTATCTTTGCAAAGGCTTCCTCTGTAGGCCTTTATTGTTATTGTAATTCTTTATACAAAAAGAAAAAAAAAAAAAAGAGGGGAAAAAAGGGAAAAGATTCCATTAGAAGAGATGCATCTGATACACTTTGCATTTTGTATACACATAAGAGAGTAAACTTCCTTATCTGGCATTTCTCATTATTTTTATTTGTCATCTGTTTTGTTTTCTTATTCTCCATTTGTGTGTTCTCTGAGCATATCTTCAGTTCACTTGCCCAACCACAAAACATGAATCAGGTACGGAAATTGCATGTGTATGCACTTGACTTCTTCTTTGGTTTATAGCAGTTGTTGTCAACTACCTTTTGCCCTTCCTCTCTGGTGAAGACTGTGGTATTGCTTTGTGCAACACTACTGCTATCTTCTGTATTAAATAAAAACAGAGCCCTCTCTGTTTTCTTCTGTCTTCTTCTCAGCTCCTGGGCATACTCAGTTCCTTTAGGAAACAAGCCCAGATACATTGTGATGTCTGTTACAGATCCAGAAATCTTACTTGTTCCTTTCTTTCCAACTGTGCAATACTTAGAAACATGAAGTAAAATAGTTGAAAACTACTCGCTTAGAACAAAAAATTAAATTACCCACTGTTTGTTCAGTTGAAGATCAATGTAATGCTTTAACTTGAAGTGCAGTAACTGAAGATTTATGAGGAAGAAGTCCAGAGCACAAAAATGTATTAGAAAAAATAACAGTATAACTGGGAGAAGGTAACTTTTTAGTAAAATCATTACTTGTTTTTCACCACTTTGCTCCCTTGAATAAGAGTGCAGTGAATGTAATAGCAGTATCTCACCAGTATAATAAAAAAACTTTTGCAGTAGTATTTCCATTATTTTTAAGAAGAAACAAAAAATACCAATGTAAAACCTTTATTTGTTGTTTTATTGTGGCCTGGTCTTCCTGTTGAACTGAACTGAACGCATATAATTGTGTACTTTCCCTGGGGAGTAGTGGTTTATTCGTTGCTGGGACTCACTTCCTCAACCTTTTGTTTTCATATACTTGATACCATGCAGTATGTAGATACAGCCATTGCAGAAGCACTATAACTACCTGTGGAACTAAGCCTTTCAGCTGTTCCAAAATACTTATTCAAGGAAATATGATTATGAGAAGATGGTGTCAGCTTTTTCATGAAAGAGTGAACATGGACTCTGAAAGTTTCCATTTTGTGTACAGAACTAGTTCCCAGCTGGAAAGAGAGACATATTAACACAGCCAGTGCTGATGTTGAAAATGAGGTGCTGAAATAGGTCGACGACGAGTTTAACTTATATCTTCATGGTAACAGATGCAACCCTCATGGAGTATATCTGAAAGTTGATCAGGGAATGATGCTGCAGGACTTGTGCTGAGGCTCAGAACCGCTGGCTAGAAAGCAGCAGCTGAAATATCTGTTTATGGCCCAGGTGGCAGAGTAATGGCCATGACCTTGATCCATAAAGTTAATAGGAGATTTTAATGTGCTTTCCCACTGCACAAATAGTTTAGGTGAGACATGAAAGCTGCAAACAGCTGTTGTGAATCCTGTTCTTCCTCTGAGATTTCTATTACCTCATGTTATTTGGCTTTGTAGCTTTGTCAGTCTTTTTATTAGGAAAATTAAAGAAAGAAAACACAAACTACTGTCTTCTTCTGGCATTTCAGCGCTATATCTTTGCTGATGTATTTTTTTCTTTTCCTTTCTTTCCCCAAAAAGAGCCTACTCCTTTCATGTCACTGCAGATGGCCAGATGCAGCCTGTTCCTTTCCCTCCCGATGCCCTCATCGGTCCGGGAATCCCTCGCCATGCCCGTCAGATTAACACTCTGAATCATGGGGAAGTTGTGTGTGCAGTTACCATCAGCAACCCCACAAGACATGTGTACACGGGTGGGAAGGGGTGCGTCAAAGTCTGGGATATCAGCCAGCCTGGGAACAAGAGCCCTGTCTCTCAGCTCGACTGCCTGGTAAGTGAACAGGAACTAATATAGAAGGGTAACTTCTCCTTGGAGACTCAATAAGGAAATAGCTGTCCTTGTCTGGATTTTGTTCATATTATAAGGAAATAGCAGGCAGTTCTGTTTCCTGCTTTATGTATTTAAGTGTCTTTCTTTTAAACACTGAACAGGTGGTGTTTCAGAGAAGAGGACTGGTTTGTTTAGGGATAAATGTCGTCACAAAGGGTCAAACAATAGATAAGACTTCTGAGAATGTATCTGATTCTTTCCCTATCCAAGTCATGCTGGTGATTTTTGCACTTCATGGTTTTAAAAGGAAGCCTGGCTGAGACAAGGATATTCCATGATGTTTCACTCATACCAGAAGTCACGGAGTTTTTTGTTGTAAGAGGGTAATAGCCATATGAAGAAGTAGTGTGACAAGGTAGCAAGATCACTTTGTGTTGCTGCACTTTTGCTAGTTTCTTTTCATAGCTGGTAGGTGCAAGCTGATTTGTTTCCAGTTAGTTGAAAAGCTAAATAAATAATTAAAAAATGTTAAGTATAAGATACTTCTTACACTAAAACATCATAGACATTTGGAAAGAGGCAAATCAGTGAAATGTTAAGTGAGAATGTCATAAAAGACAGTAATATATATTAACAATTAAAGTAATTCTCACATGTTGATGATAGTAAATGTGCTTGTTATTGTTTTCTCGAGCTTCTACCTCTCATTTGCTGTTATGCCCACGCCAGTTGTCCAGTAGTAATATATCTATAGTTAAATACGTATTCTGTTTTGTGGCAGGTTAGTCTTTGGATGCTCAGTCCTAGCTGCTTTCAATTTAGTTATGGAGCTGTATGGCTGCCAGTATCTAAGCTGACATTCCCAGCTTACTGTTTCCTCTGTGTGATTTTAGAAAAAACAAATCAGCAAAAACACAAATAAAACCACCAGTACTACAAAACAAACAAACAAACAAACAAAAAAAACCTGTAGTAATGAAAATAACTTTGATTTCTACTTAGTTTTGTGGGTCTTTTTGTTTTCAGTTATTGATCCTATCCCTGCATTTCTTAGAGTTATTATGTAGGACTGCTGATATGCTTAAGAAGTCAGCTCTGTAATATGTAAACATTGAAATCTTTTCCACCTCTAAATCCTCTACAGTATCTGTGTCAGCAACAGTATAAAAAATGTTAAACCAGTATCAACATGACAGGAGTAATGCTGTGCAAGAGAAACTAAGTAAATCCAGTAAGGGAATATTATAACTCAACATTTTCACTTTAAAAAGTGATGAATGTAAAATATTATTTAAAAGAAAACCAATATATGAAAGACATGAGACTTCAACTGTGTTTTCATAAGTGGTTGCTTAGATATCAAATGAGAAGTCGCTTTGTTTTTTGAAAATACTTCAGTGATGCTGCTGATTGTAATTTCTGGGAGTGCACTTTCTCAAATGCAAGCTTACTTTGGCCCAGTCTTAGTGTAATGAGATGGAAGACTTGCAATTCATCAGGTTTGAGAAAGTTAGTAATGAGAAGTCGGCATTTGAAAGCTTTTAGGGTATGCTGATTTCTCTTCTGTACTTTGGTACTGGAAAAAAATGCTTACTGTTTGCTTAGATGCAGACAATCATATTAGTGGTCATTACTGGCAGGCATGTATTAACATAACAGAGATGATTTGTGTTGTACAGAACAGAGATAACTACATCCGCTCTTGTAAATTACTGCCTGATGGATGCACCCTAATAGTTGGCGGGGAAGCCAGCACGTTATCCATATGGGACCTGGCAGCACCAACTCCTCGTATAAAGGCAGAGCTTACATCCTCAGCTCCTGCCTGCTATGCTCTGGCTATCAGCCCCGATTCCAAGGTATGCTTTTCCTGCTGCAGCGATGGGAACATTGCAGTGTGGGATCTACACAATCAGACATTGGTCAGGTGAGTATTACTTGTTTTCTGTAAACTTTAATAAATTAAATTTAGTCTTTGAGCAGCCAAATAAATATTCATCTCCCTGAATAATGGCTCGGGATAGCAAAGTAAATGGTTTTTCTTACCCAAAGAATTAGGTTGGTGCTCAAGTTGGGCTAGAAACTAGTTCTGGTAGCCTCAAGCTGTCTTAGAAGATGTTCTTTGAGGGCCTTACAGGTTGTTCTGTAACCTCTTAAAGTCAGTGTAGAAGTTCTTGTTGGTTTCATGTCTTGGGTATCATCTGCAGGTTTCAACAAGCAGCATTTCTGCTAGGTTGTGATTAACATAGACTAAACTTGCTATGTAGGGAACTCTCTGAAGTCTCTTGTTTTCATTTATTTTAAGCCTTACTAAATAATAAAGAAGAATTTCATTTTATAATTAGTGACAATAGGTAATAAAGTTAACCTTCCAAAAGTACTTGAAAACCTAGATCAGTTCTTTAGGAAAGTGTAAAGACTGATGTTTGATGTCTTCATAAAAGAAAGATACTTGAGTTTTTGGGGAGAATTTTGATCTCCAAAGCTATCAGAATGGTTTGTGGAGGCTATAATAAATATCCTGCTACATATGCTACTTCTGAAATAGTTCCTTTAAACCTTAATTATAGCGTCTTGCTAGTCAATATTTAGCATGAGTGCTATGACAGAAAAAAAAAACACACAAAAGTTTGAGTTGACTCGTAGCAACTGGTTTGTGATTTTACTAGAAGGTGAATTTGGTTCAAACTTACCAAGGTCATGATGGCTTTTACAGTACAAACTGGAAAAGACTGTAATGCTTTAAAAGATTTGAATGCATACACCAAAGAAGCTGCTTTGTCCGCTGCAATTTGATTTATTTACTGTATATCAGTAGTAAGCCTATAAGCCTAAATTTATGTGCAGAGATCTATATTAATTTATAAGAAAATTTGACTTTCTGCTAAATTTCTATGATGAAGAAAACAACTTTAGTTATGTAAAGTCGCAATTTGCCTTCTGAGTGCTTAGGCTCTGTAAAGGTCTCTATCCATCTGTGACTGTCTTGAATGAATGTTAAAAGTTACTTTTTCTCCCACCATTTGTGATCTTTCTGGTTGATAACATGTGGAAGCTATGAAACACAGTGTGCCATGTGACCTTTCTATGGCAACTTGTAATGAATCATACCTCACGCTCCCAAGCTAGCTGCGTTTTTCTCCCTTCCCCCCATGGATGACTTCTGCCAAAGGGTTAAGGAAAACTTATGGCATTTTGGCTGCTGAAAGCTGGAATTTCCTAGTGAGAAGATTTTGAAGCAAAATGAATTGTCTAGTTATTTTGTCATCTTCTGCCCAGAGAATGCAACTTTGCTGATTCAGCAGTGTTTGTGCATGACAGTCTGGGTCCTTTTCTGGATCCCCTCACTATTTATTGTGTTGACATATTGCCAAAGAAAAATACAGTAGTTTTCTGAAACTGGGGGAGTTTTATTCCCTAGGCGTTTGTTTTGGTTTAGTCTATTCTGTCCTTCATTGCTTTTTAACTGTAGTTACTCAGAAGCATTTATTTAAAAAATAATATATATTATAAAAAAAACAAACCCTTTTCAAAACATGATAGAAAATATATGTCCATCTAGCTATGATGCAGTCAATTTCTGTAGCACCTGGAAAATATTTTTGTTGTATTTCATTCCAGCTTAGAGGGTGGGACTGATATTTGTGCATTAGCAGACACAGATGACACACATACAGAGTCCAAAACCAACACACAATAGTGTTTACCTTGTGCTCTGGCAGGAAATCATTATTCAATCTGGTTTGTTTTATCAGGCAATTCCAGGGCCACACAGATGGGGCCAGCTGTATTGACATTTCTAATGATGGTACCAAACTCTGGACAGGAGGTTTGGATAACACTGTCAGATCCTGGGACTTGAGAGAAGGAAGACAGCTACAACAGCATGACTTCACATCACAGGTAACTGGATTTTCCTACAACTCACAGGGGAGAGGAGCAGGCAAGCATTTAGGAAGAAGGCTGAGGAACGTATCCCAGTGCAACTGCTGAATTTTAGATAGCTTGTTTTGTTTGCTTTGGCTATTTACAGCACGATACTTTGGAGCTTTCTTAAGTTTAACTTCTTTGGAACAAAACAGTAGGCTGACTCTACTTTCTGTCCCTATTTTTCAAAAGTTAGTAGGTAAGAACAGGGGTTATTTAGTCACTAGAATTGTGACAAGTAGTCTCACTACAGAACTTTGTCAGTTCTATCTTGCCCTTTTCTCTTCCTCTCCTCATTCATTTAGCCACTATTAGGAAAAAATAAAAACTGTAAATGTTGTCTAATTTTCAGATATTTTCCCTTGGTTATTGTCCTACTGGTGAATGGCTAGCTGTGGGAATGGAGAGCAGCAATGTGGAAGTGCTACATGTAAATAAACCAGACAAATATCAGCTGCATCTTCATGAGAGTTGTGTATTGTCACTCAAATTTGCTTATTGTGGTAAGTTTCCATGAAGACAGAACTGCAGGTCTGGACTCTTAGTTCATGCTTCCTTCATTAGTAACTTCACTGTCACAACTTCTGATAGTCAAAATTTATTTATTCTCTCTGTTTCTTAGTTTACAAATTAATAGCTCTGCTTTATAAATATAAATATATTTGCCTACAAATAACTGACTTCATTATTAATTCATTTGAAGTCAGTAAAGTCAGAGTGGTGTATAAAAGGCTGTTTCTCTTCATAAGGGGATCTCTTGGATGTTATACACTATAAAAACATGAGGTGTCCATGTTGATTGTAAGCAGAAATACTGTGCTGATTAGTGGTGAGAGCTTTGTGTGGCTGTAATTAACCAACAGATTTCAATCTGACCCCACATCTGTCAGATGTCTGCTTCATGTGTTTTCACAATTCCTCTCTTTCATACTCTAGGTAAATGGTTTGTGAGTACAGGGAAGGATAACCTTCTCAATGCATGGAGAACTCCTTATGGAGCCAGTATATTCCAGGTGAGGATGATGCTGCTCTTAAAGAAATTACTAGTACTCTGCAAGTCCCAAGAGTGGACGCAAATCTCTTTACCTATGTGATCTACCTAAAATGAGATGCTGAGATGAGGGTAGTAGACTTTTTTTAATCATGTAATATATTTCTATTTTTCTTCTAGTCCAAAGAATCTTCATCAGTGCTTAGCTGTGACATCTCTGTGGATGATAAATACATAGTCACTGGCTCTGGAGACAAAAAAGCTACAGTCTATGAAGTTATCTACTGAAAATGTGATGGGGATATAACTTTTAGAAGTTGAACTGGGCCAAAATTGTTCTTACTTGTAGAATTAGAAAGGTTTTGCCTTTTGAAAAGGAATTAAAGTATTGAGGTTCCAGACCTTGTGATGAAACTACTCCAGTTTTTCAAAACAGAAGGCAACATCCAGCAACTTAAGTATTGGCTGTGTGGACCAAACAGAACACAGAAGCAAGATGGACAGATGTAGCCTAGGTTTTTGACATAGTTTTAAAAGCCGAGTCTGCTAAAGAATGTTGAAGCCTTTTTATTTTATTTTTTTTCTTTCTTTCTTTATGACCTCATGCAAATTGTTCTCATTGCCTGAATATGGGGATAACCTTTTTTTGTTCCTTGCAATTCAATTTGCATACTGTCATGTGTAGAGCAGTGATGTCTCAGATGAACTTGTTTCCTGGTTTTGCATCTTGTGATATGTTTTTGTATTTTTGTTGAAGGTCAAACATTTGTATAAATTGTAAATATATTTAGTTTCATACAGTAAAGGCTTTAGTATGAACAACCACTCTTCTTTCCCCCTTCCTCTTCCCACTCTTCTTCCCTCCCACTCCTCACCCTTGCTTATTTAAAAAAAAAAAACCTTTTGGGGATATAAGTACCTTTTTAGAAGCAAAAGCAAACACTATGTATAGTTTGAAAACTGTGTCTTATTCTTTATAACTCTTCCTAGATTCCTTTATCATACTTCAAAGTAATTGTTTTGACATATTAGGGTATCAAATCCAATAGATGCTGTCTTGTGCTTCAGGAAAACTAAAAGGCAATTTTGTACTAATTATAGTGTAAATATAAAAATTGAACATTTCATAAAGTTGTGCAGTTTATTTTAAGTTTAATGTGATGTCCCATGAATATGTTCTTTGGCAGATGTATTAATATGTGCCTGATCATAATTCTTTCAGTCATCTCTAGAAGAGATGAATTCCTTCGCCTTTCTCCCTCAGCTGAGCAGAATTCATGAAGGACTACATTTCAACTAAGTACATCAGAGGCTTTATTCATTTAACTGAAGAAGTCTATGATTAAACAAAGCTAGATAAGTTGTGTCCTTCGTATTTTACAGAAGAAAATAATCGTTTCCTGTTTTTTAATGGCTTGTCTGTGTGTAGATACTCAGGTAAATTTAAAAAAAAAAAAAAACAGTTACCAAAGTGTGGGTTTTACGGGCTTAAATTACACTTAAATGATGTTAAATACTCGCGGGGCTGCAAGTGAAGTGAATTAACCTAAACTAAGTTAAAGTGGCTTGTTAATTTCTTGCAACCATATTAACAAAGGGTTTTTTTTTAGAAAACTTATCCACTTTTAATTAATTTTCTAGCGTCCTATATTAGACAGGCCTGTACTTTGTATTCCTACTGAACAGTCTTTGAGTCCCTTCCATGTTTGCATCAGTGTGGATACCTCTGAAGAGACATGCTGAGCAGCCAGTTACCAAAGTTATACATCTTCAGATCAAGTTTTCTCTGTATACTCAAGAGAAATGGATGAGGAGAGAATGTGTACATTTTATTCTAGTAATGCTTTTTCAAATTAGTGAATACTTCTACTGTGTGCCGGACAAACCTAGTTATTATACCACTGAGGACCATACGTTTACTGTGTTCTGTAATCTAATTAGAACTTCTGTTACTAATGGAGAGTACAGAAAAACAGAAGGATATCTTCAAGCAGTGCTTAAAATTGCACAAACTGACAGAGAGGTTAAGAATCACCTGTGAATAGCTGCTTTTTCATTTTGTTAACATTTGACTGTGACTTGTCTCTCTGCTCTTTCAAAGACTCATAACCAGGAAGAAACAAGTTTGACTGACAGATGCATCATCTGAATATGGGATTTCTCATTTGGGGTCAAATTTTCTCTCCAATTTCCAATCTGAAGAGACATCAGTTTTATTTTCAATTTACGTGACCATTCTACTGAAACCATTTTATAGCATCTAGCATTATAGTAGCATTAAAATATTAACTTTGCATTTGGAATGTGAAATGTTAACCATTCAGGATAATCTAGTTTCCTAGACATATAAAATTACTATTCTATCAGTTGGTATCTATATAGTTGTCTATTGCTGTAGTGTGAATATATATCAGTATGAAAATTGTAGACCAGTTTTAGGTGGTGATGATGTGCCTCTCACACATAGTGAGGCAAAAGCAGAATCACAAGGATTGTCAAAGAAATAACTGTATTTGCTACACTGAAATATTGTGAAGTCCTATGCTATTATAAAATGGGAAGGCTTAAAAAAAATGTGCACTAAGTTACTTGATTTTAGGATTACCGTTTTCATTTTGAAGTTCTTCTGAGCATCTGACTCTACTGATAATAGTTGACTTTGCTTAGCAGCACTGACAGAGGCCAAGGCAACCATTTGCTCCAGTTTGGAGCATTTGATTGTCTTCTAAATTGCCATCAAATTGGCTTACATCATGAACATTCTTTTGTCTTTCTTAAAAGCTGGTAGTAGAGGATCCCAGAATGCAAATATGATAACATGTTTATGTATATTTTGAAATTAAACATGTGCATGTAATGGTTCTGCCCTTAACTTGCACCATTGTGCTTGTTAGTGAGACCACATTTTGGCAATCTAAGAGATTCAAAATGACAATGTCAAGAAAATCTTGATGTATCTTGTCCTTCTTGTTTACTTTTAGAATGTGCAGTGAGTCAGCAGCTTTGGAACAAGACATTATTTATGCACGTGAATGAATTTAATCTTATTTATACCTTATTTTTTATATGCAATCTTTTTTTTTTCCCCAGTCAGATCTTCCTTATACCTTGGATCTGAAAATATGGGAATTCATCCTATAGTAATACTCTCAGTTTTTCATTTCATATGTTTCACCTTATATTTTAGAAAACATTTTATTTTCATTTGTCACGGTTGAGTCTATTCCATATGCAGCCACAATTTTTAATGAAACCGTGCACTGGCTAGGATCTTGTCATGTATGTCTGCTTTTGCTATTGTCTACAAGACTTAAAACTTGAGACCTTCTGTGAATTCTTGTAGCCCTGTAGAAAGTAGTGGGTTGAAATAACAGCTTCTTGAAAGAAGAAACAGACCAAAACAGACCAGCAGTAACAGAAAGGGCACTGGGAAAAGGAAATGGAAAAAGAGGGTGCAACAATAACGATGGGGTAGGTAATTTTTATTTTCTGTCAATTTAATTGCAATCCTAAAAGATTCCTTTGATTAGCCCCTTTCTGGGACAGTCTTTGTTCACTGGGTGGCCCTCACTATTCTGAGACGGCTGAATGCCACTCTGGCAAAAAGTAATGCCAGACAGAGCAGAAGCAGGGAGTCCTTACAAATGACATATTAAATGTCAGTGCAAACAATAACTGTGATGAACTGGAGATTTGTGGTAATATCAATTCAACTGAACAAAATTCTTTGCAAGTTCTAAATAGTGTTTTTATCTTTGTACTAGACTTCAAGTTTGATAAGTCAGTTGTGCATAAAATCATGATAATATTCCCTGCAATACATTTGTCAATGTGGCAGAGTACTTTTTTTCATTATAATTCCAAGTAAAGATATTTCCCCATGTCAAACCACAAGCCTTTAGTCCTTGAGAAAGAATTTTCATCTGCGTTAATTCTTTTCTACTCATTTGGTGTTTCAAAAGCTTTTCCTTTTTTAAGGGAGGGGGAGCACCAAAAGGAACATGAAGATGGTATTGTTAAAATAATTTTTTTTGTAATAGAAACATCAAAGTGGAATCTGTCATTTCATCACATACATAAATAACTGGCCATATTTTTTTCTGTCTCATCTTTGGATTGGTGATGGAGATTAGAATTTTCAGAAGCATCTAAGCTACTTTAACATAAAGCTAGTCTGACAAATAGATGGTTTGTTTTTGTTTTATTTTTCTTTTTTTTTTTCCTTAAGAAAGAATTGCCCAATTGTTGTGGAATCGTGCCATCTAGTTGCAGTCCTTCATATTTTATGTTATATTGATGCAATTTTGAGTTGATGTGAGAAGTTCCATGATTCTATTAAATGAGAAAAGTGGATTTTAATGTTTGCACGGTAAGGAGGAGTTCTGAATCCAGATTCCATACTTATGGTGTTTATTCCTTGGGCCACTTAGCTGGAGGATCTAAACTGTTTCCTACTGTGTAATCTTCTCAAAACATTTTTCTTTTCCCTCATCAAAAGTGCATAGAAATAATATGTCAGAACATAGGAATATGCAGGACTTGAGTCATGGTATACTGCCAAAGAAAGGTCAGTTTATTACAGACTGGGAGATCTGCAGCAGCTCAAGTAGGACTTAGTGATCACCAGAATCGAAGAAAGGCTTAAACTCAGAGAATACATTGAGAAGAAGGGAAAAAGGCACACCCTTCCCTTCCAGCTTCTTCAGTGGTAGTTCTAATACAAAAATCACCTAGAACAAGGTTTTGGTATAGGATTTCACCAGCTACCATTGTTGTTGAGGTGTTTCTGCATGGTAATTCAAGGACACACCTGAGATGGATTGGACATTTCTATGACTTTCATAAGCAATCATATAATCCTAAGAGGAAAGAGTGACAAATCACAGCCAGTTCTTAACATTTCCCATTACCTTGTATTTTTGTAGCATAAACTCAGCTTTCCAGCAATTGATAATCCCATTTTCAGCAACGTGCTCCCAGATGTCCCATTGCAGCTTAAGTGCTTAGTGCAGCATGGTAAATTTTGCTAGGGAAACCAGACATACAGGAGCTGGATGTTTTAAAAATCTGCATTGCGAATCTAACTTACTGACGTTTCTGAGAAGTCTGCTCAGTTTCTGTTGAACTGTATAGGAGTATTCAACCACTCATTTAAAATAAAGCATTCTCTACAACAGCCCCAAAAGTGCTTTGATTACACTTTAAGCACATGGTTGGGTGGATATTTTTTGCTTTTTTGAGTTGATTTATTTAGGTTTTTTCCTTCATATTTAAAAAGATATATATGTAAGTTCAGTGTAACAAAACACAGGGAGAAATAAGAGCAATGAATGAGAAGTGTTTTGTTTTCAAAGGACAAAATGTTCTTAAAAGATGTCATGCCTTGAAACAAAACAGCCTATTGCTTCTATGGTGTATTAATTCTTGAGAGAGCTGTATCTTTGCTTCCTTGGAAGTGCTACTCTCAGAAAACAGAACACTGAAAAATAGGTGATATTGAGACTCACATTAATTATCCTTTTCAAATCTGAACTGTGTGTTTGTTTGTGTTGTTTTTTTTTTTCCCCTGTTATTCTTTATTGCCTTGACCCACAGTTTGCTCATAGAAGCTGAACATCAGACTGCCCTTTCTGGCTTGTGCACCAGGAATAATTTTATCTAACAAGTCTGTTGGTGATGCATAGACCACAGGAAAGTCTGGATGAATGTTTTTGTGGATAGGTGGATAGATAATATCAGCCAATATGTTGTAATAATTTCCTTGACTAAAGGAAGCGCCTAGAGATAAGGTAGTATCATTGCCCATATTTTCAGTGTCTGTGGAATTGCTGGTCAGTGCTGTTGACTTACTGTGGAAAAATCCTGCGGCGTTTCCTGAAGTAAAATGTTGTCTTTGTGATTGTTTCTCTCCTAAAACTTCATATGCAGTTTTATCTGTGGTAAGATTATGCTGATTCATAGAGTGGTGCTGCAAGAAGCACTAGACAGTTGCTATGATGTAAAGCTTGGCAAGGACTCCTTTTGTTATATTCACAGTACAAAGGTACAGTATATCCCGAACCTCGTTTCTATCTCTGTTTTATGCCAAGAACGTGTTAGAGGCAAAGATAACACATAGTTTGGAGATTAAGTAATCAAACATACTATTATCCTTATCCCTTTTGTATACTTTGTCATTAATATAGAAGTGGAGATGGTAGCTTGTAACTGAAAAATAATTAGTGCCAGTTTTCCTTCAAGGCCTCATTTTAATGGCAGTTCAAAAAAAAAAAAAGTTAACAAGCAGAATGAAGAGGTCATAAATGGAACTTAGAAATCATTTGTTACTTCCATGGTAGTGAGCCTAATTTGTTTAAAATAAAATCCATCTGTTCGCTTCACAGTCTTTGTTCCACTTCTTTACAGCAATCCACAGTGGATTACTCCATTACTTTAAAAATTGGCTGCAATTATGATAAGCTAATAACTCTTATTTTGTGGTTTGCTGTAGCAAGATACTTTGGAGTGAAACCAGACTTTCCTTTATTCTTAAAAATAATCGAGGTGTTAGTCTGATGCTGGAATTTTTTGTTTGTGTATTTGGACCTGAGTATTTTCTTAATTAGATTTTGAGTAAATATATAATCTGATGGCTTTAAGAATTGAAAGTATTTTTTAAGGTTGATGGATCAGCCAAACACTGCTGTTAATTATGTAAATGACCTTCGTGTCACTTTGGTATTGGCTTAAGCATGCTGTGTGTATGCCACAGCACTTTGAGGTTTAGCAATACAACTTGCATGGCACATGAAATTTACTTCCTGAATTATTTCCTTTCTGAACACAGACCAGTTTACTGCTGTGCTCTCCCATGTCACCTCTTGAATATGTATAATAGACCTCTACAGAAGTTTTAACGCCTTTTGCATGAATAATTCTCCTATTTTTCCAACTTTAATTGTTAATTATGGGAGGTGTGCATTTCCAACACCAGTTGACTGAATATTCACTAATCTAGGATATAGCTAAGTTTTTTAATGCGTACCTCATGAAGTTTATAAAACCGTGTAGAGAAATCATTAATTTTAGTGTGCTAAACTCAAGATTCTCAAGTCCTGGGACTCTTGTGTTTCATCAGTGAATCTTTTTAAGGAAATACAGGTTTTGTATTCATTTTGATAGTAGGTTTTGTGTGTAGGTGTGTGTGGTTTATGCAGATAATTTTCTTTGTTGAGTGCAAATTACTGACCTGTTACTCTATTTATATTTTTCCCTTGGTTCTGCAATACTTTTAGCTAGCTGTAACTTGTTAAAAACTACAAATATTAAATGGGGATATTAATAATGAATAGTTGAAAATTGAGAGTTTCAAAATGAATTTTAGAAAACTTTAACACTTTGTTCACCATAATTCTACATTTTTCTGTTATTTAAGTAAGTAAAAAAATCCTTATAGTTGAATTATAGTAAATTTTTATACAACTCCATACACTACAAAGACTAATTTTTATCTCCCTGTAGACAGTGACAATTTAGATGGGATTTTTTTTAATTCTACCTAATTTCTTTACATTGAGGGGAGAAAATTTTGCTAATTATTATAATTTCATGGATATTGTTGGTAGTTTTTAACTATTTCCAGGCCTTCAGAAACTTGTTCTTCTGTATTTTGTAGTAAAACATACAGATATACAGGGTACTGTAATAAAACATGTTTACAGTATTTGTCCCCCTTGGTTTCCCTGTAGGGGGGAATTGTAGTGACAGATATAACTTGCAGTAGATGCTAGTGTTACGTGCCTTTGAATTGTTGTCTTCTTTTTTTGTGTGTGTGTGTCTTAAGTGAGGGGTAGCAGATTGAAATTAGTTTTATTTCTATTAAAATAGGCATGGCAATACATTCTTTAAGCCTTGATAGTTTTACTAACTCTAGAGCATTTTAAATCTGTGAGGTAAATGGTTGGTTATATGGCTGGTCTTTAGTTGGTTGTCAGCTGTTCAATTTCATTTTCATTTTTTATGTTTCAAGCACTGTTAGAGGGGGAACTTAGTTATATTTGGCTATTTTATGTTTTGATTTTGTACTGTATTGTGATTAGTAGAGAGAATTTTTTTAACTATTTTTTAACAACCATATATGTGCCCACTGTAGTGGTATGTGGTTGATTTTTTTGTTGTTTGTTGTTTTTTGTGTTTTAATAAATGTTCCCATAGTTTGCACTGCATAATTCATTTGAATTGAGCTTACAAGTCAGTCCCTTTCTTCAGGCATCTGCTTTGTACCTTGACAAGTATGAAAATAATCAAAAAT
Organism: Callipepla californica brunnescens; assembly: GCA_023055505.1. Classification (NCBI taxonomy): domain Eukaryota; kingdom Metazoa; phylum Chordata; class Aves; order Galliformes; family Odontophoridae; genus Callipepla; species Callipepla californica. The sequence continues at coordinate 4,393,215 of JALIRH010000031.1, read as the reverse complement.
ATCACGGATCATAAAAGTGGGATTGTATATTCCTGTTTCTGAGTGTGAATTATGTTTAGCAAGACTTGTCTAGTTAAAAGGCAGTTCAACTAGTAATCACACACTATCCATTTTTAGCTGTCATTTGTAGAAGAAATGCTGCAGAGTGATATGTAGTGATAACAAATTCAGAAGGAAAAGAATATGAAATTCAGATAGCAGCTTGTGTGATTTGCTTTTAGCATGGGGCCCAATAACACTACAAAGCTATAAACTCTGTCTTTCTGGATTGCCCAGTTAGGTGGCAGAGATGCAATTTGTCTTTTCTGAAGCCTCCTGCTGCTTGCTAGCTCCATCTCCTGTCACAGCCTATTAGCTCCCCGAGAAAATTGGTGGGAAATTGCCTGCAGATTGTAGGAAATTGCATCTCCAGGCCCTGGAAAAAATGTAGGATAGCACAACACTGACCCTCCCAGAGCAGCTATTAATACAGCAAAAGCTGACCTTTGGCATGGTGTGAAACGACTTTGCTATTTGCTGAATAAAGACTATATTATGTGTGGCTGAAGGAGGGTACAAATTATTATCCTGGCTATGCCTGTAGCCAGCCTGCTCCAGGAAGTTTAAGCATTAGTGACAGGTTTTGCTTTCCTCACTCTTTCTTCATAGAAGATGGGATATGAGATGTTAGAGGCCCATCCAGAAATTCCGTTGTAAAGATGAGCAAAAGCTACCACATATTTAAATTAAGCAGTTGGTAAGTAAAGGTTTACTGATGGAACTAAAAGTTGGCTTAAAAAATTGCCTCCATGTGCCTCAGCCTTGGTCAGAATAGGAACAGCTTTGTGATCATTTTCACTCTGTGTGTGTATCCATAATGGGTATACGATCTGGGGGCAGATATAATGAAAGGGAGCTAATCCCTACTGTAGCTGCTGAATGTAAAAGTAATGGGATGTACTTTAGTTCTTACAGATTTTTACCTGCAATTCCTTGCCACTAGGAAACTCGTCATCCTCTTCTTTAAACAAATCCACATGCCCTTTACGGTGTGATATGTGATGAGTTTCAACCTCTGCCATTCTACTTGAGTTACCTTCTAACCCTGTACTTCACCTGTCTTATAGGGCCTTTCAATCCAAGAGTTGACTTTTCTGAGAGGGAGCATGTAATAGCAGTTTGCAAAATTAAATAAATAAACAAAGGCTTTGAGCTTGTGATTTTACTTAGCTGGTGCAAAGCCTCTTGAAGAGGGTGTACGGGCGAGTCAGAGTGACGTATTGATCAGGAGGAGTAAATGCATGGAGGTCTTTAACAGGGAAGAAGTCGTTTTTCAGTCAAGAGCATTACTGTTTTCAAACTCAGCTGAAATCTGTTGGTAACTTGTGGCTGCCCAGGGATCTGAGTGAAATCAGTATTCTCATTTCCTATTGTATTAGTGTGTGCTGATGTAAATAAGCTGATGTGGCTTACTAACACTCATACAACTGGTTAGGGAAAATAAGTGGCCTCACTGAGGGAGTGGAGAAAGAGGAGTAAAGACCAAACAGGTGCTGCCCTGTGATTTGAAGCACACTTCAAAGGGATCAAGAGCACTTCATGTTACAGAGCTCTCTGGGCCCCTATTTTGAATGCTGATAGTCATGCATGCACATGTTTATATGTCAGTCTGAAATGCTAACTTGTTGGGGTATTATCTTTCATGATTAATTATAGCACCTTTTGTGTAAATTATGCAGTTCAGTACCATGTGTCTTTTCTTGTGAAACACAGATACAGGAACTAAAAAGCCATGATGCTTGAGCATTTATTCTATATTTACAATAGTTGTTCATCTTCCAAGGTGTTACATACTCTTGCATTCTCAAAATAAACCATGCCGTTCCAGAACAAACTTGGGTTTTCTGTACAGTCCAATGCCTGTAGTAAACAAGGAATATTAAGAAGAGACAGAATGTGCCCTCGTTAATCACTGAGATTGGCTTTTCTAATGAACTAAATTGGGTGATACAGTATCCAGAGATTACTTCTTCTGGCTGATGGGATTATGAACACCCTTACCTGCATGCCTACTCCAACTTTAATGATGCCAAGCCCATTATACCACGTAACTGTGCTTGCTTTCTTTTTCTTTAATTAGTTCGAAGGCTTCATTGTACACCTAAGCGCTGGTCAGTCTGAGTCAGGTCACATTTTTCATATCACATGAATACAGCCAATAACAACATGAGAAAAATTAAAATCCAAGTTCCTTAACCAGTCTGAATCTTTATATATATATATATATTCATTTACAGCACTTCTCACCATGATAGGAAAAAATACAGTTTTGTTTGTTTTGTTTTTGCCAGTTTATGATTGAATTTCCAATATTCCTAATGTCATTAAATGGTTCTAATTTACTGCAGTATCCTGCTGGATATCAATGGCTGGTGAATTCTGTGGGAGTCATTTTTCTAAGCCCCAGCAATTTACTTTTTTTTTAAACCTGAGTCATGTTCACTGTCATTCACTGAAACAATTCAGATTTTTTTCATACATTCCATTAATTGTTTCCATTGGATGTTGAATTTAATGACACAGCTAACCTGAGCATTCCTAGGTTCTGCCGAAATATCCTGTCTCCTGCATTGTAACTTCCCGATCCTGCATGTGACCAAACCAGTCTTTATTTTTATAAACCAGTCTTTATAATTATAAAAAGGCTCTATACAGGGCTATAGCAAGAGCATGGCTCTTCTTAAGGCTTTTGGTGCTGGAACAAATTGAAGGGGGGGAATCTGAAATAAGCGGCCTTGGTGAAGACACAAAGCACTTCCTTTGAACAGATTTGTTTTGTGATCATTTATCTGTGAGATTGGAGGGAGCTAGCTGGGGCTCCTCTGGCTGCAGGAGTGGTCTTGATGGGGCCATGTGCTTTGTCCCAGGGGATTCCTGGTGGTGTTGGCACAATGAACAAGACATGCCCAGTGGGTGGTGTGGCTGACTGCATGCAGTCAGCCCTGAGGAGGTCTGGGGTGTTGGATGCGGTGCTGAGGGAGGGAGATGGCGTTTGCATCCTTCTGAGAGAGGGGTCACCAAGGGGATTTCTGGAATGAGGGTGTGGATAGTGGAAAATCATGGTTGGAGATGTGGTATAAATAATCTCTCCTGTATGTGGATGAGGGGATGAACAGATAATTTACATCCCTATCTGGAAGTGTTGTTTGGAGACTGGGATTGTTCAAGATGCTGCAGAGGTGAGTGAAGAAATAAAGCCCTGGAAGAGAGCAGTTTGTAGTGTGGCATCAGGTGTTGGATTGATATTGCTACTTCTGCTCATGAAGTGTCAGCTAATTTAATGCCAATCTTGTCATCTCCCTCACCTCCCAGCAGCAGGCTGCTCTGCCATAGATTTGAAGCACATCAGGGGAAGAAATGGAGTACCCCAATTCCACTGCCTGTCTCCAGCCAGGGCAAAGAACTGCTTTATATGAGGTTTATTTGTTGAAGAGGAAGGCTTCTGGATTGGACTGGAGAGGAACATTATGTTTCTGTCTGCAGGGAAGAATTTTCCATTTACAGAGGAAATGGAGATATGTTAGAAATAGCACACTGAAGCAGCAATGAAGATCTAAAACCAGAAAGCCAAGACTTTATACTTGATTGAAGAGAACTGGGTGGAATATTATGCTTGTATTATACAACCACATACAGCAAAGCCAGGACACACTGGTGGTTGTTCTGAATTTTTCTTAGTACCCTCAGGAAAAAGAAGGTAATGAAAGAGCAAATATCTAAGAAAATGTTTAGCTGCATGCTTGATAAGTTCCTGAGAAAAGCTGTTATCCAGCCAGGAGATGGCTAACCACTGTGGTTAAAGTGTAATGGGTTTTTGACAGAGAACTAGATGGTCTGGTTCTCAGCCAGCCAGCTTGGATTGCTCTAATGAAAATAGGCTAAAAGTAGATGCAATGAGAGTCCTCTGTGTTCCTATGAAAACAGCTTTACTTGTAAAGAATTTTGCCTACCTCTTCAAGAATGTAAAATCTAGAAAAAAAAAACGAAAACTTCCAGAGTGCATGTGTAGATGTTTAACTGTTTATCAATCACGCTAGAGAACTGGAAATCTGGATATAGGTAATAGGTGAGGTATTTTCCCAGGTGAAGGCTCTATTTTTGCAGCATGGAAACTGTAATGTCAATTGATAAGGTCTGAAGTTTCAAGCCTGCTTTACTTCACATGGGAGCAGTGTGAATTTTTTGGTCTCTTGTTGCTCTGGACAAATTTGAATATGAATATCAGGTTATGATTACAGTAGGTTGTTTTTTGGAACTAATTCAAGCTGGTGTCACAAACTGCTGAATGTCGTGTGGCATTGACTTTCAGCAGAACCACTAAAGGTATTTTTGAAAATGCTTTTCCCCTTATTCTTTGCAAACTGGAAAATAATACCAAAAATTGCAGGTATAGCTCAAAAGCACTGTTGCTTTTCTAGGGTTGGTACTACAGAAATTCTTAAAAGTGGGTTTCATATTGTGTGGGTTCTGTTAATCTCATATATAGTGACAGAATCTTCTTCAGTCAGGAACAGTACAGTGTTCTGCTGCATTACTTTGAAATGTTCCACAATATGTGCTATCGCGTCTTTCTCACTACACTACTACTTTAAAGTCTGAGGCTTATCATAGCAATTTCCCATGCTTTCATCCAAAGCCTGAAAATATGCCTCAAGCAAGACATTCAATCAAAAGTAAAACATTGCCAGTTATTTGACTGTCTCTCCAGCTCCTTGGGAGGTAGCTTGCTGCTGTGCCAGTGTGAAGAAACTCATGTTACGAAAGCAAAATGAAAGAAAACAGAAATTAAACAATAAGAACAGCTTCAGCTCTGAGCAGCTGTCTGAGTATACCACAGCAATCAAGTTTCCCCTTCTTGATAGGGAATTTCAATTTGATCTTTCACTGATTTATTTTCTGCTGCAGTTCTGAGCTTTTTGACTGAAGAATTTCCTTTTCAAATGTCTCTAATCAGAGGTGAGGACGATTTTTTTTCCCCTGGCTTTTGTTTGCTAGGGGATTGAACACAAACACGATATCCACTCCTCTCTTATCCAGTTCAGAGGGATCATTGTGATGAGTGAGTTGGGCTGCTGAACTACTCTGCAAGAATTCATAAATCAGGACCGACCTCTTTAGATGAAACGAGTTAGAGATGGCATGAAATCTCACTCTGCTGAGCTTTGGCAGCTCAGAAAGCTACAGATTTTGGTATCTTGTTGTGCTGGAAGAAGGAGCTGTTTTGTTATTTCTGTTAGCTTTGCAATGAATGTCATGTTGTGCAATCAATATGTGCTTGAATTCCTGCTGTGGATAGAGAGATGCTGCCTCATAACTACCCACTCAGACATCCAGTGGGAAATCTGTTCAGGAGAAAAAAATTAACCAACTGGAAAAGTCTTTCTCGTTAGCAGTCCTATTTGCTTTGCCAAAGGGATACTGACATATGCACATCCACCAATGGTATTCTCCTTTATGCATTTTTGGCCAGACTATTTACTCTTCAGCTTCTTCTCTTGTATCAGCCTCATAAAACCATCCCCCTAGCTGTGTAGCTTCAGATTCCATTTATTTATTTATTTTGCTTCCTAGGCTCTACTCATGGCCACTTCATAAAATCTAAGGAAGAAACGCTGTCCTGTTAAGCTTTATTATGAAGGCTTCTGACATCCCATTTTCTCACAAAACAACTCCTTAATAAAATTACTGATTGATACTGAGAGGTCTCAGGTAATCAGTCATTTTATAGGTCAAGTTCTAAAATAGCTAGATTGCTTCAGACTTATTCAGATGAGTTCTGACTGACTCCAAGAATGTATACCACTGCTTATCTGTATCTGTACACATATATATAGATTCATTAGGTTGGAAAGGACCTACAAGATCATCCAGTCCAGCCATCCTCCCACCACCATCCCTACCCACAAATATCAAATATCATCAGTTGGTTATATGTAACCATACATAACCTGCTCATACAAGAATGGTTGCTTCTTCTCCTTTGGCTGTGCTTCCTTGGAGAGCTGTGTGCTGGCCTGATGGGCAGTAGTAGTTTAAGAGGACAGAATGATTTGTAAGTGATTCTTTCTCCTGAGGAATGTCTTCCTCAAAGCTGCCCTTCTCTTTGCTTCATTGTTCCACTTGTAGTCCTTGTTCAGTTTTTATTGTGTACTGCTCATCTGCTGTAGTGGAACAAGTGGTAGCTTGCATTAACTTAACTACAGTGTATCATCTGACATCAAGAGTAGTTGTATCGAAGTAGGCTGAATTAAAAGGAGATTAGATAGGAAAGGGGAAACAGCAGTGAAGGTGCCAACCAGCTGGGGTGAGAGGAGCTGGAAAAGACAATTTGATGTAAAGGAAAAAAGAAATGGTAATTTTAACTTTTCGATGAGTATGACTCATCTTGAGTGGGCTGTAAATTCCTGTCATGTTTTTCCCCCTCTTTGTATGAAGAAGGAATTATTTATACCTTAAAAATACCATTGTGGTTTCCAGCCTCTAGAACTCTTACAGTTCTGCTGTATAAATCACTTTCTCAAATGCAGAAGCTAGGATGCCTTTTCCCTAACTGCAAACACAGCACTTCCACACAGGACTGCCTTTATGGAGGACTTATTCCTGGGTGAACTGTGAAAGCATTAGTTAACCTTTTTTATGCTGTTATTGTGCCTGAGTTGTTCTAAATGCTCTTTGTCTAACCTGAGCAATCAGAAGACTACTGTGCGCAGTGCAATGAGCCTGTTCATGACAATGACAGTGACAGGAAACATGGATCTAAAATAAAAGCCATCCTTTCAGGACAGCTTTCCCTTGGACAGACTCAGTGGGGAAGACCTGGAAGAACTCTAGCCCTGCTGTTGGTGGCATGTGTGTATCAAGATGCAGTGTGTTGAACCAGAGGAGATTCTAAGAGAGCTGCTCTCTTCTTATGCTTTATTTACCCACTTGGAACTACAGTTATCATAGCAGTCTCTCTGTTTCTTGTGCAAATAGGCAACATGTATTCTACTGTAGCATTGAGATACACAGATTTGTTGGTTATCAATTGTAAGTCAAAGTTTCTCTGAGGCAGAAACCCTCATTCTCCAGATCAATAGGCCAAAAACTGTGTGGATACTGTCAGTAAGATGAACTGTGGCCTACTAGTTGAAGTGTGGTGCTTAATGTGGCTTCTAGACACAGTTGAACAAATTACTCCACAAGCTTCAGGGGTCACTGCAGTGTAAACAGAAAACAGGGGTGACCTATGCTGTGTTCTCAATACATAGTAAATATATTCCTTGTGCTGCTGCTTACTTTCTGCTGAGTCAGGTATTTTTAAATGCTGTGGGAATCCTTCTCTGGGCAAAGCTTTGAGACTCAACTTCCCATATTTCAAGCAGGATTTTTTTGTTATCCTTTAGAGAGGCTTCATTTAAGCGTGTTTAGAGCCACACAGTCTTCATGTGGTGCAGTAAGGTTCTGCTTATTAAATTCCTGCTTTTTGCAGCTGGCAAACCAAGCTGCCAGTTCCAGGAAGAAAAATGAAAGATTTTTTTACTGATATGAGCCATTTGTGGTTGTAAAACGTACATAATCTCGTTGTATTTGTTTAAGAGCAAGTAGCTTACAGTGAATGAAGATCTGAGTTATGTCATTAGCTATTGATCCTTTTCACATCTTATGTGCTTTCTGGGTATTTTTATTTGTTGGTTTTGTAATTCTTTATTAATTTTAATATAAAAAACCTAATTTGTCTGTTCCTCCTTTCAGTGAAGAAGAAAAGAAAAAAAATGGAACACGCATCTGTCTTGAGGAGAGTGGAGAAAGTGTGATGAATTCAAATAAGCTCCACTGAATTACACATATTTTGCACTCCTAGAAGCTCATGAATAATTGTAGTCTTATGGGGAGGTACTTTTTCTTCGTGTAAAATACTTATTTTAGACACTAACTGGCTGATATACAGACTTGGCTGCCTATGGAGACTACTAGCTAAACATATGTTTCAGCATCAAGAAAAGAAAGAACAATAGTAGTGGCTATCTTAAACAGAAAATAGAAAAAGAGGATTTCTTTGACTGTCATTTACTGCTATGATTGCCATTTGACTTCCCAGGTTTGGAGCAGGTGTTAGCAGGCTTTCAAAAGAGCCATGAAACCTATCACAGGTTACTGCTCAGCCAAATATGATGTTGCTAGACATATATGTGGGACTGAAGAAAGAAAAATACTAGCAATCTGCTTTAAATTAATCCAGATGGCCAAGTTTATGTTTTCTTCAAAATGCAAACTGTCTCCAGTGAATTCATTAGAACCATATTGTAGCTTTCTTTTTCTAGTATAATTTTAGTGGCTAGGTTAAAAAGAAAGCCTAGGACTGCCAAACTAATCTCAAGTGCCTGATTATTTTCTCTCTGTAGGGTTTAAACTGTTCAGTAATTCTCTCCTCCCCCACTCTCCCATTTTTGTTATTATTAAGCCAGTGTGCAATCCTGTGAAATACTGGCTTTAGAGCATCTAGAAATAGATAACATGCTGATTTTGTTTGGGAATAATCAAGATGTTTGAAAAGCATGGATCTGTATTTGTGATGTGTTCAGTATAGGTATCTGCCTATTGGACCACAGGTGGCTCATTTATTGAAGAAGAAACATTTGTCCTAAACGAGCTAAATGTCTTTTTCTGTAAGTGTTTCCAGACAGTTTCTTCCTATACCTCTTCTGATATGCCATGGATTTTTTTCATTTCTTTTCATTAAATATTTGACAAATTACGAAATATCTGGGATGAGTATTTGTACGTTGTTTTTTGTTTGTTTCATTTTGTTTTGTTGGTTTTTTGTTCTGCCTTTTTTTTTTTTTTTTTTTTACCCAAAGAGGCCAAAACTGAAGGAATTCTGAGAAACATATCTTTTTAGTACAAATTAATTCTGATAGAATTATTTTCTTAAATAAACTCTTAATACCTACCACCAGTGGTTGTTTTTCACTCAGATGAAATTTTCAACAAGCAAACATGAAGCCATCAGATATTTATGCCCAGATAGCTTATGCAAGAGCTCCAGATGTTATTTTCTGATCTTTCTGATAGTGACTTTATTTAAAGAAACCAGGAAATCAAATTTCTAATGAAACAGAACAGGCATATACTGGGACAATAGTAGGATACCCACAGACTCATCTGCAAAGGGACTGTGTGAATTTTTATAGTTAAGAAAGAATGGGGTAGAAAAAATATCTTCGTAGGATTTTTATCATTTATCTGATAAAATGAGCTTTCATCACTCTGGTAGGTGAAATATGAAGGAGCTGAACTCCTGCCATTTATAATGAGAAGATATCCTCCTGTGGGCTTTTTTCAATATGTCAATACAACACACCTCTTCTTTAATTTCTTTTAGGTGCTTAGATAGTAAATTGCTTGCAGTACATAGTATCACTGTTCCCTGGATAAGGGAATATACAGGAGAAGTGTTGGTGTGAAGTTAACTTGTCAAATGCCTCATAATAACATGGAACTGAAGGAAATATGTTGCTCATTTTTTCTTGATCTTTGTTTGAAGTAGTTCTGGAGAATGTAATTTAAATTGATTGCATCCTCTGAATTAATTAATCTGAGTTTTGATTCACTGACAAAACATGAAATAAATATATAAAAACTGAAAGTCATATGATAAAGTTTCTATCTTTTCATTTAAATAGATCAGGTATTAAGGAAAGCTGTTGAGTGCTAGGAACACAGTTGCTTTTTCCTCTCTACAGCAGCTTTACAAAATATCGCCTTTGAATGTAACTGTCAATCCAGTTTAGAACTGGCTACTGTCTGATATTGTTTTTCCTTACTGAATGCCTTTGAATACACAAGGTGCAAAGTAGTGATGCTTCACGTGGATCATGCAGCACAGCATCATCTTTAGACTGCTCATAGCCCTGTAACAGGCCCAAGTCTGATCTGTGTTATGCTGTGGTAGCAACACAGTTGGGAAATAAAGCACAGTAGTACCCACATCCGCATAAACTCTTTGTCTTGTATGTGTTATCACAATAGTGAGTCTAAGATCAAGGGGAGAACAGGTCATGAGTAGAGTAGCAGAACTGCCATAATGTAAAATGTATTTGATAGAGTAGTGCTTTTTTTAATTATATATTTTACATTATTATTAACAGATAAAACAATGTTTCCTAAAGTGCTTAATGTTTTACAGTGAATTTGTACGTTTACACATGTGACAGTGAGATGTAGTTACCCATAACAATGTTAGAACAGTGTTTGCTGCAGCTGGTACAATGAGTTTGTGTTTCTAAGATGATGTGTTTGGTTTTAGCGTAATGTCCAGCAAGAATCAGCACTATAACTTCTGTGTGTTGAAACAAGTAAACAAAATGGGTCCTATGCTAAAAATCACAGGATGCACATTGGAAAGATTAAACTAGATGAAGTGAGAAGAAGGTGGAGAGATGAGCTTAGGTTAAGTGTATTTTGGCAGTGGAAGTGCTTCCATCTGTAAGAATAAAAAAAGAATAAATTTCAATTTGTGAGAGTGGCTTCTCTATAATACAAGGGAATTAGGCACTTCTGTGGGAAAGACATTTGCTCTTATCTGTGATGTAGCAAAACACTCAAGTAGATCATACCAATGATGGCTCAAGGAAGTGTTCTTCATATGAAGCTGGAACAAGAGCAGCAGCTGGATATATCCATCTGCAGCCTGCTTCTGACAAAGCTTATTGTGCGAGAAATCAAGTGGAAGTTTAAGGATTGAATGAAGATGCTTAGAAAATTGTTATTCTCAAAGTTTTACAAGTGCATTTCAGATGTCATGGGTTGGAATCTGATGAGATGTTGAGTAATTTGTCTCTTCCAGCAGATGTTTTCAGTTATGTTATGCCTTAAATATAAATAAGAAAGTCCTATGGGTACAGGTTAAAAGCCTGTGGTAGGCTGCACCTTGCAATAAGGTGCATTCCCAGAAGCTCATAGGTTTCAAATACTGGGCAGCTGAAGGAGAGGGTTTTTTGTTGTTTGCTTGTTTTTAAGTCTGTGAGAACATGCATACCATAAAACTTATGGAAACATTCCCATTAACTTCAGAGAACCTGGAAATCTGCTGTTATCTATTCCAGTATTTTAAACGTCAAAATTAGCAGTACCTACCATATCTTCACTGTGTCCTTAAGACATGCCTGAAATATTCAGAAGCTTTCACATAGGCATGAGAAAATTTTTCCATCTGTTGGAATGTTTTGTTTTGTAATAGAAGGAAATGCTCCATGATGATGATATACCCAAGATGGTCTAAATTTGTTGGAGTACTAATCAGCTAACCCAGTTAAACTTTTAGCAGACCTCTATGCTGGGAATGATGCTGTGAGCCAGATCTCATGGTGGAATCTTAAAACTAGCTCTTTTCCATCTGGGTGCTATTTTGAAGCTTAACAAATCATGTTTTAATCAAAATATTGTTGGACTCCAGTTCCAAAAGCCCGTACTTCTTTTGATGAACAATATTCACCTGGAGGTTCTTTGTGGGGAGCCTGCTGATTTCTCTGAACAGGAGTGTCAGCAAGTATAAGCCAAGTAAAGGCTAGGTTTGCTGTATACCAGGAGATGGCCCCAGGCAGCCTGAATGCTTTTTCCCACTTAATGATCTTCAGTTTTCACTCTGGCTCCATAGCCTGCAACTCTTTTGTGAAACAGCAGTATAACAAAGACTCTGAAGGCACAGCTAGTGCTTTTCATTTACGACTGTACCCCATACAACTTCATCCTTCTGCTTTTTTTCTTTCCTGGCGGGAAAACAAACTGAATAGCTAGAATTAGTGCTCCTTGAGTACCAGTTCACTTGCCTAGCAATTTTATTCAGAAAACAGATGGTTCAGTATGTGAAAGAGGGCTGGTAAAGACCTCTGTGTGAGGTCCTTGGCAGAGTAATCTCATTCCAAAGATCTAGGTGGCTGGGATTCCCTCCCCCTCTCCTTTAATACAAATTCTTAAGTGTTAAGTCAGGCAGAAAATGAGTCTAGTCTACATTTATCTTACTGAATGGCAGTCAACTCCTGCCTAATCTTTCAACATATATTTGTTCAATGGATCAACAGATTGTGTAAGCAGCATGACAGACGGGTTTAGAAATATGTCTTCTTATGTTTGGTTTGTGCTGAACCGTTGACCATTTTGTTTGTGAATCCATCATAAATTACATCTCCAGGTTACTCAGTATGAGTGAGGAGGGGAAATACTTATTCTCACTGTGGTGAAAGGTATCTTACACAGCTGTCAGATTCCAAAATGGAATCAGAATTGCATCAGTAGTAGTTTTAGCTTTAGTTTTACAAAATCTTGATAAATATGCCTCTTCTTTCACAAGATTTTTGCTGACTGCAGTGTTATTTCTTGTTGGAGGTAACATAAGGCAACAAGCAAGAATAGTTGTTGCCAAGTAAATACGTAATAATTTGGGAGCCAAATATATGATAGAAATTGTGGATGTCATTTTACTGCATTAGACAGAACAGACACCAACCAACACCAGAAATATATGATTATAAACAGCAGTATTCAAAGATACCAAATAAAATAAAGAGATATTTTAGAAGGGAATTTGAGCATCTGGAATTGGCAACACCTGGGAGAACATATTCATCAGCTATAAATGAAAATGTCCTTCATTTTCATCTGCTCTCTGCATTTCACTTTTATATCTGGAACACAAAAATATACTTTTAGTTTTTTTCAGTATTTTTTTTACCTGCAGGAAAAGTTCTATCTTGAGATATGATATTGCCAAGTGCTTCTTGATGTGAATGAGCAACATAGTGTACTGAAGACATGGTTATAGATTCATAGATTCATAGATTCATTAGGTTGGAAAGGACCTACAAGATCATCTAGTCCAACCATCCTCACACCACCGTCCCTACCCACCAAGCTACTAAATCAAATCCCTTAGCACCTCCAGGTGCCTCGATGTCTTTCTTGTAGTGAGGGGCCCAAAACTGAACACAGTACTCAAGGTTGCGGCCACACCAGAGCTGAGTACAGGGGGATGATCACCTCCTTGGAGGTTATGGGGGGTTGTATTTCACAAAACCTGAAAGCAGACCAGGAAAATAGCTTTCTCAGTATCATGAAGACCTATGGATATCTCTCAGGACAAAAATGCGGGCTGCATAAATGTGTCAGTTGATTCTGCAATCTGAAGGGGCACAAGATAAAAATTGTTTTCTGCAACTCTTGTTGATTTTGTTGGCTTCCAGCTGCTGCCTGTCCAGGAGGCGTAGGCTTGTGAACGAGAAGTTCTTCCCCCATATGGGTACCCTCACATGAGTTGAGAAAAGGCTTTAAAAAAGAATTAATAAAAAAAAGACAAAGAGCTAGTCATCTTCATTTCATATTTGATTCCCTGATGCCTACTTTTAAGCTCTGTTTAAATGAGTTTGCTCTGAAGCTAAGCGTATCTGGTAAAGAAAGGCAATGAAGCAGACTTGCGGAAGAAGAGACAACAGTTGGGAAAGGACTAAATTTCTTCATGCAGTCAGAAGGATTGAAACATGGGAGGAGGGTGATTGCTGTTATTTTGCTGTTTCAGATCATCACGTTTTCATGAGGGCAAGTTCGTAAAGTTGTATATTTATGGGAATTTAATTCTGTATGCACTGAGTCCTTGTGGTCCAAAGAAATATGATTTAATTTCTTTGTTTGAAAGCTTAAACTTCATTGGGAAGTATATATTCAATTCACTTTTGTTGTTGTTGTTATTTTAAAGAAAGCACAGAAGGAAGTCTATTTTTAGCAAACAGTGTGTGATTACATTTATGTACCTTCTTTTTTTCTTTCTTTTTAAAATCTTTTATTTCTTTATCGTAGTCATCTAAGAATGAAAGATGACAAAAACAAGAAAAACAACAACAACAAAAAAAACAGACCACATTTATTTTTCTGCAGATCTATTCAGTGTAGTAATTTATTGATTTGGCTGTCTGCTTAGTTATTTTATTTAATGCGTTTCTTTTACATGAATCATGATACTGAAATAAATTTCCTTTCCTTCCTCCTCCCTTTTTTGTAAGACAACATAGAAAATAGCAACTTAGAAATTGCTTCTAGAATACTGTATTTTCTAAATATTAGTTCAGGGAATAAGAGGGCTGGGAACTGCTGAATTTGCAGAAATAGTTAACATTGTGCAGTTTCGTTGTTGTTTTGCTTTTCCTGTTTTCCATTCTTTTTTCTTGAGATCAAACTAAGACTGGAATGGTCTGAATGTACCATCTAATGTGTCTTTAAAGGTTTTGAATGTCATACTATTATTTTTATCTTTTGTTTATTTTCTGCTTTTCCTCCCTTAGCTAAAAAAAAAAATACTTGTTAATTTCCAAATGTTTTGAAAAATAGAAGTAATTTGTTGCAAATCAAAACAACAGATAAATAAAAAGACATCTTAACATAGCAGCAAATTAGTAAGCATAGTAACATATAAGCACAAACATGGATAGCTGTATTCACTATGTGAAGCTTAAGTCTAGTTTGCTGAATACTTCCACTTCAATGCACTTGCATGTTATAAGTAAGTCTCGAGGGAAAAAATAAATACTTAGAAGCCAAAATTCATAATTCTCTGAGTGCACTATATGGCATGCTGGCAAATTGAAAGTTATAATACAAGACATTTAGTAACTTCATCATTTGCAAAGTAATTCCTTTAGAAGTATATATTTCTTCCACACTGGTATAAAACTAGATAATGTTAATTGCTGTTTTACTGACTAATTGTAAAAATTTGATTAGAATAGATGCTGGCCCTCTACAAGTAAAAAGAGTCTGCTCAATATAGCTAAAGCTAGCTGAAAATCTGATTTTTTGACAAAACAAAACACTTATTTTCTGTATAAAACATTTTCTTTGTTGAATTATTATATTTTCTCTGATGCTGTGGTTGTCTGGGTTCTCAGATTCTTCTGTTTCTTAATGCTTGCAAGACATGAACGTGCTTCATTGTGGAGAGGGGAATACAACAGCTGTAACTCAGAAGTGATGCATCACAGAGAAGCTTGGACTAAATTTGATTGAATTATGAAGGAAGATGTGAGAGTGAAATCCTCAAACTATAAGCCCAAATGATAAAATGCATGTTTTAACTTTTTCCCCTTAAAAAACATCTCTCCTCTGTGCTTCTTTCTTGATAAATTAATTCCGAGTTGTAAATGAGTTCTATTTTGAATTCTGCCATTGCCATGAAATTTTAAAATTCAAGGATTCAAAATTGGATCTTAGTGTTTTTCACTTTATTCTCTCTGTGTGCTCTATGCAAATTATGACTTTTATTCTCACTCCATCTACTTTTAAACCAGCCAAATCAGCTTGAATTAGTTCTTCAACTTAGACTTAGTCTAAACTATGTCATGAGTATCCCTTCTCCATCCTTAGCAAATTTATAGATATTAATGAGACAAAGGCAGGAGAGCTGAGGCATATGCACCCATGTATAAAGATGCTGGAAGGTGTTATGGTCCTCTCTGAGATTTCTTTCAACTGTTCTTCTAGCATACTAACATCTAGGCATTCTGGTGCTCTCTCTGCCATGCATTTTCTTCCTACCATAAGAAAACAAGAGTTTTAGCTCTGTATATCTGAATTTGCTTTACAAACACTCTTTCTAAGCTGTAGTTGAAAATGTCTTTGTTATAAAACTTTTCACCAAGATGGCTTAAAAAGGTGTTGACTTTGGAAAGCGAAGGTTCAGCTGTTGCCTCCTTATGTCTGAAGGGGCGTGAAAGTATGAACTACATGTATAGTGTTCTCTCTAAAGGATTCTTGAATGCGGTTGGTTGGTTGTTTAGACTGTCATCAGTTCTAGAGACTGTAATGAAACCTACAATATGCTCTAATGAAGGAAGATATTATAGAATCATTGAATATTCTGAGTTGGAAGGGACCCACAGGTATCACCAGGATCAAGGATCACCGACTCTGCTCCACCCAAAATACAGAGAGCCTTGTCCAGATTCTTCTTGAAATTTGGCAGCTTGGGGCTGATGGGGAACCTGTTCCATGCCTGCCTCCTTCTGTGCAGACGCTGTCCCTAACCCCCAGCTGCCCCTTCCCTGACACAACTCCATGCTGTTACCTCGGTCCCCATCACTGTCACACAGAGCAGAGCTCAGCGCTGCCCTCTGCTCCCTGCGAGAGCTGCAGCCACCATCAGGCCTCCCCTCAGCCTGCCCTGCTCTGGGCTGAACAGAGCAGGGGACCTCGGCCACTCCTCACATACTGTACCATCTTTGCAGCCTTCCTATGAATGCTCTCTAATGGTTTTATGTCATTCTTCTATTGTGGCAGGAAGTGAGGCCACACAGAGCAGAGCAGACAACCCCTTCCCTCACCCACTGGCAGTACTGGGCCTGGTGCATTCCAGTTATTGTTAGCCCTTTGAGCTGCCAGGGCACACTGCTGACTCAGATTCAATTTGCCATCAACCAGAGTCCTGGGACCCCTCCAGTGGGACTGTGCTACAACCTCGCTACAACCTGTGCTACAACAAACTCTGTATACACTTATATATATGTACATCTCATGTGCAGAATCTGGAACTTAAAAGTTGTTGATTGCCTAGCCCTAAAGATCTCTCTGCCCTCAACAGAGTCAACATATCCTCATATATCAGTATCTTGTGCAAACTCACTTAGTATGTATTTGAGTTTTTATAAAAACCTTAACAGTTTATGCAGAAACATTCTGTGAGAGACAGTACTGAAAGCTTTGCAAAAAGCTCCCTCCAAAAAATCATATGTACTGTATTTCCTTGCTCAGGAGGGTAACATTGTCTTAAAAGGAAATTGTGTTAAACAGGAGTTTTCCCGCATGAAACCCTATTGGATATGACCATTTGCTGCAGTTTTCAATAACTCCCAGAATAGTCTTCATAATTTTAGAAGCTACTCAAATGAGACTGAAAGGCTTGTGATGATCAGGTTCATCTTTCTTACAACTCTTGAAAATTGGAGTATGTGTTAACTTCCAGTTAACTAGGACTTTTCTAGATAGTCAATACTGTTGAAAAATGTTTTACAGAATAGTGGACTGGAATGAGTGGCTAAAATCCAGTTTGGATGTAACCATATGCTGAAGAAATGTAGAAGAGTTAAGAATAGTTTCTTGCACTTTCATATTCTAAGTTAAGAGTCTCAGTTTGTAGGTGAAACTGGGAAAGTTTCCAGTGATTTCAGAAGTAGGATCAGATGTTAAAAGGCTTCAGAATATGGCAATAGGGTGTGCTAGAACTGAAAAGCGTTCCAGATGAAATATCAATTGAAAAAATTTTAGAACAAGACCAACCTGGGGGAAGGTATTCCTGTAGCGAGTGTCGTGCATTACCTTCTCTCCTTTGCAACACCAGGAGCATAATAGCCATGATGAGACAAGAAAACCCCACTCTTTAGACACAGATGCAAGGTGCTTGTGAAGGTTTACTGAGAGTCTAGAAGAATTTGTGCAGAATATTAATGGCCATGTTTTCTGTGGCTGGGAACTGCTTTCCAAAGCAGGCTCTGGCAGGCTGTTTTTTAACCATACTGTCTTTCAGTCTTTCCTGTCTGCTAAATGGCATGTTGCTAACCATCCGCTGTTGTGTGTTTTAAGATTCAAAGCTAAAATGCCATGTAAAAGCTAGGTAGTACTAATCTATGCTGGCAGCTTGTTAAAGTGTCATGGTTTCAGTGATGCATTTGTAACCATTCTAACATAAGATAAATGTGACAAGTGCTAATTTCAAACACCCACATTACTGAAACTGAGAATAGCTTAGCGAAAGCACTTTGAATTTCCCAGGGACAGCTGAGGTATATAGTTATGCATCTCAGGCTTCTTTTACCTGAAAAAATGAATATGTTACATTAGAGATCCAAGACTGAAAGACAATGGCTGTTTTAAAAGGGAATAGGGGAGAAACGAGTATGCATGAATTTGAGAAAGACACAAGCAGTTCTTAATCTTCAGAGGAAAAGAAGAAAACAGGGTTAGAACAGTTGTACTTTAGCACAAAATCATTTGTGAGTGTCCCTCATCATGCGATCTTTCTTTAGAAATTGGTTTCACGGACAAGAGAAATACCTGTGTGAGTAAGCCATCCAGAAGGAGGAAAACTGTTCTTCAGTTGATGTGCTGCCAAAAGGCACTAAGTGATGCCCTTCTCTGGCTTGCTGTGGAAGTTCTGTACAGGATAGTCCTAAAAGGTAACCCCACCAGTGTCCACTGAAAGCAATGACATTCACTGGGATTTGCGCATTTTTTGTAAAATCATTGTTGCTGTGTTTTGTTCATTTTTACGAAAGAGAAATTGCATAATTTACAATTGACTTTACCCATGGGTTTTCTTTGTGAAAAATGGGAAAATACTGAAAGCCTTGAGATTTAATTACAAGAAGTACAAATGTAATGCAAACACTGTTAAGTCATTGACCAAAACAATCACCTAGCTAGTGCTGAAGTCTCCAAGAAGGTGAAAGATCCCTGAAGTGCATAGGGTGTTTGGGTTGGTAGTATCACTGTGCAGGAGCAGAACAAACATGAGGAAGTAGGAGAAGTGAAATATGAGAGCTGAGTGACCAGTCCACAAAGAATGCAGGATCTCAGCTATACTATGAAAGGTCTGCAGATTAAAATGCTGTTTGGACATAGTTACCTGAGAGGAGTGCAGAGCAAACTGCTGCTAGAGCACAGGAAAAGAAAAAAAGTCTATGCAGATGATGTGCAAGCCATACTGTCTGGGGCATGCATTTCTGAAAAGACTGCAGAATCTTTTCCTGAACACTGCAACTACATGGGAAGCAGAATTTAGTCCCCATCACTAATGCCATTCATAGAATCACAGAATTGCAGGAGTTGGAAGGGACCTCTTGAAGTCATTCAGTCCAGCTCTCCTGCTAAAGTGAATACCCTGCAGCATGTTGGCATCCAGATGGGTCTTGAATATCTCTGTAGAAGTAGACTCCACAATCTTTCTGGCATATCTGTTCCAGTACTCCATCACCCTTACCATAAAGAAGTTCGCCCACATGTTAGTTCAGAACTTCTTGTGTTCAAGTTTTAGTTCATTATTCCAAGTCCTATTGCTATGTACTGGCCTCATCCATTTGCCTCCTACCTCCCCTTGGATATTTATAAACATTAATCAGATTCCCCTTCAGACTTCTTTTCCCCAGTCTGAACAGACCCAGGTCACTCAGCCTTTCCTCATAGATTAAATACTCCAGGCCCTTTATCATTTTTGCGGCCCTCTGCTGGACTCTTTCTAGGTGTTATCTGTCTTTTTTTGTACTGGGAAGCCCAGAACTGGACACAGTGTTCTAAATGTGGCCTCGCCAGGCCAGAGTTAGGGGAAATCAAATCCCTTGACCTGCTATTTTTAATGCACCCCAGGATACCATTGGACTTCTTGGTGGCACACTGCTGGCTCATGACCAACCTGTTGTCCACCAGGATGCCCACGTTCTTCTCAGCAGAGCTCCTCTCCAGCAGGCCATCCCTTAACCTGTACTGATCCATGCAGTTATTCCTCCTCATGTGCCAGACTCTACACTTGCTATTGTTAAACATCATCAGGTTCTTCCCTGCCCAACTTTCCAGTCTGTCCAGGACTTGCTGAATAGTACCACAGCTTTCAGGGTGTCAACCTGCCCTCCCATCTTTGTATCATCAGAAAACTTGCTGAAGGTGGACTTTATCCCCTCATACAGGTTAATGATGAGTATGCTGAACAAAACTGGAACTTGCGCCAACCCGCTGGGGAACACTGATAGTTACAGCCCTCCTATCACACTGTGATTGATCTGTTCATTCTTGTTGCATCTTTTGAGGCCTGGGCAACATTCTTATTCTTCTGAGGTGAGCAGGACTATTTTCCACATTTTGTGGACCTTTTATTTTCCTTTTAGTTTCTCCATGAGTTCCTTGCTCGGCTGGGCAGGCCTCTTGCCACCGTTGCCTGTTTTTTTCACTCTTCGATGTTGTGTTGAGGGACATGGTTTAGTGGGAGATATTGGTGACAGCTGAACTGTTGTACTGGATGATATTTAGGTCTTTTCCAACCTTGGTGATTCTATGATTCTCCCTGAAGTCCAGGGTAACAATTCTACTTACTGCTTTGCTTCTTTCACACAAGATCTTGAACTCCATCATCTCATGTAGCTGCATCCCAACCTTCCCCCAACCATCACATCCATGACCAGCCCTTCCTAGTTAGTAAAAGACGTCAAATACACACTTCTCCATGTCAGCTTCTCTACCACCTGCATCAGAAAGTTATCATTAATGCATTGCAGAAACTACCTGGACCATTTATGCCTGTCTGTATTGCTTATCCAACAAATATCAGGATTGTATGATATCTCAGGGCCTGTGAGAGCCGGTTTCCCCTTAAACACTACTTCTTCTCATCTCTCCCATGAGAACCAGTGCCAGAGATCTCAAGGCTACTTCCAGCTGTTTGTTGAAGACCTCATCCTCTTCTTCATGCTGATCACCTGGTCTGTAGTACACACAACAGCGTCATCTACATTAGCCTGCCCCTTAATTCTTACTCTCACTGCTACCTTATATTCAACTTTCTGTCTACCAGGACTCCTGGTGTACTTCATGCAAAATCCACTTTATTTTTGATGTTTTAATGAGCTTATCTTCGTGAAACACTAGAATAACCAGACTAAACTGTCAACATGAAAGTTTACCCAACAGTGATACTGCTCACCATAAAACTGTGGTTAGCTGAACATACTGTCTTCTACAAATAAACTGCAATAATAAATGCTTTAAAGTGAAAGCTTTGTCAATGTAATTTACTTATTTTTTACAGCAGAAAGAATGGATACATGGTCAGAAAACAATGTTTTTCTCTCACACAGCTATTTTATAATTAAAAGTGGCATGAACATGAATATTATTTTTCTGAAACAATAGTTGTATTGGAACAAAAGCCTATTTGGCCCTTAAAAAAAAAAAAAAAAGAAAAGTGCAAGGAGCAAAAAAAAAAAAAAACAAAAAGAGAAACAAACAAAAAATATCTGAGAAACATCTCAGAGCACAAAGAGGGAAAAGTTTAAGGAACTGCACTTACTCAAACTTAGATTGAAATTGTTTGGTTCTAAATCAAATGAAACTTTTCAACTCATATGAATTCCATTTCCATTTGCAAATAGGAACAGGAAGAAGAAAAGTTACTTTCCTTGCATGTGTTACAACAGCAGAAATCTTCAAATTCAACCCTCCATATCTGGAAAATTAGTCTTCTGACACCTTTTTAATACATTTCTCAGTAGAAACTAATTTATCTGTAGAAACTAGGCTTTCATTATTCTGGTTCTGTTTGAGTGCTTTAACTTTGAGATAAAAGGCATGCTGTGAATTGGCCTCTTGTTCTTCTGAATTTGGAGATGCCCTAGAGAAGGATGTGTGTTGTCAAGGCCAGGAGTGAGGGGTGGGAGAATATGGGGCAATTGCACTCAAATAAAAGGCCTCAGTCTCTTCTTGAATTCCTTCTCAGAACTAATTCTAAGGCTAGAGAAGTATGGAAATTCCTCTAAGAGCATGTCTCCAAGCTGATTAAAATCTCTTAGTAAGATTGTGGATAAATACCTTTATATAAATCTATCACTAGTGGTTTGTTTGTAGCTCTAGTTGCTAAGTATCCTTGCTTTGTACACAAGCTATTTTCTTTTCAGCTTCAATGTATACAATGCAGTACTTGTTTGTATAATCCCCTGAAGTTTTATTGTGCAATTAGTCCACAGCTTTTTCTTAAGCTTAAAAGCAAACTTGTTCTGTAATATTTTCCTCCCCTTATTGCTCTGTTCACAGTTCTGGGATACAGTCATTAAGATCAGATAGAAGCAGTTTACCTTGGTCATTTCTGGAAAATACCATGTAATATCAGAGTTATAGAGGAGACAGAGAATGAATAGCTCTCTGTTTTTCAAGGGAATTTATGACTTCAGCTGTGGGCTCTGCTGCTGACTTTGAACAAATTACTTAGTTATTCTATGCCTCTGAAAAATAGTAATAATTCCTTGTTGCATCACTGTTGAGACAAAAGACAGGAGTATTTCCAGTTGGCCAAGTAGCATGGCAGTGAGGTGGGGTAGTGGAAATTGATTAGAACACATCCTGATTAGCAGAGAAAAAATAATTTAAGAGTAGCATAATGCGAGTCCTTGAAGAACATGCCACTGCATATCATGTTTCCAGCTGTGCACATAGGAAGTGAAGTAGATACAAAGCTGTGGCTTGCCATGGCTTGTGAGGGAGCAAGGGAAAGGCTGGATGTGAGGGAATGAAGCACTGGGGCAATTTTTCGGGCTGCACAGGAGGGAGAGTTGTTATGAGTCACGTCTAGGCAAAGATGAAATGTGTACATCTCTCTTCCCAAACCTAGATTCATTTTTTATTGTCACAGGCTTTGCTATAATATTGATTTCTTTCCTTTTGGCATTACTTGTTTCTCTGAGTAATGCTCATCACAGACATATGGTCATAAACACCAGAATTATCTTACAACTAAATCTAGTTGCCATAGATCTAATCTCTCCTGATAGCCACCTCTGGTTATAAGTCCAGCTGGCAGCTCTCTCTTCTCCCCTGGTAAGTGCAATGGACAGCAACATTAGAGCAGCCTAAAGATCTTTTGCAGAACATAGACCAGGAGACTATGTAGCTAAACATCCATGCTCATGTGCACCGTGATGAGGTGACCCTATATGTGAGGGAACTGCTGCACATAATGCCTTCTTGGAAGGCAGTTGGATCAGCACAGTGTGGGAAAATGTAAAAGTGTTGAGACTAGATACCACCTTTCCTCCAAGGGACATGGGCCAATCAGTAATACAGCTAGAATAACTCTATTTTTACAAAGATATCTGAGAGTTGAGTTGTTCAAGCAATCCGTGTAGTCCCCTTTGTTCTGATGGTGCTGGTAGCATGTCGCCCTGTGCTGCAACTAGTACTGCTGCTGGCCTGCCTCAAGCCAGCTTGCCAGGGCAAAATCTGCTTCTTCCCTTCACACAGAATAGCAGGTGAATAGGTTCCGGTTCCCCTATTCATTAAATGAGAAGTCAGACCTTCAGGTGCCATTACCAGTCATATAACTTTTGGAAGGAAATAAAGAAGCTCACAAAATGTGGTCTGACCCTTCTGTTGAATTTTAAGAACATCAAGCAGATCCATGAGAGAAAATAGAAGGAAACAGTAGTTTGCAAAGAAAGCATTTTCTTTTTTTTTTTTGATGATGCACGTGATACTGCTTTGGTTACTTTAACAAATGACCATATGACGCAATTGGTGGAAAAGTTGGAAGTTCTGACTTGCTGGAAACAGAGGTAGAAATTTCAACATTTCCCACAGAAGGGAAAGCACCTTAGGAAACAGCTCATTACTTGGAAAATTTCAGGATGAAACGATTAGTGTGATCTCAGCGTCTAAGTTATCCTCTTGGCCGCGGCTCATACATGCCTTCAGTTTCTACAGAGATATACAGTGCTTTCAGTCATGTCCATGCAGTTTACATGGACCTCTTATTCTGTAGTAAGTCATAATGGATGTCCATCATCAGCGTAGGCTGCGAAGGCCCACCATGCAATCTGCTTTATGACCAACTAATGTTCTTGGTTGTAGCTGTGAGACAAGCGGTAGTTGTGCAAATAGATGAGTTTTTTTCACAGCATTCTGCCTATGTGCTGAAATTGCCTGGAGGTTTGTGGAAGTTTGTGAATGATGCAAGGAGAGGTGGGGCTCAGAGCAGGAAGGAGTATTGATAAATTATATGAAACACCAAGAAGAAATTATACAATTAATGCGTTATTTAAGCATTGTTGAGTACATTCTGGGATAAGAAAATATTTCTAAATAGTTGATCAAACACCAGAAAAACTGGAGATAGAAAAAATAATAAGGTTTTGTGTAGTCCATGTTTCTGTTGGTTCCGAATTGCCTTCTTTCTGTGGCAGATGTGACAAACTAGCTACACTATTTTTTCGAAGGCAACCAAAAGCTGTATTCAAATAGCAAGTGGGGGAGGAGAACAAAACAAACAATAGAAAGATAAAAGTTATGCACATCATAATTATTGTGCTGTGTGTTTCTAGAATTGTATGTTTGCATGATGATACATGGGTTATTGCAGCTGTGAACAGAGAGAAAAATGAAGTCTGCTCTTCTGCTCTTTGTTAAATTGTATACTTTGCGTTTGAAGGTGAATTCTGAAGTATGTAAACTGGGAGAAACTATAATGAACCAAGACCTTTTTCACCATGGTAGACACATATGATCCAGGCAGACCTAGGTAGACTGAGTTGATGGGCCAAGGTTAACTGTATGAGTTTCAATAGGGCCCAATATTGGGTCCTGCATTTTGGTCACAACAACCCCAGGCAACCCTACAGGCTTGGGGAGGAGTGGCTGGAAAGCTGCCTGATGGAAAGGGACCTTGGTGTGCTGATAGACAGCTGGCTGAATATGAGCCAGCAGTGTGCCCAGGTGGCCAAGGAGGCCAATGGCATCCTGGCCTGTATCAGGAATGGTATGGTGAGCAGGATCAGGGAAGTAATCCTGCCCCTGTATTTGGCATTGGAAATGGCCTCACTTCAAGTACTGTGTTCAGTTTTAGGCACCTCAGTACAGAAAGAACACTGCGGTGCTAGATGAGATCCAAAGAAGGGCAACAAGGTTTACAAAGGGCTTGGACAATATGTCCTACAAGGAGAGACTCCAGGAACTAGGGCTGTTTAGTCTGGGGCAAAGGAGGCTGAGGGGAGACCTTATTGCTCTCTTCCAGTATCTGAAAGGTGCTTACAGCGAGCGTGGGGTTGGTCTCTTCTCACTGGTGTCAGGATGAGGGGAAATGGCCTTATGTTGCACCAGAGTAAGTTTAGGTTGGATATCAGGAAAAACTTCTTTACAGAAAGGGTTGTTAAGCACTGGAATAGGCTCCCCAGGGGTGTGGTTGAGTTGCCATCTCTGGATGTGTTTAAAAACTGTTTGGACGTGGCACTCAGGGACATGATTTAGCAGAGGGTTGTTAGAGTTAAGGTAGTATGGTTAGGCTGTGGTTGGATTCAACGATCTTGAAGGTCTTTTCCAACCTGAGTAATTCTATGATTCTATATTTCTGTTTTCTGCTTTTCCACTTCTGCTTTTTATTCTTTCCGTCCACTTGCTTTCTCTGCAAACAGAAAGGAAATCCTTATGCAGGACAACTGAGTTTCTGTTAGTGAGGAACTGCCAGGCACCGTTGTTTTCCATGTGGCGAAGGCTCTGACATGGTGGGGCTGGAGCCAGGAGTAGTGGTGTCACACCCTGCAATTACAAAGGCGAACCCTGCGAAGCACAACTCCAAGATGTGCTATGAATACAGCAGTACATTACAGTGTGGCACTGCAGTTTGCGTGGCAGGACTAGCAGGGAGAGCAGGGTATCTCCTCACTCAGGAGGCTGGCTTATCTATCCACTGCTTCTCAGGAAACAAATCTGGCTGCAGTCTCCCCTAGGTAGAAGGTTCTTGCTAAAAAGAATCTGGCTACCCAGTCTGAGAGTGCCTACCCAGAAATGTGTCTGTTCAGGTCTCCAGCTGCAGGGAGTGCCTGAGCCTGTTACTGCCATTGGAGGGTGGCAAGTATTCCACCTGTGCAAGGTGTGAGTGGGTAGAAGATCTGCTCACCATGGTGGCAGAGGTCAAGGAAGAGGTGGAGAGATTAAGGAGCATTGGGAAGTATGAGCAGGGGATAGACTGGTGGAGCAGCTCTCTGCCATACCTATGAGAAAGGTACTGGGATGATGCACTGCACGTAGTCATGTATCCCCTGCCCTGTCACCACTGGACAGAGTAAGGAAACCTAGGAGATGGGGCAAAAGGGTTGCAGAACCCTACTTGGCATCACAGACAAACCTCCTCCCTACCTACCTTGTCTTCCCAGGTGCTCTTACACAACAAGTTTGAGGCTCTGGAGCCTGAGGGACAGGTAAAGGAGAATGTGGTAGAAGATCCACCCAGAAGGTTGTGTAGGGGAATTAGGTCAATTCCATGTCTCAATACTACCTCCATCAAGGAGGAAAAAGGGGTAATTGTCATAGGCAACTACCTTTTGAGGGGAACAGAGGACCCATTTGTCTGCCTAACCCTGCCTGTAGGGAAGTGTGCTGCCTTCCTGGGGCCTGGGTTAGGGTCATTATGGGGAGACTCCTTAGCCTGATTTGCCTCTCTGATTATTATCTCTTACTGATAGTTCAGTTTGGCAGTTATGAAGTTGCTGAGAGAAGCCTGAGGGCTATCAAAAGGGATTTCATGAGACTGGGGCGCTGAGTGGACAGAGTGGGAGTACAGGTGGTGTTTTCCTCTAATCCCTTCAGTGGCAGTGAGAGATACTGAAAGGACCAGAAAGATCTCATCTGATAAATGCACGACTTAGAGGCCATTGGCACCACAAGAATTTTATTTTCAACCATGAGGCAGTTTATTTGACACCTAGCCTGATGGCTGCTGATGGTGTCCACCTGGGTAAGGGAAAGGAAAGTATTCAGGCTTAGGAGCTGTCTGGGCTCATTGAGAGTGCTTTAAACGAGATTTGAAGAGGGAAGTGTCATAGCAAGCCTGCTGGAGGCAAGCTGTGGGACAGCAGAACTAAACTAGAGATGTGAAGTGCTAGCAGGGGTCTGCTGTATGTTACAATGGTGAAAGCAACAGGGAGACTAAAGGTAAACACTTAGAGGAATTAAGGAATTATCCTCCAAGAAGCTGACAAAAACAGCTGCTTGGCTGAAGTGCTTCTGCACAGTGCACTGTGCTTGGGAAACAAACAGGAGGAGCTGGAAGCCACCCTGCTACTGGAAAACCATCACTAAAGCCTGGTGGGATGATTCCCATGACTAGAATGTGGCTTTTGATAACTATAAGATATTCAGAATGGACAGGCCAAGGAAGGAGGGGAGGAGGTGTTGCCCTTCATATCAAGGAAGGAATAAACTATGGAAAGCTGTCCCTGAAGAGTGTCCATGAGCAAATCAAAAGTCTATGGGTGAGAGCTAGAGACCAAGGTAACAACGGGAGCCTTATGGTTGGGTTCTACTAAAGGCTGCCTGTTCAAGGCATGATGAAGCCTTTTTTTTTCCAGCTATAGGAGGCATCATAATTGCAGGCTCTTGTCCCGCTGGGAATTGCAGCCACTCTGACATGTGCTGGAAAAGTAGCGTGGAAAGCTGTAAGCAATCCAAGAGGCTCTTGGAATGTATCGTGGATAACTGCTTGAGCTAAGTAATAGACAGTCCCAGCAGGAGAGATGCAATGCTGGACCTGTTGCTCAACAAATTTAGTTAGCTGATTGTTGACATCAGGGTTGGAGACTGCCAGGTCTGTAGTGACCATGTAATGGTGGAGTTCACATCCTTGAGGAATATCAGACAGGCAAAGGGCAAAATCAGGAAGGTTAATTTTAGGAAAGCCAGCTTTCAGATCTTCAGTGAGTTAGTCAACAACATCCCCTGAAGGAAAAGGGGGCAGAACAAAGCTGGCAAAGACTTTCCTTAAGCCACAAGACTTCTCCGTCTCCAGGTGTAGGAAGGCAGGAAAGCAAGGCAAAAGACCAGCATGGCTGAACTGATACCTGCTGGTCAAACTGGAAAGCAAGAAGAAAATTGATAAGCAGTAGATAAGCAGTAGAAGTAGGAACAATTAACCTGGACGGAGTATGGGTTTGCTACTAGGCTGTGTAGGGTTGGAGTCAGGAAAACCAAAACCCAAATGGAATTGAACTTGGCAAGGGTTATAAAGAAGGATAAAAAAGGCATATCAACTCAAAAATAAAGTGTAAGACAGTTACATCAGCTGGAAAAGGAAAGTGTAGAGGGGTGTAACCCACCTAGTGAGCAATGCAGGCAGGCTAGAAATAACAGGTAAGGAGAAGGACGATGTATTCATCCACTTGTTTGTCTCAGTCTTCGCTAGCAACTTTTCTACACAAAGCCCTTGAGTAAAAGGTCCAGAAGGTGGAAAATAGGGGAGTGATGCCCCACTCACTGTGAGCAAAGGTCAGGTTTGTGACCTCCTGAGGAACCTGAACATCTGTGAGTCTAAGAGTCACAATGAGATTCATCCCGGAGTCCCGAGGGACGTAGTTGTCAAGCCACTCTTAATGTTATGGCAGTCAGATGAAGTCCCTGTTGCCTGGAAAAAAGGCAATGACATATGCATTTTTAAGAAGAGCATTACCCAGGGAACTACTGACATGTTAGCCTCTCCTCAGTGCCAAGGAAGATTCTGGAGCAGATCCTCAAGGATTCTATGCTAAGGCATGTGGAAAAGAAGGAGGCAATATGGGAAAACCAGCATGGTTTCACTGAGGGAACGTCCTGTCTGACCAACCTTATTGATTTTTAGGATGATGTAGCTGTGTCAGCGGACAAGGGAAGAGCCACTGATGTCATCTGTCTAAATTTGAGTAAGGCCCCATAACACCCTTCTCTTCAAACTGGAAAGACAATAATTTGATTGGTGGACTGTTCGATGGATGAAGAACTGGTTATGAGATAATACCCAGGTCAGTGGCTCTATGTCTGAATCCATTCAGTGACAAATGGTGGCTCTCAGGTGTCAGTACTGGGACAAATGCACTTTAACATCCTCATAAATGACGTAAACAGTGGGACTGAGTGCACCCTTTGCAAGTTTGCAGATGATGCCAAGCTGTATGTTGTGGTCAACACTCCCAAGGGTTGTATGCTATTTAAGGCATCTAGCAGGCTTGAGGGGTGGGCCCAGGTGAACCTCATGAGATTCAACAAA
Source organism: Callipepla californica brunnescens (assembly GCA_023055505.1). Taxonomy (NCBI): domain Eukaryota; kingdom Metazoa; phylum Chordata; class Aves; order Galliformes; family Odontophoridae; genus Callipepla; species Callipepla californica. The sequence goes on along the minus strand of JALIRH010000031.1, from coordinate 4,364,396 downwards.
GCAAGGTCTTGTACCCCTGTATCAGTACAAGCTGGGTGATGTAAGGGTAGAGCACAGCCGTGCTGAAAGGGATTTGGGATACTTATGGATGGCAAGCTGGACATGACCCAGCACTATACCCTCACAGATCAGAAAGCTAACCATAGTAGGATTCATCAGAAGAAACATGGCCAGCAGGTTGAGGGAGCTGATCCTGCCCCTCTACTTTGCAATGGTGAGACCTCACCTGAAGTACTGTGTCTAGATGTAGAGTACTCAGTACAGGAGAGATGACAGTCTTTTAGAGCTTGTCCAGAGGAGGGCCTCAAAAATAAACCAAGGGATGGAACATCTTACCCCTATGACAACAGACTGAGAGAGCCAGGGTTTTTCAGCTTGGAGAACTAAAGGCTCCAAGATGACCGGATAGTGGTCTTTAAATATCTAAAGGTGATGATAAGAAGGAAGGGGACAGACTCTTTAGCAGGGTTTCTTGTGACAGAACAAGGGAAAATGATTTCAAACTAAAAGAGGGAGATTTAGATTGGGTGTAAGGAAGAAGTTTTTACAGTAAGGGTGATGAAGCATATGTTGCCCAGAGAAGGGATGGAAGCCCAGTCCTTGATGAAATCTGAGGTCAGGCTGGATCTGCTGGTCCCTGTTCACTGCGGGGAAGTTGGACTAGATGACCTTCAAGAGTCCCTTGCAACTCAAAAGATTCTGTGATTCTATGATACTTGGTTTTTCAGAATTTTCTATCAAGCTCAACTATCAGCAACAGTGTTGTTTACATAACATAATTCAGAGAAATGCTTTTGAGCTGAAGTTGTACATACGGATATATGAACTAAGAAATGTCTTATTTACCTATCATAAAATCAATTTGTATTTGTTTCTGCATTTTATGATTCTATAATTATATGATATAATGGTTTTATTGTTAATGGTCTTTGGATTTATAATCTGGTAGATCTTTAGTGACAGGCTTTTGCTGTCTGAGATAACAGGTTTCTTTGACAGTGCTACCAGTATTTGAGAGTTAACTGCATTTCATGCCAGTTTAATCTGAAGAAACAATCAAGTAGTCTGAGGTACAATATACCTTAAGGGCTTTAAAAACAAACAATCAAGAATCTGACGGATACTGATATCAGGCGTTTTCAGGGTGGAAAAGCAAACTTGAATGATAGAGGAGAAAAAAACAAAGAAGGACACAGAAATCTAATGAGCTCATTCATGTTTGCAGATATGTGTTGTTAAGCCCTCCAGAGGACACCAAGTGTCACCAAATGTCATCTTGCTGGAGGCAGCAGAGCTGCCTTGAGCAGGTGCATCTGAACATATTCTAATTTTAAGAGTCAGATTTTAAATTTGTTGCAATTTTTTTGGTGAGTAAAATGTGAAGTATTTTGTACCTGAGACAATGATTTTGAACAAGCAAGAATAAATGCATACCTCTTTCTGATGCTGTTAAGAATAGTTACTCCTTAAAATGCACAGTTCTATATACCCTCTATTTACACATGCAACTACTTAATCTAACAATGAAAATAGTAGTAAACACAAAGCCATGCTGAAGTATGCAGTCTTGTAGAGAAAGCAAAGTAACAATGCTCCAGCCTTCCAATCACTGCACCTGTAATATGTGTTCTGGATAGATATTTAACATTGCAGAAATGTATTTGTATTTCTGACTTGGAAAATGTTTTTACTGGTTTACCTCTGTAGTCACCACCAATGCACTCCTATCTTAGATAACTTGAAGATGAAAGATTTCTTGATACAAACGATAACACCTAAAATCCAGTTTTGAACAGGCCCTCTAACATACTGTTCTGTTTGATCTCTCTCTATCTTTCTCTCATTCTGAGGCAGATCTCATCTGTGCCAGTGATATAGTCCTACTGGATTCAGAGAAATTTCCACCAGCTTACAGCTATGGCATTTTCACATAATGGGTTAAAATGTGGGTGCCTGCTTATCTCTTGTAAATTTAGGGGTTGGAGATCTGTGAGGTCACCTTGCACAGACACACACACACACACACACACACACACACACACACAAAAAGCAGACAAAGAAGTGGTGAGAGGGTAGCCTTGTTTTGGCTAAAGGTTGCAGAAATAAGCAGAAAACAGCTGAAGGCCACTGTGCCTGGAGTGAGACCTTTTGCTCCACTAACCGTGAAATTAATATTGAAGCTAACACCTTTCAGTACTCTAATGATCTCTAAGTACATACTAAATGCATATGACTGTAGTACTCTGCTCTCCACCTAAACCATGTTAAACGTCACACCAGGGAGGGAAGCAGATAAGGTTCGAATGTAAAGGAAAGTATCTTGGAGAAAAGGGGAGGAAGAGAGAAAAGAAAGGGAGAGAGATTAAAAGAGAGGAGAGAGAGAAAGAAAGAAAGACAAGATTTTTTTTTTTTATTTTGTAATACAAATACAAAATTGTAATACTTTAGTATTTAAATAACTTAAACTGTACTGTCGGTTTTATTTCTTAACTTTGTGAACATGTTTATGCTGATTACAATTATTATAACTGTGTAAAAATAGTAAGTTTAAAACAGTGCTGTGAGGTAGCACAGGAGCTAGGTGTTCCCCACAGTGGTTTAGAAATGGTGGTGGAATTTGTCTCTATCTACAAACAATTAACACATTCTGTGTGGTGGTAAAAAAAATAAAATAAAAATGGTGTTTGCTGCAGAATATGTCTTTTTGTGAAGCAAGTACTTTGCAAAAGTTCCATTCTGCTGACTTAAGGCGCATCTAGTTTTATTGCCACCCTTAGGAACTAAGTTACAAGTTCAGATGATATCAGTTCTCTTTCTTCTATACACCCTGATACTTAGCTACAGAGTCGGATTTGGCAGTGCTTTGTGCAAACAATGTTGCATTTGTGTTCTTTCCCAGAGTATTTCATTAAAAAAAAACAAAACAAAAAAACAAAACAAACAAACAAAAAAAAACGCACACCTACCTTTCTAATTTTGGCAGTTGATCTGATTCTGATCTAACATTAGTGTGGCTGGTAACCTCACTGCTGTTAACATGCCTACCATATAGTGAGCAGATGAATATGTAACCATATCTTTTGATATATTTCTCTTGTGAAAATGAAGTGTCTGATAAGTGCCTTACAGCAAACTTTCAGAAACACTATATGGACATCCTATGCAATGTAAAGCATGCCCTGCAGTTTAGGAACAGCTCTGCATGTTAGGAGATGGCACTCCTGGTCCTCCTCCAGCTTTAGTTATGCTAGATAAAACACAGACCTTTTCCTCCATGCCATAAACTACAAACACAGCTGCATAGTAGACACAGTCAAATGCCAAGGACCTAATAAGATTTTGCTTTCCAGAAATATAAATAATTTAATCAGATTAATGACATCGTTCTACCTGAGGGATTCTATAATTAGCAGATTATTGAAGCAGCACACAAGTTATCTACCATTAGCACCTGGAGGAATTCCTGTTGTTTTAAACAGGAATTCAAATGATATGAATATTCCTGTCATGCAATCTGTAAAGATAACAAGCCTCTGGCATTTTGTAAGCTATATAAATCCACGGATTTCACATTAAATATTTAAAGCACAGGAGGTGTTATTTGTTAGAATACTGATAAAGAGAGTTCAGACATTACAGCTGCCTTTTCCATTTGGTAAATCCATCTTTGTTTGAGTTGTTTTAAAACCTATATAATTTGGTTCTTTTTTTTTTTTTCCTAGTTGTTAATTTTTCAGTTCATCTGGAGATATTTTTTGGTCTTATCATGATAAAAATTCAAAATATATTTGCAGAAGTTGTATCCTTTTGATACAGAAAGGATATTCAGACCACAGGTGTAACAGACAAGAATGAAGCAGATCTTTATGGAACACCAAATAATTTTTGCTTGAAAGACTTGGAAAAGACTGACTTTCTTCTGAATATATTTGCAAAGGAGAAAGTTCTCACCCTGATGTGTGTTTCATTCTAAGAGTTTGCTTGGGATAATATTGAAGACAGAACTTAGGAAGGTCAGAATGTACATTAACATATCATAATGAGGATATTGTATAATTCTTGAAAAAAATGCAGGCCCTGGGGAAAGTGACTGATGTCTTAATAGATGCAGAGTTGAACAGAAGCTTTTAAAGATAATAAAAAAATGATGACTATTTGTCTGGGAGTGAGCACTTAACAGTTCTAGTCATCTGGTAATTTAAAGTGAAAAATTTTGTTGGGAAAAGTGTCTCTGTTTTTAATGGATTACCATGTCAGGCTGGAGATGCAGCCAGGATAACTGATGACCTTTGAAATCCTTAGAATAAATTATGGTTTGTGTGTGAGAGATGATAATGCAGTTAAAAAAGATTTATGCAATAGTTCTTCAAAAAGCTTGAGGCATTAACAAGGGGTCATAAATTAGAAGGATTTACATGTAAGAAATTACTTTACTGGAAGAGTCCTTTTATCCCATATGATTTTTCCTCCAGGCATTTGCTGAAGTGAAGACTTACCTGATGAGCCCTCCAGGCAGCTGCAAAATTACAGGGACACCTGTGTTGTTAACAACCCATCCATCTTTAATAGGAGCCAGCTAATTCCCCCTGTAGACAAGTTAGTTTCTATTTGTGGGACATATGTCAAAACCTTGTCAGAAAGTATTTTTAGACTTCAGGCTAAATAAAGCCTGAAAACTAATTTTCAGTCTGCTTTGATTTCAGGGTGGTCTAAGTAAGTGGTTTTTGGATGTTCTAAAGTTAATTAACAACTCAGGTGACTTGCTCCATATACACGTGTAGATATTTCTTTACTCTGAAAGAATCCCTTATTAGACTGTAACATTCTTGTCTAGGTGGTGCTTGACACCTATTCAATAAACGGAAGACCAGTTATTGTATTACCATGACTGATATCAGCTATTTTTTCCTTACACCACTACAATGGTTAAGAACTCGTAGTAAAGAAGAGACTTAAGTAATTGTATCAGAGCAGAGATAAGAAATATTACATCCATCTCCTCAGCATAATTCTCACAGAAATTAAGAAAGGCATTACTCTTTTTTTTTTCAGACTTTTATCTGGAAGCTTTATTATCATTTCATAGTCTCTTTCACTGAGTGAAGCTTGGCTTAGAGGTTGTATTGCTTTCTTGGTGCAGACAGCAACACGAAGGCCTGACGCTTTAGGTTTTCAGAAGCCTTAGTATTGGCTTTAACAGACTTGAGAAACAGCAGTTATTTGGGAGGTTTGGATTGACATGTTCTGGCATTTACTCCTGTTAGTAGGTATCAAAATGTTTAGAAAACATGTAACAAACATTTCTTTTTTCCTTATGTTACCTCCTTAAAAACAATATTATGGTACTCTTAAAAACTCAATAAAATTTGGCAACCTCTAATCTCAATTAGGTCTTTCTTTTCCTTAATCTCAATGTAAAGTAATGGGATTTTCCTAGGTCAATCTGGTTTTCTACATTATTATTTTTATTGTTATTATTATTATTGTATTTATTTTAGCCTGTAACTTCAATATGTGATTCATACGTAAGTTCTACTCTTCCAGGGTGCAGATTTTGTAATTCCACATAAATACTGATCCTTCCAAAAATAGCTTTTAATTTAAACAAAATAATGTTCATTTTTGGCATTGAACTAGAAGTTGACATGCCTATAGAGATTCTAGCAAGAGAAGTTATTAATAACCCAGTCCATCCTTTCGTCTAGAAAGGAAGATGTTGTGGCTGTGTAATTCCTTACAAGCAAAGATGAAAAAATATCTTTAAACATCACATTTGTTATGCCCTTTTCAATTCCTCCCTGAAATCCCTTGCACACATTCTCAAAATGCTGTTTGCTGATGAATTTGAGTTTGACTTCATGTGACAGCATAAGGAGATAATATACACTGTTTGGTACAAAGAAAGACCATGTGAAATAACAAGACAAAGTTTCAGGATTCACCTCTTTGTGTATATCAGCATGCAACTCTACCACTTGCTTTTTTCCTACCTATGGAAACCATTCCTGATCTCTCATAACTTTTCATACCTACATAAATACCCATTTATAATGGGTGAAAAGATTACAAACTCTAAGCTAATCTTCATACAGCTTTCCATGCATTTAAGAAAGTCTTGTCAAAGTGGAGAGAAAATGTCTCGATTGTTTTTCATAAACAGACATTCACTAACACCTGGGTCAATTAGATTTAAAAGGTGAATGTGGAAAAAAATGAGACCAGGACTCCTTGTTATTTTGGAAGTTAATGTAAAATTTATTTCTTATTCAGTCTGTAATTTGTTAACTGCAGGAAAAAAAAAAAAAAAAAGAAGAAAGCTATTTTTAAGGAAAAATATATGCATGCCCCTAAATGTTGTTTCAAGTATAATACAGAAGGAAATGAAGTTTTGGAAAATATAGGAAAAAATTAGACAACTTCTTTCTCAGTCTAACTGAGTGAGCTTTGGATATGTCAGTAGAGCGCTCTCTGATTATCCCTCTTGGTCAATTTCTCTATCACTAGGGTTTATTAGCTCCCTAGTTAGATAAGTCTCCTTGTTGCAACTACAGTTTGGATACAACTAATGTTTTTCCTTTCCCTTGGCTAGCCAGAAGTCATGATATTTTGTGCTGTTTTTCTGCCCTGATTTCTAAAGCTTTTAATATTCAGTTCATAGACTATAGGAGAGAGAAAATTATGTCTCTATGCCTGTAATTCCATAGAAAGATGTACATACTGGCTTTTCTCCTGAATTTTGTTTTAGCAACTGTGACAGACTGCTTATTGATAAAGGGGCTGGTTTTCCAACTTGCTAACTGAAATACATACTTTTTGAGCCACAAATTCATTGATCAAAATTACTTTATAAGTAGTTTTACACCTGCAGCATTTGTGTTTTGATTTCTATTTTGGTCATCTAGCCATCTCATTTCCTGAGTGCTGTAGCTCCTCCACTAAAGGCACAAGGAAGCATCACCACAGGGCTCCAAGTTCATCAGACTTAGGGAAGCAAGAATACTGTGATGCTACTCTCAGACTTCACCTCACGTTCCAGTACTAATACTTTGCTGTGTTGCACTACTCTGTAGCTTATTTGAATCTGAGTTGTGTTTGGCCTAAGTTTTCAGCTAACAGGGGCTTGTTAGAAATAGATGGGTGAAGGAGGATCATTGCTTTCCAGCAGCATAGTCACATGTGTGGCCATCTCGTGTAGTTAGTTGCTGGGTGTTAAAGCAGTGCTTGCATTTGCCCTTCAGCTGTTGAATTGTTGAAGACTGTTGTTGATCCAGGCCCCTGGCAGCTGTTCCTGACCTTTGGCTTGCATCTTGGCTGTGGCTTCCAACCCTTGGATCATATCTTGGCTCTGTTTCTTGACTTTTGGCAGCTTATTTGGTTCCTGTCTTTGGACTCAGACTCAGTTTGTATCCTGATCCTGGCTCCAGACCTTTGTCCATTAGGTGGGTTCCAGATTTCATTGTTTATCCCAGTTCCAGGCTCCAGTCTGAATTGGCTGTGCCCTCATCTGCTGCAGTGATCTGTCTGCAAACATTTAATAACATTTGAATTGAGTACAATTATGTGAAACTGTTGAGGAAATGTGTCTCTGGTAGGTCAGACAGCATAATGTCTCCTTGAGATCCATAAATGTAAGGCCTTATGAATATGGAGTTGCTATTTTCCAGATAGTAAAATTTAAAAATGACAGCTTTTTTTACTTTTTTTTTGGTGGTATGTCAGTATGCATAGTCCAAACATATGCAGCCCACGGGCCACATGCAGTTCTGTAAAGCTAGTAATGTCACCCTGCAGGACCTTCTGCCACTCTTACATGATTTTTAGTGATATTTTTCATGAGCTGACTCTGCATAGCTCAAGTGCAGACTGCATAAATGATCATGGAGTGGAAGGCTCAGTGCAGCTAACTCTGCTTCTTGCACCTACCACACATTCAAATTGAAAACCACATGTATTATAAGTTAAATGCACTTCTGCCACTTGGTGAGTAAAATGCAGTGATTGCCCATAGTAATATTTCAGTCTGCCTACATGTGTGTCTGTGAAGGCACACATTTTTTGTTATTAAACAGATATGTACATTTTCTTATCTAGTTATTAAACTTGGTCTTGTGTTATTTCATGAAATATTGCAATAAGCTAATATGTTAGCAAGCTTTTAGTTTCACAAAAATGAGTTTAAATGTCCCACTAGTTTTATGTTTTTGTTACCTTCTTTATGCTTTAATAAAAAGCATATTAAAAAAAGTTTTGCTACTAATATACATTAACAATATTATATATCTTATATGCAGACCAAGACAATTCCTCTTCATGCAGTGTGACCTAAGCAGGCCAAAATATTGGACACCCATGGACTAAACACTGGAGTGTGTATTTGTACAGTAAGCAATTTTCTGCATGGTCAAGAATGAAAAGAAGAGAGAGGGCTGAGTCTCATAAGATGTGTTTGCAAAACATCTTGTTTCTTACCTTTTTGATCCAGAAGAGAGAGAGAAAACACTGGAAGGAGTAAGGATTTGAAAATCCTTCTTGATATATATCACCATTTTTTTGTGTTTTTGACATTGTCGTTTTTATCAAGCATCATGTGATATTTAATCTTAAGAGATTAAACTATATAGACCTGAATGTTAATCTGATTTGAATCCAAGGAAATATCATCTGTGATTTAATGCTGTTGTTCAGGGAATACACATACACTATAGCACATCCATAATTAGAAGCCAAGAGCATGCAATAGCAAAATTAATGCTCAGAGAAAACTATCAATACTGAGAAAACTCACCTACTAGAGATTGTTGGAGTGCTTGTTTTCAGAGTCAGTGAGACATCAACCACCACCTGAAATCATTTAATCAAGAATAGTTTCATCACTCAAACTGTCCAGATCCAAGCCACTCTGGATCTCATTTTCATCTGTATAACACATAACAAAACAAAATTATTTGCATTGTCTTAAGACTTTTGACAAGATTGAGGATAGACAGCTAAGAGAAAGTGAGGAAAGTAAGAGTCTGAATGGTAGATGATGGTGTATATTTCCAAGAGTGTCATAAGCCTGGGAAATCTTTTGGAATGTAGAGTATACGGCAGCAGACCAAGGGCAAATTGGGTGGAGAACAGCACAAAAACAAAGAGGACTCAAAAGTATGAGAGAACCTAGACATGTAACTTTGGTTTAGAAAGATAATAGTTTTCCTTTAAGGATGAAGAAACAGCTACTGCATAGATTTATTTACAGTTCAGGAAGAAGCTGAAAGTTTGAGTTGCTTTGGAAAGCAGGACTGGTGGAAAAAGTGACTGACTTGTGGGACAAATCTTTACTTCTCCCAGTCCATTACACTCAGACCCCTTTGGAAGACAGAAACCTTATTTCTTTTCCCAGCTTGAGGCTTTCTGTCTTTCTGTCTGTCTGTCTGTCTTTCATCTTTTTTATTTTAAACAAAGCTTATTATTAAACACTTGAATGCAGAACAGACTGTGTTTATTTTCTAAACCTTTTTTTTTTTTCTTTATCGTTTTTATCATAAATATTGACTTCTCCATTGGACAACCAGATTTCAAGTCTGATTGTTGTAAGATATAGACATATTTAATTGAATTTGATTAATTTAATCTTAATTTAACTGTTTTCCAACCATGGCTTTACTGCAACTGTACTTTTTGGTCTCTTACTGTATCTTGCATCTTATATTCTTTAACCTTGAGAAATAGATCCACATGAACTGAATGAGATTAAACAAGTGCAATCCCAATTATGTTTATATACTGGCAGAAGAACTAATTGAGAGCGTGCCTGTGGGAAAGAAGCTGGAGATTCTGATGGATGAAAAGCTGGACATGAGCCAGCAGTGTGCTCTAACAGCCCAGAAGGCCAACCATCTCCTGGGCTGCAACAAAAGAGGGATGGCCACCAGGGAGAGGGAAGTATTTGACCCCATCTGTTCTGCCCTTGTGAGGTTCCATCTGGAGCACTGCATTCACGTATGGAGCCCCTAATACAGTAAAGATGTGGAACAGTTGAAGTGGGTCCAGAGGAAAGCCATGAAGATCATTAGAGGGTGGAGCACCTCCCCTATGAAGAAAGGTTGAGGAAGCTAGGGTTGTTTAGCTTGGAGAAAAGAAGTCTCCTGGGAGATCTCACTGAGACCTTCCAGTATTTGGAAGGAGCTCATAAGCAGGAAGAAAGCAACTTTCTACATGGTCTGATAGTGATAGGACTAGGGAGATCCATTTAAAACTGAAAGAGATGAGATTTAGGTTAGATGTTAGGAGGAAATTCTTCATTAAGAGGATGGAGAGGCACTGAAACATGTTACCTAGAGAAGCTATGGATCTCCCAACCCTGGAGAAGTTCTAGCCCAGAATGGATGAGGCCCTGGGCAGCATAATCTAGTGGGTGGCAGACCTGTCCATGGCAGGGAGGTTGGAAATAAATTAAGGTTCACTCCATTTTATGGTTCTATGATCTTATCTCTGTAGATCCACCATAATATTTTAGGAATTGGATTTGTTGATTTGTGCTGGATGTCTCATTGTCTTAAGCCACTCTAAGCATATATTTGAGGAGTGGTATACTTGTCTATACTGGTGGTGTAAGTCTACAAAGCAAATAATTAGATGCCTACGTATATTTTCTCTGGGAGCCTCATGCATCCAAAAGGTATTTCACAACTGATGAATTGTTGTCCTCTTGATGCCATGTAGGCCAAATTTGGAATTGGAACTGGAATACTGAGAATGCCATGACCTATATGCAGGTTGCTTTCACCTAATGGAGGAGGGTCTTGCTTGGTTCTAAGTCACATATCTGATTGCACTGAAGTTGCACTCTCCTATGACTTATTCCCCGTATACTACGCAGCAAGTCATATTGTTCTCATTGAGTTGGTATTGAAGTACTGGCTTCATAGCTGTAGACTTGGATTGTCTAAGCTTGTCTGAGTGCACTGGTTACAGATAATTCTTTTTTAGCTGAAGATTCAGGGGAGAGAATAGCAGTTGTGGCAGGGCTTCTTTAATTCTTGTCAGACTTTGGGGAATTTATTTAATTTCCTAGCCATAAGGCCTGGAAATTTATCTGTGCCAACAAATTAAGACGACATGCTTCTGACTGTTTTCATGTTGAGACACTTTGCTTGCTATTACTGAGTGCTGGTCAATGCTGATGGTCTAGGATAAGGCATCCAAAGAATTAAAAATTCAATCCCTTTGAATCATCAGTTGGTTTTGTAGAAATCAGTTCTTTGGCCTTATAATTGGATCTGATGCCTAACATTTAGATAGTTTCAGGCCAGGAGGCCAAGTGCCAGATGATGCTCAGAAGAGCCCCAGTGAAGTTTCATGGGGCAGTGGCAAATCTTGGTCAGATCACTTCTGTGTCCATATTTCTGCTTTCCCATTATAAATATGAATGTAGTGTATTTTGTAAAACCTATATCAAACCTACCAGTTGCTTCTGCCTACTCATTGTTATCTGAATTTTCTCTCTTGCTCCCAGACACTTAGTTGGTTTCTCATCAAAATCAGAATACTTCCTTGTAATTAAACAACCATACAACCTTTTGTTTCTGTAAATAGGCCAGTGCCTCAAGGGACTACATGTCATGGAGTAATTTAAGCTAAGAGAAGTCTTGGAAATCATTAAGTTGGGCCTCCTGCTGAAAGCAGTAAAGTCCTTTTCTTGACTAGGGGTAATCCTGCAGATCACTGTTTTCCCTGTTAGACATCAGACTTATAAAACAGACTTTTTTTTATCCTTCTCTTTTCATCAAATTCCTCAGATCTTACCATGTTGAGCTCTTACACAACAATTATTACAGCAAATTTTGCTGCCTGTGATCAGTTCTACTAATTCACTAAAATAACTTTGGGAAAATTATGCTTAACAGTTTCTGTTAGCTTACCATACCTGTTAGGCTTCAGAACATGATTATGCTTTCTGTTCTTTCCATTTTTATTTCAAAAAGAACTTCAAAAACCTACTTGTTTAAGGACAAGAGCTATGCATTTAAAAATAGTTATTACTTTGCTGTTACTGCAAAATGTGGTATAATACCACAGTATGCAGTCCATGCAAAACTAAGGTAAGTGCTTGTGAAATTTAATGTGGCTCCTTAGACTGTTCTTTATTTTTTTTCACAAAACAGTTATTTTGGGGTGTTTAAAAACCTTTAAGACTTTGGCTTTAGATGATTTGCTTAAAAAGAAAAGCAACCAGCATACCATCTGATTAAGTATATACTAGCATCAGCTGCTCTTTGAACTGCCTGGATGAATCAAACAGCTACATGATTAAAAATTGGACTACAAAGTGGCAAATAAACACTTGGTTGTTTTAAATAAGATTGAGTTGAGAGATGATGGGGAGAAAAGAGGAATTGTGTCAGCACTATGGCTGCTCCTTGGCAGCTACAGTAACAAGCAGCTTTTCTTTCGTAGTTCAAATAAAAAAACAGCCTTTGGATTCTGTACTCAGAAATTCCACTCATCTGCCTAATGCTCTTTTTTTTTAATTAGAAGGATACACATATGACTTAATTAATCAAGCCTGTCTTAGGGAATTATGCATTTATTAATGGTTTCTGCACTCAAACACATTATTAAGGGATTTGTGCTAAGTATCTGACATTAAACAGCCTAATTTTGCTTGCTTTGCTTAATGTATCGAGAAACAGCTTGTTGATCAGATTTCAAAACATTCATGCTATGAACTAATGTCCTATTTAGAATGTTTAAAAATGCAGTGATTTGGCAACCAAGTACTCCAGTGGTTTCTATGTAAAATAATGTCAGCACCAAGCAAGAAATGAGAACGATGGAACTTCTTTGACCACAGTGGTGATGTAAGCAAACAAACAAAACAAAACAAAACAAAACAAAAAAATACAAACAACAACAACAAGAAAAGAATTGTTTTCAATCAGATTTTCTTTTTTTTTCCCCCAGATAGCTTTTTATTTTTGTATATATATATGTATATGTATGTGTATATATGTATATGTGTGTATATATGTGTATGTGTGTGTATATATGTATAAACATATATATTTCCAGGAATTTCAATCTGTGACTTTCTTTCCCTTGATTCACCTTCCAGTTTAAGAACAACATTTTTAGTGGTGTTCTACTTCATGGAGCCTATTACCTGGAGGTAACAGGTAGACAGAAATGGAAAAACTCTTCTTGTTTTTCCAGATGCCAGCCTGAAGTTTACTGGCCCATTGAGCCAGCATAGCTGTACGGAATACTACAAAATAATATGCTTTTAAAGCCTTAGTTTTCTCAGTTCTTGTATTCAGTATTTTTAAGTTCCAATTTCTTAAGATGTTGGATCTTCTATCTTTTTCTGGCTACTCTGAGTTCCTCCATATGAACCTTAATTTGTAGAATGGCTTAGGTTAGATGATACCTTGAAGATCATCTAGTTCCAAAGCCCCTGCTGCAGTCATGGCTGCTATGCACCATATCAGGCTTTGTGAGATCCCATCCAGTCAGGGTTAGATTACCCTCAGGGATGGGGCATCCACAGCTTCTCTGGGCAGCCTATTCAGTACCTCACCACTCTCTGAATAAAGAATTTCTTCCCAACATATAAGCTAAATCTCCCCTCGTTTATAGCTGTTTCTCCTTGTCATATCACTACCAGGCCATGCAAAAGGTCAGTTCATCACCTACTTGTAAACTCCCTTCAGCTACTGGAAGGCTGCAATGAGGTCTCACTGGAGCCTTCTCTTCTCCAAGCTTGAACTCTGTCAATCTGTCTTCATAAGAGAGGTGCTTCAGCCGTCTGATTATCCTCGAGAACTTCCTGTGCCTGCTCCAGCAACTCCACAGCTTTCCTGCGCTGGGAGCACTAAGTCTGGATGCAGTACTCCAGATGGGCCCTCATGAGGGCAGACTAGAGGTAAACAGCCATTTCTTTTGCTCTTCTGGCCACCCTTCCTCACCCTGCTGGCCGCCATTCTTATGTCTTCTGATAACTGGTGAGTGCACTTTTTTATGATTTTTTTCTCATTTATCTGTTAGCAGGTGATTTGTTATTGAAAAGTTCACTAGGACCTACTAGGTTCTGACTGCTAACATACATCCAGTAGTATTTTGGGGTAAGAAGAATCTAATCTTGGCACATTATTTTGTAAGTACAGTTAAGTCTACAGGAAAGAGGAGGCAGAGTTTGGAAGGAATGTAATTCCCACATATGTACTTTGGAACTCATAAATTATAACAGTTTTTCTGAATTTTAATTGAAAGCCTGGAAAAGACATGGATAGTTTTGATACACAGATAAGTATCTTCATGGTACAGGGAAACAGAGGAACAGAATAGGGAAAGAAAAAAAATACTTGAATTATTTTCTAAAGGTCAAACCAGGCGTTTTGAATTAATGTTGAAGTCTAATTTCCACTCCTCTGATAGTTTGGCTGTCACTGAAGAGTATTACTGTTATATGGTATCTGAATTCATGTAAACGTTAATGTGTTGACCTTATCCTGCTTACTTAAAAAAAAAAAAAATCTTTCTGTGATAATACAACTAACTCTCTGAGTGCTTAAGAATGGACCCCCACTTCTATGTCCAGATTCTTCAGAGAAAAATCAGAATGAGCCAGTGAAACAAGTTGTAAGCTGTAAGGTTTCTCAGTGAGCACCCCTTAATTTATTTTCTTTATCAGGCAACCCTAATTACTATTATTATTCTTGCTTTCAACTAATAGTCTATAACTTTCTGTTTTGTTTATTAATTATTTTGAAGTTGTGACTTTTTTTTGCAAGGCTGGTGAGGAACTTAGTGCAGAATTCTGTCGAAATCCATACTCACTTATGTAGGTCACTCTGAAAATAATGCCTCCTATTTATTTCCATGGAAACTACAGCAACTATGAGGAACAAGTAGTCCATGCACTCCATTTTTCATTGTCTCAAACAGCTGGAAATCAGATGGCACCAAATCCAGACCGTATAATAACTGTGGTAGGACAGTCCAGCCAAGACTGGTAGTGTGCTCCAGTCTTCAGACTGCAATAGAAACTGGCATTCTGGGTTTTTAGGTTAAGGTTGTGGTTTTCTCTGGCCTGATTTTGGAAGTCTGAGCCTTCTTTTTAGTCAGGATTCCAATGTAGCATTCAGAGGTGGTGATTGGTCCAAATGCCAGGAGCTCCAGTAGGATCACCCCTTTCCTACCTCTAAAGACATATCATTTTTCCCATTGAGGGCCGATCTTGAACTTTTACTTCAGTGGAGAATTCATGTTGCCACTCTAAGGACTGCTGTTTTGTCTCTGGCTTGTAGTGATGACACTGTGTATTGTCAGCAGCTATCTACAAAATTGTTACATTCATATTGCTATAATAGGTCTTGACAAACATACATATTGTGTTCTTTCACTTCCAGTGTGAGCATTTGTTGGATGAACCTGACATTGTTGTATCACCTTGTGATATTGCAATGCTGCCACCATCATTTCCAACAAACTGAAGTCAATATTCAGCTCTTTACACAGCTCCCCGGATGTAATCTGCAGGTTCATGAAGATGAGCTAATCAAGGTACTTTTCATTTTGTAGTATGACAGCTGTGTATGGTTGTATGGGATATGGATTGTCTTTTTTCTTGTTATTACCACAATGGAAGCACATTACCCACCACCTCCCTGTAGTCACATCACAGAATCACAGAATTATAGGGGTTGGAACAGACCTCTAGAGATCATGGAGTCCAACCCCCCACCAAAGCAGGCTTCCTAGACCACGTTACACAGGTAGACACCAAGGTGGGTCTTGAATGTCTCCAGAGAAGGAGACTCCACCACCTCTCTGTGCAGCCTGTGCCAGTGCTCTGTCACCTGCACTGTGAAGAAGTTCCCACTCACGTTTGTGTGGAACTTCCTATGCCTCAGTTTGTGGCCATTTCCCCTTGTCCTATAGCCACACACTTCTGAGAAGATTCCAGCCTCATTCCTTTGCCTCCTGTACCTTAGATGTTTATAGATGTAGATCAAGTCCCCTCTGAGTCTTATTTTCTCTAGGCTGAATGGACCCTCTTCTCTCAGTTTTTCCTAATAAGAGAAGTGTTCTACACCCTTTATCCTCCTAGTAGCCCTCCACTGGACTCTTTCAAGGAGATCTCTGTCTTTTTTTGTACTGGAGACCCCAGAACTGGACACAGTGCTCCAGGTGAGGCCTCACCAGGGCAGAGTAGGTGGGGTGGATCACTTCCCTCGACCTGCTAGCCATGCTCCTTTTAATGCACCCCAGGACCCCATTGGCCTTATTGGCCACCATGACACACTGATGGTTCATGGCCAGCCTGTTATCCACCAGGACACTAGGGTCCCTCTCCTCAGGGCTCCTCTCCAGAAGGTCACCTCCAGTCTGTGCATGCCATTATTCCTCCCTAGGTGCAATACTCTACACTTGCTCTTGTTAAACCTCATCTGGTTCCTTTCTGCCCAGTTTTCCAGCCTGTCCAGGCCTCACTGAATGGCAGCACGGCCCTCCGGCCTGTCAGCCATTCCTCCCAGCTTTGTATTATCAGCAAACTTGCTGAGGGTAAACTCTATCCCCTCATCATGGTCATTGATGAAGATGTTGAACAGGAATGGACCCAGCACCGACCCCTGAGGAACACTGCTAATTGCAGGCCTCCAACTGGACTCTGTGCCACTGATCACAACCCTTTGAGGTCTGCTAGCCAGCCAGTTCTCAGCCCACATTATCACTCACTCATCTATTCCACATTTCCTCAGCTTTCTTATGAGGATGCTGTGGGAGACAGTGTCAAATGCCTTGTTGAAGTCAAGGTAGACTACATTCACTGCTCTCCCCGAATCCACCCAGCCAGTAATGACATCATAGAAGGCTACCAGGTTGGTCGAGCACAACCTCTCCCTGGTGAACCCATGCTGACTACTCCTGATAACTCTCTTTTCTTCCAACTGCCTGGAGATGGCATCTAGAACAAATTGTTCCACTACCTCTGCAGGAGCAGAGTTGAGGCTGACTGGCCTGTAGTTCTCTGGATCCTCCTTCTTCCCCTTTTTGAAGACTGGAGTAACACTGGCTATCCTCCAGTCTACAGACACCTCTCCCATTGTCTGGGACCTCTCAAATATGATAGAGCGCAATTCAGCAATCACCTCTGCCAACTCCTTCAGCACGCATGGATCCATTGTTTGGTCTCCGTTCTTGTGTCAGTGAATGCCAATGGGTGTAATTTTTTTCCACCTGGAGGAATTAAATTCCTTGTCTTTGCTTCATCTGCTCTTCAATGTCAGACACCGTTTGTTAGACTCCCCCTCTGCTGCCATCCGTTACACAGCAATAAAATGCAGTGGAATATTGGTGGGAAGATTTAACCTCTACTATGTCACCAGCATCTGCCTCTGGTGCCATGAGCCAGCATAACAAATTTCACTCATCATCTTATCCATTTAATCTAGTCTTCTTGTTGCTTTTGATAAGTTTGAAATGGAGTGTGAGATGGAGGTAGTTGTTCAAAATTTTGAAGTGTAATAATCAGTTCAAACACTAGGGGTCTTCTCTGTAGCTCCTCTGCTAATGTACCAACGTACTTCAGTGGAGTTCCTCCAAGTTTCTGCCATATATTTGTTGTACTCCTATCTCCCTCAGGATCACGGTCTTGATGTGGATTGTTTGCATCAAAACAGGGTCATATGACATTTCCACCACAGCTATTTCTCTCAAATACTGGATACCTTTTTCAACAGTGCTCCACATTTTCATTTCAGGATCCAGATGATTTATAAAGGGGTATTTTTTCTTTTATGGCTAATACTCATTCCCAGAGGGTGACAATTCCATACAGATATCTACTAATTCCTCCATCTAGCTGAGTCATCCATAGCTGAGGCAATGCTTCCTAGTTGGCAAGCTTCGTTACCATCCAGAAACACGTAATTAACTCCACTGTCCCAACACCAAAGCAACCATCGACAATAGTCTCACTCAGGCACTGTGCAAACTCTTTCCTTGAGCTTGGGATTTCAGACATTTTCAGGGGTTGACAAATAGTGGTAACAGTGACTTCCTCCTCATCACTCTCCTCTCCACATCTCTCATTTTTTTCAGTTGCCTTTCTCAGTGGTGGTGGTTTTGAGGAGGACCCCTCACCTGGATCTTCCTCTTCTTGCTCTGCTTCTTTGTCTTTCCATTCTAGGTGCAACGACACTACTTTTCATTTCTTTCTTTCCACATGGGCAACTAACATCGATACTGTTGCCTACTGCAATTGATCAGATTTGATTTGGGGAGTTCCCATTTCATCTCGGATCTCACGTCAGAAACTCTGTCTCTCCAAAACAGTATTGTAAAGAGCTTGGTAAACATAAGCCAAGCCCCAGATAAGAGCTACCTAAGCCACACCATACCTGACTCAAATACTTGCTTAGCTTCTTGGGATCCCACAGGTGCTCAAGAATGAAATCCCATGACACTGGGGAACCACGTGCTTCTAATATTTTCCCTAAGCTATCTATATTTTCTGCCACACAGCATTCTCTAGTTTTGGGGAAGGCTTCCTCCAAATAATGAATATGAGGAGGAGTACATTCAGAGGATAACATGGTCACTAAGTTGGCACTCCAAAAACACATAAGGGACTGGTTTGAACATCATGTTGTTTGTAAAATTAGTTACTTTCTCTGGGATGTAACTGCCAGTGATCAAGTCATAAAAGATTGCACATAGGTACCAGGCAGGTGTCTCCATCAGTGCCCTGAATCTATATACCTCTAGCTCCATAGATCAGAGTGGCAAACTTAACTAAGTCCCAGTACATTCTGAGCATTAAAAGAGAAAAAATGATGGAATGCAATCCCTTGAAAAGCAACTTTACAAGTGAAAGCATTTTTTCTTTCTTTTTTTTTTTTTTCTTTACCAAAGCAAGCTGGCAGCTCCCAAAAAGTTTACAAGTACCCCAGAATATTGGCAATCTGCCTCGACTTCAAGGCCATGTTTTCAGTACAGCACCTGCAGTACAGACAAGCTCTCTAACAAAGCTCTCTGATCCTAGAGAGAGATCCATTCTAAAGTATAGTACATCCTTTTCCCAGCCAAGGTAGCCTACGCCTGCATTCTCCACCAAAAATGTCAACAGTTATGGGCTGGTTTGGCCCTATTCTGTGACTAATGGGACAGGAGAGCTGTGAACCCACTCCATGGGAAAGAGGAAGGAGGAAAAGGGAGAAGGTAGGGTGATGGGCCTAAAAACAAAATGTCAGCAATGATCTGAGGCGGAACCTCATTTTCTAAATAAGATATCGGAATGCAAAATAATACAATTGTCAATGGTTTATGGGCTGGTTTGGCCTGCTTCCTTGACAATTGGTTCCAGGAACCTGCAGACCCACCTCCCAGGAAATGGGAAAGGGGAAAGGGAAAAGGTAAAAGGGGATAGGCCTAGAAACAAAACTGCTGCAACGATCTGAGGAGGAAAGCTAATTTACTAAGTAAGATATCAGAAAGCAAAATAACACAACATAATACAATAGAATTGGAATTGAAGATAATGAATCAAATAAAATGAGCAAGAGAGAGTGTCTGATAAACCGAAGGCCTTACGCTAATGCTGAAGGTGAGCACCCACTGCTGAGTTGATCCCAAAGGAAAGGGAGTGTCTCGTGACCGCAGAGAGTTTTAATCTTTCCCTCTGAGTGGAAAAACGTAAAAATACAAAGCAATGCAAAGTCCTCTGGGGAATGTAGTTCTTCTTCTCTTCTGAGACATGTATACCCATAACTACTGATGATCCATGGAGCTGGAGCATTAACTCTTTAATTCTCAATGCACTACGTGATGTTATGATGTGTATGAAGTTCTTTAGATGGGTCTTGATTGTAGTCTTATACAGTGGACATTCATTCTCAGACTCTGCCTTTATCTTCTGTGACTTGGGTAGTATAGCCGAAATATTTGTCAGTGAAGACTTAGACAAAATAGTAATAGAGTTCTCCATGTTCTGTGTAAACATGTGTCCTGTTTCGTTCTGGGGAGAACCCACATTTTCCCTGTTCTTTCTTTTGTCACTGATGTCCTTACTGATGGCTTTCTTGTTGATCCTCATGTCCCTGGCTAGATATAAGTATATTTAATTCTTAAAGCTTCTTGCTTAAGCTTTCCTTGGTTCAACCATGGATGCTAAGACAATGTCTCTAAACTCCTCTCAGGCTACCCTTATTTTCTTCTATCCTCTGTGGGTTTCCTTTTTCTTGTGTCTGAATTTGTTCAGTTCCTTTTTCATCCATACAAGTCTTCCCACTGTTTTTGCCTCCTCTTTGTTGGGATGTATTGTTCCTGAGCATAAAGGAGGTCATCTTTGTGTATTAATCAGCTTCCTTGGGCCCCTCTTCCCTCAAGGACTTTATCCCATGGTACTCTACCAAGCAGATCCCTGAAGAGACCAAAATCTGTTCATTGGTCTGGATCACTAGTAATCATTTTGTTGGTGTTGTTCTGAAGTCTAGTAATATCGCCATAATTCAGAAGCAGTGTTTTACAAATCATGCTTAATTTCCTTGTTATGAAAATGTCTTACACATGTAATATAATTGCTATACTATTCTTCTAATTCTATAATTTATGTTTCAGTCATAACAAAGGACAAATGCCTCTCTTGCCAGGGCATTAAAAATCTTATTAAAATGAAAGTGGCACATGAGAGATCCAGAGATTTAAAAAATAAATAAATAAAACTTAATCAATGAGAAAAATTGCATGAGTCAAATATCAAAGAAATTACTAAAACTTATGGCTCTGTTAAATAATCACAGATGTGAGCTGTTTACTTCAGAGAATAAAAAATGATCAATATTTAATAGCTTACCTAAAAGATGAGATAGTAGTATAGTAATAGCGTGGATTTGTAATAGATCTGAAGGTCTGAATTCCTAGTCCTGTTTGTCCTCCTAATCTGTTAAATATTCTTGCAGAAATAATTTTGTGATTGGCTTTTGCTGGTCTGTTCTGCTGGTAACCATGTCTTGATAACTGTGTCACTGCTCAACCAAGCCAGAAATTTTCTCAGGGTGTACCAAAACATAACACAGCTGGCCTGAAAGGCCAACTCTATTCTGGGCTGTGTTAATAAAAGGGTAGCCAGCAGGGAGAGGGAGGTGATTGTCCCCCTATACTCAGCTCTTGAGAGGCCCTTATGGAGTTCTGGAGTACTGTGTCCAGTTCTGGGACTTTCAGTGCAAGAAAGACGCAGACCTCTTGGAACAGGTCTAGAGGAGGGACACTAAGAAGATCGGTGTGCTGGAAAACCTCTCCTAAAAGAAAAGGTTGAGGGAACTGTATTGTTTAGCTTGGAGAAGAGAAGGTTCCAGGAAAACATCATTGTGGCCTTCCAGTAGTTGAAGGGTGCATATAAACAGGAGGGGAACAACTATTTAGGACAAAGGGGAATAGTTTTAAACTAAGACAGAAAAGATTCAGTTAGATGTTAGGAGGAAGTTTTTCACTCAGAGGGTGTTGACACACTGGAACAGGTTGTAGATGAGGTTGTAGATGCCCCATCCCTGGAGGTATTGAATACAAGGCTGGATGTGGCTCTGGGCAGCCTGGTATAGTGGTTGGCCAGCCTGACCATGGCAGAGGTATTGAAACTAGATGATCTTTTCAACTCAGCCATTCTATAATTCTGTGGTAACTTCTTCTCAGTCTGTGTCCCTGAGTTTCCTTCCCAAGTGTTCATTGGAGTGTTCCAGGTACCTTTGCTGTATTTTGGCACATAGTTGATTTTTTGCCTGAAATCACATCTAGGATTTAGCACTGACACTCCTGAGTCTTGCAGTTTGGATGCCACTTAATATCTTTGCAACTGTTTCCACTGTTGAATTTTTGATCTATTTAGATAGGAGTCCTCTGCTCAGAGGATTTTACCTGGTAATGGCAAAACTGATCTTTGTTTTGTGTGGCAAAACAGAGTTCCTGTAATTGGGATGGGTAAGTTGAGGTGTTCTGGTTGAAGTTGGTAACTGTTCAATGTGTTGTCACTTGTATGTGTCCATCTAATGCTCCAACTTCAAACAGTGCATAATATTTGTATTATTTCTCCTCATATTAGAAATATCTGAGCACTCTTTCACTATGGCTGCAGTCTCTGAAGACAGCTCCTTTCTTTCCTTCTGTTTTCTCTTTTAACACAGCTTTGGCCTGTACTGGAGCCAATTAAGCTGTCTCCTGCTCCCTGATTCCAGCTGTTTTTGCAGGCATCCAGGCTCATCTCTATAAGAAAGGTTGGACATCTGTGCCAGCAGTTGAGAGCAAGGAAGAAGAGCCAGGCCTGTAAGGCTTGTCAGCTCTTTCTGGAGAGCCAGAGTTGTCTGCAGGCTCCCTACACCATACATGCCAGGCCTGGAGGAAAGGCTACCTTCAGCTGTTAGGGTCTCCTCTGGCCAGTGCTGTCCTAGGCCTGCCTAGGAATAGTACTGTGGATGGCTTCATGCATGCCACAGGGCTTTTGGAGCACTGAAGCGGTGATTTCATTAGTATCTGGTTCAGTCTAGCCCCAAAGAAAGACATTTTCACCAGCAGATCCTAGAATCATAGAATCTTAGAATCATATAGAATTACAGAATAATAGGAGTTGGAAGGGACCTCAAGAGATCACTGAGTCCAACCCCCTGCCAAAGCAGGTTCCCTACACCAGGTCACACAGGTAGGCATTCAGACAGGTCTTGAATATCTCCAGAGAAGGAGATTCCATAACCCCCCTGGGCAGCCTGTGCCAGTGCTCTATCACCCTCACTGTAAAGATACAGAAGTATATGGAAAAAAAAAAAAAAAAAAAAAAAAAAAAAAAAGGGAGGAAAAATAATAAGGCTTAGTAGACATGCCTTTCTGCTTGTTGGTAGGGCTGGACTGAGAATGCAGAAAGCAAAGCCAGGTTTAGTGCATCAACTGTCCAGATACTTGCTTCAAACCTTTCCTAAATAGCTCCACAGGTGTATCTTCCACATATACAAATTTTACACAACATTGAAGTGTGGATTACTTTGTTTTTATTTTTTCCTTTATTTTTCACACAAATGCAGCCACAATGGTGGCTTGCAGCAGGTAACACTCCTTTCTTCTCTGCTGCTGGAGGTTTGACTGGTACATGTGAGAGTAACAAAGTTTCAGGATCCACTGTGGCTCTGACTTAAGTAAATCAGTGTGCCTGCTTTGATTGCTTACTTCCTCATCAGCAGAGAGAACTGTAAAAGGTTTTAAAGGCTTCTTCAGGAATTCTTCTATATTTCAATGCACTGTACTTGGACACTGGCTCTTACTACCCCATGCATTTTGCTGTACTGGATGTATTATGGAGGTACAATTTCTGTTCAAATGAGTTTATAGGAAGTGTTGCCATGATAGCAGGTACTACCAATATCCTAGGTCCTCTGCTAAGCAAGGGGAAGTCTCATGACAAAGGAGTTTGAAGTAAAAGATGGTTGTCCTGCTTCTGGACCATTACGTGAGGTTCTAATGCTGAATTGAGAGGGTTTGCATTTCAAAGCTGGTATTTGCAAACAAGATCATGTGATATTCATCTAAAGTTACTGTAAAGACAACAATTAAGGATGCTGTTAAGTGTTAGAAAGAATTAATTTCCTTACCTATTGAATAAAAGATTTTTTTTCATTGAAATCCACTTGTAACACCAGTCTAAATCCACTGTAACACCCCAGTCTAAAACTACGTTAAACCAACTTTAATCCAAAAGGCGAAAGTTCAAAGGTTTTTTTTTTTTTAGAGACATTTATAATGCACTGATTTTCTGCAACTGATGAAAAATTTGCTTGGGAATTCTTTGAGAATCCTAAAGCAGTTTATAAGGATATTCCATCCCCTCCCATACTAAAATGGTTTTGAAATGCAACGTGATAAAATTTATATATCTCTCATGATGGAAAAATGGCAATTTAGTCAACAGACATCCACTGGATATGTCTGACAAATGGTAAATTGTCTCTACAGTGTAATGAAATTAAGTTACTCTTAACCTTCATGTTGTTGATGTTGATATAAAAAAAAAAAGAATTGGTTGAATTACTAAGACTTGTGAAGATAAGAGCTGCTTTCCTGTTCACTGAAAAATTTCTCTCTTAACCTCCTGGTTTGGTTGTCAAGGTTTTTAAATCTATGTTTAAATGAGAAAATGTCCTGACTAGCTGAAAAACTTGTGTTTCCCGAATACATTTATAAAACAGAACATGACTATTTAACAAATAAGTGCATATTGCACTTGATTGAAAGTACCATATGTTTCCTTGGGAATTAAACTTTTACTTCTGAATACTGAAAACTAAATAGAACTGCTTTATGTAAAAGAAAGAGCAGAGAGAGAGAACCTGGATACCAGCTTTTTAAAATTATGTTTGTCTGAAAATACATTATTTATGTGGAAATTAGCATGAGGGGTGGGAATCCTCGTGAAGGTAGGGTGATAGCAATTAACTGTGGTAAGACTGTGAGTCTGAATCATTTCACTGCAAAAAGTCTTTCCAAATCACACACTTGCCAAGAACATTTCCATTTTTCAGACAAATCAATTGGTCACATTAGGTTGATTTTCTTCTCAGGTCAGAGGCCAGCCAAACTTCCTGTCTTGTGCCTTCAGGTTTCCTTTGTCCTGTGTCTGCTCCTGTTGACCACTGAACCATCAGGTCGAGCTTGGTAGCTGCCCTGGGGCATTCTTGGCCATCCCTCCTGCTGAGAAGCATTACTCTTTCTCCTCTCTGTCTACTTTTTGCTCCATCCTTATTAATTTGTGGTAACAACTTTATTAATTTGTGGTAACAACTGAGAAAGTGGAAGTAAGCAATGATTTCACACTTGGTTGTTACGCTGTGGTAAAGTAGTTGGACAGATGTTACAGGAGTTTACAAAAGGAAAGATGGAAGGTTATGAATAATCCTGGGATGGTTTTCTTGCCCTCACTATTTCGTTTTCACACAACCGAACTTCCAGGCTTCCTGCCAGCTGAAAATTTGAAACTGAAATCCAAGCTGCTTAATTGAGAAAATGAGAGGAGCAGTCAACTGGTTCATCATCATTTACTGTTAGTGTCTTGGTGGGATATGCAATGTACTGACTTCATCTGATTGGCCACAGCAACAGTACTTCAAAATAGTAAGAACAAGGATGCTTTCTCTCCCTCCTTTGTGCAATGCATTATTATCCAAAATGTAGATATTTCATATTCATATAATGTTTATCCAGTGTAGTGCTTCTTACAGTAAAATTAACTGGACTACAAGCTTGTAAATCTCCATAAAATCAAAGCCTCATTTCTGTGCACTGGCTCTGCATGCATGAATTGTAGAGTTAGGGCACAAGCTAGGGAGTAGACGTCAAGGCAAATTTAAGTATCTTGGGTTTGTATTGATTTTGCTTTAACTGCAAAGTATTCATGTAAATAAAGAGAGGAGAGAGAGCAACCTTACTCAAATACATGTTGCTGCTGTTTTTGATGTGGTCTTCACAGATGTGTAGGTGTCACCTTTAGGTGGACGAGAGTATATAATGAATCGTCTTTTTTTAAATCTAAGAATATTCTAGAAAACTGTCTGGGGCCATAATTCTGGATATTTTATTTTATTAGAGAAGAACGTGCAATTCTTCTGCATGTAGTTATCTTCACAAAAGGCTTCAGACAGACAAACTCTTTTGGTATTCAGGGTTCATTTCATGAAGAACATTTGCATATGATTATCTGAAAATTTTGTTACAGATCTTGGAGCATTTGAAGAACTGAAATCTGGATGTATCTCATCCTTTCACTACAAAAGTTTGAGCTGAAATATGAATATTTTATTTGCCAGTAAAATCTTTCTTTCTGGGTTGGAAGTGGGGGGGGGGGTGAAGTTACCTTGAGTGTTTGAGTACTGAGTACTTCATTACCTCAACCTGACATTTGAGCACTTCAAGAGTATAAACATTCTGTCAGAGTCAGAAACACAGTTGGTATTCAATAATGTGTTATATTTGTGATAACTGATTCTCAAGTATGTCAGTGCACAATGTCAGGAACTGTAAAAGTGAGTAAAGACTAAAGGATATTCATAGAACTTGCTGACAGCACAAAGGGAAATCAAAAGTTGCTTAGGGAAATCAAAAGTTGCTTATATACTCAGAATCACCTACAATTAAAATATTTATTTGATTAACAATGTTGGTCTTCTCAAAATATCAGAAGAGATTATAATAGTAGTTTTTCTTGCTCCATGAGAAATATGTTGTCTCTCTTAGAAGCATGTTAGGAAAATATCTTTCCTTTCCTCTTCCACTGACCCTTGAATGTTGAAAGGTTAAATAATTTTCTCTAAGTTTGAGAAGGAAATTCATGTTGGGCAATTTCTGGCATCCCTCTGTGGAAGTTACATAACAGCTAGATAAAGCTATTCTTAAACATACAATCTGGCTGTTCAAAATGTCCTTCATAATGAGCCTACTGTCCCCTTTGAATGTTGTAATATACTGCAATAATTACTACAGCAATTTCTATAAATAGTTTCTAAAAAATGTTTGAAGCAGGACAAATAACATCTCTAACAATGTGTTTGGGCTTCAACTATTTTAAAAATGATACCAAGTCTTAGGTTTCTTTAAGGAGTTTCTGACTTCATTCTAATGGTGAGCAAACTACATCTAAATAATTACATGGTTCATATAGTATATGCCCCTTTCCTTTAATGGGTGCAGTGAACTCAGCATTCCAAAAGATGCTACTATTCCTACACTACTACTTAAGGTATGGCAGCAATAAACATCTAACTTTGGTGTTGTGATCTCAGCCTTATGGCAGAAGAACTGACCAGTTGTTTAATGTGTTTGACAGCCTGTCAAGTCCTTCATTATATTTGATGCTACATTCTCTCAGAAAGCTGGTTAGACCCAAAGAAGCAATATAAATAGAAAAGATCCAGAAGTATGATCTCCTAGTTCATGTGCAAGTTCTTAGTTGCCTTTTTTGTTGTTGTTGTTTGTTTGTTTGTTTGTAAATATCCCTAGCCTGTAGAGGTCTGTCTGTTTCTGCATTATGTTTGTGCAGAAACTTACAGTGCTTGAGTCTTATCAGAATTCAAAACTAAACTTTTTCACTCTTCTGAAGCACATCTATGGACATTTCATACACAATAACGATAACTTCACAGAATTCATCACTAATCTGGTTCTTTCTCCATTTCTATCTCTTCTCTCCACCTTTGTCTGTTGGGCAAGTTCATTCATACAGGACTATCTATTTCAGTAATGGACAGAAAAAATTGAGTTCCAGCTTCTGCTCTTTTAGATGAAAATAACTGAATATTTTGTTTTAAAATTATTATGGAATTATTAATATTTTTCTTGTGAACATGTAACGTAGAGCTGCTATAATGCCGTGTAGCACATCAAACTCATTTCACTGGATTGAAATGATTACTACTGTTAACCATTCCTTGTTTCTTAGTTGACTCAAAGAATGCATTCAGACCACTCATCATTTCTTTCCTTTTTCCTTTCCTTTCCTTTTTCCTTTCCTTTCCTTTTTCCTTTCCTTTCCTTTCCTTTTTCCTTTCCTTTCCTTTTTCCTTTC